>JAWIIS010000056.1:3747315-4996421 GCA_033682625.1 Helicoverpa zea x Helicoverpa armigera | reverse complement strand
TCTCAAGTTCGGCTGAACCGATTTTGATGCTGTTTTTAGCATGATATTTTTCAGACTTAGATTAAGGTTTCAGGTACCTGTATTATTGAAGTTAGTGTTTTTTTTTGTAGTTTTTTTAGGTTGACAATTTTGGTGTAGGTATGTAAGAGGGATAAAAATTATGTAAATTAAAAATATATGCATTTCTCATTAGTTAAATTAACTCTACCAATAAATTTTCTTTTAACTAACTTATTCCTTGAAATTATCGAACTCTGTAGCATCCCCTGTTTTGAAAACTGGTTTAGTCCTTGCACTTATGTGAAGTGTAAGGTCAGGAACAATAGATACTAAAATCTATTTTTGTTCACGTAACAGGTCATCGCCATTTTGTTTTGGTCATCTAACAATTATTTATTATAATGCACGTGTAATTAAAAATATCGATCTTAGTTTATTAACATCTTTTTCTTTTTTAGTACTTAATTTTTTTTTAATATTGGACTTGCAGTGAGCAGAAAGTACAATAGTTTTAAGATTTTAATTTATAAATGAAGTCCTTGAAATATTTAGATAACTCGTGTAAAAATTAGGATGCATTCAAATGAGTTTGTGTTCAATTAAATTAAAGAGAAAGTATGTACTTACAATAAAATTTGACTCAGAAATAAAATAGTGTAATAGTTTATTTTCTGTAGGTCAATGGAGCATATTCAATACATTTGCCTGAGTTGCAACTATCGAAAGAGTTACCGTAGTGGTACACAAAGGGCTCCAGAAGGAACATGGTGGGTTTTAGTCAGCAAAAGTCTTACACTTCCTCACGCTGTACCCACAGCGGGATAGTCTGATGATTTTTAAAACCAAAAAAGGAGCAAAAAAGATATAATAGGGGAGCCCACCACGAGTATTGCATAATAACTTATAGGTGCTGCCTCAATTTTTATGGTTCTGTAACAATTTGTCATACAATGAAATACTTTTTTACATAATGCTTGCAGTCTAATATAATGAAACCTCTTTTTAACTCTGGTAACCCTAACCAGTGCATCTCCGTTTAAGCCGAGCGTACACTCGCGACCTTGCGGCGTGAGAGGCGATTTTTGGCGCCAACTACAGCTTGCATCTATCACGTGTGTACTTAGCTTTCTGATAGGGCACTGGTTTGAATAGTACCTACCAAGGGCACGTCTATGTTGGCCAATGAAGATACTTATTTCTTAGCCTCGTAAACTGAGACTGAGTGCTCTTTACCAGGCATTGATTTACAAAAAGTCGCTTGAATATATCCGAGCGCCTGGTTGACACATCGTAGGACCCAAAGGCTGGATTATATTTCGCACAACGATTGAGCATTGCCCCCTCTTGGGCACATTGTACGAGTGACACCGGCAAGGATCAACTTTTTGATGCTCCTCATTAGTTTTAAGCTAGGGTTCATGTAAATATGTATTATACATTTATTTACAAAACCACTTCCAACATGTTTAAATAGGAACAGTTACATAATTTTAGGTTTTTTCTATGGCAAAACTTATATGCTTGCACTTTTGGGCAAAAATCTCCAATCCCATCTTGCAACCACACTTTCAAATCCTTTGAACGAGCCCACCAATCTCGAAGGTAAAAAAAATCTAAATAATTGAGTATATCTTGGACACCAACACCCGGCTGTCATTGAAAATCTTTAGCAGGAGGATCTATGGAGGAGCAGGCATGGAGAGGCTTGTAAAAAACATGTAAGACTTTTAGCTGACCCTGACTTAAGTAGTTTGGAAAAAGACTTGAGAGATGATAAAAAGGTGAAAGAAAACATCTTGAAGGAAACTGGACTATAAAGTATGAAATCACCAACCCGCATTGAGCAAGCGTGGTGATTAGTGCTCAATCCTTCTCCGTGTGAGACGAGGCCTGTGCCCAGCAGTGAGACAATAAAAAGGCTGTAACAGTAACAGATGATAACAAGGAATCCAAAAAACCGATTTATGGTTTGTTACTTTTAGAAAATTTTATATCATGATTCTCGGAACAAACCAATTCTTCTTTTTGTTGCCAAATAGGCTTTTGTAGACACGTTACGTCATTGTCTCACAGAAATAAATCTTCGAAACTAATCATTTAAACAAAACTCCAATAAATAACACTTTCTTTATAATAACATTAATCTTATTTACATAATTAGGTAACGATTGATAAATTATTATTTGTTTTAAAATGCCAAACACGCCGAAATAGTCAAAAACCATTTGTGACCACGCTATTCATTTACTTAATTTATGAATTTCTATGCAAGTTTGCATTGCAAACACATTTTTATTTCGTGTAAATTCCCGGGCCATATAGTGCACGTGTTGCACTTATATTACGAAAAAACTGACTGTTTTATTTACGTCAATTTTCCTGTCTCTAAATGCCTCTCACCAAATTATTTGTATATCAACCTAAGACACCTTTTTTTTGCGGCGTCAAAAATCATCAAATGACCCCTCCCGCTGTGGGTTAGCAGCGGTGAGGGAGTATCAGACTCTTACTGACTAAAAACCGTCGTGTTCCGTCGTGCGCCTTTTATGTACCAGGGCCGCGGTAACTCTTTCGAACAATCCCGTAAAACCTAAGACACCTAAGTGCCAAATCTTTATTATACAATGGCCAGTATCAATATTTTATTCGTCTATTGATTTGCTTACGATTTCATATGGGGCTAATGTCAAAGTTCTATTCATATTATTTGAAGCAAATCAACATATGCAATAAACTTATGAGTATTTTTAGAGATCTGACATTACTGTTTATTTAAATAAATTTTCAAAAAAAAATTGTCCGTACTAAATTATTTGCAGGTAAAGACGAAATATTTATTTCAGAACTAAGTAGGTTATGCAGTAACGGTATTAAGCATTTTATTGGATTGTCACAGAAACTTTAATTAGAATTTAACTAGTTTCTCTAAATACGTGTTAGATATGATAGTCCAAATTCAGGACCATAAACAAACTTCAGTGTAATCCATTTCTTAAATAATGTTTTTCATCTTTCAAGACATTGTGTACAAAGACATACAATACCTAATTGTGTGCCGATAATTTTTGAAAAGCAATTTTTCCTTATATTATTGTTGCTAAGGATAAATCTTAATTTACCCTAATACATTATGAACAGACTGGTAATCTTAAAGTAAAAGGAAAAACATCTTCTACCTTTGTTGGCATTTATTTCTTTTTAAGTTTTCTCATGTCATATATCCTTTTTTGTTTTAAATGATAATGTCATGTATTGATCTTGATTTTTATTAGGCACCACTCTAGTCTAACATGACTCCTAATAGTTGTCATATTTATTTTATAGTATGACCAAAGATGATTTTTTGCCGAATTCAGATCACTTTTACAGCCACCAATCCAAACGTCAAAATTTTGGATTTCTAAAAAACTGGTAGTTATTGGTAGTCCTCTTCCACTATATCCATCAACGTTATGCAAAAATCCTACATGTTACTACTACTAAAAAGGAATTTGTATAGATTGCAATTGATTAAGCAACGTTTATCTACAAATATATCTAAGGACCATCCTACTACATTTCATTAACTACAAAGGGTGAGCAAAGACGTCAGCTCAATACAGTTTTACGGCCCACATTACAAGTAAAATTGTGAAATTCTTTAATTACCTAGTTTACCTTTTAGCTTTGCGTACGTCACATCTTTTATTTTCCAAGAAGCATTTTCCTCTTATTTCTTATCGTAATTATTTGTTTGTATGAATACCTGGTCCTTACCTATGTATTTTAGGAATTTGTGACTAACTAGATAATTATGTTCCTCAAGCCGTCTGAAATTAGAAATTTGACACTACTTGCGCGTGCACAGAAGCATTTTGTTTATAGTCGTGAAATGACTAGTTATAGATGTTTTATTTCACGAAAGCGGGTGAATCATACTTGGGTGTGTACCTAAATGTATATGCATGCACCTGTCTTTGTATGCGTTATCTCACGAGCGTTCAGTAGTTTCCGAGTCGCCGATAATGTTTTACATGATTGCGTGTTTTCTTTTTCCATAATCTATCTATTATCTGCCGTCATGCCAGAAGGAACATTATTTCTAACCATATCGACTTTCACACAATCCATCCATCGTTCTTTTAGTCGTCTTCTTCCCTAAATCCACATTCAAGCTCATCACCTTCCTCTCAACATGATCCCCATTCCTCCGTATCACATACCTACCCATAAAAATACTTCAAATTATTTATCTAATATTGAACAAGTCTAGTATCTACAAAGAAAGTAAAAGTACCCAAGTAATCTTATACTGGGAGTCTAGACATTGAGTAATAATCCGCACAAACAAAAGTTAAAGCCTTGACTCTGAGACAGTAGTTAACAAGGAGTTATATTAAACAGTAGGTAACCTATCACGACCCTAATAAGCAACTTCACATTTCAAAACTGTGCAGTGAGATTATCTTCTAAGATCACAAATGATAATAAATAGGAATGTCTTCGGCAGTATAAGTACCCATTGCTTCAACTGCATAGCCTTATTGAATTAGGCGTCCAATCTAACCAGATGCAACTGAGTACCTACCAGTGTTTTACATGTAGCGACTGCCTATAGGTAGATCTGACTCCCCAAACGTGTTACCTGGGATCCTTTGGTAAGACTGATTGTCAAACCTTCTAGCTTCTGTTCTGACAGACGTGACCCATCAATTTAACGTGCCTTCAAAAACACGGAGGAACTCGTTATCAAGATGGTCTCCCATTGACGGACAGTTACTGGTTGTTCCCAAGGTTAGTTAGTTAAGGTGAACATAAAGCTAGATATAAAATCAGTTACTATCATACTCTAGCTTATATACCTAGCTTTCTTAAGACCTAGAAACTATTCACAAAACAGTCACGATGCTGAAACACTAACATATCAGTTACGAAATCGCTTCGTCTCGGCGCCGGATTTAATTAAAACAAGTTTAGCTACAAGTACATACGGAGTTTACGAAACAGGTCACATTCTTGAAGTATTTATTACACGCTATATCTGTTACTTTACATGTAAATATAGTCGTTTTAAATAAGATTATTTAAAGCGCTCCAAAAAGTGTCTTAATACAACAGAAAATATGCATGTACATAATTAACACTCAAGCATGGTTCACGCAAGATATAAAACGTAGTAACTATTACTTATATAATCTGTGATAAAACTCTAACAGCCTTACTACAAAAACTTAAACATATTTTGAACACTTGTCTAAAAAAAGTGTGGCTGCAAAACAGACCTTACTTCAACGGCATAATCTGTCATATTTTAAACAAGTGTTCAACAGATGTTTAAATTTTTTTATGGTACGACGGTAAGTTTCTCGATACACCTCAAAGTCAAAGTCAATTTATTTTCTTTTTTTTTTCAAATAGGCCTTTGCAGGCTCCTATGAAATGTCACACTAGTTGCACGGTTCCAAAAAGTTGGTCTCATGGAGAAGAGCCAGCAAGAAACTGCATAACCTAGTAAGATTGGTTATTAAACTTCCTTTGGTAAAAATGTTAAGGTTTTAGACTCGTTGGTCTGTGACTACCCTTACCTAATACCAAGGATGTTCAAAAGACAGGAAATTAAGGTAACTTCCGAAAACTGTGTGGTGATTGTATGAGGATATTTTTTTCTGTGGGATCATATTATGTTGACAATGATGTCCTCCTAGCCAACTACCCTAGGCTGTTCTCATAACAAGAACAGCCAGCTGCGCAGGACATATTATAGTGCACGAGCATTTGCGCAGATAAAGGTGCACTCTCTATTCCTTCACTCACATAGCCCGATGATCATACACCTATATGCTGTGACACACCTGCTATATATAGGTAGGGCTGCCATCCGTCCGGGTTTCCCCGATTTGTCCTCGTTTGGAGTCCGTCCGGGGGCCGTCCGGGCGGGTTTTGAAGAAGTGTCCAGGGAAAACCCGGACCATTGTGTGAAATTAAAAAAATAATATGAAAATGAGGTCTTGTTTCTTTACATATTATTTTCGGTCTCTTCCGGGGAAAAAATGGGAAAATCGCCAAATATCCGGGTTTTTTGAATCTATGCCCGGGTTTGGCGAAATTCGAGATGGCAGCCCTATATATATACATATATAGTAGGTGTGTCACACAATGATACATATTTTCTAAAACCACAGAAAAACAACTAGTTGCCTAATTATAATTAGTTTAAAGTAAATATGTGGGTGATATCGATGTATCCTTTTTAGGTAAACGTTATTCACTCCAATAGTAGGTAATTATTAGGATTTTCAAAACAATACGCGTACCTATATGTATTACCAAGTGCGCAAATCTATTATAAAAATAAGCAGTAATCATTTTTATGATTACCTAAATATTTTTTCCCAATTAGGTAATCATAGTACAGTAGACTGCACATCAGTGGTAACTGTCATGCACTTTAACTTAATAGTAATAAGTATGATTTTCCTATAAAACTGTTACCACTGACCTGAAGTTGACTGTACTTACCTATAATTTAACAATATTTAAAATAAATTGACGTGATCACAATGGTTTTTCTAATAACGTAATGATATGAAACTGTGTGCATAAACCTACATTGCTTGACGCATAAATAAATAAAATTAGTAACTTTCCTTAAAATAAATAAATATTATCGTAATTTACTTCTATTTGTAGTATTTAGTGTAATTTAAATAAGTCAAATGCACTTTATTTTCGGTACAGATAAACTTGCATAATTACCTATACATTCGTAAAAGTACCTATATTAATAATGGAAATTACTAATATTTATTCACATACCTACCTACGTTCCACAAAGTTACTGATTTTACAAAATCGTTATATTTCAGACTTGCCGTTTTCCGGTGGTTTTCCGAGGAAACTACTGCCCTTACCGGGATAATATAGCCTATGATGTTACTCAGAAATAGTGTAGCTTTCTAACAGTAAAAAAATCCAAATCGGTTTAGTAATTTCGGAGCCTTTAGCATACAATCAAACAAAGAAATAAAAATATGGTTTCCTCTATATTATATTAGGATAGAAATATAGATAAAATGATTATCAAATATAAATACTTAAACAAAAACAAACAGTGTAATCTTCTCAAATAAATTACCTACATATTAAAATTAATGGTATCCATACAAAGAGCGTTATGGTATTTCCTATGATTTCATAAGGATAAAATACGGTAAAAAACTTACTATGACTTCACCGCGTGTAATCGTCAAGACAATTTGTAATAAAGAAATGATGAGCACTTATTAATATGTGCGGCTAAATGTACTGAGCTGCTTAACAAAGTAATCATGTTAATACAATAAAGTATTTTATATGGGTATATTACAATTTACTGTAGGTATTTCGTAATAGACAATGTTCTTCACCTTTAGAGTATTAGGTACTAGCTTTTGACCGCGGTTGAAAGTGCGTCCCGGGATAATTACTCCTACTCCCAGTTAAAAACTTGTGTCCATATCCCGGGTACGACTTATCTACATGCCAAACACCAGAATCACATTTGTATTTAATTTAATTAGGTACCTATGTTTAATAGTTTTGAATAGACTGGAATAGACATGGACTGGAAGCTGTCCCCAACATAATTGGGAAAAAAGGCTCGGAGGATGAGGATGATGTTTAATAGTTTGTATTGTTTTTACATTATATGTATTTACATGAAGTTATATTTAAGTTACTACTAATGGACTGGGTATATCCCGTAAGATAGCATGTAAATAAATAAATACTATTCAATAAAGATTAAAATCAAATAGCTGATCGAAGCAATACATGAGTTAGCAGGTAAGGTACATTACACTAATCTTTTTTAATAATAATCAATCATTAAATTAATATTGTTTTCAACAAATATTACGTCATAAAAATCTTCGACCAACAAAGTCAATGAGTTTGTCCATTACAAGAGGAAAATAGTAAATAGAAAAACAATGGAGTCATATGAATTTCGTAATTGGTAAAGTATTCTATCATTTCATTGTTCAGTAATATACCTTCCAATTAATACCAAATTGTGAGTAAGTCTGTGAAACCACGTCTAAAATATGAATGACATGTACCTTGATAACTTATTATGTAGGTACCTAAGTTAAGTCACCCTAACTAAACAAAATAATAAAAACAAAATTGTTTTTTCCTTAAAATGATGAAACATGAATAGTAGCATTATAAGTATAAGGTGTCGATATGAAAGTGAAAAAGGTATTACTATTAACTAATACAAGCTGGATGCGAGTAGCCGAAAATCGATCTCAGTGGCGTGCACTTGGAGAGGCCTATGTCCAGCAGTGGACTGCGATAGGCTAATGATGATGATGATGATGAATACAAGTATTTTATTTAGGTATCAACTTCCATCATGAATTCGTCTATTCATTCATAAGTTTTTAATTTTATCTCGAATCGACAGACTACGCAACGGCTTTTGTTTATAATAAGAATCAATTGAGTTCTTCAAATCCCTAAATGATCTCATAGATTTAAACTGATTACGCCACGGAAATAAAGAAAAGCCTTCACCTTCGCCAGTAATCAAAACAATATTTAACCTCTACATCGTTAATAGACATATAAAAAAAAAACAGACTTACCACTATATCTTTATTTCAGGAAATGACAAAACAGACTTAAGGCTTTGACCAGAGCATTGTCACATGTAGGCTCACGCGTGTACAATGTACTGTATCTCGCATTATTAGACTTTTAAATGTTTGCCGTTAGCTCTTTTAGTTAAGGGAAAGTATCTTCGAAAGATTTTGCAAAAAAATAGAAAAACTTTTTGGTACCTACCAACTTAAGTGGGAAGTCTTAAAAAATCTACCTTAGTTCCAAGAAAAAATAATATTTTTAATAAAAAAACAAAGTAATATTTTTGGATAAAAGAAGCATTTTTTTGAATTGTTCGAAATCGGATGTGTCAGACTTTAGTGGCCTTACTACAAAAACTTAAACATCTGATTTACACTTGTCTAAAAAAATTGTGGCTGCAAAATGAACCATATGTCAACGTCATAACCTGTCATTTTTTTGACAAATTTTAAACTGACGTTTTAAAGTTTTTGTGGTAAGACGGTAAATGACTAAACTAAACGCATTAATAGTAATTCTGAAGCCCTTTTTATTATATGACCGTGGTAACTCTTTTTAATAGTCCTACATACACGTGCAAAAATTAGCTAATATGTATAATAGTCTAATAATAGGTGTACCTATGACATCTTTATCCTCAAATAATTATAGACGGGAAATAACTTGATTTTGTATTATGTCAAATCAACAGGTAATAGCAACAATACAGCTATTATTTCAATATTTGTTACACAAAAGGTTAATCCAATTAAAATCACGTAGTTTCCAACGGGGTTGTGTCATTAAGGAAAGCCAAAAATAGTATCGAAATATGTAGCAGAAGAACTTCCCTACGTACGTCAGAAAACTATGCTTTTAGGGAAAATAGATCATTTTAACCTGATTTGTTTGACAAAAACTATTAGTACGCTTCCGTAGTTAAATAAAATAAAAAATAATAAAAATAAAATAATGTTTATTATCAAAAACGCAACTTTACATTGTGGTAGTTACCGTTGAGCCACAAACTAAGCACAGCTTGTATCTTGTGGCTCTGAGTGCTAGTTAATATTACTTATATTATAAAGTTATATTATAAGTTAATTATTGCATTGCGTAAATGGAATTAATTGGTTTGAAGAAAAAAAAGAAAGATGACGTCCATCTTTAGGATATTCAAGGCCACTTTTTTATCTATGAAAAATGTAATGATATTATAAGTAAATGTTAGTATACCGCATTGTTTAAGCAGATTAAGAATAGTCACCTTTTTCACAAGAATACAAATTCTTAGATATGTTTTCTTTCCATGTAAAAAGGAATTAATCTAATATTATAAAGCTGAATTTGTTTGATTCACTCGCTTATCCCAGAAAGAACTGGTCCGATTTTAAAAGAATATTTTCGTATTAGACAGCCCATTTATCAAAGAAGGCTAAGTATAGGTAGCGACTACACATATTAGTTCCCTCGGGAATCTATTAAAACCGCCGGCTGAAGCTAGTTTTTTGATATTCCATAATTCATAATATAAGTCAAATGCCTAGAGAATAATTTCTGAAACATAAAAAAAGGCAAACTTAAATAGTATAGGCCTTAACACTTGGCAAAAGAGCGTAACTCTAAAACACAAAAATCTATCACGCTCATTAGACGAGCTTGCTAACAATGCAGTTAAACTCTTTACTAATTTGACACGTGATTTTACGGACAGAACAGGGATATAACATGTGTTCTTTTTGCAAAGAAAATTTGATTCGCATAATTTTTTTTGGGTCTTTTTTGTATGAAATAAATTAGGAATTTTAATGTATGGGATGTAAGAATTTTAATATGTGTCTCGTAGAACAATGGTACATCCATTTATTAGAGTAGGTACATGCAAACTGCAACTTGTAGTCGGTCGATAGTTTGTTTAGGCTCATAAATCAGTATGAAGATGAATGGTAGTACTTCAGTATCAGGTATTTAGCCTGTATCAGATCGGCTGAAAACTTTGATTGGAATCAAGACTTCTTTAGAAAAAAATTGGCGAACATCGGAACAACTGTCGACTAGGCAGATGATGATACATGCAATGTAAATTAAGGTAACTTGTATTGATACACCAAAAGGAGTTATATTTTATTGCCTTTTTGTATTTATTTTACAGATGTCAAAAATGCTCTCTAGAAGCTGATCAAGTAAAAGGTGACACAACAGGAAAGGAAAATTTTAGCTCAGGATTAATGCTGAAAATAACATGTAATACACATATGTGTAAAGTTCGGTTAGCAAATTATTTTTTTTAACTAATACTGCTGAAGTTTGTGGTTAAGAGACATGAATATAAATTATGAATCATATCACCATTACCTAATAAAGTTTTCAAAACCAAAAATAATATAGCAAGATAAACTCGTCAGTCTTTTTAACGACTAAAACTCTATCTGACAAAATTCCATCCATAAGATCTCCCGAGCCTTTTCCCAACTACACTCTTTTGCAAAAAAAGCGGGCACCTATGCGAAATCTTAGTTTTAAGGACTTTACGTGTATTTCAAAGGGTTTTAATGATTGTAGTATGTTTCTGGCATCAAAAGAGTTAGCCAAGCATGCGTGAGAGTGTATTCTAAATTTGAATTTTATACATTTGCTAAGAAATTGGTTAAACCTTGTTTTGGACTAATTGCTGGCAGAAAGTTTGTCGGTGTTTTGAAAAGTTTTTGGAGTGATTTTCAGAAAAATGATAATGCAGTTTTAACTAATGATTAATGTTCTTTTTTGTTCGATCAAAACATTTTTGAAAAACTATGCGTATTTGATAAAATTATCACCTGCTCTAAATGGGCTATACTGATAATTGATGGCAATGTTAAGAGTTGCGGTATTTTAGTGTAAAGCGTTCTATTGTTTAGGTATTGTACCCACGTGTTTTAAAATATCGCTTTTTCGTAAATAAACACTATTTATAGGAGTATCAGTACCTTTGGCTGCGACAAAACCAATTTAAAGTAAGCAGTGCCGATCACAACTCGTCTCCTATCGGACTTTGACATTTAAAAAATACCAAATTTTGTGATAAATGTTAAAATTAACCACATGAAAAATGATGAGAAGGGTTAAAGCTATCTAAAAAGTCAAATTATTGCCGCGTTGAAGCTCTCGATAACTCCATAGGTATCGGGTTACTAAACGATGATTTAGCTGAAAGGGAGTCAAGAATTAAAAATTATTGGCCAAACGTATGTTTCTTAAGAAATGAGCAGAGAGCCAATTATTGTTATGATTTAAGCAGGAAAGTGATATGTAGATGCCAGAAAATCTCGGTGCAGGCAAGTTTATTTAATAAAATGGCCGTGGGATGAAAACCCGCTATTTGAACGCTCAGACTCATAGATCTTCAGAGGTCTACGGAGTTTCCCAAGAGACGAGGTTGTTTAAAAATCAGTGATTACGAGATCTTAGGACCTCGTGTTTACAGTACATGCGCTATTTTCTGTATTTTATAGAAATTCAAGACTTTTAAAAATGTCAAAGTCTGATAGGAGACGAGTTGTGATCGGCACTGCTTACTTTAAATTGGTTTTGTCGCAGCTCAAAGTACTGATACTCTTCTAAATAGTGTTTAATTATGAAAAAGCGATAGTTTAAAACACGTGGCTACAATACTTAAACAATAGAACGCTTTACACTAAAATACCGCAACTCTTAACATTGCCATCAATCATCAGTATAGCCCATTTAGAGCAGGTGAAAATTTTATCAAATACGCATAGTGTTTCAAAAATGTTTTGATCTAACAAAAAGGTACATTAATCACTAGTTAAAACTACATTATCATTTTTCTGAAAATCACTCCAAAAACTTTTCAAAACACCGACGAACTTTCTGCCAGCAATTAGTCCAAAACAAGGTTTAACCAATTTCTTAGCAAATGTATAAAATTCAAATTTAGAATACACTCTCACGCATGCTTGGCTAACTCTTTTGATGCTAGAAACATACTACAATCATTAAAACCCTTTGAAATACACGTAAAGTCCTTAAAACTAAGATTTCGCATAAGTGCCCGCTTTTTTTGCAAAAGAGTTTATGTTGGGGTCGGCTTCTAGTCTAAACGCATGCAGTACTCAGCCAGTGTTTTACAAGGAGCGACTGCCTATCTGACCTCCTCATCCCAGTTACTCGGGCAATCTAATACCCATTGGTTAGATTGGGGTCTGACTTACTGGCTTCTGACTACCCGTAACGACTGCTAAGAATGTTCAATGACAACCGGGACCTACAGACAACACAATCCGAAACGCAGTCATTGGTGTCCAAGATATACCTACTTAGAAAAAAACTGAACTTCAAGATCACAAAACCCTGTCATTGACATCCTACCTACAATAAACAAACGTGATACATAAAATATTTCTAACGATTCACCTCGGTACGGCATTGTGTCCCAATCAGAATAGCAGGCAATTGGCTTATTGTCGGTAGACGTAGCCGTGCAAATGTCTAGCTGACAGGAACGTAGCTTTGTTAACTCAGGTGATAGTTCGAGTCGGAGAATTGATTTTGTGATGGTTTTAATCCGTAGGGAATAGTTATGGGTGAGTCTTCAAATAAATAGGTTTATTGTGAATTCTAACTAACGTCGTTACGGTAATTTTATCACAAAACACCATCTCAGATAGTTATCTTAAGAAATAATAGTCATTCATGAAAAAAATGTATGTATATTACTTCTTGAGACCATAACCATCTTTTTACTAATTTAGCTTCTGTGGTTTCATTTGTCGTCCCATGGGAACTTCTTCACGCACGTGGATAAAACGTACCTTATATCTATGTATCTTTCTCCGATAAATGGGCTATGTACACAGATAGAATTTCTCAAATTGTATCAGTGTTTCCTGAGATTTGCGCGTTCAAGCAAAATAACAAACTCTTCAGTCTTTTTATTTTCGTATTATTAATACTAGATTAGATGTACAATTATTACATTATCAGTCTACGTAACTAATTGACACAGGTCATACAATGTGTCTAACAGTATCACAAATAAAAACCTAGTTAACAAAATGAATGTAGAGTAATTACATACAAATGCAAATAAGCATCATTACATTAACATATGTACCTAAACAAGTGAGAATGATATGTTTTTTCTTCTCTAAACACATGTTAATGTCACGTGCTGAAGTTTTTACACCCGTTGAGACCGGACGTCCCATATATTGTTTTATTTCCATTGACACTTCGTATGAATTCAACAGACTGGGGAACGCCAGTCATTTGTTTGTATGTATGTAAATATAAGAACTTTTATATGTCCCAGTTTATAGGTACTTCTACCTACATAAGTAAGAACAAAGTAGTGAACAATTTGTATAATTTTTTTTTTTGAACCGCTGATTAGTTTTTGCGACCCAATTTTTTGTATAAAAGGATTTCTGCTTTACTATTATTTTTAAATATTTTGTAAGTCGTGGTGGCCTAGTGGGTAAAGGACCAACCTCTCAAGTATGAGGGCGCGGGTTCGATCCCAGGTCAGGCAAGTACCAATGCAACTTTTCTAGATTTGTATGTACTTTCTAAGTATATCTTAAAAACCATTGACTGTGTTTCGGATGGCCCGTTAAACTGTAGGTCCCGGCTGTCATAGAACATCCTTGGCAGTCGTTACGGGTAGTCAGAAGCCAGTAAGTCTGACACCAGTCTAACCAAGGGGTATCGGGTTGCCCGGGTAACTGGGTTGAGGAGGTCAGATAAGCAGTCGCTTCTTGTAAAGCACTGGGGTAGGTACTCAGCTGAATCCAGTTAGACTGGAAGCCGACCCCAACATGATAGGGAAAAGGCTCGGAGGATGATTATATCATTCAAGATGTGTTTGTCTATTAAGTAGTGGATTTTTTTCAGTTATAACAATAAAGATTTTTTATATTTTCCTCCTATACCCCTCGCACCTTTATTCATTTAGGTACAGTCATAGCCTTTCATAACCCGCTTGTCCTTTAGTCCTTTCTGATTTTCACTTGACTTTCAAAACAAATTTCCTTAAACCTATATTATTAATTTTGGTTTTCCCTTTTACCTATTACTCGTCATACATACACAGTTTAGTAAGATAATCATCCTTTAGTTATTGACACAAATGGGTAAACTTCATAGTAATTTTTCCTTGTAGGTATATTATATGATTGAATACACTCACGACTCACTGTTCTTACTTGATTAGTTTCTGAGAATAAGGATGTGAGATATAACGGTTAATATCATAAACTGTAGTTTGCTTTATCTTTTTTCCGTTCATTCATATTGTTGTGACAAATAGATGCTCTTTAAAAATGTAGGCACATTAAAGGTGAGTTCGACTATAATATGATAACTGGATAGAGAAGGTCAGATAGGCCTTCGCCCCTTGTAGAACACTGGTTAGACCAAGTTGGGAAAAGGCTCGGCAGATGAGTATGGTAGTTGACGATGTGACTTAAAACTACCACCCAGATTGCTTGTTTGATAGCTAAAATTCCTTAGGTACAATTCGAAATCAAAACCCATCAGACAGAGTTGAGGAAACTGGAATTGACATCATAATATTAGGTAACAAATACCTCATGCTAAGAAAAACAACAAATAGCATCTAAAAGAAAACTTCTATTTGGGAATTCCTATACCCACGTGATTCTAGAATTTATAGAGTTTGGAAGTTTTAGTCTTTATAAATATACTAGCACTTGCACCATGGTTTCAGCTTATTCCCGGGAGAACCTGTTCCCGCAACCGAATAAAAACTGTGCTATGTCCTTCCTCCGGCTTCAGAAAGTGCAACATATAGTCGCAGAGATGGAATTACCTACTTGTGTATTTATAATATAAGAAAAAAACATTAAGTAATCTGTAATATATGTAAGGATTTACATATAGCTGCACGAGTATGTATTTCAATTTGAAGCAAAAAAACTCACGTGTTGCATTCGTACGGGGAATCACGCGAGAATATAAACATATGTATAATAAAATCATTAACATTCGATGAGATATTGTATTATAATGATTTGTTGTTGTATTATGAGTGGCTTAATTATTTTACAAGTCATATCTATTTCTGGAGATATACCTACTTCTTGATATGTTTTACCAGTGATAAAAGAGTCGTGGTGGCCTAGTGGGCAAAGAACCAACCTCTCCGAGTTTGAGGGCGCGGGTTCGATTCCAGGTCAGGGAAGTACCAATGCAACTTTTCTAAGTTTGTATGAACTTTCTAAGTATATAGGTATTAGACAATGACTGTGTTTCGGATGGCACGTTAAACTGTAGGTCCCGGCTGTCATTGAACATCATTGGCAGTCGTTACGGGTAGTCAGAAGCCAGTAAGTCTGACACCAGTCTAACCAAGGCGTATTGGGTTGCCCGGGTAACTGGGTTGAGGGGGTCAGATAGGGCAGTCTCTCCTTGTAAAGCACTGGTACTCAGCTACATCCGGTTAGACTGGAAGCCGACCCCAACATAGCTGGGAAAAAAACTCGGAGGATGAAAAAAAATTTAATCATATTTCGAATCAGCTGTTCAAAGCGGTTTCAAGTTAGTCCCGAGATAATTACTTTTCGCATCCAAATAAAAGTTAGCGTATGGTATTCTAATCTATGATTCTGATGCAGTTTGAATGTGATAGAATAACACATAAGTATCTACACATCCAAAATATTACCTCTAATATTACCAATTATGATGAGATGAACTTTTCAACAGTCCTTGATAACATCAACCTTTGCACTTTGATCCTGTATGTGTTCATACGAAGTAAGACTATAACTTAAGTTCTGCGAAAAAGCCCAAGTTCCGGAATGATATACGCATCGTCATCTTAGATACATTATAGAGTTGTCACACACTGCAAACTTTTAGTCGGCCGATAGTTTAAACGGGCTCTTAAACATATTTAGTGCGCACTTTACAACGATCATTTAAAACCATCTGGTATTTTACTGACAAAAAAAATATTGGTAGAATCATCGGCACGAAACTTGAGCGCTGACCTTCACCTGCACCTGCGGTAAACACCCGAAATAGCTTGTCTCTGATCATAATGGCACAGGCCTCCTCTCGCACAGAGAAGGACGCTCAATTCTTCGAGGCCTGTGTCTCTTCTAAATAAACTGTCAGCTTACCATCGGCCATCTATCGGGCGACTAAAAGTTTGCAGTGCGCGTTGTCTCTTAGCTTAAGACGCAGGAACTCAACTTATTTTTTTGTAACTAACGCAAGCGCTTTTTGTTCATCTAAGCTATATGAGTATTTATTTAATGAATTAAGTATAGTATTAGGAAGTTATTTTTTATTTTTTGTGAGTTTTAGTAGCCTTGTTATTGGACCTTGGACCTTTGGTAAGTGGTAAACTTTTAACTTAAAAAAGCTTAACAATGGCTAAGGGTAGAAGTAATAGTAGTATACGTTAGTGCTTTGTAATTTAACTACATATATAAGACCATATATCTTCTCCGTTTATTAGAAAATCCTTGGATTTCAGTGTGCATGTGCTCATTTTCCCCGTGCAACTTATCTACGGATACCTACGGTACCGGGAATTAATCTACGCACTCGGAGATAAAAAGTAGCCCACAGCCATCCTCGATGAATGGACTATCTGACACTCTATTCAAATGAATCCAGTCAGTAGTTCCTGATATTAGCTCTTTAGCGTTGTCTTCGTTCGGTAAATATTTTGACTCATCTTGTTGTCCGCAATTAATACTTTTCTTAAACTTTATTGTGTGGTTGGGTTAACAAGTGCCATTTTCCCTAAACCCCTTTACTCATAATCCATTTGATCATCGGGGTTTCTCAAACATCAATTATTGTGTTCCTCTTAATCACGACCGTTTCGTCCTTCCTCATCACGTACTCAGTTAGGTATATGTAATTGGTAAATATTAAAACAGACTATTCTTTCACCTTCATAATGATCGAACGAAAAAAAAACTATATTACATATATTTACCTTAATACCTAATTGAATGCACGAATATAATAAATTCATTCTGCCTTGTCCGTTATCACTTTACAATGATCCCCACACAGCCGTTCTCAATCCCTACTAATATTATAAATGCGTAAGTTAACTCTATCTGTCTGTCTACCTGTTACGCTTTCACGTCTAAACCACTGAACTGATTTTAATAAAATTTGGTACAGAGATAGAGTTGACCTTAAGAAAGAACATAGGATAGTTTTTATCCTTGGGAAAAAAGGCTCAGAAGATGATGATTTTACCGGGACGCGGATGAAACTACGGGGAAAAGCTAGTTAACCATACACTACAAAGGGGGATATTAATAAATTATTCACACACTCAAAGGCAAATATGGCTTCAATTAAGTAATTACCGATCATTGTAATAATAGGATCCTATCAGGAGATCAGATCTACACGCGATTAGCATAATCCGATAACATTACAAGCTAATTACAAACACTTAATGATATATTATTCCCACGCTGATTTGTGGACCGAATACCTATGTTGTAGATATACCTAGTATTTACTGTTTTGCCATTTAGATAACAGATAATTATTATCTAGGTAGTTAATTGTTCGGCTTGGCTGCGGGATTGGTCGAAAGAGTTACCGCGGCCCTGGTATATAAAAGGCTCAAGAAGGAACAAAGGTGGGTTTTAGTCAATATAAGTCTTACTCCAACGTCATCTAATGATTTTCACGATCTTAATCCACGATCCTTAAGATTGGGCTCAGTTTCCTAGGTGTAATTTATCTAAACTAACGTCAAAACAAGCAAACATACTCACAGCAAAATAAAGGTTAGAAAGAAAATAGAAACAGTAGTCACCAGAATTGCTATACATATTCCTCGAAATAATTTCTAGGTTTCTTTTTTATTCTGACATAGCAAATACTAGCTGTTTTTCAGGGACCTTTTTCCGTAACCAGAGAAAATAGGTATAGGAATAGCCTATATCATAATTATCATCCAGGGATAGTGCAGCTCCTCAACAATGTAAGAATTTTTCAAATCGGTTCAGTAGTTTCGGCGGCTTATGGATAATAGGATACTAGCAAACAAACAAAAATTATCTTCATTATTAAAACGCCTGACATATTTTTAATATCAATTCTACAGATGAGCAATAAAGTTTAGTTAGTACATCATTTTATCAGGTACTTTTGAAATCTTTTCGCTTTTGTTCAGTTAGCAGGCAGTTCAACGAATATTTTTATATAGAATTATATTCCAAAAAATGGTTTAATAATCCTAACTCATATTATAAATGTGAAAGTAACTCTGTCTGTCTGTCTGTCTGTCTGTCTGTCTGTCTGTCTTTTCTTCACGCCTAAACTACTGAACCGATTTGTGTGAAATTTGGTACAGACATAGTTTGGAAATTGAGAAAGGACATAGGATAGTAAATTTCAAAAAAAAACATATTCCGTACATATAGCGCCATCTATTGGTCAAACCAAAAATATGCCGGAAGTCACTATTCCATGCGAACGAAGTCGCGGGCAAAAGCTAGTTGAATATAAAGCCAATATGGTCATTGAATACCGGCAAACATTTCACAAAACTCCAACTTCAATAAATGGAAACAATTGAAAATGTAACTTTCGATCGTATACTTTTCAATGCATATGAAATTGAAAAAGTATTTTGCTATTTTATGCAAGTTATTTTACAGGTAATAACCTAACCAAAATATAGTCTCGAAAGAAAACTCCAAAAGTTATTTTAATTCACAAAAAAAACTGTTTAATGCAAAAAAATATATATTCCGAAAAACATATTATTTAACAGAAAGAACTTTCAAAAGTAAAAAAAGATATCAAAAAATAGTTTTATCTGTTGCTAACGCATATATTTACAGAGGTAGAGAAAACTCGAACATTTTCCCTAAACCTGTCACCTTTTCCTTAGCAATGAAAACATGACTATTTATATTTTAGTACTTTAAAAGATTAAATGTATTATTGACATGAACCACGAGGCTTTCAAACTATATCTACAAATGTCTATAGTAAATGATAACTCTGTTATCAGATTCCTCGAGTGTTGTCATTAGAGAAATTATCATATCTGTAAAAACATGTTATTTATAAGTGTTTGTAAAGTACCGAAAAAGTTTATTATAGTTTTTCTCGTAAACTTATTCTAATTTAGAAAGTTACAATATTTTGATTATAATATTCAGTAAAGTAAGGTTTCATAAAAAAATAATATGAAATGTTTTTTCTTTATAGCACTGTAACTATTCTGTGTAAGTCTGCGAAAGAAATTGACAGAGAAATGATTCTTCAATCGTTCCCCAAGTTCCTATGCGATGGAGGGCAGGGACGTCTTCAATGAAGTACTTTATTGTCCTTTTGAAATTAAACGTTCTATATTTCTTAAAATTACAATAAAGTTTTGGTAAACGTAAACGACACACACGTTTTTACATGAATTTGTCAAGCGAAGTGAAGTTGGTTGCGACGGTGCTGCCCACTCGCGGTGCGGTTGCACGATGTTACGATGTTCACGCCGTAGGTTAGTTTCCGCTATTTGCCACTAGATGGCAGTGTAATGATATTGAACATGCCGGCCGCCTTGGAAGCACCTGGGTGTAGTCTTCCAACATAAAGTAGCAGTTGTCGCTGAAGCCTCTTGATTATTGTGGATGTAAAGGGCAGATCTTAGCGAACGATCGCCGTATGATGCCGTGCGCTGTACGGATTTCAGCTACACGAGATATTCCATCAGCTCCCGGGAATACTTGCATGACTCGTCCCAGTTTCCATTTGAGTGGTGGAACATTCTCCTCCTTTATAAGAACCAAGCTATCTGGTGTTATGTCCTCACTGTTGACCTTCCACTTAGTTCGAGTTTGGAGCTCTGAAACATATTCTTTTGACCATCGTTGCCAAAAATGTTGTCGGAGTTGCTCCACGCGGTCGTAGCGTCCCAGTCTCGCAGGCTCGATCGTCGTCAGGTTCTCGCAGATGGGCGCAGTCAGCGGTCGGCCGATCAGGAAGTGCGCTGGAGTGAGTGGAAGGAAATCGTTCGAGTCTGAGGACAGAGGGGACAAGGGGCGGGAGTTCAGAACGGCTTCAATTTGCGTTAATACCGTTTCGAACTCCTCGCGAGTTAGTTTGGCATTGCCCAGCACCCGCCGTAAATGGTACTTGCAGGACTTGACCCCTGCCTCCCACAACCCGCCAAAATGAGGACTATAAGGTGGAATAAACGTTAAACGAATTTGATTATTACTAAGGAAATCACAAATATCATTAGTATTATTAAAAATTATTGACAACTCCTTTTCAGCACCAACAAAATTTTTACCGTTGTCTGAAAATATTTGATATGGCTTGCCACGACGTGCTATGAAACGTTTTAATGCTAAAATATAATCCTGTGTGCTTAAACTGCCTACTAATTCTAAGTGAATGGCTCGAGTCGTAAAACAAACAAATAAACAAATATATGCTTTTATAAGCTTGGCACCTCTGCCTCTGCGGTCCAATATGTTCAGTGGTCCGGCATAGTCTACTCCACACTGCATGAATGGAAAACTAGGCTCTAATCTTTCAGAAGGTAAATTACCCATCAGAGGGGTCAACGTCCGCCCTCTCATGCGTTTACATATGACACAATTATGTACTACCTGTCTAGCTAAGTTGCGAGCTCCTAAAATCCACCACCTTTCACGCATGGAATATACTAAAAGTTGAGGTCCAGCGTGAAGTAGTCGTTTGTGTTCATACTCACACAACAACCTTGAAAACCGGTGTTTACTACTTAACAATACGGGATGTTTTTTATCATAATTAAATTCAACCGCGTTAGATAGCCTACCACCTACACGTATTATATTAGCTTTATCTAAGAAAATATTTAAACCCGATATTTTATTGTATAATAATTTGTTTGTACTATTTTTATTTATATTTAACGGTAACTTATGTAGTAATTTATGATATTGCTCACTAAATGATTGTTGTTGAACAAAGCGCGTCAACGTTTCGAGCGATCGCTGCAGCTCGTCCACAGATAACGGACCGGTTTTACGCATACACGTGCCGCCGCGCGTCGCCGCTCGCGCATTATTTAAAAAACGCAATAAATATGCACAAACTCTTTGTAGTTTAATGAATGACGAAAAGCGTTCAAAATCAAATAATGGAACAACTTGAATGGAATGTAAATTAATAGAATCAGGTTTAGTTTCAGGTAAGTCAACGCATGACAATTCGTTATTGTTAGTTTTTGGCCACATAACTCTAGGTTCTCGTAAGAACGCAGGGCCACACCACCAAGTATTATTATTATCATACTTTAAAGTGTCTAGCGTAGCACCGCGCGTTATAATATCCGCAGGGTTCTCGGTACCCTTTACATGCCGCCAAATTGTATCACACGTTAATTCATTAATTTGTACAACGCGATTTTGCACAAAAGTTTTTAGTAGATGCGGTGACATACGTAACCACCCTTGAACGATAGTCGAATCGGTCCAAAAATAAACTTTATTAAAAGTTAAACGTAAAGACTTTTTTATTTTGTTATATAGGTTTGCACCTAAAAAGGCTCCGCATAGCTCAAGCCTAGGAATGCTAACTGACTTTATCGGCGCCAATTTACCTTTAGCACATATTAAATGAACTGACATAGGTGTAGTACTTTCACAATTATCATGACACGACCTAACGTAGGCGCACGCTCCGTAGGCATTTTGCGACGCGTCAGTAAATATGTGAAGTTCTATGTAATTTCCACTAATAATGTAACGAGGTATTTTGATATCGCGTAAATGCTGTAAATCGGAAAGAAACTTATGCCATGTAGTTGCAATGTTATCGGGAACTTCATCGTCCCAATCTAATTTTTGTAACCATAACTTTTGTAATAATGATTTAGCTCTAATTACTACAGGCGCTAACAAACCTAAAGGATCATATACTTGCGCAGTGGTTGATAACATTATGCGTTTTGTAACTACTGTATCACTATGTGTAATTTTTGTTTTAAAATAAAACTCATCACTGTCCGTACACCAACCTAAGCCTAAAGTTTTAGACAGATGATTATCACCGATGTTTAAGTCTTTATAATTCTCATGAGACACGTCATGACTAAACGTCCACTTGTGTAACGGAAAGCAACCCTGTTTTAATAAAGCGGAAATTTTATTACATAACTGCATCAATGAATGGAGGTCATTGCCCCCTGTTACCAAATCGTCGACGAAGAAGTCATTATTAATTGTCCTAGCAACTAAATCATCATCAGATTCTAACGCTAATTGTTTTAAGCATCGCATACTGAGAAAAGGAGCCGACGCAGTGCCGTATGTCACTGTGTTTAAACTATATAATTGCAAAGGTAAGTCTCGATTTTCCCGCCATAATATCAACTGTAAGTTACGTTGATCCGGTTGTAATAAAATCTGTCTGAAGAATGCTTGAATGTCTGCGCAAGCTACGTATTGATATTGCCTCAATCTAAGTAAAATAGAAAAAATATCATTTTGTAATGGAGGTCCTGCATGCTGAATATTATTTAACGATTTATTGTTCGACGTACTCGCGCTCGCGTCGAAAACAACGCGTAATTTCGTAGTAACACTATCCTCTCGGTAAACACCGTGATGAGGTAGTATGTAATGCGGTTTACTTAAAATATCAGAAATATCCTTTGATGCAACTGGGGTCATGTGACCAAGTGCCTCATATTCGCGAAGAAATTCACAATAAAGTTTTTTATAGTCAGGTAAACGATCTAACTTTCTTTCGAGAGATAAAAAACGATTTTTTGCCATAGTGTATGAATCACCTAACGACTCGGGTGACTCCTTTAATGGAATGCGAACGGAAAATCTACCGTGTTCATCACGTTTTGTAGTTTCTGTAAATAATTTTTCACAATAACGATCATCTTTCGACATAGTATTCGGTAAGTCAGACAATTCTTCTAACTCCCAGAATTTTTGCAATTGAGTATCAATTTGAACGAAATTACATTGTACTCTTTTAGAATTAAACGAATGATTATTACAAAGTGGGCCCGAGATAATCCATCCTAATTTCGAATCGTACAGATATGGACCACTGCTAAGCTTAATTTTATCGTTATTCAACAGATCCCAAAATATATCTGCTCCTAAAAGAACATCGATGTCCGAAGGAACGCTAAACGTGGGGTCCGCGAGCGAAATATGTTTAGGTAGCTGTATGCATTGACCTTGAACGTCTAACGAAGGTAACTTTGATGTAATACGCGGCAGCACCCAACACTGTATGGTTGTATTAAAATCATTAACTTTAGAACGAAAGTTAACCTTGCAGGTGTGAGAACTATTCGAAACGCTTTGTCCTACACCCGTGATATGAAGCGTGGACTGTATCATAGGTAATTGTAAACGGTTACATAACGATTCTGTGATAAAACAATTCTGACTACCGTTGTCAAGAAGTGCCTTCACTGTGTGATAATTATTACTCGAATCGGGAATCTCGATTAGTGCTGTCGACAACAAAACGGGCTGTACCGCAGCCGCGCTGCACGCGAGTACATTGCGCTCGGAATGTACTTGCGCGTCAGCTGATTTGCTCGCGCTCGGCGACGGATGCGAAATAGACGGGGTTACGGCACTAGAAGTATTATTTTTATGAAGTAACGTATTATGGTTATTATTGCATAATTTACATGGACCATATGAACATTCAGTTGGCGAGTGATTATCAGAACGAATACAATTTTGACAAAGCTTATTATTTTGCACAATTACGTATCTTTCTTGCACGGATAAATTTAAAAATTTCGGACATAAATACAAATAATGGTCTCCGCCGCAGTCCACACAAACACGTCGTTTGTTATTATTACCCGAGTTGTATTTATTTGGATTTGTATTACTTACGTATGAATGTGTGGTAGGCTGCGAGTTTATATTGTTTGATTTATTGAAGTATCTTTTGTTTTGATTGGAATTTGACTTAATGGAATCATTATTATTGTGCTTAAACGAAGGAACACTTTTACTATTATTTGATTTTATCAATTCCAACATATCCGCACGGTTTCTGAGAAATTCTAATAGATCATCTAATTTAATATTATTTGAATCGTTTTTAGATACAAGGGTACCTTTATGGGTTTCCCACTCGCGTTCCGTGGACTGATCGAGCTTAGAAACTATAAGATAAACGATTAACGTGTCCCAAGCATCGGTCGGTTCATTAAGTGATTTTAGTGCTCGCAAATTACGCAAAGTTGAATCTATTAGCTTTCTAATTAGAATATATGACTCGCTTTGAAGTGGTTGTGTGGTAAATAATGCCTTTATGTGATTTTGTATCAGTAAGCGGTTGTTGTGAAACCTATTCTCCAGCAAATCCCATGCGTGAGAGTAGTTCGGAGCAGTGAATTCTAATGCACTAATTACTTGAGAGGCAGAACCACTGAGAGACGATTTTAAATAATGAAACTTCTGTATATCATTAAGATCTTCTCGAGTGTGTATCATAGTGAGGTACGAGTTCCTATACTCCAACCACTGATCAAATGAACCATCAAAGGCAGGAAGCTTTATTACTGGCAACTTAATAGGTACAGGATTTATTTTAGGAGAAATAGATTCAGATTGTTCATTATTTTTAGGTTTCAAGCACTTCGCGTCCGCCATGATTGAAAAATATTGTTGTTCAAAAGATTCACGGTATTCTAATTGTTCAAATAAATCGGTTTCATCTACTAACTGCTCAATTTTATTTTGAATGTCATTAAAATTTTGAAAAATAGTGCAAGTAGACTCTATTCGTAATTCTAATTCAGTTAAAATAGTTGGAGTTAATGACAATTTCTCTAATTTAGAAATATATTTCTCGAATAACGTAAGCCTGCCTTTCAACGTGCCTCGCTGCTTTTTCAAGTCAGCGATCACTTTATTTGCCTCATCGTCACTCATTTTGGAAGGCTATGGAAAGCAAGAGTACTTACAGTTTCCCGCTCAGCACCACCCCGGCGCCGCGCCGCACAGCACAACGACTAAAACACGAAAATAACGATATTAACGCAAATTGTCGGACAGGGAGGAGAAGGATGGGTTTTGCGACCTGACCGGATGCGACTCGCCGACAATCCTGGACAATCCTCTTCTCCACTGCCTTTTTCTAAGACGCTCCACGTGGTCGCGTGGTTCTTCGCAAATCCGTCTCGTCAAGGACCAGAATCTTCAATCGTTCCCCAAGTTCCTATGCGATGGAGGGCAGGGACGTCTTCAATGAAGTACTTTATTGTCCTTTTGAAATTAAACGTTCTATATTTCTTAAAATTACAATAAAGTTTTGGTAAACGTAAACGACACACACGTTTTTACATGAATTTGTCAAGCGAAGTGAAGTTGGTTGCGACGGTGCTGCCCACTCGCGGTGCGGTTGCACGATGTTACGATGTTCACGCCGTAGGTTAGTTTCCGCTATTTGCCACTAGATGGCAGTGTAATGATATTGAACAATGATAAAAAATAATACCTTTAAATAAATGCTAACAAAGCAGGGCTCAGAAAACTGAATTCAAAGTTAATTTACCCTATCATGACGTCAACTAATTAGACAGAAGTTACTACTCGTATCAGGCAAAAGACAAATTGGTGTAATGACAAGATTCTCTCTCATTTTGTTCACAAACAAACAATGTTTGCTGTTAGCCCACGCTGTTAGTACACAGGCATACGCTATATTGGAGCACAAAAGTTGCAAATTCGTGGACATTTGAAAAATGTTCGTTTGCAATTCTTTACTGTTTGATAAATGAGTAGGTAGACCAGAAGAAATATTTTCTGTCCGTCGCAGTGCCATGCACCGGTGGAATCGCACGTTAATATCTTAAAAATACTAGCATCCGCCCGCGTTTCCGCATCCCGTGGGAACTGCTTCTGGCATTCGGATGAAAAGAAGCCTCCCTTATAGTTATTACTGAAATATATTTTCAAATAGGACGTAGTTATATTTGATTGACATTGACTTGGTGGTCAAACATCGAAAGAGGCCTTGAGAAAGCCCAATTGCCAAAACTGACAACCCAGGATAGACCAACCTGGCGCCGTAGTGTGAGGAGACCCGACCCCAGATAACGGGAACAGGGACGGAAGAAGAAGAAGAAGAGAAATAAGACGTAGTTATATGCAAGAAAAAAGTCTACAGCTTTGTAACTTAAAATATGAACTTTAGCTACGTAATAGGTATAATAGGCAAATGGACAACGGATATGGCAAGCAAGTAAGTCCTTCAAATGTACCAAGAATGACTCTCTCTCTTCCTTTAAGGCGTGGCTTTCAATAGTTCTTGTCATACCCATCTGTGTAAACCAACTACTGAAACGCGCTTTTGTGTCTGATGTTCTTATCGTTTAGAAATGATCGTATTTTATTCGTTATCGTACGTATTTTTATTCATTATTTGTTGTCACTATTTCGTTGTAGGTGTACTTACATGTTTAGTTAACATTCTCCTTAAAACAAAAGTAGTAAATAACATGCGTGTACTGCATGGAAATCAAATACTTAGAAGAAAATACATGCTTTTAACTGTTCGAAAAATAGACAAAACAAAAGGACATTCATCAATTTTCTTATCTTAAGAATAGTAAGATAATAAAAAATATTACCTTCAATAAAAACTCCGAAAACAAGAAGTCGTCGCAGCTGATATGTGAAATCTTCTAACTTTTCTAGTCAGTAAATTTCAAAAAGTCTAAACGTAACTCGAAGCTATCGAAAAACGCAGCTTCTTCTTGAAAATTTTCATTTTTCTCTTCACAAACGGATCCACTGTGACAATCTTCAGAATGTTCAACCGAATTATTAAAAAAAAAGTTCACTGAATAAAACCTTTTTAGAAAAAAAAGTCACTGGCTGAAGTCGCGACCCGCGCCAATCGATGAAGCCATTAGATTGAACTTTCGCGGCAAAATTCAAAAATAGTACACGAACACGCGTCACTTAACAAAAATGGCGGCGACTACCGTACGGAAATAGTTAAGTGGTAGCTATTTTGACCGTTCCTCTGCTGTACATTATTTATTTCTATTGGAAAATTAGTCTTTAATGGTGTGATTGGTGCGTAGCATATCGTAGAGCATCTGTGCCCACGCGGGATTCGTGAACGACTGAGGCCCATACGTCTGAGTCGACAAATATTCAGTTTAATAATTTAAGACCAGTGTATATAATATGGGATTCTGTACATTGCGTTCTCGTATGACACTTGAGTAAATGTGTGACGCACTGAGAATGATACTGAGGGGTTGAAACGTCCCTGAAATTAATTTTCGCCGCTGCAAAAAGAGTCCTTTATTTGAAGCCCGTCGGTAGTGGATAGAGAGTATTTCTTTATAAGCAAAGGCAAAAATCAATGATCAGTATTACAATTGAAGAGCCACAAACTCCACAGAGATTGGGCCCACGACGAGAATTACAGTCCATTTCTTGTCACTGAAAGAAATCCTTAGTCCCGCGAGGAAAATTATAGACTCACCGTACATAAATTCACACCTTTATTAAGAGAAAAGAATGGCTTATTTAGAAAAACTGCGTAGGCCCAGGTTCCTTTTATTCTCGTTTTCTCCGTGTACGTTCATATATCTTGTCCTGCGGGCCTCTTCTAGTGAATCTATATATCAGGGATGTCAAATTGGACTCCATGACAAATGTCCTTACTATCGTAGTCATAGTTCAATGACTGCGGATATTATATAATTTCGTTTCATGTGGTACGGTTAGCCTATTGCTCTATTTTAGTCTATTGAGTCGAACTAAGCTGAGGAACAATCCTTAGGTAGAGACTAAAACCTAATTTATATTTTCTAGATAAATGTGGCTGAAATGTGGAAGACCGAGAATGCTAACTCGAGATGATAGACAATATTACAAGGTAAGATTACACTGTATAAATCAATAAGACTTACCCTATATAAGTCTTTTATCAATAACTGGCAGAGCAGGGACTTAATAGAGCGTTGTTCCTTGATTGACCAAAACTAGACCTTATTACAAAGAATGAAGATAAATAGTCAAGGCCAGGAAACTTAAACAACCTTCATAGTAGTCCAAAACAGTGAAAACCCGGCAATATTAAAGATTTCCTCTGTTTACATCATGTTACACGAGAACATTATCAGAAAGATAATAAAGAATATCTTATCCGGAATTGAAACTCATACATACAGACTTTTTATTGCATAAGTCTGTAAATAAACTACGTAGTAAGATGTGGAGATAAAATTCGGTACGTCTTATGTCAAGGGTAATGTTACACCTATTGAGATAACTGAACATAGGTCTCCCAAAGCTTGATGGCAGTTTGCAACTAATTTCCTATCACTGGTACACGCATTTGGCCCATATCATGCACCTCCGTCACACCGTGATACCTAAAAATGGCATCTGCACCCCGATTGGCGCAATGCCGTGATGACAAAAGTTTGCTGAAAACTATACATACAGCTCTTTCTTTTCCCAGTAAGAAGAATCCCCAAGACGCCATTGGTTGATCCTCAAAATGATTTGTATCCTCTGTGAATGCTAAAAGTAAGCCAGAGAGTCAAAGAGTTTATTGAAATTCAAAAAGTTAAAGCAGTGCAGAGCACAATGGCGAACCGAGGCCTTTATCTGGACGTCTTTCGGCTTTGTTAACTAAGCTACTCTTACTCAATATCTGATTGCTAAAAATAAACCAAAATACTTAGCAACGTATACCTAATCAGCTGATGCAACTTTCCAAAGATTTTCTCCTCTGAACTTGACATTCCATAATCTTTTTACTCTCCGACAGTGGCATGACTACTTATTTTTAAATCCAATCTTATCGTATTGTACTGCTATTAATTTCGTTCAGTCTTTTTGACAGACTGTACCTAAAGATAGGAAAGCCACGCTGAGAGACAGATTTGGGTATTCACGTATTTTTTGCAAAGTCATTGTATCGCGTTCCATGCCTAAAAGAGCACAGAGCACAGGCGACGGGGCCCCTTTGTACCTATCCAAGCCTCCTTGGAGCTGTGGGATTTTTCAAAAGAGTCACTTCAGCCTTGGTACTCAAAATACTGCAGAAGTTAAACATTTGTGAGTTAGGCAGTAAGGGTCTGCCAGACGGTTTCGCTCCATCCACAGTGGGAGCGACCAAAAGATGATTCAAAACAAAAGAAACTTGGTTTGTGGTTACTCGGCTACCTAACAATGTACCTACGCGTGTATAGGTAAGTACATACATCTTTCGATACAAACATTGCAAGATATGCATCTTATCAGATAGGTATCACCCCCTGTATTTTGACAGTTTGAAGAATAGATAGGGGGGTATGTATAAAATAATTGATGAGGTGTTTAATAACAATGAATGAAAAGCTAGAGAAATGATTGATGGATTGTATAGGGGAAATATTCATATCGGTAGAATGGGTGTCGGTTTCCTGACCATTAAAGAGGGGAAGAATTTAAAAAATAATACATCAAAAGCTGTAGGTATACTTAATGAGATTTGCAATTCCACTTTCTGCTCATTTCATCAAAGAAGATTTTGTTACTGTTACTGTTACAGCCTTTTTATCATCCCACTGCTGGGCACAGGCCTCCTCTCACACGGAGAAGGATCGAGCATTAATCACCACGCTTGCTCAATGCGAGTGATTTCAGACTTAATAGTCCAGATTTCCTCAAGATATTTTAGAAGAAATGAATAATAATCAGAGGTGGTAACAATTACTCTATACCATATTAACAAGAGCCTTGTTTCAATAATTTTATTGTACTTAGAACGAGCGACGCCTACGGGTACGCCTTAGAATGTAGCGTCGGCAGAACAGATGTGTACTGTCAACAATACAGATGAAGATAAACCGACGATTAAACATTACAAAGAAGATTAACGTCAGGTACGGTAAGCAAAAAGGGGAGATTAATTTTGGGAATTCAAAGAGTAGATTATGAAGTGCACTTTGAGTTGGTTAATCTTTATAAATACGTGATGGGTCATAACGAAATCTTTCACAGTAACCACCTTTGTTCTTTCAATATTCTATCCAAACAAATCTAATCAATAAAACCGTGCATTTAAACCTCCTTTCTTCCTAGCCAGACCAAACTAAGACAAATACTCTTTTCACACTTCTCACGCACACATATACACTTCAGAAGACACTTTTCAAATCCCAGACGTTCCACTCACACAAGCACAAGTCATGACGTCACATTGCATGAACCCGGTCCGTGACGTCACCGTCTCAATGTCGTTAGCGGACATTCTGTAGAAGGGACGTTGAATGCTTGTCAGTCACAATCAGGATATTTTTAAATGGATCAACATGTGAATCAGAGTGGCATGCTTTTGTTCTGCGGTAGAAAATGCTGTTTGTTTGTTCCAGGAAGGTAATCTAGGACCCTCGGTTGTTTCCTCTGTGCGAAAAATCTGGGAAGACATTGTTGGGACCCAGTCTTTGCTGGGACTCCACTCGAGTCTAGTCAGCCCAGTGTTAATTAAGAGCTCATTTATTTATATCTGGACCAATTTACAAAACTGAAGAATTTGTCTGTTTATTTGAAGGAAACCTGTTCGAAAAAATCTTTCAGTGCTAGTTTTCTCATTGATTGATAAAAGATACGGGCTCCTTCCTATCCGGGTGCATAGAATAGTTCCCATGGGATGCTGTTGAAACCATTGATAAAAAGATGTTAAATAATTCCTGACCTTCGAACTTAAATAATCTTACTCGATGATTTTTGTCAAAAAATCACCATTTGTGAAACTGTAACCCATGTCGAAAACATCAATGTAACATCGTTTTAAAGATTCTTCACTCAAATATCCTAACCGATTGATATAGAACTTCATACACAAATAGTTCACATGATACAAAACTCCTTAAAAAAGTAAAAAAGAAAACTTTTCTCTTCAGCTCTTACATCCACTAGTGCATAAACTTCACCCTTCACTAAGAGCATCATTTGTCGGTGTTTCAAAGGCCTACATATGCGATTGTACCAATGCGCTTTCGATACGCATGAACGAACTCACAGACTATCGTATGTTACTCAGTTTATAGTTCCGAGAATTACGCCTTTCATGTATAACATTAAACGGTAATAGTGAAACTTAGGTAAAGTTTTTGAAAAGGATAGTAGAGTGAAGCCTGATTTCGCCAGTTTGGGTAAAATAATAGGATGTTAAAGCATGTAATTGAGGCTGGAATCCAAATTCTGAAAAGCTGTTTCACAAGGATAGGATTGAATGTTTCATAAGGAACCTAATAATATTTTCTAGTAATTGAACTCAATTTACGTTTTGGGGGTGCTGTCCTTTTGTAAATTGAACGTGAAAAAGTGCTAAAAACTAGCCTACTTTCAATAAACGTTTTTGACTTTGAAAATAGCATCAAAACTTGTTTTGCAAATAAAAGTCAAAAGAAACAACAATACATAAAGAAAACTCATCGTTTACCTACTTTTCTAAGTATATGTATAAGCTGGCCTCCCTCCAGATTTATCGGTAGCTGCTGAATACTAGTGCTTAATACTAAAACTTATACCTAGTCATTCTGACTGACCGATCTCCAAATGACAGATTCAAAATAATCTCTTCCAGCTAAACTGCTTTCAAGACCTCGTAAAGCACACAACATTACCACCACACTATCTTAGCCATTAAACCAATATCTCCCCTCCCTACCCCCCTCTGTGGCCCTAGTAGGGTGTTAACCCTTATCACGATAACCACCCCAGTTTTTACTGAGCCATAATATGCAAACAGTATATGAGTATTCGCGATAGTACCTACCTACCATAAACGGATCTATTACCCTAAAAGTGAACACTGGATTTTTATGCCGAAACTTTTGAAGAACAGTTTTAGCTTAGTTCGGGCTATTTTTGCTGAAATTGCATGTCGTTAGTCTGGTAACCAGTTTGAGCTGGAAATTCATAAATTAGGTAGGTATATAGCTGGCATATATTTATCTTCATGGCACTAAAATTACATGTGAAGGTAGGCATACTTATTAGATTCGGGCCTACCAAGAGTCGGATGGTTGGCGCTCTTTGGGGGACAGTGGATGGTAATTTATTTATTTATTTATTTATTTATACAGCATGGAAGACTTACAGCAAGATAAAACACATTGTAATTTTGAATGGTAATCGGATAGCCAATAACAAGTCCTCACGTTTAACACTAGACTATAAAAATAACCATGAACTACAATTTGAAAAAAAATAAGAATACTAAATTACTAAGGAACAGTACTACTTAGTAATATAATAAAAGCGCATAAAAACTACGTGATTACTCCACATTGTTGTTTTTGAAAAACTCAAGACTCAGACGCCGCCTGGCCGTGACTATACTAGTATTAAACAAATCAATATCATGCTGTTTACTTAACTTATTTAAGTTTCTGCTTGCACGCACAATACAAGAATTTTTCCTATAGTTTGTTGATGCAAATGGCACAGAAATAGGTGGATTATATCGGGTTCTGGATGGGATATTAAAACTAAATTTCGATAAAAGTTCAGGGCAATTAATGTCATTTTTGAAAATTTTTAATAGAAGTATGCAGTCAGAGATCTCACGACGAATTGACAGAGGTAGCAAATGATACTTTTTACAAAGATCAAGGTAATTTTCGGAATTATATGGAACTTTCTGATGGAAACATAAATATTTTAAGAACCTTTTTTGGATATTTTCAATTCTATCAATATATTTTTGGTAACAAGGATTCCAAATTTCTGACGCATACTCTAACTGGCTTCGAACAAAAGTACAATATAATATTTTTAAGGTTTTTGCATTTTTAAAAGATTTAGAGACCCTCATTATAAATCCCAGAGATTTAGTCGCTTTAGAGACAATAGTATCCACATGTGTTTCAAACAAGAGTTTACAGTCATGGTGTACACCTAGATCACGAATGGAGCTCACTCTGGGCAAAGGCTGACCACCCAAAGTGTAACTCGTTTTGATTGCTGAACGTTTACGTGAGTATGTCACCACCGAACATTTGGCAGGATTAAGGTCTAACCTACTTCTCCGACAATATTCCTCCAGTCTCCTCAGATCAGCCTGAAGTTTAAGCATATCCTCGATTGATGAAATAGCTGAGTAAATTTTCATGTCATCAGCAAAACACAAAAGTTTCGATGACATCAGACATGAATCGATATCGTTAACATATGCAACAAATAACAACGGACCAAGCAAGGAGCCTTGAGAACATCCGCTAGGGATAGGAACCCAACTCGAAATATAGTTATTTAGTACCACAGCTTGTGACCTATTATCCAAGTACGAGGAGAACCATCTAAGTAGGTCACCGTGAACACCCATATTATTTAATTTCGATAGCAAAATTCTGTGATCAATTCTGTCAAAGGCCTTACTATAGTCTGTATAGACTACATCCACTTGGCCACCCTTGTCCATTACCTCCGTAATGTAGTCGTTCAGTAACACAAGGTTTGTGACAGTGGATTTACCTTTTAAGAAACCATGTTGTAATGGACTCATTGAGTTACTAAGAGCAGCATACACTTGAGTGTAGACAACCCGTTCTAAAACTTTGGCTAAAAGACATAATTTGGATATTGGCCTATAATTGGTAATTGTTGTTTTGGCTCCTTTTTTATGAATAGGCGTTATAAAAGCCGACTTCCACAGTTTAGGAACTACGCAAGAAGATAATGATTTTTTAAACAGAAGAGATACAGGATAAGCAAGGGAAGAAGCACATCGTGTTAATAAATTAGGTGATATATTATCCGGGCCTGCTGCTTTAGACGTATCTAGTTGAACAAGTAAATTTTCTACTTTATCTGTGTTTACCATTACGTTAGAAATTTCAGACGATACAGATCCAATGGGAAGAACAAAAGAATCAATGTTAGGATTTTCGTTACTGGGATTTAGAAAATTTGACAGAAAATATTTGGAAAAGGCCTCACATATTGACTCACCAGACGACAGTATTTGATTTTCGTAAGTCAAAGTACTAGGAACCGCATTAGAATTATGACGCTTTTTAACAAAAGTCCAAAAATATTTCGGATTTAATTTAATGGAATCTTCTGTTATTTTTAAATACGAGGCATAACACTCCGATTCCAGTAATTTAACCCTTCCACGCAAAAGTTTGAATGTTAATTCATCTGATTTATTGTTATAAAGTTTAAACTTTTTTAAATATTTATATTTTTCATTAATACATTTAATAAGCGATGAACTGTACCAAACTGGATACGACTTGTTTCGAGATGTCTTTTGCGGGATATACTTAGTTTGCAGGTCAGATAATAAATTATTGAAAAAATCAACAGACTCGTCTATTGTTCGATTTGAGAAATCACGTTCCCAATCCGTTAACCGAATACTATCGTTGATTGCGTCATAATCACCTTTATCATAAAGGTAACGAGTCCGCGGAGCGCACTCCAACAAGGTGACCTCCAAAAAATCTGCATTGACGAGCAGCGCCGGATGGTAGGCATCGATGGGCACTAGTGGGTTCGAACATTCAGAGACAGAAACTAAGTTATTAGAGAGTACTAAATCTAGGATTTTTCCGTGCCCATTAAGAACTCCGTTATATTGTTGCAAGTTTAATGCACATAATTCATCAGTGAGCGAATATTCATCATGAGAATTTATGTTAGATGGAACCAGGAACATACTGCCGGATGGTAGCCAGTTTATTCCGCTCATATTAAAGTCTCCCAAAACGAGGAATGTGTCAGTGTTATTATTATTCATGACAGAACGATTTAGATTTAGTAGAAAATTGGATAGTTGCGATGAAAAAGACATACCAAGATTTTGTTTGCACATATAAATAACACAAAGGTGCATGTTAATATACGAACGCGTGTTTACGTTTTTTAGTCGTACAGTCAACCACAGATCCTCCGCTGTAGATTCGAAAAGTGGTTGATGAATAGCTGATAGATCTCTTCGAGTAGCAATTAAAACTCCGCCACCGCGGGTTTGTCCGGTAGAAACATAGTCACGATCACGTCTCCATACTATATAGCGATTATCAAACAGCTCAGAGGTCGATATTCCATCCAGTAACCACGTCTCTGTGAGAACAATAACATCAAATGAATTACATGCCATTTGCCTATAGAAAGTATCAGTTTTGGTCCGCAATCCACGAACATTCTGATAGTAAACATTAAACTTATTTTTGAAGTTATTAGCCATTAGGAATATTATTAAGGATTGAGTATAAATTAGTATAATAGAATAGCATTAAGTAATTGAATAACATATTTACTATAAAAGGGTAGGGTACAAAAGATAACGAGGTAAAACGAAATAACTTAGGAATATTTCTTGCGCCCACGCATGCAAACAACAAAGTGGCAAATGTGCGAGAAAGCAAGCAATACTCACGAACTGCGAGCGCAAGCGAGATAATAATATAATAATGAGTAACAGCTTTAAAGTAAACAGCGCGACACCTTACACAAAAGAGCGTTTGCAAAAAACAAAGGATAGGCGATAAGCTCATTAGTCCGGCAGGGGTTCTAAACCTTTTACAATTTATAGTTATAATGGTACGTGTATGGGATATTATAATTAATTTTAAGTTTACAGTTTTGATTGGGAATTTAGTATTGATATATAGTAATCTAAAAATAAATATATTCATATAAATGAAACATTTAGTTAAACATTTTAGGCAATTTTGTTTAAATCTGACTCTTTTCTTATAATTAGGAGTTTCGAGGACTGGTTTTTTAATATGTGAATTTTTCCATGTTTAACCCATACGTACTCATAGCTTCGATCCTTAGCAATGGATTTGACTTTGCTAAGCAACTTCTTGTGTTCTGCACTTAGGTGATCATTAACGTATATACGTTGAGACGTTCCTTGAAAGCCGATATCCGAAGTTGAAAGATCCTTATCAGCACGTGCCGCTGCAATGAAATCCTCCTTGACGTACCTATTTAAAAAACTCACTATTATGAGTTTTTCATTTGAGTTGAAAATAGGAACCCTGGATATATAATTAACTTGAGATTTCGGACAGACGTAATTCACTTTGCGACCAATGGCCTCGACGATAGCAAAGAGATTCTCATTCTTTTTTATTGGAATCCCTTTTATCTCCACGTTATTTAAGCGTGACCGTTGATCATGTGCTGCAACCTCGAACTTCACCTTCGTTAGATCCAATTGTAAATTGTTGACTACGTCCTGGAGCCTCTCAAGTGCGTTGACTTTACTTTCCACCGCTGATAGTCGAGTACCATATTCCTCGAGCTTTCCTGCCGTACAGTCACAAGTCGCCTTAACCTGAGACAGCTCATCCTTAATAACTTGAATATCTTCCACCAACGTAGGCAGGCTGAGCAGCTGACGCTTCAAGTCCCTTATTTCCGAGAGGATAGTTTCAATGGAAGCTGATTCAGAGGGTACCACGAGCGGTGAAGATATTTTGCACATTGGACATTTCCACTGAGCTCTTCTATCAACTCCCAGTCTTTTCCATCCAGCTTCAGAAATTTTTGCACATCCAAAGTCCATGTCTCTGCAGCAAGACGTGCAGCAAACACCTTCAGAAAACTGTATACTACATATTGCGCACGATTTCATATTGATGCGTTTAGTCCTAACTTAGTTCAAAGATTTTGGAATAGCACCAAAGGTTGACGATCTATTTGTTTAGAGCGACGCGTACTGTGTCCACGACAGTTCACGGAAGACTGATAATGTACTATACGTATACAATAAAGATTTTTATATATTTTACTTCTAGAAAGATGGTATATAGTCGATGCCTCCTTAGAACGACCTTATATTGGCTACGGTCTAGATTTTCCAAGATGCAGATTGAAACCACGAATATCAAAATGCAAGAACTATAAATCAAACCGCGAAGAAAGTCCAAACCCTTAACTACCCAATTAATTTCTCTAAACCGCTCTCAGCTTTGGCAACAAATCACAATATTGATCTTGCCTGGTCCATTTCCTCTCAACATCAAAACAAGCTACGAAAATAATTCTCATTAAGAATCAGTTTACTAACTTAAAATTTTATTGTGGGAACTCTGGAAAGCTGTTAAAGACATTTTATGGTTCGCGAGGCTGAAATGGCTATATCATAGGGATAATTTGAAGGGTAACGTCATTTTATGGCCTCGTTAATTATACGGCCTCTTTTTGACGGGGTGCGAAGAAATAATAAAGTAATTGGCGGTCCGAAGTGCTATTAATGGGCACTGAAGTTTTTATCGGAGTTTCAAATGTTCTGGTGTCATATTTTTGGGAATTTTATTTGATTTGTGATCTTGCTCGTGTCCATTGAAGAAGTTGTATTATTATCGATCAGCTTCTAATATCTCCAAAATCAGTTCCTGTATAATGCAACTATTTACTTAATTGATCTTTACAATCTAGGTAGGTACTAATAACGCAGGCAAAACTGTAGGTATTTCCTAATATTATATACCACAGAGATAAACAAACTCTTTTACATGATCATACTTATTGATGAGAAATTATTGTTTTCTCGTGAAATATAAAATTAACAGTGATGGAAAATTCCTACATTAAAAAAGGGCACTCACCTCAAGTCCAAAACACTCAAAAAAACTTAATTTCACAAACAAATGAATTTAACAAAGTCAAAGTCAGCACAACATTAACATATGCAAACGGCAACACAGGTTATACTGAAACTAAACATCTAGATTATGTTTGAGTTCCAGATAAGATAGGATGAATCTTGTCATATACATCGATATGTCTTGATCATGACTTTGTACATACATACATAACACTTGAGGAAATACTTCAAGGGGCTTATTTACTCTTAGATATATCAATAATCAATAACCTAGTACAATGATGACTCATTTTTTTACACACTTCAACGTGCTTCAACCTGTATGTAACTTACTATGTAAAGAAATCTAAGGTAACTAATTGATGGTTCAATCATGGAATTATGTATTTCCATGATTGAACCATCTTCCAAGAACCGTAGCTTCGTGAAAATTGGCAGCTGTACCTACAGCTCTTTCGAAGTTCTGATGGTGAAGCCAGAAGATATGAACTGCAACTTCGTGACGAAACATGGTAGGTAGGTGTCCACCGCGCCGCTTCCGCGTACGGTTGTGCGTCAACACACCTGTACTACTTACCCGCCTAATTAATGAAATAGTATAATATCGAATCAGTGCAATAACCTAGTTATCAACGAACTACTGTGCTTCTTACAATGTAAAATTGATATTATGGACGAAATAAGTTTGGTGCAGATATGTGAATCTAACTTTAAAGAGGCTGATATTACTACCGCCAAAACCATCCTTTTCGAAACAGCAAAGTGTCGCTCAACAAGAAAAGGGGACGGCAAGAACAAACGATTACTACAGGATATTATTAAAGTTCTAAAAGAAACAGAGCCCGCTTCACTGCCCACCTTCGTGGCAAAAGATTGCACCGTCTTACGCCGGTGACTTTCGATTACGTGGATGTATTTTAGTGCTTAAACAAAACATCCACTGTATCCAAACAGATTACGGAATTATTTCAATTACAGCAAGAGATAGGAAACATTAAAAGTAGACAAATTCAGGCACAAAGTGAGCAAAATATTGGCGCAAAATTTAGCAACGGCTTGTTTTTAAATAACGAAGCCAAGTAGTAGTCTTCGCGGCAGCAAGCAGCGACCAGCGCGCATGCGCCCTGCGTGCCGTCGTCGACACCGTTGCCGCTCCTCACGCCCGCGCAGGCAGAGCGGCACCGCTGCGCCGGCCACTGCTTCGGCACAAGAGCCGCCCCCCGCGCCCGCAACACCGTCGCTCCCCGCGCGCTCGCTCGCGCCTCACCGCGTGACCCCATCAGCTGATTGCACCGAGAACGATATAACTTTAACTCCTAAACCTACCGAGTTACAAAGTTGCCTTGTGAAAACGACAGAACTAATAGATAACATCTTTGATGAAATACAGTTTGATGATAGTTTTACGACTGTCGTGAAGAAGAAGAAGAAAAAGACCTATACTGGCAACAGGATCCCCAATCAGCAGGGAAAAGCTTTACTTACCTCTAGTAAACTTAAAATAGTGCCCAAATTATCTTACTTAAACGCATCTCGATTTGATAAACATACCACAGAAAACGATATCTACGATTTTATTAAGGACTGTGGACACACGGTCGTAAAGGTTGAAAAACTTGTCCAATACAAGGAGACTGCATTTTCGTCATTTAAAGTGACGATTACACAAGACCAGGGAAGCATTTTCCTTAGCGCTGAGTTCTGGCCCGTGTGGTGAATACAGGAAATATCACCGTTTTCCACCCCGAAGGGAAGAAAACGATTATTTCAGGTCTTGCCGAGGCTTGACCTTTCGGAGATTACCTACCTTACCTAGAGTACACACATGCTTGCTACTTACGTCCATTCATGATAGTGTGAGCTGCGGGCGGGCACAGCGACGACCGCGCGGGGAGAGAGGCGGCGGCAGGCGCGCGATTGTAACTCGAACGCGCTCTCGTCAGTACCTATCTCCGAAAGCCGGCAAGAGCTTGCTCAGGTCAAGCCTCGGCAAGACCTGAAATAATCGTTTTCTTCCCTTCGGGGTGGAAAACGGTGATATTTCAGTTCTGTGCCTTCGGCTTGACCTTTCGGAGACGTGTCTATCATCTGCCGGTGCTATTAAGCGTACTGTGATAAAGGTGAGAAATAAAACCTTAGGTTCTAATCTTCAAAATCAAGCTGTTTTATTAAAATTAGAATCAATGGCTGTTATACAAGTAAGTACAAAATCAGTTCAAGTCTTGTACGATCACAGCAAACGTATCTTTTAACGATAAAATGCTATTAATACAGTTTTATAACTAATTCTTCTTTATCAAACATAAAATCTTTATTCTTCATCATAGTTTAACAATTTAGCAAATATAAACTGACTCTTAAACCTTATCATTTTAAACATAACAGGGTCCTGACCCTTTCTTATATCTAATAAATAAACATTAGGTAAAGATTGAGATCTTTAATGAGATCAAATGTTCAGTCTTACACTGCATTAAAGGAATTATTAAGAACATTAACATTTCTACCTCGAGGCTGCTCTACTGATTTACAGTAGTGTTTGAAAAAATTTGTCGAGCCTCTCCAGTTCCCTCGTTTCAAGATATCATCCAGCGGTACGTTGTTCTGGAAGTCATTAGAAGCTACAGCTGATCGAACCGAGCCTGGGCTGCAGTCTATGCCAATATCCTTAAAGGGTGCCTTCAACCAGCCCGCAATAACGGTTCTGGAAGCTGCTTTAACCTTCCCTCGCGTTGTAATAAACAAATTATTTAAGCCCTCTCGTGCCCTCCTTCTACTGTTAGTCACGTCTATTAAGCAATTTATCCATTTTACTAAACTCAAATCCATGTCACCTGAGCATGTTAGATGCCATCCGGATTGACGGTTCCTGTCATTATCTGTTTTTGAGCCAAATCTTGGCCAAAACGTTATTGAGGAATCTGATCTCTCACAATGCTGGTCGTCTATCATAAGGAGGGTGAGGTCATGTATACGTCGACCTGAAGCTAGCAATAGAAGAAGCGCCACGTGACGAGATACTTGAAAAATACTTTCCTTATCAGGTATATTCGATTTTAGCCACTGAAATAAGTCTTGAATGTTCCAGATCTGAGTCTTTGGTACTGCTGACATACATTTTTGAATTTTTATGGCTTTGAGCATTGCAGCCACTACAGGATGATTTCCTAGTTGTTTTTCTTGAGTAGGGTCGGCAAAAGTAAGGATTACAGACTTGTGAACCATAATTGTTGATGGGGCTAATTTCCGTACTCGTGAAAGGGAACCCAGGTAAGCAGCAACATCAAGAGGTCGAGGACTATTAGGTTTTCTCCCATTTTGTCTACACCACGAGACCCATTGCTTCCATGCGGACTCGTAGGTACGCCAAGTCGAATCGCGCCATGCTGACTGTATCAGGTTAACGTCAGCTTGGTCTAAACCAGCTACTAAATCCGCCCACCCCGTATCTTCCAGACCTCCAAATAGAGATTTTCTACCTTCGGCGGAGGAAGGTTCGTGGATAAGTCGATTAGGTTCTCTATTAAGTTCGGTATCAGGTACGGGGCACCCAGGGCTCTGTGTTTGAGGTCGCTTCTCCAAAACACTGTCTCCCATCGAGGTACCACGATCAGAAATGTTCCGGAGGACTTGTTCAGATGTTGGAGTACCCGAGGTACAAGTGGTGGAGGGGGGAAAATCCACGCCAGTTCGTAGTTCCAAGTTCGGCTGAACGCATTCACGAAGAGAGCTTGTGTGTCCTTTGCATCTATCGAGACATAGACCGGTACTACTTTCGATTGGTCTGAGGCGAAGAGATCTATCTGAGGAACTCCCCATTTTCGAAATATCTTCTGTGTGATCTCGCTTTTGATGTGCCAATCGGGTAGGGCTTTTCCTCTGGATAAGCAGTCGGCGATTGAATTGTAGCGGCCGGGCAGGTAAAACGAGTGAATGGTTGCATTTAAACTCTGAGCTAAGACCAAGATTTCTTTTGTCATTTCTAGCAGTGCGATAGACTTGGTTCCACCCTGGTTTCGCAAATACGACACCACTGTCCTGTTGTCTGACTGAACCATTATTGATTGACCTAGAACTACCTCTTGGAACTCCTGCAAAGCTACTAAGACTGTGTAAAGTTCCTTTCTGTTGATATGCCATTTTAATTGCTCTTCTGTCCACAGACCTGAAAGGAGGTGGTCGCTCATCTGAATGCCCCAGCCGTCGTTGGAGGCATCTGTGCACACAAACATCGTCGGTTCCGGTACAAAGATCCTTCCGGGATTTCTGATATTTTGAGCCCACCAACGAGCTTCCTGAATAGCCTGTGAACTCACTGCCACCCTCTTCCCGGGCCGGTCTTGTGACAGTTTTCTTGCCGCTCTTTGCATATGCCTGGTGTAAAGTCTTCCTAGAGGGGTCACAAGTGATGCGAACCCTAGCCTTCCGATCAATGCCGTGCCGGATTCCCATGACCACTGCTTTGTTTCTAAGACTTGATTGAGATCTCTTGAGATCCGGTCGATCTTGTCTTTTGGAAGCGTCTTTTGGTTTGTCGATACATTCCAAATAATTCCCAGAAATTTTATTTCCTGTGTGGCCCTTAGCACGGATTTTTCTAGATTGACACACCAACCCATGCTCTGTAAAATTTCTACTGCATAACGCATGTGCCTCTCCAGCGTGTTTGGGTTTTGGTGTGCAAATAGGAAGTCGTCCAAGTAGACTAGAACGCGAAGACCCTTTTCTCTCAGAAAACTTGCTACCCACTTGCTGACACTGGAAAAGGCTATTGGTGCAGTGGACAGGCCGAAAGGTAAAGATGTCATTTGATAAACCCGATTCGCGTAAGCGAACGCAAGGAATCTTCGATGACTCTTTTTCACTGGGATATGAAAATAGGCTTGGCTGATATCTAGCTTTCCGAGATAATCTCCTTCTTGCATAAAATTTGGAACTTGACTTTGATTTATCAGACGAAATTTCGGGGGTTTGAGAAATTGGTTCAAGCGTCGTAAATCGAAGATTTGCCGTAGCTTTCCGTTTCTCTTGGGTATTAGAAATATTCTTGATAGGAACCCGTTCGCAACCTCGCAATTCTCTACCACACCTGACTTGAGCAATATCTCTATCTCCTTGGACATAGCAGGGGACAGGTTTGTGGAAAACCTTCCTAAATTTTCGCGCAATGGAATCGAAGGTGGTTTTGCTGCAAAGGGTATTGTATAGCCTGTAATAATTTTTAAAATCTTCTTTGGAGCTCCTAACTCCTGCCACCGAGCTTGAAATTTCTCCAACTGTCCCCCGTGAAAATTGTCAGTACTTACGACCTCTTTGTAATTTCTTATCCTTTCCGTGTCGATCGGGATGCTTATTTGGTGCCTTAGAGTTTCCGCTTCGGCGGTAGTTTGCACTGCGAGTAGACGTGGTGGTGGTCGCTGCTGAAGAGTGACCGCGACCAGTCGGTTGTTTGCTTTTGGAAGCATGCGAAGATGCTTTGCGAAATGAGTTCTTCCGAAACGAATGAATAGTTTCTTTTTTATTTAAATTAGATGAGGCAAAAATTCCCGATGTGCCACCGTTGTCTTTAATAAACGCGCTAAATAGTTTTTCATCAAACAGGTGGGTTGGCGAAGGAGGTATGTTGTTGAGGGCGCTGGTGAGGACGTCATTTTTAGGCCTGAAAGTTTTTCTACGAACCTCAATGGTTTCAGCCCTATTAGCGCAAACATATTGTAGCAGTTGATCTGACACTAATTTGAACTTAGAGTCCTCTGCCTCCACCAACCGTCTCAAGTCCGTGCTGATGTCTGGGCATTTTTTAATTATGGCATTGAGCCCGTCTGCTAGCGCCTTGCGCTGGAGCAACAATCCGTGTGTGATTGTGCCTAGAATTCCTTCTTGCCTCGTCACCCACGGAGAGAGCCGCGAGGCTAAAGTACCCAGTTCTGTATTTACTTTTAGCGGGCTAAATGGCGAAGCGGCGTGTAAGTGCTTCTCTACGTCCTTGTATCTGATGCGATTCCAGCTATCAGTGCCCAGTCTTTGACATTCAATGCCTTCCTTTTTGGCTTGCGACGACGGCTCCGGAACAAGAGGATCTGCTTCTTTAGTCGTGGGTCGAAACTCAAGCTCCTTTTCGTTTCGCTCGTCTTGCTCGTTTGGATATGGGCCCCAGGTAGGGGCTTTCCACGATGGGGCGTCCGAGGCGTCCGAACTTACTTCTTCCTCGCCATCGGAAAAATCGTTTTCCTTGTCAGAATCAGAGTCCGAATCTTTGTTTCTGCCTCTGCTTTGAGTGACCATCTCCAGGAGCATTTCCATTTTCTGCTCTAATGCACAAAACCTTTCTTCCTGAAGTGACGTCCCAGTAGAGAACGGCGGAGACTCAAGCCTAGGTCGACGTGTCGCGGGCTCTTTGACCCGAGACGTCGACCTCCTCTTTCGACTGGTCTCTTCTGTCTCCGAAAGACAGCCTGAGAGTATTTTATCTGTCTCCGCTCTTGTGTGGAGAAGAGGCATAAGCGCAGCGACCGACTGTTTCACGTATTCCGTGCGCGCCGCAGATCCGCGGATGCGGTTGGAGATGGCAGGAGGTCCTATAATAAGGGCACGTGTAAATGCCCAGTCTAGTATCTTGTGCCGAATTTCCCTATACCTTTTTTCGGACAGGTGATCCGCCTCCGGTATAAAGGCACGAACTAACCCTACGGTAGGCAAAGCAACTACGAGTTTTTTTAGTATATTTGGGTCGACTTTCTCCCCAAAGACTTCCTCTTTCGTTGCCGCGGTCACCTCCCAGTTCGTCCAACCATCGGGGAGATGCTCTTGAGCCAAAACTTTCACCCGTTCCAAGATCACGTTCTCTTCCTCCGCTTCGGTATCCTCGTCCAAAAGTTCACCCAGAGTCACCACTCCTCCAAGCTGGGTCATCTGAAGCAAAGTGAAAAAGTTCACTGAGTGCTCACGAGTTGGGGAGCGGTTCAAGGCGCGGGGCGCGCCGCTCAAATATCGAGCCGCGCCATCCAAATGTTGGGCGGCGTCGCCTAGATTAAGGGCCGCGCGGCTCGAACCTTGAGCCGCGCCGGTCAAATATCGAGCCGCACCGCTCAAATGGTGAGCCGCGCGCCGCTCAAATAGTGAGCCGCGCCGCTCAAATGGTGAGCCGCGCCGCTCAGATGGTGAGCCGCGCCGACCAAAAGTTGAGCCGCGCCGCCCAAGTTTTGGGCCGCAATGTTTATGTAAACAAAACATGCAACTCGCAGCGCGACCCGTAGGTACGATAGTGGCTGGCTTGCCAACGTATCGCTTATATCGGTCGCAGTTTGTGGATGGTATGTCCGACAAACATTTTATTGGCTCTAATAAAATTGCAGATGCAAAATTAAGCACTTAGACCTCAGCATTCTTGTTCACAGTTGGCCCGCACCTAAAACACACAATTCACACAAAACAAAATAATGAATAACTTACCGTTATATATATTTTCTTACACAAACGTTACAACAACGTTACACCACAATATAACGGTTACACTGTAGCAATACGTGCGCACGCTAGAATAAAGATAGCGTACCTCTATATAGTGTATTATCTATGTAGCGTACTGACGAGAGCGCGTTCGAGTTACAATCGCGCGCCTGCCGCCGCCTCTCTCCCCGCGCGGTCGTCGCTGTGCCCGCCCGCAGCTCACACTATCATGAATGGACGTAAGTAGCAAGCATGTGTGTACTCTAGGTAAGGTAGGTAATCTCCGAAAGGTCAAGCCGAAGGCACAGAACTGAAATACACATTTAAACACAAATTTTATAAAAACGCCAACAATCCCATACCTAAAAATGAAGACTAACATAGTCTCCTTTAACTGTAGATCTATAAAACTATGTGCTAACCATATTACCGACCTATGTGAAGAACATGACATTATTGCACTGCAGGAACATTGGCTACTTCCAGACGACCTGGGTTATCTGGACGAAATTCATCCCGATTTTTCTGGGCACGGAGTTTCAGCAGTAGATACCTATGTCGAATTTAATATGGACTAGGTATTTAGGAAAATCTTGTAAGTAGTGATTTTTCCACGCTTATTTGTATCACACTATGACATCATTTTGTCACACAAAAGTCCTACGCACTTAAGTTTTCAGTTTTTCTAATTGATTACCATGATCTGGTTGATCTAACCCAGTGTTCTAGTGGTAATAAGGGTTACTTCTGCTGTTCTCGGAGCTCCGGGTTCGATTCTTGGAAAAATACGCAAAAGGGTTATTCAAAAATCCTGGTGAATCAAAACTTTGTGAGATTCGGTATTGTCAAAAACACTGGACAACTTTCCTTTAAAAAGGTCAATAAACTCGGGTTAAAGTTGTTTCATAAATGAAGAGGTCAGACGAACGAACGTTCTAATCATTGAAATGAAAAAAAAATGAATTAGGAAAAGTGGCTATTATGTAAGTAATAGGAAAAGTACTTATATAAGTTGCGAAGATGAAAAAGTATTGAGAACACCTTCGACCTGAATTTGCTAAGACTTAACTCTATACCTACTTCTAACTCTGACCACTCATTGAAAGCATGATTTATATAAAGTAGCGAGTGTTCTAATTCTTGTCAATCAAGTTGTAATTTCATCTTCCAGGATTTGTCTCTACGGCCCAGTCAGTAGTTATTGTTCGTAGGTACCTACGTAGTTTCATTAAAATGTAATGTGTGTGTAATATGCCTATGTAGGGTGCGCCCGTCCCAGTTTTGGTCAGGGGCCCGATTCTCCTAAGTAAATAACGTCAAAATCTAATAGAAATTGAATCGCAATATGATCGCAATAATAAAATAATAGTAGTTTTAATCATATCGGGCATTCTGTTACTAATATCCCACCCAAAACAAAAATGTGAAAGACTGCCAAGTTCGATAATATGGGAATGCTTCGCCTATAAAAGAAGTGAGATCTGAATAAGTACCAAGTTCCATACACATACCTCAGTTAAAAATAGTTACTTTTTAATGATGTTACTTGCCAAGTTTTCATACACCTTGTTATAAACCTACTAAACGCAATGAATCAAGTATTTAATTTTCTATTAAAACTTGCCAAGTAATCATCATTAAAAAGTAACTATTTTTAACTGAGGTATGTGTATGGAACTTGGTACTTATTCAGATCTCACTTCTTTTATAGGCGAAGCATTCCCATATTATCGAACTTGGCAGTCTTTCACATTTTTGTTTTGGGTGGGATTTCATTTATTTTTGTAAGGTTGTTTATTTTATTTTTTTCTTATGATGAAGTTAGTTAAAGAAATGTCTCATTTATACTATCTTTTAGATTTTTTAATATGCACTATGTTTCTTACAAAGAAATGAACTAGATTAACTATGACTAGATTTACCAACTGACTGACATGACATGTTATCATATATTATGTTCGTGGATCAAAGTTACACATTCGTTATTTTCGAAAGTGATTCACATTTGGCCGTTTTCAGATTTTTACTTTACTTTGACTAAATACAAACCTTTGTACCATTCGAAGATATATTATATAAATATAGATAAATTTAGTTCGTTTTAGTTCCTTAGGGGTATAAAGGACCATGAGTCAAATTGGGCTCATTGTCCAACAGAGTTATAGCATATGCCGTTGTGAAGGTTTTTGTTTGTACTAAAATTTTTACTATGGGCACTACCTTCAATTCCATGGCAAAAAAAAGATATGCACCTTAACAGGTTTTGTAGAAAAAGAATTGTTAGGATTCGTAGTGCGCTTGGTTGTTCATGACATAAAACCTAATTCGCAGGATTTGATTATGCTAGGATTATGGGACCACCTTCATCACCAGGTCAGGGTCTGATGATGGAAACCCTGAGAAATCGAGGGCAACTTTCGAAAATTGTAGGCGTGCATAGGTTAAAAACTTGACAATGAGGTGTACGTTTGATAACACTATGCAACAGTGAAGGTTTGGAGCTGACCTGATGATGGAGACCGGAGAAGGTCGAGGGAACTCGACAACTGAATATGTAAACTACCTCGTGTTTGGGCTTATATTATTCGTATTGATGAGAACTTTCCACAAATGCGGATAGTGACAACTATGCTTGTCACTGAAAAGCCAAAAATAAAAAAACTTTTTACAAAATAATAAAACCGACTCCCAAAAACACTGAAAAGCAAAAAAAAACTATTCTTAGGTGCATCGGCATAGAAGTCGGTGGCGTATAAACTCAGGAACATCCATAGGAGACATCAGGAGACTCCATCTCTAGCACAAAGAAGAAATCGTCCACGGACTGTCCTCGGTATCTATATAACGAAACTAAGGCACACACAATTTAATCCACCGACAGGATATTTAGACGACATCATTATTGGTATTGATTGAAATGTTAACAAAAATAATTTTAACTGTTAGTAGTTGTTTTATTTTTTATGTATACATTAAACCTGGAATTAAAACTAGTTAAAGATGTTCAATAACAAAACCTACAATGCCATAACAGCATTACTTTTTGCAGAATATTAGTTTATTTATGGTCGGAGAAAAATATTTATAGCAAAATAACCCAATGGATTCTTCGCAAAAATGAGTTTAAATCTTTATATTTAGTGCTTTACAAGTATATCAAGTATATCGCCTGATGCGCTCTGTAGAACGCATCTCAAATCTCTCCTTAAAATCCCCTCCCATTCCACTGACTTTTATTCCTTCTCCTTCACAGTAAACGCAGTACGGTTGTGGAATTCGCTGCCGCCTGAATTAAGGAGCTGTCAAACTGTTGCTACTTTTAAACAGAAACTCAAAAGCTACTATTTGTCCTCCTCTTCTTCATAGAGATTTTATAAAATATGTATTTTTGTATGTATGTATTATCTTTTGCTTTATATATACCTATATATATGTGTATAATTTATATATCTTTACTATGTCCTTTTACACAGTCTATCTACTTCTCTTTATTCTAACTCTCCTACTACGGGTCTGCTGGAAGAAATTTCGAATTTAGAAATAAGCAGTACCTTTGTACTATTTTTTATACTATGTCTACTTCTTTTATATTTTCACTGTGTACATAAATTGTTAAATAAATAAATAAATATATTCAAAGTGGTCTCATCTCTGTTGGTGGGTGAGCCCAGGCTTCATACATTTTTGCCCATGGTCCTTTACACCGGGTATAAAACACCTTCATTATTTTGAAACCGACTCACACTTGGCCATTTTCAGATTTTTCCCTTTACCTTGACATAAAGACCTACCTCCATGCCAAATTTCAAGTCAATACGACCATTGGAAGTGGTCTAGGTTTTTGATGAGTGAGTCAGTCAGTCAGTGAGTGTATAGTAAAAATAGCGATTTTCTGACGTCAATATCTCAAGACCTACAATCGGTATATTAATGAAATTTTGTATTTTAGATAAATGAGGGGGTCTCAACAGATACTAGAAATTTGATATGCGTAAATAAAATAGATTTTGAGTTACAGGGGGGTCGAATTTGGCCCGAAATGGTTCGTGTAATATAACCCACGGCCGGTGTGTCGCCTTTTTTGCTCGAACTTGGCGGACACACTGCCGTGTGTCTAGATAAGACCGATCGTATTCCAACGACATTCGATTAGTTTGACAGAAAAGGATAAAAACGCCGAAAACGCGAAATGCCACATACGCTTCAGTCGTAATTGAGTCAGGATCGGATCTGGAAATTAGGAGAATCGGGCCCCAGTTTGGGTTACGTAGAATAACCTAACTATTAAGTAGGTAATCTGTAGTTTGGCATAACAACACAAGTAAAATTTTGATGGCGAGTAATTTGTGCAGAGTCATTCTGATTCATAGACCAACACAAATGGCGTCTCAGGACTTACATAAAGCCTTGATTAATATCCTCGTTGCGTGCGAGTTTTGATTAGGTGTTCGCGGTTTGCGCAATCGTCCAATAAGTGACATATAATTTTTAAATACAGGCATACATTACCTACCTATCATGCCTTCGCAACATGCAATGCTCCTCATTCTCATTAATTTTTATTACAATTAAATCCAAGGCCTTTTCCATAATAGATCACGTATTGCAAATAAAGATAATGCTAACGATTTTACTGTTAATACCCACGTAACTAAGTACATAGAAAAGTAATAATTTAGGTAACTGCTACAGTTTACCAGCTGAGAACCTCTAAAACGTGTCTAGAACCCAGTATTATTTTTATCATATGAATGCACCGTGCTAACCAGAGTACAAGTGCAACCTGCCTTGTTTTTAAATCCATATTATTCGAAACATTGCAACGGCTTATAATTATTTTTCAACTATACGAAAGGATATTTCCCTTAGGTAGCTATCTAGAAAGATAAATCTACAATGTAATCAAATGTTTAAGAAAAGAATTAATTATTAAAACACTTTCTAAAAATAAATTAATCAATATTGCCTTTATCAACTTGGCAACACTACACTCACCCGCTGCATCTGTCAAAAGTGTCAAAGAAAAGTGACATGCGGTTCGTAGATTTCAGTATGAACTATTTTATTTTTCAAATTATTTGTGTTTAAACATTAAAATTTCATATGTAATGTCGTTATTCGATAACGCTGTTTTCAATTCCACCCTTTACGAGGCTCTGTATCTTCAAATAGGGGATACTTTGTCGTTCGCAAGGGATTTCTTTGATTCGTGCGTATCATCGTTGACGATTGAAAGTATTCCTAAATCTATCGTTAATTTCACTGAACTATCGTTCTACGACGAGCTAGCGGAGGTATTTTACTTCAACGAGTTCCAATTTCTGTTGTTAAAGACGTTTTTCCTGATCCTATTGTTTACATTGTTATTGATTTTTATTTCGTGGCGAGTGTACGGGAATCGTATCTCCGAAAGGTTCATGAAACCAGGTGAGTCATTTTTATCACTTGTTTTTGTTATCCGTTATATTCTTTACTGTTTACGTAATGCACAAAAGATGTATATACCTACTGTAGCTTGTAAAGACAGAAACTGCATTGTTTGTAAGGTGACCTACCTACCTTCTTGCTAATAGTTTGCGTTATCTGTGCAAATGATTATTTAAGTGTTGATTATTAAGGTGAGAAAGCCTTTATCTTTGTCTATTAGTGCATTTTGTAAATACTAAACAAGTACATTATCCTCTGCTTACATCATAGTGGAGACAAATTAGTAGGTTTGTGGCCATGGTGTTTTCCTTGTTGTAAAAAATACTGGCAGGGTCCCTGAAAATCTCTGATATACCATCTACTGTACTACGTCTGTATAATATTTAATATTGGAATGTTTTATGCCCACCTACGGATTAAAAAAATAAGTTTTACATAATATTTTTTACAGTTAATATCTCTATATTAATGTAGTAGTATATTCTTAAACAATAGACATTTTATTATTGTATCTTCTGACAAATATCAATAGGTAACCTAGATCAAATTATTGAGTACTTACCATTGTTGCCTGAAAGTGTCATAGCATGATGTCATTTATAGGCGAGCCATAAACAATTAACTAAAGAATTACATTAAAACTACATAAGCCCATTACTTTATTATATAAATGCAAAATGTGAAAATACCTGTAAAAATAACAATCTGTACAGTTTCTCTAAAAATATAAACCAAAATAAAAAATCTCTATATAAGTTACACATTACTATTGCTTTACGAATATACTTGTTAGTATTTATTAAGCTACTAGTGAATAGTGCCCCATGTCCCATAATTCTAAAAGCGATTTTTTTTCTACAGCTACATCAGCCACAATAGAGCAACTGAAAGAAAGTGTGTCAAAACTAAAACTCCCTAAAGAGCACACACCAAGAATCTAAACAAGATGGCCGATCGAATAAAGAAATTCTTTCAAAAAAAGAAGGTTGATGCCAAATTCAAAATGGCGGGGCCTGGCCATAAATTGAGCGAGTCTACATTAAGTAGTCAGAGTTCTAATGTGTCCAAGAAGGATGCACCTGTAAAGAGGTCGGGATTGTCGGAAGAAAGTAAGGTGGCTGCGGAAGCTGCTTTGCAGAGGTTGCAGTCGAAGAGGGAAAATCCATCTTTTAATACTTCTTTGGCTGCTATACAGGTAGGTTTGAGGTATAAATGCCAATACCATTTTTTCTCATTTTCCCAACACTGGATGAAAACTTGTACAGAGTTTTGTAAAGCACACTTTGTGGAGTACTACTGTTTTCCTACTATTTAATTTACTTACAGGAAAGATTGTTTTAATATAGTAAAAGAAGTATTTTCATGGATGTATATTTTTATAATGATGAAAAAAATTGCATCACAAATTAAAGAAAATGCAAAAGAAAGTTTTGACCGAGATAAAAATATGTACCTATACCTAAAATTTATTGATACATTGATTGATTTATCTAGATATTGGTCATGATAACATTATGAGTACAAATCTGTTGCATAATAATTAAATTGTATGCACTTTTTCATAAGTATTTTAATAGTATGTACCTAATGATTATTTGTGAATGATTTGGTCGCCTAAAATTGAGAGCGCACACTTCACCCATACTATCAAATGACATACCAACTAATGTAATTGTATAGCTTCAGTGGGCAATCTAATAAATAATAACTAAATAAATAAACATTTATAGGCACAAGTAAAAAAAGAGTTAGAAAACGAGCGAGCCAACGAGGCGGCGGCGGCGTCGGCTTCTAAAGCACCACCATCAGAGCAGCCGAGGCGGGAGACGGTTGAAGACTTGCCTAGGAACTATGCGGCCAGTGGGGTTTATTTCAAGTAAGGTTTGAGTTTTTTAAGCGTAGCCAAGAAGTTCTTGTTGTAAAAAAATCCATATACACAAACATCACACTGTTTCTGAGATCTCAGGCCCGACAGAGATTCATAAGATAATTCATATTCCGTAAGATAAAATAAGTTTGTAATGAGCTCTGGATAATTTGACGACGTGACATATTTTCATTCTAAACACTGCAAAATAGTACATGAGCAGGCAACACCTGAAATTACTTTATCTTATGGTATAGATTTCATTTGTGAGAAAATAAGTGATGTCTGACAGGCCTAATATCTTCAGACTGAAATAATGGACATTTCTTTATAACCATTTCACTTTTTTAGTTCCTAAATACTCTTCGACGATCTATGTCAGTAGTGAAACTAAACTATACCAAATATTCTCATTTCAGATGTCCACTCATAAGCAACGATATACTCCCCCGGGACGAATGGAAGAAGAACATCAAAACGTTTCTGTACGAGCAGCTTGAAGAAGAGAGGGGGCTCACCGCCTGTCTTATCATACAGTCTTGTAACAACAATAGGGAAAAGGTATAGTGTATTTTTAATACGGTTTTGCAAGTCTTTGGCCTATTTGCTATGAAATAACACAAACATCCCTTTTGCTTAAAACAATTGTTTTGTGAAAATTTAACATAAAATTGTATAGAAAATGTGGCAATGCAGCCAGTCTTCTGGGCACGTTTCCGGAGGACAGTGATGCGGAGGAATACTTCGACGCCTAATCAATGTTCTTTTATGTTTTGTATATAGTATTTTATTTTTAGTAAAGTAGATTAAGTTTGTAAATATAGTGTACATGTTCTTATTTAAATTAATTTTACCCACAGAAAAAAACTGATCTTATGTTGTAAGTTTCAACTAAAAGCTAATATTGAAAATTAATTTTCATAGCAATTAATATAATTAATTGCTTTTGTTTACAGATTGACACATGTGTAGAAACACTGTGCAAGTACTTAGAGAACATTATAACACATCCCGAGGATGAGAAGTTTCAGAAAATTAGGATGAGCAATAGGTAAATAATCCTTACTAATTTCATAAAAGCTAAAGCGAGTTTGTTTGTAAAAGTGCTTTCTAAATCAGCTCAAAGAGCTGAACCGAATAAGATGAATGAAAAAGGTAAAGAGTAAAGGTTAGAAAAGATTGATGGTACGGTAGACCACACATCAGTGGTAACTGTCATGCACCTTAACTCAATAGTAATAAGTACGATTTTCCTATAAAACTGTTACCACTGACCTGAAGTTGACTGTACCCTGGAGACAGCAGTAAAAAACATTTTATCTGCGAGATTGGAGCCCCCTGGAAACCGTAGGCGAAAAGCTAGTAGACAATAATTTTAAAAAATTACAAGACACAAAACTAACAGGGTTCCGCTCCTAAATTCCAAGCACATTACTTCACGACAAAAAGTTTGACTAGCAACTATATCACATAATAAAACATTTTCAGAGCATTCACAGAGCGCGTACAACCAATAGAAGGGTCAATGGAGTTGCTGATAGCGGCCGGCTTCGAACAACAGAGAGTGATGAACGCAGACGGAGTGGAGGAGGACTTCCTAGTGTTCCAGAAAGAAAATGTGCCTACTGTTGAGAGTTTAGTGGTGTGTGTTATGTATTATCTGATTTTATATTAGGAGGTTAAGTGTAGACACGGATTGGTTGTAAGGTTAAGTTATAATCATCGGCACGAATCTTGAGCGCTGACCTTCACCTGCGCAAAAGTAATTTAATGGGTCCCTTTTGTGGTATGAAGTGAGGCGCGGGGGCGGGCTGAAGCGGTGATTGTACCGCAGTGCATCGCGTCATAGCCGTCACTCGGGATTGGTTCTTTGATAAAAAATCTGCTTTCTCTGCGCTCGTTTCGTGCCGATAACTATAACTTGGTGCGGGCGGTTCGTGGATAAGTAGCCATATTGTTATGACGAGTTCTTCCTTCTTTGACTTAAGTACTTATATTTTACATGGATCAACCAACTGTAGGACCACATCAACCCAGTGACCTAGGTAATCCTATATGAGTCGTTAATAATAGTTGTCAGACTTTCTGGCTTCTGACTACCCGTAAAGATTGCTAAAAGTGTTCAAAAGACATCCAGGACTAAACAACCTTCCGAAATACGAGAGAAGTCGTACATAAAGGGACCCACCGCGCAAAGCGTGGGTTAACCAATATCATAGATCGATCCTTACAGCCATTCATATTCAAGAATCAAGAATCTTTATTTGCTAAGAATTCATATACTTTATTTGCATTCCGCAATGTATAGAGTAGGTGTTACAATATGGCTTAGAGCTATTTAGCCACGAGCTCCTAAATTATTCCTGTCTTACCATAAAAACTTTTAAACGTCTGTTGAACACTTGTCAAAAGAAATGTCAGATTATGACGTTGAAATAAGGTCCGTTTTGCAGCCCTATTTATGTTAGACAAGTTTTTATAGTAAGGTCATTTATGTTTACAGGTAATTTAAACCCAATATTTGTTCACAGAATCTAATAGAAGCGCTTCGCACAGCAGAACCGATACAATTAGAATTGGATCGGAACCTGCAAGTGTTGTTGCCTTCACAAGCGGCTAATAAGGTGCAATTGCCGCCCTCGTTCTATGCGTTATCGCCTGAGGAGATTAAGAGGGAACAACAGTTAAGGTATGTTATAATATTAATTCGTTTATTTCAGACCCAGTTCATAAACATTTGACATAAGGAGATTTTTCAAATCTGGCCCAGACTATGTGAGGACCCTAAACTCCGTCTTTTCTGAAAAATACAGCTGTCGTCTACGGAATCGACAATAATTTAAGTAATTAACCGATGAATTGGGCTTAAGAGACTGACGTAGAGCGATTCTGTGATTTGACTATGATGAAAAATAAATATCAATCGTATTTAATCAATCACCATGACGACAGCTTACCACCATGGCGGGTTTTGTTTTTTGTTTTACGGCCAAACACAGCCAAATTAAATTAATTCGATGATTGAAAACTGTTTTAATTATCTTCCTCCATTTTTCCTATGGTGTAAGGAGTGAGCCGGGACTCCATGCATTTTGAAATATCTCCTTTAAAAATTCACACATAATATTACCAAACTATTCTTATTCAAAATGGACGTTTGTTTCGTCCACAGAGCCGAGGCTATAGAACGGAGTCAGATGCTCAGAACTAAAGCGATGAGAGAGAAGGATGAGATCAGAGAGATGCGCAAATACAAGTTTGCTATCATCAGGGTACGCTTTCCTGATGGGATTCTGTTGCAGGTACACATTTTTTTTTATTATATAGACTAGATACTGCCCCGTTGTTTCACCTGCGTCCAATGATAACTACTCTGCGCACCTGGATTAAAAGTAGCCTGTAACATTTGTCGATAAATCGTCTATCTCACAATGACCTAATTTTGCAAATTTTCAAAAACGACCTCTACTCCAGTTTACGTCATTATTGCTGTAATTTGGCCTTTATTTTGACTAAACATTTAATTTATAATTGATTGCCGTTGTAGGTAGCTAGTTCTGGATTTGAAGTTATAATCAAGTTACCTAATTTGACATCTTATAAAAATATCAAAATTATATTTTGGATTACATACAATTTAAAGTCGAATATCACCTAAATTTCTTACATTATATCTACTTACAATTTCCAGGGAACATTCTCAGTGTACGAACGTTACACGGAGATACACGAGTTCGTCCGAGAGAACCTCGAACACGACCTTCCCTTCGTGCTCAACACTCCCACAGGTCATAAGCTAATACCCGACGAAGATGCCAATAAGACCCTTATTGACCTACGAATCGTACCAGCCACAATACTCACTTTCGCTTGGCACTCGTCTGTAGCCGAACAAATACACAACAGCCCGAATAAAGATGTCTTTTTGAAGCCAGAAGTCATGGTTTTGGTGCAAGAAGTGTAAGGTATATTGTTATTGATGATCCAAGGCTTTGGGACAAAATGGCCCCTTTGGTCGTCACAGATTGGGTAACTAATGGAGATCCCAAATGCAAAGCGAAACATACTTTTGAAACATCTAACTTATAAAATGACTAACTTTTAAATCTCGTTTAATTGATTTTATTAACAGCTGGGCCATTTTGTACTAGAGCCTTTTTGTTGTATGCAAAGAGTTTTAATTTAAGTACCCTTAATAAAACGACTGTTGACTTATTGATGTTTAAAACTTGTAGTTCTACGGCTGATTATTTGGCTCAAAGTCGATGTTGAGAGTAATTAACAAATGAATTATCAGTTTCTGAGATTTCGTTTTAGTTTACTTTACTAGCATTTTCACGATCATAAAGTATACTATATTCTAATTATCATTTACATATATCAATTTACAGCTAAGCCAAATGCATAGTGTATCTTATTCAGTTATGTGCTTAGACACATATGCTCTCTTTCAGTAATGTGATATAACAGGGCAATTTTAAGGGACAAAGCTCATGAAAATACTGACTGGAAGCCCACCCCAACATAGTTAGGAAAAAGGCTCACAGGATGAAAGTTTATGAAAAATCAACCTAAAAATAATGAGGGCCGACGCTTTTATTTCTTGATGCATACTTCATTTGTTAATTACTCCATGTCACAAGCCGTAGAACTATAGAGTAGGTCCACTTCTGTATGAAGCATTATATCCTAGAATTGAGTTAGTGAGAGTATTGGTAATGTACATTGCATTTGCATCATTAGTTCTTTATGATTACATGCTGACTTGACTAATTAATTATTGGAAAAAAATATATATTTGAACTATTACTTTTCTCAAGCAACTCTATAATACAAAATATAATATCAAAACACCGCGAAAACACAGTTTTAGAGAACCAAATCATAATTCTTATGTATCATCCATAAAAGTTAAACTGTAGGTCCCAGCTGTCATTGAACATCCTTGGCAGTCTTTACGGATAGTCAGAAGCCAGTAAGTCTGACACCAGTCTAACCAAGGGGTATTGGGTTGCCCGGGTAACTAGGTTGAGGAGGTCAGATAGGGCAGTCGCTCCTTGTAAAGCACTGGTACTCAGCTGCATCCGGTTAGACTGGAAGCCGACCCCAACATAGCTGGGAAAAAAGACTGAGGATGATGATGATCCATAAAAGTATAATAATTACACTTTTTATCTTAAATTTTTTTAAGACGCTATTTAACCGACACTACCCAAGAAATGGATGTTTATATGTTTTTAAGTACATAAAAGTCAGTATGTATATCAGATCTTATGTCGCACTATATCCAGACATATTCTTGAAAAAAGCCTGATTGGATGTGAAACTTGTGATAAGCGAACTGAAAGTTGCATATTTATGTATGTGTATGTAATTGAAAATTATTTAAATAAATGTATTGTAAATTATGGAATATGTTTAGATATTTTATTTAGGTGTTCACCTTTAGAATTAATTGTGCTAAAAGAAAAGTAATATCGACCTTATTTTCTGCACCTAAGGTCTTAAATTGCATAATATAGATTAAAATAAAAATTGCACGAAAACGCCTAGAAGGCATGGTTTGTCAAAAAAATCTAATATGAATGGCTTCCATAGTGCATTTAAATGTTATAAATCGTTTAATCGAAACTTAAATTTTAATAAGCATTTTCTCACTCCTAATCCTTCCATTTTCTATGCACTTTATCTTTTTACTATAATCTCCAAATCTAAGTAGCAATAAAAAATAATATTTTGGTCACAAACAAAGACGATTGTTCTTATTTGAAATTACAAGCTATAAAAAATGTAACCTATGTTGTTAAAAATATATAGGAAAGGACAGGGTATGTATATCAATCCAAAATATGTGACGTGAACAAGAGCTCAACAAGAAACATGGACAGCAAAATAATTAGTGGAGATGTCGTAACGCAAAATCTCCTAAAAAATTAGTGCGCCAAAATGCGGGTGTTCCGGGGATGAGGAACGTAACTAGCCCCACCAATCTATCAAGACCAATGTGTGGTACCTTTGGGTAGCCTTACCTTAGGGTGCTTACATAAAGAAACAGGTTTCCGGTAAAGACAAACCTGTACGGGTAGGTACCGATCAGTGCAGGTATATTTCATGCATAATATTTCAATACAATCCTATTCACTCACTTATAAAGAAACAAGTAAGTTGAAACAGGTAAACAACCTGGGGCCCGATTCTCCTAATTTTACTTAAGCGGCATACGATTCACGTTCGACTCGATTCGACTGAGATCCAATCCCGACTCGATTACGATTGAAGCGTATGTGGCATTCTGCTATTTTTTCTTTGAAATAAACGTTTTTATCCTTTTCTGTGTGTCATCTGTCATCGTGATTTTGACGCGACAACATTGTTTAGTTTTGCTCCGGTAAAATAATTATTTTATGTGAGTTTGTGTAAGTTTTGAAGTGAGTGACTGTTACTACTAAAACATATTATATCTTTGGACATAATTATGGTGTTTGTGTCACAAATTACCAGTGATACAACCATTTTTCAGCATAATTTCTAAATAAAATTTCAGCTTATTTTAATTGTCAAAGTTGGCATTTGTCATTTTTTTCTTCATAAAAAAGTTTCTATAAATAATGGAAAGCGGTTGCGACGAGGAGGACGGTAGCAGCTGTCATTCTAGCTCTGTGACCTTACGAGCTATGATACACAATACTGATGGTACGTCTGATTTAGAGGAGGGTGACACTGAAAGCAATTTGAAAGTTGGGAATAAAAGAGGCAGAGATGATTCAAGTCCGGATGATGATATACAGAATGGAGAGTTCATTACGGTGGGAAAGCGTGGTAAGAAAGCTAAAGTTACTACACCGCGTTCTGGATTTTCTCCAGGAAAATCGTTCGTGAGTGATAATCCTGAATATGTTGAAGTATCGGTTATATCAAAAGAAGTCCTTCCGAAACAGATTACGCTAGCAAAATTATTGAGTACTGAGAAAATTCCGGAAATAATGAGGATTGTTTACAAAAGTCCATACAAAATTTTGATTAGATTTAAAAGTAACTATGCTGCAGATAAACTATTATCTTCTGCATCTATCAAACAAAGAGGATGGGTCTGTAAGAAGACTAATGAGGTAAATGTTTCCTACGGCTTGATTAAAGAAATAGACCTCGATCTGGATGACAACAGCATTAAGGACATACTAGAATGTGAGGTTGATATTTTATCCGTAAAACGTTTAAGCCGGAGAAACGATGAAGGCAAATGGGTTGCAAGTGCGAGTATTCGCATTTGTTTTCAAGGTCCTATTTTACCTCCGTTTGTTTTTGCGTACGGTATGAGGATGGAAGTATTGCCTTTTAATTTCCTTGTTACCCAGTGTTCAAAATGCTGGAAATACGGACATATTAAAGCATTTTGTCCTAATAAAAAGCAGATTTGTCCGAAATGTGGTGGCGAGCATGACAATTGTGAAACAATTAATTTCCAATGTGTTAATTGTAAAGGAGACCACATGTCTATGGTGAAAAGCAAGTGCCCGGCATTTTTACGTGAAAAAGAAATTAGAGATATAATGTGCAAGCATAATTGCACATACAAAATGGCTCTTATTACAAATAAAGAAAATAAGAATGTAGTAGTACCTAGTCCGAATTTATTTACTGTCGATGAATTTACTAGAGCCGAGGTAAAGGCTGGAAAATCCTATTCAGATGTTGTCAAGCAGTCATTCCTGCCTACTGAAAATTCGGATGAAGATAGAATGTCTCCTATTCTAAATTCGAATAAACTTTTGGTTCGTTCTAAGAAGACTCTCAAAAATAAAATTACAAAAGTCAAGAAAGGCAGACGTAAAAAAATAAGATGTCCAGTTGAGGATGAAGAGATATCGGAATTTTTGGCAGAAAATATAGAAAATACTGAGTCCCAATCAGGTGATAAATCTCGTAAAAAGCATGATTTCAGTCTAAAACGATTTTTGAAGAATATAAAAGAAATTTTCAGTGGAAACAGTTGCATGGAAGCCAAAATAATAGCAGTTATAAAATATTTTACTACAGAATTAAAGTCATTCCTGAAGAGTTTTCTGAGTGTTGATTTTTTGCTGGAGGTACTAGGGTGCTCTAACAATGGATAAGAACTTTAACACAAAAAATAGAGTTGTTACCATTCTACAGTGGAATGCGAACAGTTTAAGCCCTAAAACAGATGATTTTCAATGTTTGTTACTACGGGAAAAGATACACATTGCTGTTGTAAGTGAAACTTGGTTATCTTCTGACAAATCTTTAAATATTAGTAACTATAACATTATCAGAAAGGATAGATTGGATTCCTATGGAGGTGTATGTGTTATAACGCATAAATCAATTAAAGTCTTGCACAGAGATGTTGTACATCCCAATTCTAGTATTGAGATGATCATCGTCGAAGTTTTTAATGTGCCTGGAATAAAGAACATTATTTCAATTTATTGCCCCCCCTCATCTATTACTAATCAGTCCGACTGGCATTATATTTTTAACAGATTTGATAAAGAAACATTAATTGTTGGTGATTTTAATGCGCATCATATAACCTGGTCAAATAAGACTGATCGACGGGGAGAGATGATATATGACGCTTATTTTGATAAAGATTATTTGTGTTTGAATGATGGAAATGCTACAAGAATTAAGTCTGTTAATGGATTTTTACAACAATCTTCTCCAGATGCTTCATTTGTTTCTACTGATCTAGCTACAAAAATGTCTTGGGAGACTACAAATGAGTCACTAGGCAGTGATCACATCGTAATCAAAATGAAGTACGGTTATGAATCTGTAAATAATTTCATAAAGCGGCGTAACTTTAAGCAAGCTCGGTGGAATGAATACCGCAAAAAATCGGAAGAAGCGTTCGCTAATGTAGATCTTTCGTTGAGTGTTCAGGAATCTTATAACTTATTTGCATCCAAAATTGATCAGGTAGCTGAAGAGACAATTCCATGGATTAAAATCTGTCAGGATCCTACAGCAAAATTTGTACCGAAACCTTATTGGACTTCAGAGTTGTCTAAGGCCGTAGCCGAGAGACGCTTGGCATTGGCAACATTAAGACGTAATCCTATTCCAGATAATTATGATATGTATATGGCTAAAATAAATACAGCCCGAAAATTGGTTGGCAAAGCTCGTTCTACGGGCTGGAAGGAATTCTGCACGAGTATTGATTCAGAAACATCCGCGTCAGAGATGTGGAAAAGAATGAGATGGGTCAAAGGTGGGAGGTATGGTAACCGTTGTGTTGATTCTGACAAATGCAGAGAGCTATTACAATCCTTGACACCTGATTTAGCTTGCGAGGAACCACCACTTTTTATGGAGGGTTCATGTGCCATGGAAGAAGATATAACATTGTTTGAATTGTTAAATTGCTTGAAGCACAAAGATACGTCGCCAGGCGTAGATAATATATCTTATTCTATGCTTTTCAATTTGTCTGTTACAGGTAAAAAGTTTTTGTTACATATATATAATTTGATACTAGAAACTGGTATAATACCAAACCAGTGGAGAAGCATAAAGGTAGTTCCGATTCCTAAGCCCGGTAGAGACTCCAATAGTTCTAATTCCCTGCGGCCTATTTCCCTAATGTCTTGCCCATGTAAAGTATTTCATGGAGTTTTACTGAAACGTCTTGAATGGTTCGTAGAGAAATCATACCTTTTGTCTCCTTCCACTATTGGTTTTCGTAGGTCACGCTCGTGCTTGGACAACCTAACACGGTTAATATCATCCATTCAGATTGGGTTTTCTAAAAATATGGCCACTATTGCATGTTTTGTTGATATAAATAACGCTTATAATAATGTAAATATTAATAGAATGATTTCTTTGTTAAATAGAATTGGGGTTGGGGGGAAGCTTTGTACATATATTTTTAATTATTTGAGTCAAAGGTATTTACAAATTGATACGGGAATGGATGGTATCCTAGTAAGACAGGCAAGTGTAGGTTTAGCTCAAGGTGACCCATTATCTCCTCTCCTGTTTAATATTGCAACTATGAATATTTGTAAATCAATCACTAGCTGTAATGTATCACAGTATGCAGACGATTTTGTTATCTATGTGTCTTCAAGTAAACATAATTTAGATTCAGCCATCAGTCACTTGTACACAGCTTTAGATGTTCTTGTTAAAAATTTAGGTGAGATGGGATTATTTCTGTCGGAATCAAAATCAAATATTTGTCTGTTTAGTAGGTCTAGGTGCTTAACGAATGTCCACATTAGTATTAATAAAAAGGAATTGAAAGTTGTTGATAAAATTAAATATCTGGGGTTGTGGCTTGATTCATCACTTCGTTGGGGAGCCCACATAAATGAGACATGTGAGAAAGCTTACAAATATTTAAATATTCTTAAAACTTTAGCTGGGAAATCTTGGGGCATTCATCCGAAACATTTAAGGAGACTGTACATCTCACTTGTTAGAAGTCGAATTGATTATGCTAGTTTTTTATACGGTAATAGTGCTAAGACACATTTGTATAAACTAGATGTTTTACAAAATCGTGCATTAAGAATTTGTGGTGGTTTCATTCGTTCAACACCTATTTGTGTGATGGAGAGTGAGCTCTGCGTGTCACCACTATTTGTGAGGAGATATTGGCTAGCCTGCAGGTATTGGCTGAGGTTGAGCTCCTTTTCCAATGATGGAACTTTATCTTTATTACAAGAACTATCTGTTTTGTGCACCAATGCATATTGGAGGAATAAGAATAAACCCATTTTGATTGATATTCATAATAAGTTCAATAACAATATTGTGCATAAGTCCCCTATATTAGACATGTATAGCTTGGATACTTGGGTATCAAATATTAATATTCGAGATTGTGTTATTTGTAATGTTGACGAATTAGGTGTACCAAAGCGTTCAATGAGTGTGGCTAATTTAAGAATGTTGATTTCTAATATGTTTAGTTGTAGATACGATAATTATTATTTTATATTTACCGATGGCTCTAAAAGTGTTCATGGTGTTGGCGCAGCATTTTTTGATGCCCAAACAAACATTAGTATGAAATTTAAATTGTGCAATGACGCTTGTATCATGAGAGCTGAATTAACGGCTATAGTAGAAGCTTTGTCCTATGTTCAGAGTTTGCCGTATAAGAATGTTGTGATTGTGACCGACTCCAAGAGCGCTTTACAGCATTTGATTCGTTGTGTATCCGGAGTTCGAGGCATGCCGATTGCATACGAGGCATTAAAGAGTATACAATTTCTTCAGAAACAACTTGTAAATATTAAAATTCAATGGATAACTTCTCACACAGGTGTCCCGGGAAATGAAATGGCTGACAAGCTAGCTTCCGAGGCTATTGCTGATGGCATAGTTATTCCCGGTGACCCTTATTTTACTGAGCTTATTCCTCACATGAAAAAGTTTTGTCATAATTTGTGGGAGGAACATTTTAGTTTTGTTACAGCAAGAAAAGGTCTGTGGTACAGAACTATTCAGCATGATCTGCCTCGAGCTCCTTGGTTTGACGTGGGTAACATGCCTAGAGAACTTTTAGTGTTAGCATTTAGAATAAGGTCAGGCCATGTGCCTGCTAATAGGTTTCTGCACTTGATGGGTGTGAAACCATCCCCGTTATGCAATACCTGCACTCATCAAGTAGTGGACGACTTATACCACATTCTGTTAGAATGTTGTGCATTCGACGACTTGAGGCTACGGCTGTGTACGGCGATCGGTGGCGATATGTATAGTGGTGGAGTTAATGTTTTGCTTGGGAGACCTCTCTCGGAACAGAGTGTTTCTATCTATAAATTTGTAAAAGATGTGTTTTTGAGGAGAGATTCTTTTTAGTTCGTGTATTTTATTATCAGTTTATTTTAATTTCTTTTTTTATTCAATCCTTAGTTATTTTTTTATATTCTGTTTCGGGTTGTCTCTCAAGTAAGACGTGGGATTTGCCATTGTGCATGTCGCCATCGATTGTATCGAATGGCTCTGGCATCGAGTCTTTGAATGCCCAATATTTAATTAAATTCACTAAATTTTTTATTGATTAATTTGTATATAGAGTTTATTATGTGTTTTTTTAATTTAATTTGTGTAAAACCTTACGAGGCTGGCATAACGCAGCAGCGTTTAAGCCTCTAAAAATAAAAGATTAAAAAAAAAAAAATCCTTTTCTGTCATTCAATAATGAATCATTTTGTCGGCAAATGATTTACGATTGCAAAATGATTGTACAGCAAACTACCGTATAGACCAAAATCACCAAAATAGCAGACCAATCGCACACCAATCAAATGTCAATCGAATACAATTGGTCTTTTATTAGTAGCAGAATGACCAATATGGTTAAAACTGCTATTGCGATCATATTGCGATTCGATTTTGACATAATTAACTTAGGAGAATCGGGCCCCTGTTTCTTTATAAGTGAGTGAATAGGATTGTATTGAAATATTATACCTGCACTGATCGGTACCTACCCGTACAGGTTTGTCTGTACCGGAAACCTGTTTCTTTATGTAAGCACCTATAGGTATTGACAGTTTGAAGCTGTCGCTCCTGACTGCTTCAAACGGTCCATGTATTGCCGGCCTAAAGGCGGGTTCAGGCATATTGCATTTGCCCGATCCGATCATCGTATCCGATCACCGTATCGTATCTGCGTTTCGTATCAAGCACCGTATCAAGTTGTGGACGCTTCCGATTTGCTCCGTATGATGGATAAAAACCAACACGACATGGGACGGGCCGTATCATAACGGCTTATCGAAATCGCGTGTCATGACCCGTCCACATAGTATGCGTCATCAATACGGATACAATGATCGGATCGGGCAAATGATATATGTTTGGACCCGCCTTAAGGCTGTGTCCTGCGACAGGGGCGCGTTGTGTTCTGCGCTGAGGTCGCTGTGGACACACGGCGCGGCGTGGTGCGGCGGCGCGAGGCTGCTCGCGCTACAAGCGACACTCGCTTGTCTTACTGAGCTCTACCACTTGTGTTAGCACAACGACGTCTGACGTGTTCTGTATCAATAAATTATGTTAACTATGTTGGGTTTGTGTTTCATTTTACTTCAACATCACTCGTTAGAGATATCTACTTCCCGAACCTGGATAAAATATAAATAAACCATATCCGTACACACTAGCGACGAGGGATAACAGTATTTCCTCACTGTCTAAATACAAACCTTTCTCTTGAAACACTATCCACCGCATGAAAATCGGTTGCCTAGTTTTGAAGATTTAAGCGTACAAAGGGATATAGGGACAGAAAAGCGACGTTGTTTTGTACTATGTAGGGATATAGATTTTGTTCCCCGAAATTGGAAATACATATTTGAAGAACATTTTCGGTATGGTCAGATATGGACGTTGTTATTCAAGTATTCAACAGATCATCAGCATCAGATACCCTGTTGCAGATATATCACACGGCTCAGTCATACATTGCTCGGACGTCGGTATTTTTTTTTGAAATGTCGATCCAATTATATGCCAACATTGCAGCCACAAATTGCATAAAAATGTAGCCCGTTAGACGCACTAATATAGTTTTTTATTTACTAAAATAAGAAGACAAAATCACATTTGCAATTATTTATCCTATTTATTAGTCACCATACTCTATACAGATCTACCCTACCATTAATCACATACTCTACAGAAAACTAAAATGAACCTTATTGTTAAATCATTAAACTGCAATATCATTTGGCAATGGATCAGGAATCTTGTTCTCAATAGTAACAGATTTGGTACAATCTTCGGTCTTGTAAATTCCGACGAGACGATTGGATACTTCAAACATGTTGTATCGAAGTGAGATTATGATGAACTGGGCGTTTTTGGTGCGTTCCTGTAAACAGAAAAGTACTTTTATTTTAGCATGCAGGATATTTTTACACAAATATGTCATGGCGAGTATTTCCGTGTTAAAGAGGACATGTTAAATTTCCACTCTCATTTGAACATCTTTGGTAGTCGTTAAGGGTAATCAGAAACCAGAAAGTCTGACAACCATATTCATATGTCTGCAGGATTTCTTGGAAAACTGGGTTTAGGAGGTCCGATAGGCAGTCGCTACATGTCATACATTGGCACTCAGCTGCATCCAGTTAGACTGACGACTGACTGACAGTGAACCCGACCCAAACACAGTTCAATAAAATAGGCAAAGCATCTGCTTATTTCTTTAATACTTATTCAAAATTACATTTCTACTATTTTCATCATCATCCTCCGAGCTTTTCCCAACTATGTTAGGGTTGGCCACTATTTTAAGGGAAAATAATTAAAAGGAAACTCACCTTAATATAATTAGCGACAATAGACACATTTTTGAAGTCCAAAGCTGCATCGATTTCGTCCATAACGTACAGCGGTGTAGGTTTGTAGTAATGTAACGCGAATACGAGAGCTAAGGATGATAGTGTCTTCTCACCGCCAGAGAGGTTTGATATGTTCTTCCAGGATTTGTTTGGTGGACGGACACTGGGGAAGAAATGGTGTATTGAGTTATTTGTTTTGTGTGTACCTATTTTATTCAGTAATAAATACAATATCAGGGCGTAGGAAGACTGAATTACGGAAACCATATTCAAAAATGCGAATGAAATTGCAGAAATCGAGTAAATTGTTTATTTCATTGTGAAAACTATATGCGAAACACGAGAAAGAAAAACAAATATTTGATATATCTACAGCAGAAAATCTACAGCGTCTTTCTCGCAAAATGTGTTTATTAGGCAAAATATATATGTTGATTGATTTTAAAATTGAAATATTTAAGTGTAAAATTACCTGAAAACAATACCCTCAGTGAATGGGTCTAGGGAATCCACAAGTTCTAATTCGGCGTCACCTCCCAATGTGATCATTTGATACATTTCCTTTAACTTCGCTGTTATTGTGTTGAACCCTGTAACAATACATACAATTAATCAATGACTTACATTATATACCGTCTCTGCCATCTTAGATGGCATCTTTAATTGCTTAAAATCTCACAGCCCAAGTACTCAGACAACCCAAGAAAACTGATGTTATCGTCAGTTAAAAACAAAATGTACGTTGTGAATTTTCATATTCAATTTTCAAAGTGTTGTTTTAAGAAAAACGGTCGTTCAATACTGAACATGGGCCCGAGATTTATATACAAACAAATGGAAAAAAAATCTTTCACAAATTTACGCATCCGTATAAAATATCCTTGATGCTGATAAAAGAGGCAAATCAAGGAAATTCATTGCAGCTTCCGCCTGCGGTTTCACCTGCGTCCCGAGATAACTGCTTCCCGTAGTCTGATGGTGACTCCCAGATCTGGGCTAGGTCCCCTCTAATTTTCATCTTAATGGATATAGGGATTCATTTTGTATAAGAGATTTTTGGTCATAATTTATTTTGAACATACCACGCAAGAAATCAGTAGTCCTCTTCTTTCTGAGTTCATCGTAGAGTACTCGCATTTCATTCCGTCTTGTCGTTATTTCGTCTAATTCGGCCGCTCTGCGTAGATACAGTTCTTCTTTAGCTTTGTAATCCTGAAATAAATAAATTATTTCATATCTGTTGATTGGATGTGGCTTAGGCCCACAGCAAATTGGAAATAGTCTTGTTTACTTTGATGAAATGTTAAGGTAAATGTTTCGATTTAAATGCAATCCGATTGAATGTTATATCTTGCATCAAAAAAGTTTATCGGATTACAGTCAACGGGAATTTCAAATAGATTATTTTCTCCGAGTCAAAACATTAGATACAAGGCGTGATGTCACCACTAGCGGGAATAATATACTTCAAACCAATCGTTCATGTCTTTGTTCAATCCTGTACTTTTTAAAATATACCAATACATAGGATTGTTGTTGAATTGTAAGAACTTTCGATTTGACCGGTACCTTGAAGTATGTTAACTTAGGTAATATAAAAAAAAAACATTTCATATTTCAATTTTTCGCTGCCAGTCGAAGTTACCTTAATATAAACTTTAATATATGTGTTAAACATTTGTTTTAACATGTGTGTGTATTTGGTATGTTAAATATTTCTTATCACCTGTATAGCCTGTAAATTAGGCTTCTTATCCCCGATCCTGTTCTTCTGCGCAGTCAGTCTATTCCTCAACTCTTCCACCTCAGCGTCTTCCAACTCCTCAGGAGTGTGACGTTTCAGAGGAACTATCGGTTCAATGCCTGGTATACCTTCAATGCCTGGGTCTTCGAGCTTTAAGGATTTTAACTGTGGGGAAAAATGTTTTGGAAATTTAATTTTATTTGAAATTCTTTTCATAGCTAAACATGTTGTGCTATAATTTGTACCTAATACTATTTTATACCAAGTTACAAAGATGTTCTTTTATATTTCACTGGTGGGCGGTTTCACCTGCAGCCCATGCTATTACTACATAAACTTCTTCGGCACACCCGGATAAGAAGTAGCTTATAAATGCCGTACGATAAATAGGCTATTTGATAAAGGAAATCAGACTAGTTCCTGAGATTAGCTTGGCAAACAATCTTGAATTTTATAGTATGTATTAGTCTAGATTTAATCGTTTTATTTTATTATTAATATGTAAGGGTGCGTCCACATCTTGCGTCCAGCTCGCGAGCCGATTGCTCGCTGCGTGCTCACTGCGCGCGTGGCGTCACTGCACTAGTTTGGTGCTTGTCTTTAGCGCAACTCATGCAAGGCTCAAAGCCCGCGAGCGGTGCGCACTCAGTTCTCGCCCTTAAGCATAGTTCACGAAGCCAACACTGGCAGCCAATAAGACTGGTAACCATCGCTGGCTTGGAATTTGCCTCAGTTTTTCAAGCACTGGTGAAAATAGAGTGCCCGTCTATTTTCTAGCCAGTGACCTCCGCAGGACTGGCGCCAGCAAAACTGGCTTCGTGTAAACTATGCTTTACAGTTCCGTATATTGGCTCAGTACTATCGAAGATGGCAGACGTCGCTCGCGTGCGGCGCTGAGGTCGCGCGCGAGCTGTGCGCGGACCAAGCAGAAGCGGCCCGAGAACAAACATGCACGCGCGCAGCTCGCGGGCAACGAGCGATCGGCTCGCGAGCTGCACATTCGCCAGATGTGGACACACCCTTATATGCTGATAATAGAATAAAACGATTAAATCTAGACTAATACATACTTACAATATTATAAAATTCAAGAGATTGTTTATCATGCTAATCTCAGAAACTAGTCTGATTTCCTTTATCAAATACCCTATTTATTACGGCACCTATAAGGCTACTTTTATGTAGTAACTAGCTTCATTAGTATAGATAGGAATCTAGCTTCAACTGCCAAATAAAGTTAAAATAATTTTACCTCCTTTTCCCACATAGGAGTTTTACCCTGACAGTCATGAATGGTCTTCTCCATTTTGGTAACTAAATTGTTAGACTCTAAGCGCTCAGCCTTAACTTTATTCTCTTTGCTTTGTAGCTTTTGAATTTCTTGTTTTAGCTCCGAAAATTCATCTGTTCCTTCGCTTATTTGCTCGTCTACCTGAAAACCGAAAAAAGTTATAAAGTTTATAGTATACTTTGAACTGGGTCAATTCTTAGGGAATCACAGAGCGAATTTCGATTTACAGCAGTAATATGCGTAAATAGAAATTGATTTAAATAGGTATAAAAGACAGACAGACACACTAATTGTAGACAGTTACTTTTGAATACATAACCTTAGCTTAGTATGGTCCTAACTAAGATTATATATTACCATAACATGTGCAATACCATTCAATCTTGAAATGAAAACATAAGGTTCAATTTAGATGGTTTATACATATATCTAAGTAAGGCTATGTTATCAAAATTTTCTTCCTTGAGTCAAATAATCAAATGTCTTGTAACATGAAATAATACGACACGACTTACTTCTTCTAAATCCTTCTGTAGTTGTGAGCTCTCCAAGGTGAGTTGTTTCTTCTGGTTGTTTAGTGTTTCCAAATTCTTTTCAGTCTCTTTTAAGTCTGCTTCCATTTGCTGGATTTTGTCTTTCGATTTCTTTGCGTTTCTGTGCGAAAAAGGAAAAGATTAAGTGCCGACAAATACTGGGATTTCATATGAGTTTTGCTCAGTTGTTCGTTTTTTTTACAATATTTGTACGTGATAGATTGTGTCTGCTTTGTTGTATCCATAAAATAATATAATACAAAAAACTCTATACATCAGAAATGGCAGAAAAATAAAAAAATATAAAATGTGTGAATTGGCCGACACTGGTTCTCGTTCTGTATAGGTAAATAAGGGCCATTTCACTAGTTTTTTCTGTTCTGCGTTGGCGACTTTCAGCGGCAATTTTTTTCATATATTTACAGTTAAATATCAAACATAAAATGTGAACATACGAACCTTTTGCTAGTATTAATAGCGACCTTAAGCTTGGTGATCTCAGAGTTGATTTTGTCTATTTTCTTAATGAGCTCATTGACAGTTTTCTGTAAATCTTTTACTTTGCCGCCTGCGACCGCCGATATTTGTGTGTCGACCTCTTGTACTTGCTCTTCTACCTGTTAATAGTCATTTTTAAATAAATTATTTTCTTGAAATTACTGGGTATCCTATTTAAATTATATTTGGAAAAGTTGGTATGAAATGTAAACCTAAAAGTGATTTGTAACGAGATATCAGATATACGAATCAAAAATACGAGTCTACAAAATACAAGATTTCAAAATGGATCGTAATTTTTATGTTAACCTGATTACAAACTTAATTTCAAAGCACATATCAATGATGTTGTAAAAAAGTCCGCACAGATGCTAGGATTCGTGAAGCGTAACGCTCGTGGCTTCCAATGACCAAAGACACGAATAGTCTTATTTAACACCTTGGTACGTAGTCGGATAGAGTATGCAAGCGTAGTTTGGAACCCTTTCTACGCAGTACATTCGCAAAGAGTCGAGGGAGTACAAAGAGCTTTCAGCAAACATCTAGCGTTTAATTCAAATAAAATAAGCCATCGATGTCCATACATACAGCGCTTGCAGTCCTTCAAAATGAAGACACTGCGTGATCGACGTCGTTTGCGTGATCTCATTTTTCTTTATAAGATTGTGAATGGACACACAAAATGCAGCGACTTAACAGAACGCATCCTCTACTCAGTCCCTTCGAAGCCTCCCAGACATCCTAATACCAGAATGTTTTTCATCCCTAAAGTCAAAAGTAACCTAGGCCTTAACGCTCCCCTACTCAGGATTTGCAATGAGTTTAACAGTCTTTGTAAATTAACGAATACCGACATTCATGTTCGTTCCATTAAAAAATTTAGAAAAACGATCTCAGAGATATGGGAATGCAATTAATAGCAATAAATATTAAAATAGTTTATTCTAGTTCTTAAGTCACACTTGCTCAGAAATACTTATAACGTTTGTTAAATATTAATAGTGTTGTTGTTATAAATGATGTGTATACCTGTAATAGGCATACATACCAGCAATGTAATTTTTAACGTATTTTTATAACTTCTGTGTATGTATTGCTGTTGGTGTACCTAATAAATAAATAAATAAATTTATTACAATATGAGCTTATTCTAATAAACAGTTCGAGTTCAATAATGTATTTCTCTATGTATTTGTGCAATATTGATTTTGACCAATTATTTATTATGATTCACACTTAGAATTTATGTGTTGTAAAAAAAAGTCGTGGTGGCCTAGTGGGTAAAGAACCAACCTCTCGAGTATGAGGGCGTGGGTTTGATTCCAGGTCAGGCAAGTACCAATGCAACTTTTTTAAGTTTGTATGTACTTTCTAAGTATATCTAGACACCAATGGCTGATAATAAGGTGAAGGAAAACATCTTGAGGAAACCTGGACTATATAGTCTGAAATCATCAACCCGCATTGAGCAAGCGTGGTGATTAATGCTCAATCCTTCTCCGTGTGAGAGGAGGCCGCAGCCCAGCAGTGGGACGGTAAAAGGCTGTAACCACTGACCTCTATATTTACCATTGGACAGGCTTGTTGTTAACGTGTTTTTGTGCCCGTTTGATAATCGCCATTTTGGCGCTGTTAGACGTAGCGAGTGTCCGTGGTACTAAAATTATTTCACAGTGAACCAATGAACAAACATTTCTCTCACAGCCATTTGAAATTATACGTCAAAATTAGTTCTGTGGACACTCGCTTAGACGATATTGGCGCTTCAAATGGGCACAAAAAAATTGCTGTCAAACGTACGGAACAGCCGGTCCAGTGTGTAAATATAGAGGTCAGTGGCTGTAACAGTAACCTAACGCCTCTAAACTAGCGCGATCCTCGGGCGTGCGCTCGCGACGCACGCGCGGCGCCCGCGCTACTCACACGCCCGAAGATCGCGCACGCCTAAAGTAGGGGAGGCCTAAAATAAACAAGTAGAGATTGTACTTACTTCACCAGCATCTTCTTTAGCCTTGTTAAGTTTCTCCGTGGCAGCCCCGACGGTAGCTTCTAAGTTAGCTTTCTGTTGCGGGTCCACTCTACTAGACGCTACTTTAGCTTCTTGCTGCTTTATTTGATTCTGGAGAGAAAATTATGAGTTCAGTGTAAATAATAATGATATACCAGGTGAAAGAAATGTATATTAACTACATACAAGTATTTTATTACATTTTACTTATGTCTCTGCCAAATAAAATGACCGTGTCAGAAATCCAGCTTTGGCACAGACCATCCGCATTTACTTTTTAATTACACGGTCAATATTATAACAAAAACTGTTCCACTCTCCATGATATGAAATTATCAAATAAATCATTTTGTATTAAAAACAAGGACACAATATAACTAGCTTCCGCCAGCAATCTATTTCACGGAGTCGGGTAAGGGTATATTTTTCAAATCAGACTTCTAGTTTGAGTCTTCAAAATCATAACATTAATAAAGATAAATACCCTGTAGTAATAATTACCTTCATAACGGGCACTTGTTCGATCAAACTCTTGAGTTCTATATTCAGTTTGTTGAGCGTAGTTTTACCTTCGCGCACTGTACGCTGTAACGATGATAATGTCTCTTCTAGCTCCGATTGCTCGTTACGTATTTCTACTAACCTGGAAACGTATTAAATAATATTATTAATGTTCAGTTAGGAGTGGTTATAAATAAGTTTTTTAATGAATATCTGTTTTTATAGCCTTCGGCGTGACTTCAAATGACTTCAAAGAAAAAAAAATAGTTGAAAAATTATCGAATTGAGATTTGTATCAAACATAAGTACCAACATTGCTTTAAAAATCATGCCAAAATACTGAACATAGTAATATCTCTTTTTAGAATACATCTAGCCGAGTCCCTTTTTGACATGTCTTTTGTGTCACGATAAGGTTTAGAGCATTAGAGCCAAATCATCTTCGAATAAAGACAAATTTCGGAAGCTATGTTCGAGTGAAACCTCAATACCCGTAATTAACTATTTCATTATTACAAAACCCATTAACATGAATACAGTATGTTTAAAATAAAATTTACTCACCTTCGTTCCAACCTCGCAAGTTTCTCCTCATTAGCTTGCATAACCCTAGGATCCTGTTCGCTGGTGTCCTGTTGTACTGAGCTGGACATACGGCCTCGCATCGTGGTCTTACCACCACCGGACATTGTACCTGGAAGATAATGAGGATGGTATTTATTGATTTGGCAATAAAAAAGTTAAGGGTCTGTTTATATGGTTTAAAATACTTAGAGAATATTTCGCAGTATTATTACTGTAATAATATTTGTATTGCATAGAGTACCTTTAGATAAATAGTTGTCACTATTTTGGACCCTGATCGGCGAAGATAAATATGATTAGTCGAGTTCGAAATCTGTTTACCAAGTTACATCAAAATCAACCTACATAGATCGAAGAGCCCATACAAACATCCCTGCCCTATTTACCCGCTTAATGAAAAAAATCTAGAAAATAACTACCCAACAGTTTCACACAGATTTCAGTCTATCTCCATACCAAGTACATAGATATCTATTCAGTTGTTTTCTGTCAAAATGATACCTAAACCTGATCAAACATTTTGCAATAAAAATTCAATAGACTTAAATTCGAATGTACTCAAAGTTAAATTACTTAGCCCTGTTGTTCATCCGTTCGACCATCCAGCTGTCACCAGACTGTATAGCGTGATGTTTTGCTCTGTTTAGATTTCAGGGATAATGCATATAGCTTATTTAAAAAAAAAACTCACTAGCAGTTTTGTAACAAAAGACAGCTAAACCTAATCAAATATTTTGCCATAAAGATTATATTAGTTACGATAACACTTACCGGCAATCTCAATAACATCTCCCTTGAGCGTGACGACCCTGTACCGCGTGTGTCCGTACGCGATGCGGGACGCTTGCTCCAGGTCATTAGCCACCAGTGTGTCGCGCAACGCGTAGTAGAACGCCGGGAGAACTCGCTGGTCTTTCACGTTTACTAGGTCGAAGAGGCGGGGGGCGTTTTCTGGGCTGGAATTTGTAATTAAACATGTATTTTCATTTAAAAAAAAATTGGTACGAAATATGTATAAGGTCTTTCTGACGTAGAAATCAGAAATTGAACCTTTTAATTATTTTGATGACAATGAGCACTTTTGGGTACGAGTATTTGTGTTGAATTGCATACTGCGACTTTGAACATCAGCAGAAGCGATACAGAGCAAAAAAATTTTAAAAATGCGGGAACATTGTTAATTTATGTGTCATCTTTAAAATTAGGTACAGCATAACTATTTGAACTTCAGCACTAATTTTAATTTTAAATTGGAAACGCTTTGTCAATACTGGTAACACAATTTATAATAAATTCATCAAAAATTTTATAAAAAGATAAGTAATTAATTCTCTCACCACACATCCACCATTCCATTAGATATTAAAAATACTTAAATATAAAAAATACTCACAACTGCAGCCTCCTCTCATAGGTCTGTTTCAAATGCTCCTGTTTATCCAAAGCGATGAACGTAGCGCGTCCTATATCGTGTTGCTTCAAATGTTCCACACAAGCTTGGGCTGTCTCTACCGTATCGACGACTATGTTATCTAATGCACCGCAACATGTTGAGATCGCGACGTCGTATTTATTGTCTATGCCGCCAAGATCGCCCTGGGAAGGAAATAAATTGCGTAAGTTTGAAGTAACAAGAAATATTTGCACAGTTTTGCGCAAACGTAAATTATCTCTGCGCAATTTTGCGCAAACATAAATAATCTTTGCGCAGTTTTGTGTAAACCACGAATAATATTTGTGCAGTTTATCGTAATTATTGTTTGTACAGCTTATAATAAATAACACATAGGCCCTTATTTTTTTTAATTACCATAAAGTTTAATTCGATTGGGCAGAGTTCAGGTCAGTGGTAACAGTTTTATAGGAAAATCGTACTCATTACTTTTCACTGATGTGCAGTCTACTGTACCTGTAATACTATACTAACATATTCTTTAATAATCTTTTTGTGTTCTTGCGATTACCCTAGAACATAATACTAAGATACAAGTTCTTTTTTTTTCAATTTATTTGAGATATAAATGTCACAAAAAATCTGACATGATATGGCCTAAAAGTCTAACCTAGTTATAAGTAAGTTATATACTTACCAATCTTCCAAATATCCCAGGCATTCTGCCCTGTCTCTTTTCATTCATAAGTGCGTTAAGCACTCTGTCACGCGAAGTGTTAGCGCTCATCGCTTGACGAGATTCTTCTAGTTGTGCCCTAAAATTAAAGAGACAGTAATTATCACAGTATTACAGTAGTAGGCAGTAGTTTATGTTACCAATGTGAATTTGAGGTAAGCTAGCTGATATTATGTATGGAGGCAGATGCCACCTTGAAAAGGGCTTAATGTGGTTCCCACAGAACGCGAGTGAAACAACTTGTTTGTTTGTCTGCTTTAATCGAGCGAATCTTAGAAACTACTGGACCGATTTGAAAAATGCATTGAGTGTCAGATAGCGCATTTAAAGAGAAATGCTGTAGGCTCCTTTCTATCTAGGTCACAGTAGAAGTTTCTCATGGGACCGATTGTATTCTGTATACAGAATCTAGTATGATGTGTATTTGCAACATACCTCAATGGTCTGACTTCGCTTATAATCTGTCCTTCTTCTTTCTTTAATCTCTGCAGTTTAGTGTTAATTTCATTCAGTCGACCTTCGTTCTCTGGTACCGTTCGCGACAACTCGTCTTGTAAACTGAAATCATATACATATTTCATAAAATATATACCTACACACCGAAAATATTTTTACTTTTGTATAACATACATATAAAAAATAAATATTTTGAATTATTGAAATTATGTTATATCATATTGAGTTTGTAATTTCGCAATATAACAGTTTTTCATGACTGTTGCTAATATGTATTTAAGGGGATTTTTATAATTTAGGAAAAAATACCATTTCAATTATATTCAGTTAGTTTAAATTGTTTTATTTTTTCTCATTCATATAGCAATGACAACTTTTTGACAAACTAAAAAGATCCCAACGAATTGAGATTTAGATATTTCAAGATTCCTCCTTTTTGGGAAGTCGGTTAAAAAATAAAAGACAGTACTATATCTAGATTTTTTATATACTCACGGTTTCTTCTCATCCAAAGCCGCAGAAGCTTTTTCGAAAGCTTCTTTCATGTTCTTCAATTTTTCAATTTCCTTCTGTTCTGTACTCAAGTATATTTTGAGTTCAGACTCAGCTAGCTTGCACTTATTGTTAGCTTCGTCTACTATTTTCTTTAAACCTATAAGTTTGGATTGAAGACGGTCTTTTGTTTCTTGGAGTCCTTGGGTTTTTGTTCTGTTAGATAGAAGAAAGTTGGGGGTAATTTTGGTACTGTACATGGGTATGTAAAATAACTTTAAGTAAATGGGACATTATGTACACTCCTTAGAATTAATAATTTTAAACTATCAAAATAAATATCAGAATTCCTGTATAAGACTTACACTTTTATCTTGAAATCAAACTTAAATTGTACTAATCTTATGTAAAAACTATGAGCCCACATGGGCCTGTTTGAAATTAAAGAATCTTGAATTTGACATAACAAGCCAACATATATGTACAGCATTTATTCTATTGCTATGGCTATAAGAGATTTTACAGATATAATAGAGAGGTCTTTTCCTAGCGGTGAGAAAGTCAAAGCTAGGAAAAACAAAACCAGTTTGTTGCTGGGGAGTTTGTTGCGCCACTTCTTCTTCTCCCAGCAAAAACACATAGGAAGTGGTGAAGGGTGGGCGTTTTGGGGGCAGTCTTTTGAAAATTCCTGACGTTCGAAAAGTGCTGTTTTGCAGCCTAGTTTAAATAAACGAATTAAAAAAGAACTGGTTTCTGTATTAATAAGCTTTATACCTGACACTAGCGACCGCTGTTTGCAATTCCTCTTCAGCCTTAGCTTTCTGCTCTGTATGTCTGACAAGGAGGTTCTCGCAGTCTGCTATCTCTCTCTCGTTCTTTTCTGGTATCTGTTGGAGTTAAATTTATTTGAATTGAAGATAACCATCATTTACCTAGCCTTTTCCCAAGCTTTGTTGGGGGCCGGCTTACAGTTTTAATTGGTTATAGCTAAGTACCAGTGTGGCCCAACATAAGCCCGATTGTGAGATTTTCTGGATTCTGTATGCCCATAACGACTGTCAAAGACTTTCCATTAACAGCCACACTCCACCAGTTTACCATTTAGCTTTTTTAATTACAATTTTTTTACATTAACTAGACATCGGAAGGCACACAAACACGTCGACATATTTGCTACACTAACATATTAAAACTAGCTTTAAAATGACAGAGGTGACTTTATCAAAGAACCTCAGCTGGGAAACCAACATTCAACTAAAAAAAATAAAAAACCTTCAAAATAAGTGACACAGACACACATAGCAGTTTTAACATCCCTAATTTAGCATCGAAGTTTAAAAAAACTCACAAGTTCCAAATCAATAAGCTTTCCTTTCTCCTGTTCAACCAATTGATCTAGATTCTTCTTTTTCTTATTACTCTGTGTTAAATCGGCTTGCGTCGTCACGGTCTTGCGTTTGCAAGCTTGCAACTTTTCCGTTATCTCCTCTTTCTTCTTTTGTAGGACGTCGTATTTTCTAGAAAGGAAAATAAATGTTTTAATAGTTCAGTTTTGAGCAATACGATAATTATTTAATATAGGCGTTAGATTGTCACAAACTGTGCCAAAGTAGTTCAGTGTAAAAGTGCTAAAAACTAGCCTACTTTCAATAAACGTTTTTGACTTTGAGTTAGTTCCCATGGGACGCGAGTGAAATCTGGGGCACACAGTTAATATTATCAGTTTTGATCGCAAAAACTACTGGGCCGATTTCAATCTTCAGCTTTAGATAGACCATTTAAGGAGGAAGAATACAGACCTACAATAATAAAATTGGTTAAAATACAATAAAATAGGTACTTACTGTGTACCAGCTTTAAGAACGCCAGTTTTCTCCTGTAGTTCATCTTGAATTTTTTTCAGCTTCGCATCAACAGCCGCCAAATTCTCTTTCAGATCTTGTAAGTCTTGCTCTTTCGTTTCTATTATTTTGTGTGTTTCATGGCTGAAAAGAAAATATTAGAAATCAGAGTGTGGAATAATAGAGTACCACTATATTTGGATTTAAAGACTGTGACCTTTGAGCTTGTTTCGGTGTTTCTTTTCAAGGTAGACAGATATGAAACCGGCCTTATCTAGGCCCAAAAATTGACGCGTAAAAGCGTTGATTTTTACTTATTTGCTAGAGAGATAACATTTTCAATAGAACGCTAGAAACGTTTTGAGAGAGTATGTAATAAGCTACCCTGATCTGATTTGAAAAAAAAACAAAAAATGTTTTAGATAGTCCGCATTTATCAAGAACGTTCTTTCTATCCAGCGCGTGGTATAGTTACCACGAGACACGGGTGTTGACGGGTGAAACCACTAGCCGAATCAGAAAATATAATATAGTAATAACACATGTAAATAGAGATCACAAATATATTACTTACATATACTTCTGCAGCAGCATATTCCTAGTCCGTAAAGTAGTATTAGTCAAGTTCATGAGATCGACCGCTTCTCTCATTGGCTGTTCTAATTTGATCTTCTCTTGTTCAACCAGACGAACCCTGTTGAGTTTCTCTTTGCGCATCTCTGTGTACTCTTCTACTTTTATTGCTAGTTTGTCTATGGGTTCCTGTAGAGTGAATGTTAATGATTTGAGTTTGAAAAAAATTTTTGTTATGTTGGTGATTGGTTATTCAAAAATAATATAAAAGATATAGTACCTAATAATTTAAACACTTTATAATACTATGCAGTATAATGTAACTGTTTATGCTATGCAATAAATAAATAAAGTAATAACCAAACTGTTATTTTTGGTGATCTTTTACTCCTACTGTCAAAAACCAGGACATTTATGCTACCTAATAACTAAGTTAGAGGTCAGATAGGTTGCAAACATTTTATTCAGTATGTGTTTTGTCTGTATGTATTTGTTACAAATGAAATATTCATATGAAAAAAGACTGGTTAACTTTCAAGCGCAGCAATTTTATAAAAAGTGACCCTAAAACTTTGGTTTAAGGTTCATTTTAGACATACATTGAAACAAGAATTTACCTTATATCTGGAAGTGCCAATAATATCTTCTAAATACTCCAACATGCCTCCTTCATGTTCATTCACTGCTTTTGGCTTCATCATTGCAATTTGTTCCACTTCACCCTGGGAAGCAAAAACACAAAAGTAGCATAAAAAAATACCCTTAACAATATTATAAGATTTTGTTTGAATGAGATAAATGCAGGAATTACTGGTCTGATTTGCAAAATTATTTCAGTGATTCATAGCCCATGTACTGAGAAAAGCTATAGGCTACTTTTTATCTGGGTACATGAAGTAGTTTATATGTGAGCAAGACAGCCAGTTTAGGAATTTGATAAAAAATAATCTGCAAGTAAAGTACATAACAAGAAATAATTCGTTTTATATGTATTTCCGATCACAAATTAAATATCATTTATATTTTATAAATCATAAAAAAAGTTCAGCTACATAGTTTACCTGTAAAATCAAGAATCGATTATGAGTCAAATCAATGCCATGGAAACTCAACATCTTAGCCACCTCTTTGAACTGCACCCTCTTTCCATTCAGGGTGTAATACGAGGAGCTGTCTCTGAAGGCTGTTCTAGAAACTACTATCTCACTGTCTGGTACTATTGTGAAGTCTTCACCTTCCTGGAAAGAAGATGACAAAAGAAGTTATTACATCATTATTGTTAGGAGATTTTGTAAGAAAATAGCAGTGTTGTTTTTCTTGATTGTGCTGTTTTTTTTTCTTGTTCTCATTTACTGTGTAGATAAACTATTCAACTGTTAAGTTATGTACTATACTGTTATGTGATCACAATTACAGTAAAAAATTTACCACCAAAATGTGCAGAAAGTAATTTAAATGCCTATAGAAACATAAAATAACAAAGAAATGGTCATCCTAATTAAATAAAAAATGATTGTTCTTTTACCAAAAGGCGTTGTATTAGCAATAACATAGATTTCTATTTAACTCAATTATATTCTGTGTAAACTCTATAAAACAAAATACATACCCCATCAATTATCCGACAGAAGTGAACGGCCACGGATGCACTGGATATATTAGGATACTTGCTGGAAGAGTGGATGAGTACGGAAATCTTCTTGGATCTGATCTTCGTAGCTCGGTACCCAAACACAAAGAGCATAGAGTCGATTACGTTGCTCTTTCCACTGCCGTTTGGTCCGATGATTGCTGTGAAACTCTGTAAGGATATTTTAATTTAGTAAGTATTAGAAAAAAATATATAACTAAGGAAATGTGTGAGCAAAGGTTAAAAAAAAGATTTGTGAAAAGAATTGCTCGGAAAACTTTATTTTTAAATGTTGTTGATTATACCATCCATAACCAAGATATTCTGTACTTATCAGTACTTCATATTAAAACAATAGCAATAAGTATTTAGTTATCTCAATTGCAGGTAAGTTTTCTACTTTATAAACTTATTCTACAGAACATATAAGCAATTTCAAGGCTTTACTTATTCTATAGCAAATATGACCACTGTTAAAACTATAACATAGATAATTTTCATGCTAAATACACTCCTTACCTTATGAAAAGGACCCAAGGTCTGCACACCAGCGTAACTTTTGAAGTTTTCATTGACTATGTGTGTTATAATAAGCCTTGGGCCTGTAGTATCAAAAGTAAGCGCGGGCTTCGGTGCAGGCGGTATATAGATGTCCCCAATACGTATACCACCTTCTTCGTCATCCGATATATGGTCTATATCACCTTCTAATAAGTGATTTTCGTCTGAAGTCGAGGGCCCGCCATTTGGCTCCTCTTCGATATCCATAGCTTCCTCCTCTCCCCTACGCTTTTTGGTCTTCTGCATCTTATTGGAAAACACTATATTTGTTTTGCGTGACGAAATAAATCACTTTTTCCCTAAAATTAAGGGAAAACAAACAAAACAACGGTTTTAGAACAAAAAGCGCGCTCGCTTACGGCGTTATTTGGTTTAATTTTGACACTATTGACAGTAATGACAGTTGCTTTGCTTATTTTTGTGTCAAATTCGAACAGAAATGTTGCCAAAACTGATAATGGGTTTAGTTTATCGTGAAATTAGGAAGTGTACAGAGCACGTACAGAGGGAATACGTAAGTGTTATACGTAAGTGGAGTAAATACAAGTTGAGCATAAGTGGGGAGGACATGAAAGAAGTAAAGGGGGGAGTACACACAAAGAGGAAATCTATGTGACCTCGCAAGTAAACTGGGGTTGTGTGGATGCTCACTACCGTAGATCCACCAATGAGTTCATGCTCTGTCCTTTTTCAATACACCACACGTCCACAGTAGTCCACACATTCCATCCATGTCGGTCCCACGAGCGTGAGGAAAGCTATACGAGGGCCTTCAGTTTTCAGTTTTCAGGTTTGAAATGTGCCTCCTAGATGCGACATTGGCCTCAACAAAATAATTTAATATTTACTATGGGCAGTTAGTTGAGTAGTTTCTTTCATTTTTTTATTCTTTTCAAACGTTTAACTTCTATACTATTTTTATTTATCGCAAGCAGTGTTTTCAACATGTTTGTGACCGACCGACGCCGACGACGCATGACGATTCTACAAGAACATATCTATGACAAGAACGCAATAAAACTTCACCTTAAGAAAAAAAAGTGCCTTGTCAAACAATCCAATCTGTCACTTTCATTCAGTTCTGTCACAACAAAAATGGCGAACCGCACGGTAAAAGATGCGAAGTCAATACGAGGCACAAATCCCCAATATTTAATTGAAAAGATTATCAGATCGCGTATATACGACTCTAAATACTGGAAGGAAGAATGTTTCGCTTTAACTGCAGAATTGCTAGTCGACAAAGCCATGGAATTACGATACGTCGGAGGCGTGCACGGCGGTTTCATTTATCCGACGCCGTTCTTGTGTTTAGTTTTAAAAATGTTACAGATCCAGCCTGAGAAGGATATTGTGGTTGAGTTCATAAAGAACGAAGAGTTCAAATATGTGCGTGCCTTGGGAGCATTTTACATGAGGCTTACAGGATCTTCGGTAGATTGTTACAAGTATTTGGAACCTCTTTACAATGATAATAGGAAGTTGAGGAGGCAAAACCGGGAAGGCCAGTTCGAGATAGTGCACGTAGATGAGTTTATAGACGAACTCCTTCGCGAGGAACGTCTGTGCGACGTGATACTGCCAAGAATACAGAAGCGTCACTTCTTAGAAGAGAATAATGAATTGGAGCCTAAAGTTTCGGCCCTTGATGACGATTTGGACGAAGAAATGCCGTCTGATGAAGAAAATGTTGACACTGAAGTAAAAGAAAACAAAAGAGAAAAGGAGCGAAGAGGAGACAGAGATAGGAGGAGGGACAGGTTAGTATTTTTATTTCAATGAAGTTTTGAATTGTGTATAGAGGTTTTAACCTAATAGTATAATGTAATAAGATCATCATCCATGGATTAAGCATTTAATGAACTATCTGCTGCTATTCCTAGTTATTGTAAAAACATAAGTATGGCATGTAAAACACTGTTCCCCATTTAATATTTCTTGTGTATAATTTGATATAACCTAGATAGACTTGTGCGATAACAGAAATTTAACTCCTATCTTTCAGGTCAAGGGAAAGAGACAGACGTGAAAAGGATCGTAAAAGAGACAGATCACGTAGCCGGGACCGTGACCGCAGAAGAGAAAGGGAACGTGAACGTGAAAGGGAGAAGGAGCGGGAGAAGGAAAGAGAAAAGGATAGGTCTAGGGAACAGAGGGAAAGAGAGAAGGATAGAAGGGACAGAGATAGACATGATGTTGATAGAAGAAGAGATAGAGGTAGATATTGATAAGAATAAATGTTTGAAGTACATTATGGTAGTTTTATTGTGGTACAGATAAATCTCATTGTATTTTAGAGTGGTATTTTCTATTCATCATAATCATCATTGTTTGGTAGGTTACTGTTTTGTAAGTCTATGATTTTCTATACTAATTTTATGAACAATTCTATGAAAATATTATAATCAGTAGACCTCTGAAACTGAATAATCATGTTATTATGTTGGTATTCTCTTACTAGGCTATAGAAGGATTCTGAACCAAGCAAAATAAAGTGATATACCAATGAATTGACATGTATATTTAACCCTTAAATTGGCAAATCAATTTATTACAAAAAAATAATTATTTTTTGTTATTTCCTGGTTTATTACGATGACAGATGACTGAAAAAAATCGAAAAAAAAATCTACCTATTACAGTTTTCGCGAAAATCTATGTACTCCGGGGAGTACGTTGCCAACTATAGTGGTTCTACTGTTCGTACTACGTGGAGTACGTTGCCAAAATATGAATAAAACACATTTTAGTAAAATCTTCACTTTATTAATCATAATTCTTATCAAACTACATAATATGCATTTATTGCGTGTGAGATTAGCGGAAGCAATTTCTTTTGTTACTTTCTCCTACCATAAAACACAAGAGCACATTGCATTTCACGCAAAAAACTTTAGTTCTTCTATCTTTGCAAAACCTACAGCGTGATTGCTTATCTGCTATTTCTGGAAAATGTCCGACAGCATTTTCTGACACTGTCCACCGGCCGTTCAGCTGTAGGTTTCTGAATTATTTTCTCCTTCACCTACCCAAATTCCACCATGTACCGGACCCCTTTCAAGAGCCGACGTCTTGAAAGGGGTCGGGTGCAAAGATATAAGCATATCTACTAAATAAGGTCGTTTCAGGTTCAAGCACTGCTGAAAAAGAAAAAGAACATGCTGTATGACATACAATTCACAACACAACTGAAGTCATTTTACATAAAAACCAACAAACAATGGCTAGTTTGCATTTCTAAGTAATAGGCAATGTACTCCGTGTATACCAAAGTTTATGTTGTGGACTTCACTACGTACTTGGCAACGGTATTCAGGGAGTACATACACAGTTATGAACTTATAAAATTGCGATTATATTATTTACACACAAAATTACTAATGATTGATATTATTTATAATGTTCCTATGCAATTTAAAGCCAAATAACCACAAGTCCCATCCAAAAAAATGTAGAAAAACACAAAAAACTTACCCGTGACCCAGATACACCAGACCGCTTCGAAGACATTTTGAATTTGACAGCTATTTTTCAATGGAACCACATTCAAATATTTTTTCTACCAAAATATACAATAATGACAAGCCAAAAAGAACAAAAAAATTTATTTTTTTAAAGATTGGTATTACATTCGATTTAAAAAAAGTTAATGTCTTTTGTGGAGTACACTGCCAATTTAAGGGTTAAAAAAAAGTTATGATAACAATATCATAAAAATAATTCTCTGTAAAGTAAACATTTCATTTACAAGTACAATCATTTTGTATTATGTACATATTTTAATTTCTATGTGGCTAAATTATTAGCGGACATAAGCTCATATAATGATAAATTCAATTATGAGAATGAGATGAATCTACATGCAAACTATAGCACCACCTCATTTTTGCACTTAAATTTGGATGACTATAATTTGTCATAATTCAGAAGCACTACTTATTTGATAACAGAAAAGCTAAATAAGAAAAGTTCATTTTACATATTAATATGAGATAGTTGACAAAAGGAATACAGATAGACAACTACTTATTTAATGTACATAATTATAGAAAAATCATGATGCCCTGTGATAATCATATTTTAAACTGAAATCTAACAAGTTTGAAAATCTAATAGGAAGAACAATTCATACTATAAATATGAGCATATTAATTTTATTTTACTATCTACATAATTATGTACACAACATAGACATGGAGAATAGACTAATATTCTTAAGATCGTTTTGAGTCCAGTTTTCTAGAGAAAAATATTCATAATTTCATAGTTGGTTAGATAATGCTTTAGCCATTCTCCTTGTCTATGCATAAATCCCCAAGTTCATATTTCCTTTAACATCTATCTAACAATTTATAAACACTATATTTATGCTAAATGCATTTCAATAATTTCATTTTCAATCAATAAATTAGTCTAATTTGATTTCTCAATGTAGGTACCTATATTTTCATTATTTATTTATTTTTTACAATACACTAGCACTAATTTCATAAATAATACGTTATATTATTGTTCATGTTACTACAATATACCATATACAATGTACTGTAGGTACATTCTATTCGGTTCACGCCAACTAACTTTGCTATTCTGAAGTGAGCAATTTTCATCCTGGCTAGATAGGCTTCATAATAGTAATTAATTTAATATCAACAAAATACTACTGCACACTAAAATTGCTAACTTCAGAAATGAAAACATAATTGGCGTGAATTGCATAGATAATTTTAGTCTATTTTATAATTGAGGCTAAAGAGATAGGATCAGCAGTTTTCTTAAACAAGTACAAGGCTGGATTATACGAATGCGTACTAAGTAATAGAGAGATAATTAAACTCATCTGTATACAGAATTACTTAAATAGAGCTATTGGTAGCGCAACAATATTAATAAAATACAGATTAGGTATGATAAATTAAGCTGTTGGATGAGTTGTAAGTAAAAACAGTAATTTGCTGCATAATAACAGATGTAAAAAATACCACCTGTGGCACATTCGGGAGATACTAATTCGAATATCAAAAGCACGTTTTTATTTTTCAATGCATGATCGAATGCGCCTAACTTGAAAAATGAACAGTGATCGAAACTCTTGATTTCCTACATTCAAAATACATAAAGCGTAGCGTTGAATTCGTTCGTCATAATATTTTTTGCTGCCTGATTTTGCAATTTGAAATACGAATATCTAATTATCGAATCAATAAATAATTTTCTTCTATGCCTGTGCCCAGCAGTGGGACGATAAAAAGGCTGATGAATAGATAATTTCGCGGGTAATCTGAAAATACCTAGATTCTCCTAATCAAAACTGTTTTGTCCTCCCTTATATTTTTGCTAATTTTACTTGAACATGTGGCCATTAAAAAGAAAAAGAAGTAAAAAATAAAATCATAGACACTCCTCAGAACTAGAGTTGCGATTCAAAGAGTTTTTAATCATGCCACTGAGTGAAGGCACACTGAATTTTAGCTAGAAAGTCGGCGCGTGCATTATGAAAATCCTTTGTTCTTCTTTCTTGATCCATTTGAGTAGACGGTCTACTGCTTTGATGGCTTGGTCTTTTTCCATTAGGGGATCGAATGTTACGTAGAGTTCGAAGCCGTTTGTTACCTGAAAATAATTTGTTTTAGAATAAGTATGTTTTTTTTCTAATTAACTACTTTATGGATTTTCAGCATAGAACATAGCTTGAACTTTTATAGCATTTTAGTCTGGATTTGTCAGCAAAGCAACAGACAAAAAAAAGCAGTAAACCATATTAACCATATAAAAGACATTATGTATGTACTTGTAACGGGTCCTAACGGGTGAGCACATAGCAAACCACTTACATATATAATGCACTTAAATATTTTTAAAATGATTCTATGTAACACTTACCCAAGCCAAAACAGTGTCACTAGAATTCGACCGAAATATCAGCTTAGCTGGCGTCGAAGTACAATGAATAGAACTGCAAAACCTTCTATAATTCCTCACATAGTCAATATCAGACAGTCTTTCGGCCTTTTTCACCATAATATCACCTCCTACTTTATGCCTCATTCTATAATCCTGTAGTTTATCTAAACTTATAGGGTCTGAAGTAAATAATTGGGCCGTGGATTTGCATTTGTACATAAAATGTCTGATTTCAGGTATTCCTATGTGTTTTAGAGGGTTTGTAGTTGGTAATTCTTCGTTCCTGTTTAAGGCATCGTTGATGGCTACGAGACAGTTTGAACGGCGCAGTTTTTCGGCGATTGTGTGTTTAGCTTGGGAGAGAGGGAAGAATGCGTCGCGTTGTACTGTTAGAAGTAGGAGGCAAGCTTGGCAGTCTTCTGAGATGTAGGATACGTGGCCGTGGAGAAAACCTCTGTGAATATAAATAAAAACAATTTAATGATATTCATTACATACCTACTTATAATGCCACCTATATATGTAGATGAAAATACTACTAAAACACACCACCACAAACACATACACATATTTTAACATTTACATGCTCGGAAAATATTTTTGCGGGCGGCGGAGGCTAATAAGAGAGCTACTGGCCCGATTTGAAAAAATCTTTCGGTGGTTAGAATAGGCCACTTATCAAGGAAGACTAACCTCCCAACTCAGAGACATTTAATGATTACTTAAGTCACTCCTCAGTGACGGAATGTCATACAAATCCTTCACTAAGGAATGGCTTAAGTAACCATTAAATGTCTCTGGGTGGGGAGATAAGGGCTGTACTTCTCATTAGGTGCGCTTAGCAGCTCCTTCACGGTATGAGGGTAAAATCGCTGGTAGAAGCCATTGTAGTTATAAATCTACTTACGTAGAATCAAACTTCGGCAAACAAATCGGGGTCCAACTCTCCGCCGTCTTAAAGGATTCCGAGCTCCGAACCAAGTTGAACAACAAATGTATGTCAGATGGATGTAATGTGTACTTCTTCATTCGCACTAGGGTAATCAATTGGTTGCCAGCCAGCATTATTGCGAAGACCAAATCTCTGATTTTGTTGCAAGTAGTTTGTATAGCGTTTGTTATGTTCTCTCTGGCTTTTTCGGGGAGCGGTAGACAGCGGACTGCGCCTGTGAATTAGAAAGTTAGAATATTAGGTATAGTAATTTGTATTTAGCATTAAAAACCTCTTTGAAAAATAAAAGAAAATCGACTTTTAAAACACTGAACATCTGAAAACAATACTGTAAGGTTCGCTGCATTCGATTTTATAAGCTAAAAGTATTTTTTGTCGAGTCCAGAAGTCAGTGGCGAAATAAACACAGGACGTACCTTTAGACACAGACTTGAGTCATATACCATCCTATATTTAGGAATTTTACTTTTGTTTTTTTTTTATTTTAACAAAAAATATTAAATAATTTTTAGAGATCCCTGATTCTCGTTCGTCATAATCATGCGACTTACCCAACAAAAATGCGGGATCCTTTTCCATAAATATAAGTAAGTGATCAATAAGTCGCTCAGCCCCTGACAACAGTCTCCGCAGATCATAGTTCCTTCTTTGTTCAAATATTCTGTTCAGCTGTGTTAGAGTAAGTACTGACACTATTTGATTAAATGCATACCTGGAAATTAAGAAAAAGATTTTAGACTATTACGGAACTAATTCTTTTAGTGTTGGGAAGCTAGACTATCCCTGAGTAACAAAGGCTATATTTTTATACGGGAAGGTAATTTGGGACCCAGGTGAAATAAGAAACATGAAATCGGGAAACAGCCAGTAAGTAAATATCTCCAAAGTAAGCGCTTCTCTAGAGGTACCTATACCGTAATCTTTTGATAGTTTTTGTTTGTTGTCACATGCTACAGAGCTCAGTCTACCTCATACGATAATAATGAAAAAGTGGTCCATTACTTTCCAAACAATAGTTTTACGACTATGCTCTTCTAATGTTCGTAAAACATCATTTAACTACACATTAAATTACAGCAGAATTCATATTTAACAACAAGAACATATAAATAATAGATTCTTAATAGCTTAAAACATTACCGAACTTACGTTAACTGCAGAACAAGTTGTGTTTCACTCTCATTAGACTTTGATACCGCAACTAATATCAAAGGTCCCTTCACTAAGAACACAGCCTTACAATCCTTAGTGGTGATAGATCTCAATATATCCTGGTTTTGTTCCTCGACTACGCTTACTAACGCTTGGATGACTCCGCAGAGGCCTGCTAACTTGTCTTCGTTACCATATCTGAAATGATTTAATTATAATAAGAAAATGAATCTTTCCAATTAACTTCCCAAAAGAAAGAAATGTTCAATTATTTTTTATTTCAGTGCACAGATAATTTTTTAGTCTTGAGTTTAATTCTCAGGAGGAACAAAATCCTACTGTTCTGTGTGATTTCTCAGCAAAAGCCCATATGCTGGATTTAACATAACAAGTTTGCCAGTATTGTCAAGAGAGAAATCAACATACTTGTCTATCAAAAAAAAAACTTGCCCTAATGCAAGGTGTTGATAAATTATTACTAAAATATTGTAAAAAATTATAAAGTATAAAAAAGTCATACTTGCCTAGAATAAATAGGTTTACCAGCAGAACTGAGTATGAACACATGTTTTTCTTTGTTCACTAGTTCTGGTGATTGAAGATAATCATCTTTCTCATTGTCTGTTTCATCACCATTCTGTTCCACTAAGTTGGAGTGGCTCGTTGACGCTGATATTGATTCCTGGAAATAATATTATATTTTTTCTTAGTGAGTACATTAGTACATTGGAATATCCATTCTAGTTGGCTTCATGATTCTTTATAAGATGTTGATGGTGTATAATTCAGTCCACGTTGTTGATGGCACCAATTACCATTAATGAATAATGATGAAAGTCTTAGCACATCTTTGGCGGTTGCTGTGGTTGGTTAGTTATTATGTGGTTGCTAGCAGAAGAGAGCAAATTGTAACCTTGTATTAGAGATCTCTGGTTTCAGATGGTGATTACTGGTTCCTGCAAAGACTAACTTAATACAAGAACCTTTATTCTTGATGTAGTATTAATGACCTAATACCACTGATATCATCTTGTTTCCATTAAAATAACATTGCACAGTAATTAGTAAGAAATCGGTTAAAAAACTTACATCTTTAGTTTGTAAGTCGTCACTTGACTTTGTCGCTTTTATCTGAGCAGAACTCTCACCAATAATTTCACTTTGAATCTCACTTATAGTACTGTTTTTGGTTGCCAATGATATATTTCTTTCTTGTAAACTTGAGCTCATCTCAGAAGCGAACTCTTCGAACGAATCTGTCGGATTTAGGATGCTGTCGTAGCATGCACCAGGTTCCAAATCATCAGGAGGATTATCCTGGATCACCACCGTAGGAACGTCTTTAGATGTGGAAGCCATAACGAGGAATTTTCAAATAAATAATAAATTATTATAAGATATTTTACAACTGCAAAACGGCATCAATAATGTTATAGATGTTGCGTTCCATTTTCAAGTTGTTTCAAAACAATTAGTCATACGACTTCTCTTTTACTCTCGTACGTATATTATCGGCTATCTCACTCTGATGCTGCGAAATTAGGTTTAGGTATGGAATGCGGGAATATGGGGTGTTTTGTCACGATGACATAACATTGACATTGCGTTGGCGTTGACATGTTTAACATTGATAGAAGCTTTAAATGTTGCCGTTTTATTACGAAAAAAATATATAAAAAGTGCACAACTTTTTTCAGCATCCAAATGGATCAATGTACTCAAAGAATTTAGCAATGAACTTAGGAATGAGGAAGCAGAGCACAGCATTCTGATTGGCGCTACCAAGGTCTTTACAACTTATGTAACAAAGGTAATAGCGAGGTTGATGCCCTGGGTTCGCTGACTGTACTTCCTAAACGCTCGCACACGTAAAACCTAAAAAATGTTAACATTATATCATTCAAAACTAAATTATTTGAGTTTTTAATAAATAAATGTTAGGTACTATAGCACCAAAGATTTTCTTGATGATCAGAAAATTATTATAGACATAGAATAACGCATAAATGTAAGTAGTTAAGTAGATATTAATTAAGCCAAATATTTTGTAGGTACGCCAATTCGGCAGAATGTGTGAGATTCCACAATATATATAAAACACCTATAATTGTACTACATTCTTACAAATAAATTTTTCTTTCTTTCTTTTGTTTCTAAATATCGTTTCTTAATTTTACGTAGATTGTAGGTGCCTACTAATACCTACAATCTACGGTTGGTTGGTTGAAGAAGCTAATGTTTTCATGCGGTTCGCAAAATTGTTTTCACGCGATTTAGGCTATTTAGGTATCGTTGAAGACATTTTATCAGGGACGTGTATAAAACCGTGATTGGAAGCAAATGAATTAGAAGAGGTTTCAACAATTTCCTACGCCGAACAAAGCATATTCTACGTTCGTTACGGTGGACGGTAGTGACTATTTATCGTTGAAGACATTTTATCAGGGACGTGTATAATACCGTGATTGGAAGGAAATGAATTAGAACAGGTTTCAAAAAATTTCCTACGCCAAACAAAGCATATTCAACGTTCGTTACGGTGGACGGTAGGTAGTGACCTACTTATTGGACCTCTGTTTTTAACAAAAGATAAAATAAAGCTTTAATTAACGTTGATAATTACAATGGCCATTAATAATTTAGTACGCACCGTAGTGCCCGCGCCTAGTAGAACTAATTTCGTCCTGAATAAATTATTTCTTAAGCGTTTGTACAAAGACTTACACATTTAAGTTTAATTACACACCTTCCAACCTACGTAGAACCTATTTTCTTTGGTATATTTGGGTCGGTCTAGGTGTTTTTTGTTGTTGCTGAAAAACACTTAGAGATGCGTTTGAGCATCATTAAGTTACAGCTCGAACCAAAATTTTTCGATAATACCTAATCTTTCCAAACAACAGACCCTTGAAACACTTAAACCTCCAAACCCCTTATCTCCAACAAAAGTATCTGAAAGTGGAAACGTGGCAAGGAATTCAAGTAGAATAATGTAACAAATTGTCGACGATTGGACACAGGGGTTCACGAGCGATGCCTCAAGGCCGACCATGCGGAAGGCACTGATAACTCCTCTCTTGGAGGTCCTATGCCAGCTAGTACCTACTCATATAAACGAGCTACCAGTAATGTCTTGTGAGAAAATATTGGCGGAATTCTAGTAGGTTTAATCGGAGTTATTTGGTGGGGTGCATCAGTGTTAATAATGGTGTGATGACCATCGTGTAACCTAGCTATCAGACTACAGTGAGGTACTTTTGACAAATGAAGACTACGCATGCCGTCAGCAGCAATAGTGTACACTCAGTGAAGAAGAGTTCGTCGTGAGCCCCTGTTAAGAGAGATTATCACACATTATTTTAATCATTATCTACAAAACGGCCAAAAAATTTTTTTTTCATGTATATTCTAGTTTTCAAATAGTAGATATCAAAATTCAGTAATCATATAACGAAGCCACATTGATGACAATTGCAACTCAACAGAACCCCTGACATCCAATTCCCTTTACATCAAAACAAGTCAACAAATACCTGTACCTAATTCTATTCTCTTTCTTTAATAGGGGTGTCTCGCTTTATATTGCGCCCTTACACTGCACCCTTGTTTAAATAAACGTCTTATTTGTCCCCCATCCCTAATAGGTACGTGAGATGCAAGTAAATTCGGGGCAGGAAAGTTTTTTCTCGTAAAAACCCTCGAGTGTAGAAAGAACGATACACAATTTGTTTGGATGCATATATTTTTGGGCTAGAGGGTTTTTTAAGTACGTGGAAGGATATTATTGTAACAATATAAAACACTAAAATTGTTAACTAGTACATAGATAGATGCTCCTACTTTTAGAAGTCATTTTCAGTCAATTGAAAATCTAGCAGACAAGCTTGATCTGATTTATGACATCTGAAAAATGAGAACTTTATAGTTCAGTCCGCGATTGAGAAAATTCCACATTCCTTGATCTACATCTCTGACCTCCCTTCTATGATCCTTGAGAACAACTCCCAGTATCTAATTTATTCGGCCTCCACAAGAATTATTGTCATTCATGAATATGAATTGCTTTGTTTAAACTGATCAAATTTTTTATTAAACCTCGAAGCTGTGACCTCAAAATGTTTCTCGAGAGTTTTTATCGAAGACTCCGGGGATTTGTTTTATCTTTATTTTTTGAAAATTGTTAGGAGTTGTTTTGATTTTTCTTCGGTCTCCCCAAATCCTAAGTACTTTTTCAAAATAGCTCGAGTAGTGAATATTTTCGGTACACCCCAATTCCACTGGCTCAGCCTAAAATACCGTAATAGACTAGCTTTCAGACTAGCGGTTTTCCCACTCGATTTTTCCGATCATAAAAATGGGCAAACAATTCACAACTACCATGACGTTCTAACAATGACTCATGAAACTGCGTGGCAGGATTTTGGTTGCTTTTAGAATATCACGCGTATAAATGTCGTGCAGAAAATCAGCTGCTGGTATGAAAGTCCATTGCTACAATCGCTTAAGTTTAAACGGAGACAGGACTGGTACCGATTTTCCCGATGGAAAATCCCGATATAAAGGTCAATTCAAGTAGCTGACCATCAAGGCAATGTAAAGGGATTTACTTTTAGAACAAAAGCCACTCCACATGTATCGTGTCCTAATTCATCCCATTAATATATTGAAACTCATTTCTATTGATTTAATTATAATAAATTGCGTCCTTTATAAAATATTTGATTACATTTTGAAGTAAGTACTTCAATGTGTTGCGGTGTAGCAATTATTTTCGTGTTGGTTAGATTATATGGGTAAAATGCCTATTTATACCAGTTATATTACAAATTACAATAGGTTCAATAGGTTTGTTTGATAACAGTTGTTTTCTGCGGATTCACTGGCACTACTTTTCAGGGTATTTTTAAAAGAGTTTGACTTACAATATCGATCTACGTTCAACTGGTTTCTTTTTTGCAGTGCAAGTGTCAAATCAGGCCAGAAAACCCACATACATCCTGAATACTCCAATCCTTTTGTCACCCTATCCTCATACTTTGTACCCACGTAAAGTAGTATAATTTCTTTCCTCTAATATATACCTGCCATTAATAATAACAATGGTACATTACAAATGCGAATCACAAACTTATTTGTTACCAACTGTATGTATGACATAACTAAAGACATCACGTCCCTCAAATTTGTCTTCTGGCAACTTTTTAGACGGTGTTGCCACCAGTAAAAAAGTGGTGGCAATAAAACAAGCATTTGTAAGAGTTCACGACTTGTGAGAGTGAAGTTTGTGAATTCTCTGATCCACGTATAAAAGCCCCTACTATTTGTGTACGCTGTTGATAATATCATGATTTATGACTGATTTTACTATGAAGAAATAGTCATTTCATAGGATTTTGATAAATGGTTATAATAATTTATATCAAAGTATGGACAAAAACTTCGATGTAGACCCAATAATTATTAAGTTCACAAAGGAAAATGCCGCCAAAATGATTTCAAATCTCTATGCCTATAGCAAACTTAAAAAAAAATGTTTTACCGCGTACTAAAAAGATTGATAAACAATATCAACTTCGTAACAAAGATCAGCAACAAAATCGTAAACGCTCGTAGCCGGACATCGTAGCCGCTACGTCGCAGCACAATTTTATATCTCCCCTAAAATTTTAGCAAAATAAACCCATTACCGTCTTCAAGGTATGGTTCCCCATTAGATTTTATTAAAGTGGGATGAACGTGGGATTCTTTTAGTATATCGGAAAGGGGTGTAATCAAACGGTTAACGGACCTGAGTTCGATAGTGTAGTTTCAGACCTTAATGTCTTACTTTTAGGAGAGTGAACTGGAAGTTTTGAAGACGTGGTTTTATTGCTATGGAAGTCATAGGATGACTATGGCATTTTTCTGTGTGGATTTTTGCAGAAGCAATTTATGGAGAAGGATTTACGTCGGGTCTAACTTAACATTTACCTTTACATACACATTCTCTAAAGATAGATTCGGGTAATAATACAAATGGGAAAATTTTGCTGAGAATTTAAGTGTACCTTTGCCTATTTTTTTGGGTAAATAAAGGTTTAGTTTATACATGCAGAAGCTGGTAGTTTTCTTATTTATATGCATAAAGAACTTACCTACACTATCTTTCCATCAAAATATATCCCTTATTTCAAACGGGATCCTTTGACAAACCCGTACCTATTATTTAGCAATTAATATCCCCTTTGCATCTTAGTAGGGGTTTGAGAGTGACAACTTATGAGTCAGTGAGTGAGTTTTGAAGAGTTCGGAGACGGAGTTAGAAGCTTGTCTTGTTGTGCGTGACGGCTTGTGATTAAGTGTCGGTCTAATAACTCCAAAGCTACAATGCTTTATGTTCTTTTGTTTGCGAAGTTTGAAGGGGATATTATTTTTTGTGTTGTAGCTGGAATTTCCATGTAAAATGTTGGAACTCTGCTGCACCCAGTTAGAATGGATGTCGACCCCAATATAGTTGGGAAAAGGCTAGTTAGTTTATGAGATCTGAAAGTTACTGTGGTAGGCTTTCAAAGACTAATGGCTGTGCCGATTGGAGTGAAAAGGGCTATAAAGGTCGTAAATATGGAAGATAAATGTTTAAGATAGCGAATTATTGCTGCTGGCTGTTTCATTTATGTAATACCTTAGACGGCTGTCATAACCATTTCCTTGCAAAACAAAGCCTTAGGTAAATCTATTCACGAAAGAAGAAGAAAATATTCAGGACAATTTGCTGACATCGCCGTCGTATCAAGAACTAATATTAGTAGGGGAGCTAAATTGGAACCAAATAGGCCAATCTGTTGGATGTAGATGAACCGAAAATAGCTTACACCAGTCCCTTTTTACATTTACGGAAAGTAATTCGGAAGAAAAATGATTTTCTTACGAAATTGGTTAGTGTTGTTTGCTTAGCAGACAGCAAAAACAGCTATTGCAGTTTATTTGTCCTTCGTTACTTTCTACTGATACCATACTTCACCAAAATACACTCAAGAAAAAAGGAAAGATTTGATTGCTTGATTGAATTGAGTAAGACTTACTTACCTACTAGACTATCGGGACCGTAACTGCTGAACTGATACTAAAACTTATTCCACAATTAGGAAGCTCCGTTTGTCATAAGAAATCTCCTGGGACGAGAGTGAAACCGCAAGAAACTGCTATCAAAAAATAAAACGAACTCAAGCAGACAAACGTCTAACAAATTATAAGAACCTGAACCAAAATAATAAAGGCATTATAAATTACCTCTTAAGGGTACAAAAATAAGGGTTATTTCGGATCGCCTCCCTCGCATTTCGCCCAAAATATAAAGCATTGTAACAAATTGTCTGTGACAAAAATCTCGCATATAGGTACGCAAGCCGATGGATATTACCTCAGAATGAGCTACATAATTTTGTTAAAATATATTCGTGTCTGACTAGGAAAGACGGGAAAAACATATTGCTTGATATTTGTAGCTGGATTTTGTTGGTTTCGTAATAACATTTTCTGTTGAGTTGCTTCGGAGTGGTGCAAGAGATATTTTTAATTGTCTGAGATTTTGAGAGAAATTCACTGCAGCATTTTTAAATATTTTTTGAATTTGTGCATCTGTGTGCTACACAGATTCAATTTCTACAACACTATAAATTGAATAAAAAGGTTAACCTTTTGAACGCCAATGTCGGCTAGCCGACATGAGCAAGCGTGCCCTGTGCGCCAACGACGGCTATACTCGACAAAAAACAGGTCGCAGAAAAATACAAAATAAACCTATTAAATCATTACTTTATGTATTTTTTAGTAGATATTTAATTAAGATTTTCGGGCTTGGCGTACAGGGCATAGGAATACCGATATGGCGTGGCGGTGAAAAGGTTAATTTTTATAATAAGCATTGTTGGTTTGTAAAAATCAAGACCAAAATAAAATAACAGCTATGTACGTAGACATTATTCAGTTTGTTGCCTATACATAGATTGTTCAGAATCAAAGTAGGTCTCCTATCTTGTCGCTTTATTTTGGGATCAAAGTCTAAATCAAAATCATTGATTCAAACTAGGCTAATTAAATCGGCATTTTTTCACGTTAAAATAACAAACGGACAGCACCCCAAAAACTTTCACCTTCCTAGCGGAAAGAAAAAGTGGTAAAGAACAAACTTCCCAGCAAGATATAAGATCATGCCTTTAGAATCACATTTATTTTGCTTAAGTGTTCTTAAGATACCGTAATATACTCTAGTATATTTCCACCTTTTTCGAGCATTTCACAAGCACCTCGAGCATCGTATGAAGATGACAGTTTTACAACTCAGAACGCATTTCCTAGCAAATACTGCTAGGGAATATTAAAGAAACTTTATTACTAGTTTTATTTGAAACTAACTGTTTATGCGTTTTTGTACAGTTTTGTTAGAACTTCAACTTTCTAATTAAAATTAAACAGAGGTTGTTTATATACGAAACTAATAGTTTTATTTTAAAAATCAGGTCTGTCAGGAAAAAAGAGTCATTTAGTTTTATATCTTGTCTTTATTAATTTCAATGATTTTAATTACATTTCACAATAGCTTTATAATTACATGTCAATATGGTTTGATCCCAATACAAAGTTGCGGGACACTTAAATTCTTTAGGTATCAAGTTACCTTCTAAATCTTTCATGCAATAGAGGAACGATGTACAATCCCCTGGCTTTCCTATATACCCTTCTTCTGAACACGCTGTACTTGGTGCAACTGTTGACTCCTTAGAACTTTCAATAATAGTAGACTCCGTGGTACTTGAAGCAACAGTAGTAGAAGATTCAGTATTACTTGAAGCAATAGCTGTTACAGATTCAGTCGTTGTATTTGTAGTGTCATCAGATTGGATACCTAGTGCAGTGTTGATAGCAGTAAGTAAGGGATTGGCCCCATTACCGCAGACGTTATGGAAATCATCAGTCTCAATGCTCCAAATCATGATCTTAGTGATGCCCAAAGATTTGGCGAACTCGACTTTGGCGGTTATAGAATTGATATCGTCGTAGGAAACCCAGTTTGTGCCTTTGAAGGCATATGGGACTTTGGCGAGGGAGTCGAAGCTTTGCGTCCATTCTTCTGTTTGGAGGATTTTGCAGAACTGAAAGTAAAAAAAAGAAATTTGTGTAGCGATATATGGTTTCAAACTAAATGTTTAATTTATACAGGGTTTTAAATTAAAGACAACGAATTAACTCAGAGCTCTGTCAATTGACTTGTTGAAGAAAATTATTAGTCATGCAAAAATAATGCTTGCTTTTTGTGAATAAGTAATTACTTAAAGACGTAAATGCAGTTCTGCAGTTTGCACGAACTCAAGAAGAGCATTATCATAGAATTATCTTGATTACTCAACAAAGGTAATACTCCTTGTGAAACGAAATACCAAAATTTAATTTATGCCATCTGCAGCTCCGAAGTCGTTGGGGAAACTTGGAAACTTGACTGTCAGTTGTTCTTAAAGGATAACTTAGATATGAGTTGAGTGTTGCCTAGCTTTCTTCTGTGTAGTTAAATGGTGGGACCGCATCATGTTTCAGTTGTGTGAGCTGCAAATGTACTTGGGTATTGTTTTGATGCTCATCCACATATGTGTGATGAGTTGGCTTACTTTGGTTCCAAGTTACAAGAGGAAAGTTTGTTTGTGGTTTAAGTTTTTGAGTGCTGGTTTTAAGGGATTGGTTTTTATTTTGAGTTCAGGGTTTTTAATCTGAAGTCACGTAATTTGTAACAAATCCACATAATATATGTAGTTTATAATGTTTTAGATTCGATCGATTTTATTTTTTATTTAAGAGGGCACAAAACAGTGCTTATCTACCAAGTTAGCATCTACTTATAAACTAGTACTTTGGTAGTTTTTTATACTAACCTCATTATAACCTACACAGCCGTCTTGGCCTATACCTGCTCCCGACGCCGGGGCTCTCACTCCCGTCTCGTGAGCATTCGTTAATGTAAACGTCCTGCCGTAAAATGGAATACCTACAGCTATTTTTTCTGGCGGGCAACCTGAAAACAAGAAATAATTAAAATAGGTTTAATCAGTACCAATTACTGCTACACTGCCGTTTTACGGTAATTATATTTTTTATAGACCTACGTTTGTGCATGGTTGTTATCTACACTCAATATATGAAAAAGAGTTTTCATCACAGCCTCCGCCGTCCACTACTAGAGAAAACTGCTTCCCAACTTGTGAGGATTTGCCCATATTTGCCGCTCTGTTCTGCTACGTACAATTTAAATAACTTATAGGTAGTACAACACCCAAACCCTTAACTAGAAATTGCACCTTGCACTTACTGACAGTTCCTACAGGGTTTTCTTACCTTCGCTAATCCAATAGTATAACGCTTGATCCACAGTAAACAGATCCTCTAGTACTGCGTCTTCATCGCCTTCTCCTTTATGAAGCGGAGCATTGTGACCAGTTATAGAGTCCCACACACCGTACATGTCAAATGCCATTATATTTACTTACTTTCGCTAATCCAATAGTATAACGCCTGATCTACAGTATACAGATCCTCAGCTACTGCGTCCTCATCGCCTTCTCCTTTATGAAGCGGAGCATTGTGACCAGTTACCGAGTCCCACGCACCGTACATGTCAAATGCCATTATATTTACTTACCTTCACTAATCCAGTAGTTTAACGCTTGATCTACAGTATTCAGATCCTCAGCTACTGTATTCTTATCGCCTTCTCCTTTATGCAGAGGAGCGTTGTGACCGGTGACCGAGTCCCAAACACCGTGCATGTCATATGCCATTACGTTTACTATGTCCAAGTATCTGTTGAAGAGAAATTGAACTATATTCGATGTATATGTACCTAACCTTAATGCTTAGCGAAGAAAGCAAGAATTAATATAAATGGAATTCTAATTGATTAAGGTATGGTTGTTTTTACAACCATTGTTGACTGTGTCTTCACGAGTTTCATTCTTATCCGATTATTTTGGGCAGTTCTAGTCCCTTAATTAACACATTGTTGCGTATTTACTCGTTTATTCAGTACTTAATTTAAGGTTCTGTAAGATATTCAGGCTCATGCGATTTTTTTCTATGATTTCATCCTATCATATACCATTTGTTGGATCTTTGATGTCATTATGAAACGACGCAAAACACACTTACTCCGAAATAGCCTTGACATTATAAGACTGTGAAGCCGAAGCTCTCACAGACGACACCGCAGCAGTTAACAAAAGTCCTTTCTTATCAAAAACTTCTCTGATTTCCTTCAACAATGTAGTAAAGTTCTCTATGTCTGCTTTCCCATGGACTGTATCTCTTCGGTTAGGGTATTCCCAGTCGATGTCCAGGCCATCGAAACCATGTGTTGTGATCATCTTTAGAGCACTGTCTATGAAGTTCTGTCTTAGCCTGGAGTTAGCTGCCATCTGTAAAATTGTCGTTGGTCAATGTTTTTTTTTCTGTTTTCTATTATAATCATGTAAAGCAGTTATACATGGTTGTTTTTCGCATGAAAGCGTTTGACCCATACTTGCGTTTGTACTGTAAAATACATGCAAATTGTCTTTGCATGTGTAAGTTTTGGAGCGATCAGTAGTGGCCAAGTTGCCGAGTCATACAAAGATACTGTGCATGTACATTTACATACACACATAAAATATTCTCTCGGTTAATAATACATTTATCGAAGCACATTGCACATGCAACATATAACTTACGAACAAAGAACAAAATAAACTGCAAGCAGCATAAAAGATAGCAACCTTAAAGCAACCAACAATACGGAAAGTCTTCCAGCTAAAGAAATTAAAGTATAAAATATTAAAACTCTCGGTGATCAGAAAAAAGGACTTGATCAAACTTAAAGTCATTATTGGGAAAGTAAACTTACGACGGAGTACTTAGCGGACCCTTCGTTCCATCCGCCAACGGCCACAAGTGTTTTTAAACTGGGATTTTGCTGTTTCAGAGCGTTGAATTTTCCGAAGTTATCTTAAACATAGACAGACATACATAACACTATTATGACCTTGAGTTTCATAATGCTGTATGTGAAAAACTCTCCTAAGACCGAATTTAATGGTTTTAGAAAATAAAATATGGTTCTTTAGGAAGATACAAGAGAACTTCTATTGTGAGTGTAAAGAAATAAAGAACTCCTATTATAGGTATAAAAGTTACAAGACAGCGTGTTTTTTTTAAGAAGATTGGTTTAGTAATGACACATGATGGTGATGAAGTGATGTGCTGATGTAAATTAAAAAAAAAAAGTCGTGGTGGCCTAGTGGGTAAAGAACCAACCTTTCGAGTATGAGGGTGGTGGGTTCGATTCCAGGGTCAGGCAAGTACCAATGCAACTTTTCTAAGTTTGTATGTACTTTCTAAGTATACTTAGACACCAATGGCTGATAAAAAGGTGAAGGAAAACATCTTGAGGAAACCTGGACTATAAAGTCTGAAATCACCAACCCGCATTGAGCAAGCGTGGTGATTAACGCTCAATCCTTCTCCGTGTGAGAGGAGGCCTGTGCCCAGCAGTGGGACGATAAAAAAAAGGCTGTAACAGTAACAGTAACAGTAACAGACTTTCACAAAGCAGCCCGGAGCCTGGAAGCTGGTGATTGATACACCCGTGCATCGGAGAGCACGTAAATGTCGGTCCTGCGCCTGATCTCTTACCGGTCGTGTCGGATTTGCCGTCCCATCGGGTTATGAGAGTGAAGGAATAGTGAGTGCACCTGTGTCTGCGCAAATGCTCGTGCACTATAATATGTCCTGCGTAGTTGGCTAATCTCCTTACATGAGAACAGCCGCCGTAGCCGATTATCGGCTAGGAGGACATCATCATCATCATCATCAACAGATGTAAATTAAGATTCACATATTCATGATGCTTTATATAGAACTGGCAAAGGCCTACATACCTTTATAAATTTAACACAACAAAAAATGGAGAAGAAAATCTTAAGGAATCAGGCCCTGTTTGTATAGAAGAACAGTAGGTACACCAAGTAATAAAAACTTACCTCTACCATAATCATTAGGCAGATCCAAGTAAGGATCCAAAGAGATAATTTTTCCTTCGGAGTCGATACCGACGAAAGCATAGACCAAATGTGTGCAGAGGTTAGGATTGATATCCGTGACGTCATACTTGCGGAGTCCAGTCCTGTAAGTCGCCCACGTGCTGTAGTAACATACTACTGCATCTGTGAAGTATAATATTCCTTGTTTTATTACGTAAAAACCGAATTGTCAACTTTCTCCTTTTTGGGAAGGCGGTTAAAGGAATAATAGCTCCTAAAATTTTGATGTGTAGAGAGATCGCCTACCCACAACGCGTTTGGACGTTAACACCAGATACACTTTGAGAAAATATTATAGTGAGACGAATATTAATTTTTAACCGACTTCCCACGCAATGCGATAAGATTATTAATATGGTTATTTCTATTTTTTTATTAACAATCGACTTTTATCACTTTCTTTCTTTCTGCTCTTTACAAGGTACGAAACAAAAAATCTTTCTTCTACTCACTTTCGCTAGCCACAATATGGCTTAAAGCAAGCACGATCAAGACACACACATTGACAGCCCACATTTCACTTATTGCCACCGGACTGTTTATTTCTCGTACTAAATACTTCCTTTATAAACTATTCCTTATCTAAAGTATATTTTTCTTTTACTAGCCGAACAATTGTGCGTATGTCTGGTTGTATGTGCTCAAATAAAAAATAAAAATCTAAAATTTTGAAATCGATCTCAGTGGCGTGCACTTGGAGAGGCCTATGTCCAGCAGTGGACTGCGATAGGCTGATGATGATGATGATGTATGTGCTCATCTAAGGACCTATGTACTCGTCCGATAAAAAATCTTTCAGTGTAGGGAAGCCCATTTGTCGAAAAAGACTACTTTTTGCTTGGGAGCGCGAAGTAGCTTTCTCTGGACGCGAGCGAAACCGTGAAAAACACATATATTTGATAGCAAAAAAAAGAAAACTATGGCAATTAGTTCAGACATTATTTTTATCTTTTCATTATATTATAGATAGTTCAACTCAGATTTGCGCGCGGCCCTATGTGTGCGTCGGCTTGTAAATATACAACTTTCATTCGTGTGACAGTGACGTCTTCCGAGCATGACGTGTTCTTATCGCTTTTTGTTATGGGTACAGTCGTTTACAAAAATGTATAGTTCTTCACGGACAAAATGTTTAAGGAGTCAGGTAGCGTTTTAAAAAATTAAACATCAAAGCTTTTTATTATTACATTTTACAGTTTTGTGTTTTTCATTACTTTCTCATACGTTTTTTCAAATTGACATTGACAGTAGATATCTAAGAAATAATTGAGGTGAAATATCTAAGATGAATTAAATACTTCTTACATAATACTTGTCGACATGTACAAAAGAAAAAAGAAGAATACTATAGACATTTTGACATGGAGTCAAAATTTATAATTGACCTTGGTGAGAGTAGCGAATCTGAAAATTCATATTTTATTTTTCAAGTAGCGATTCAGAATAATTATAAATAAATAAACATTAAATTACGTAATAACTGTTTTTCTTTAAACAGCCGTATACAACCCCCTAAATAACTTTATTTGTACCCGACTGTACCTCTTGTCACGCACACAAAGTCACTGTATATGTACAAGGGTTACCCACACATAAGGCCGCGCGCAAGACTGAGTTGAACTTACTATACTAGTTTTATGTGAAACTAACCATTTCAGAATTTTTTAACGGTTTTTGTTCATAACGGCAACTTTTTGACAAAATTATGAACATTAATTACGTTTATTCTTCACTCCGATTCTAAATAATATACGAATCTTATAGTATTTTTGGAAAAATTATGTCTGGCAGGACAGAAAAAAATGAGTTATTTAGTTTTATATTTTGTCTTTATTAATTTCAATGTTGTTAATTACATTCAACAAAAGCTTGATAATTGCACGCCAATATAGATTGATCCCAATACAAAGTTGCAGGACACTTAAATTCTTTAGGTACCAAGTTACCTCCTACATCTTTCAAGCAATAGAGGAACGATGAGCAATCCCCAGGCTTTCCTATATATCCTTCTACTGAACACGCTGTACTTGGTGCAACTGTTGGTGACTCCGTAGAACTTGCAATAGTAGTAGATTCCGTGGTACTTGAAGCAACAGTAGTAGAAGATTCAGTGGTACTTGAAGCAATAGTTGTAACTGATTCAGTAGTTGTAGTAACAGTTTCATCTGATTCCACACCTAGTGCAGTGTTGATAGCAGTAAGTAAAGGATTGGCCCCATTACCGCAGACGTTATGGAAATCATCAGTCTCAATGCTCCACATCATGATCTTAGTGATGCCCAAAGATTTGGCGAACTCGACTTTGGCGGTTATGGAGTTCACATCGTCGTAGGAAACCCAGTTAGTGTCTTTGAAGGCGTATGGAACTTTGGCGAGGGAGTCGAAGCTTTGCGTCCATTCTTCGGTTTGGAGGATGTTGCAGAACTGAAAATAAAAACGTTTAATTTATACAGGGTTTTAAATTAAAGACAACGAATTAACTCAGAGCTCTGTCAATTGACTTGTTGAAGAAAATTATTTGTCATGCAAAAATAATGCTTGCTTTTTGTGAATAAGTAATTACTTAAAGACGTAAATGCAGTTCTGCAGTTTGCACGAACTCAAGAAGAGCATTATCATAGAATAATCTTGATTACTCAACAAAGGTAATACTCCTTGTGAAACGAAATACCAAAATTTAATTTATGCCATCTGCAGCTCCGAAGTCGTTGGGGAAACTTGGAAACTTGACTGTCAGTTGTTCTTAAAGGATAACTTAGATATGAGTTGAGTGTTGCCTAGCTTTCTTCTGTGTAGTTAAATGGTGGGACCGCATCATGTTTCAGTTGTGTGAGCTGCAAATGTACTTGGGTATTGTTTTGATGTTCATCCACATACGTGTGATGAGTTGGCTTACTTTGGTTCGAAGTTACAAAAGGAAAGTTTGTTTGCGGTTTAAGTTTTTGAGTGCTGGTTCTAAGGGATTGGTTTTTAGGTTTTATTTTTGAGTTGACTGTTTTTAATCTCTAGTCACACAATGTATAACAAATCCACATAGTTCAGAATGTTCTAGATTCCATCGATAGTATTTTTAGTGCAACACAGTGCTTATCTACCAAGTTATCATCAACTTATAAACTAGTACTTCGGTAGTTTTTTTTATACTAACCTCATTATATCCTACGAAGCCTTCTGTAGCAGTATATGGCCCTGCTATGCCTGCACCAGACGCTGGGGCTCTCACACCGGTCTCGTTAGCACTCGTCAATGTAAACGTCCTGCCGTAAAATGGAACACCTACAGCTATTTTCTCTGGAGGACAGCCTGAAAACAAGAAATATGATAAATAAGTTTAACCTTTACTTTTCAATGACTGTTCTGACTGTGTGTTTCAGGTCAATTTTTTTCCTCGCAGTATTTTTTTTTCTATTTTTCTAGACCTACTTTTTGGATGTTGTCTAAACTATAGATTTGCCTAAAAGTCGTCGTTCCGTTCTAAAATGTTTACAGCTGGACATGAAATATCCCAAGCTGTGTGAATTTGCTCATACTCACCGCTCTGATTTTAAGTAAATCGACATTAAGTAATGTTATCTAGTAGTAAGACACACGAATCACTAAGGGAAAATGCTCCCATACCTTGCTCTTTCTTCTAGTTCAGTTTTTTCCTACCTTCACTAATCCAATAATACAAAGCTTGGTCCACAGTATACAGATCCTCAGCTACTGCATCCTCGTCGCCTTCTCCTTTATGCAGAGGAGCATTGTGACCGGTGACCGAGTCCCACGCACCGTACATGTCGTATGTCATTATGTTTACTATGTCCAAGTATCTGTAGATGAATGCATGTAAAGTATTATAATGGATGATTTCGTTATACAAATGTGCAGTGAAGAAATAAAAAAAATATATTTTAGTCTAAACGAATCTTGTTCATCAAGGTTGTAGATGTAGAGGATACCATCTTATACAATCATGCCTGATTGCATCCTCACGAGCTCCTTTCTTTCCTAGAAAGATGCTTATGTTTTTCTAAGATGCGTATGCATCATCTATTCAACATTTAATTCAGGTTTAGAAAGTTCTGACAGAACGGATTCAGGATTATGAGAATATTTTGCTGGAATTTTATTATGTGTACCTACTTAAGCGCATAACTATTATTGATTCGTATACTTTTCTATGAAACTACTCCAAATATACTTACTCAGAAATAGCCTTGACATCATAAGACTGTGAAGCCGAAGCTCTTACTGATGACACCGCAGCAGTTAACAAAAGTCCTTTCTTATCAAAAACCTCTCTGATTTCCTTCAACAATGTAGTAAAGTTCTCTATGTCTGCTTCTCCATAGACCGTGTCTCTTCGGTTAGGGTATTCCCAGTCGATGTCTAAGCCATCGAAACCATGTGTTGTGATCATCTTCAGAGCACTGTCTATGAAGTTTTGTCTTAGCGTGGAATTGTTTGCCATCTGTAATGGATAGTTTGGTAGATATTTTGTAGTTGGCTAACTATTAAAAGTTCGAAAAGGTTAGATTTTTACAAGCTTTTATTATTCTAATAATTTCTATTAGCATGATCATACACTCTTTTGCAAAAAAAACGGGCACCTATGCGAAATCTTAGTTTTAAGGACTTTACATGTATTTCAAAGGGTTTTAATGATTGTAGTATGTTTCTAGCATCAAAAGAATTAGCCGAGCATGCGTGAGAGTGTATTCTAAATTTGAATTTTGTACAATTGCTAAGAAATTGGTCAAACCTTGATTAGGACTAATTGCTGGCAGAAAGTTCGTCGGTGTTTTGAAAAGTTTTTGAAGTGATTTTCAGGAAAATGATAATGCAGTTTTAATTAATGATTAATGTACTTTTTTGTTAGATCAAAACATTTTTGAAAAACTATGCGTATTTGATAAAATGTTCACCTGCTCTAAATGGGCTATACTGATGATTGATGGCAATGTTAAGAGTTTTGGTATTTTAGTGTAAAGCGTTCTATTGTTTAGATATCGTACTTACGTGTTTTAAAATATTGCTTTTTCATAAATAAACACTATTTAGAAGAGTATCAGTACCTTTGGCTGCGACAAAACAAAATTAAAGTAAGCAGTGCCGATCACAACCCGTCTCCTATCGGACTTTGACATTTAGAAAATACCAAATTTTGTGATAAATGTTAAAATTAACCACATGAAAAATGATGAGGAGGGCTAAAGCTATCTAAAAAGTCAAATTATTGCCGCGTTGAAGCTCTCGATAACTCCATAGGTATCGGGTTACTAAACAACGATTTAGCTGAAAGGGAGTCAAGAATTCAAAATTATTGTCCAAACGTATGTTTCTTAAGAAATGAGCAGCTAGCCAATTATTGTTATGATTTAAGCAGGAAAGTGCTGCAGATGCCAGAAAATCTCGGTGTAGGCAAGTTTATTTAATAAAATATCCGTGGGATGAAAACACGCTATTTGAACGCTCAGACTCATAGATCTTCAGAGGTCTACGGAGTTTCCCAAGCGACGAGGTTGTTTAAAAATCAGTAATTACGAGACCTTAAGACCTCGTGCTCACAACCTACGCGTTATTTTCTGTATTTTGTAGAATTTCAAGACTTTTAAAAATGTCAAAGTCCTATAGGAGACGAGTTGTGATGGGCACTGCTTACTTTAAATTGGTTTTATCGCAGCCAAAGGTACTGATACTCTTCTAAATAGTGTTTATTTATGAAAAAGCGATATTTTAAAACACGTGGGTACAATATCTAAACAATAAAACGCTTTACACTAAAATACCGAAACTCTTAACATTGCCATCAATCATCAGTATAGCCCATTTAGAGCAGGTGAAAATTTTATCAAATACGCATAGTTTTTCAAAAATGTTTTGATCTAACAAAAAAGTACATTAATCATTAATTAAAACTGCATTATCATTTTCCTGAAAATCACTTCAAAAATTTTTCAAAACACCGACGAACTTTCTGCCAGCAATTAGTCCTAATCAAGGTTTGACCAATTTCTTAGCAATTGTACAAAATTCAAATTTAGAATACACTCTCACGCATGCTCGGCTAACTCTTTTGATGCTAGAAACATACTACAATCATTAAAACCCTTTGAAATACATGTAAAGTCCTTAAAACTAAGATTTCGCATAGGTGCCCGTTTTTTTTTGCAAAAGAGTTTATATTTCATGAAAACGGGTGACCCATACTTATGTGTATAAGTGTATCTACATGCACATCGTCTTGGAATGTATAATCTCGACAGCGTTCTGTAGTGGCCGAGTCACCGAGTCATATAATAACTATATGCTTAAACATTCGGACACATAGGTATGTACCATTCATTCGCTTTTATGAAATAGAAGATCTCTCCACACTTGTCTTGATTAATAATAACATAAAGAGGGCACACTGTACTGCACATGCAACAGGGAATTATTATCACGAAGAAAAATTTAAAAAAAACCCCGACCCAAAAAAGTACGCAATAATTATGACAAAAGTTTAAAAACGCTAAACCCTATAAAAAGCAAAAAATAACTTTTAACACTACGTAAACTAAATTTTGTCGTGTCGGGGGACCGCTCTAATTCATTACTTTAGATACGTGGTTTTTTTTTAAACGAATGTTGTAATTAGGTAGGTATCATTTGTTTTATGTAAGTATTTATGAAGGTAAAAAGCGGTCCCCCGACACGTCAAAATTTAGTTTACGTAGTGTTAAAAGTTATTTTTTGCTTTTTATAGGGTTTAGCGTTTTTAAACTTTTGTCATAATTATTGCGTACTTTTTTGGGTCGGGGTTTTTTTTAAATTTATAATTTAATTTTATTTCATGCTTTTTAAAGGAGCTCCTTAATTTTTCCTGCTTTCATTTAATTTATTTTATCTTAAGAAGGGGTCGCTATATGCGATCTCGGCCAAAGGAAGCTGTTTAACAATCCTCATGACAAACTGGCTCTGGGAGAATTGCACAGATTGAGAAGCAATAAAGATTAACCTTTGGACATTCTAGATTTTCAGCAAAAATATAAATCGGTTTATCCGTTTCATTCCCGCATTCCAGGGTTTCATCCGCCACATCCCATTTCCAGCATCAGGTTCTCGTCAATCAGAAACATGAAGAGAACTCGTCAAGACAAATTCAACGAGCCCAAACTCGATGGGTTTACTAAAAGGCAGTTCAGGGTTACGTCTCCTACCTTCGTGCCCTAACAGCAGACCAGCTCAGTGGTTCCAAAAGACATTAGTGTTTCAAATTTCAGATCCCACATATACTTGCAAGTAAACTGAGCGTGTAACATTCCTATCACATCTAGCAAACGAGCTGATGACCTTGAAGACCTGAACCGATTTCCACCAAACATAGCTAAGAACACTCCCGACTGACATACCTTTTAAACAAAAAAAACCGCATTACAATCGGATCATCCGTTTGGGAGCTACGATGCCACATACACACACACACACACACACACACACACACAGACACGTCAAACTTATAACACCCCGTCGTTTTTGCGTCGGGGGTTAACAAAATAGCATGCAAGCGACTTAAAAGAAAAGAACCTAAAACAACCAACAAATACTGAAAGTCTTCCAGCTAAAGAAATTAAAGTATAAAATATTAAAACTGTCGGTGATCAGAAAAAAGAACTTGATCAAACTTAAAGTCATTATTGGAAAAGTAAACTTACGACGGAGTACTTAGCGGACCCTTCGTTCCATCCGCCAACGGCCACAAGTGTTTTTAAACTGGGATTTTGCTGTTTCAAGGCGTTGAATTTTCCAAAGTTATCTAAAACATATATATAGAAAACATGATCAAAATGTACATAATGATTTATGCAAAAAGCGTTTAAAGATTGAATAGCGTTTGATATTTTTAGGTATGTACTTTCGGAAGATAAAAACGAATTTCTTTTGCAAACTAAGGTAAAGTCGGAAACACATTTAGGTGTAGTGTCAAGCATATCGGTTTCATACATTTAATATGGTTACACATATAATGATGGTCAGACATATATACATGTCGTGTCGTGTCGCAGCACGTGTATTTAAATGGATGAAACCGGTGGGTTCTGGCGTATCACGCCACGACACGACACGTAAGTGTGTTTCTGCCTTTAGTCAAGAGATCATGTGAAATAAATTAGGATTCTTGTTCGAGACCTGGCAAAAATATATTTTTTTAAAAGTTGGACAACAAAAGGAGAAGACCATCTTGAGGAATCAGAGCTCTAAGTACCTATAATAGTACAGCAAGTACCTAATATAAAACTTACCTCTGCCATAATCATCAGGCAGATCCAAGTAAGGATCCAAGGAGATGATGTTTCCTTCGGAGTCGATCCCGACGAAAGCATAGATCAAATGCGTGCAGAGGTTAGGATTGATATTCGTGACGTCATACTTGCCGAGTCCAGTCCTGTAAGTCGCCCACGTGCCGTAGTAGCATACTACTGCATCTGTGAAATACATATTCTTAGTTTAAATACGTAGGTATATAAGAAAAGTTTTTTACATAGTCCTGTATCGAGGTAACTTGGTTTCTGTTCGATCCAAGATGTCCAGATAGTGATCTCGAATACTTTACTAATTTTCGCGTTACGTTCCGTGCTCTATCCTTTTTAATGATTTACAAGTTCGTAGATGCCAGTTATAAAACTTCCTCCTTTTTCGAAGTCGGTTAAAAGGAGAAGCTCCTTAAAGTTTTGTGGTAGAGAGACTATCTACCCACAACGCGTGTGGACGTTAACGCCATAGAGTCTTTGAGAACATATTTAGTGAAATGAAAATACATATTTTGTGTATTTTAACCGACTTCTCAAAAAGAGGAGGTCATCAATTCGGATACTTCTATTTTTTTTTGACATCAAGCATATTAACAATCGTATTTTATCACTTTTTAATAAATAGAAGGCTTGAAACAAAAAAACTTTCTTCTACTTACTTTCGCTAGCCACAATATGGCTTAAAGCAAGCACGATCAACACACACACATTGACAGCCAACATTTCACTTATTGCCAGCGCACTGTTTATTTCTTGTACTAAAGACTTCCTTTATAAACTATTCCTTATCTAAAGTATCTTTATCTTTTACTAGCTGAATAATTGTTCATAAGTCTGGTTGTATGTGCTCATCTAAGGACCTATGTACTCGTCCGATAAAAAATCTTTCAGTGTAGGGAAGCCCATTTCGAAAAAGACTACTTTTTGCTTGGGAGCGCGAAACAGCTTTCTCTAGACGCGGACGAAACCGTGAAAAACACATATATTTGATAGCAAAAAACTATCGCAATAAGTTTATAGTCATTATTTTTATCTTTTCATTCGTCATAACTATTTTAGACGCGTAGGGATTTTTGATAACGTATCATAAACCCTTTAGAAAACCGTCAATGGCGTCTTTTATCCTTTAATTTATGATATAATTTAACTATTAATCTCGTTGCTAAGCTTAGCGATTAATTTACATTTTATAATCACTCTTTGTGACTGTTTGTCGTGAATATAATGACATTTAGAGTGCCCACACTACAAACTTTTAGTTGGCCGATAGTTTGTTTGGATTCATAAAATCAGTAGGTATGGAGAGTTAGAAAGCATATTACAACGATCAGATATTTATTCGGTTTGATCTATCCAAAGTTTTCAGTCGGGCCGACTAGATAGATTCAAGATTTTCCTTTAAAAAAATTACATTCATCGGGTCGACTGTTAAGTTTGAAACACAAAGAAGGCCTTGGAATCTAAACTATTCTTTATTGAAATATGAAAACAAAAGAAAGATGTACTTATGTTTATAATGCAATATGTGTCAAAGCACTTTTATCATTAACGAAGAATGAACTTGATCCTTTATCCAATTCCATAATTATCATCAAGGAACAATGACCTTGATCCTTTATTCGTAATCAAAGAAATGTATTAAGAAATATTGTTGCACAATTTGATTTAGTTTTTATCAGCAATAAATCATTTCCCTAAACAAAACATAGTGATTTATTGTGCGATTACAATGCTATGAAAAAATACATGACCATTGAATTACTTGTAATTACAATCATCAATTAACTTATCTATAAACACTTGAGATATGATGACGTGGAATCATTATTTCTTCACAATAGAAATGAGTTGAAAGGAAATTAGGTCATTAATGTTTATGAAATTACTATATTATGAGCCAATGAATCGACAATGATGATGATTCTGAAATATTGCCAGATTTTTATTTCTGCAAGGTCTTTAATGCAAGGATTAGGTACTACAGTAATCATAGGTCCTTTTAATACTGAAAACATTAACTTGCACTCCGATAACTTTTTCGAAAAATCCCACTGGTTTGGATTATTTCGTTTCGTTTAATTTCTCCAAAGATTTTTAATCTTCTACTTTCATAAAAATATATCTTATATACCTTATCAGCTTAAACTAATTATTGAGTTTCCGTAGCAACAAATCACGTGCAATTTTAACAATAGACTTAAGATCTAATTTAATGATTACGAAAGTAGCAATAAAATTGTTAAGTAGGTACCTAACTACTTACCTATATGTGGTTGGATAGTCTACTTGCACAGTTAATAGTTAATAGGAAACTAATGGAAAAGTGTTTAAGAAGGAAAACAACAAAATCCTCTCAGTGAAAATTTTACTATCGTCACTCTCAATTTATAAACAGAAAACGCTCTAAAAATTAAACGGAGCCTGCATGCAGACGGCACATTTTCTTAAAACCTGATAAAAAATAGAAACAAATGCCAACTTAAAGTGCAATAAACAACAAAAGGCACGCCTCGTATTTCTCCTTGCAGCGAGTAAAAACAAAAAATACCAGTCCAAGAGAACTACATTTTTAAATTCTCATTAGTTCGCTTACTTGAAGGGAACAATTTCAGTCAGCCAAACCTGATTGTTTACAAGCATCCACCATGAAATTGATTACTGAAAATCCAAACTGGCTGGAAACACGCGAGAGAAAATTGAATTTTTAAAACCATACAGGGCTTTTATGCTAGAGTATGGTCTAGTTTTATTTCGAAAAACATTGCAGTAATAATTTAGCTAGGCCGACGGCTAGCTGCTCAAATAAAAGTCGAAAAAATGTCTCTACGGCCACATGCGCTTTTTCGGCCTATGTGGGTTGTCCATGTATTTTCTATCTACGAACGACGGGCCCAGCTAAATAGATTCCGTGTGGGTTTCAGAGGTCTTTGTCCCAATATTGACTTTCAAGTGTTCGGGAGTGTTTTTTTGTCAATTTCTACTTTATCTATTGCCTTTGTTGTGTTTGTGGTGTTGCATCGTAATTTTAGGGATTTGTTAGTACTATTTATTTGGGTTTTAAGAAGCTTTAAGAAATAAAAAAGTATTTTGATTTATTGTTTATAAACATTGCTAATTAAAATTATGGTAAAGTTGAACCTATCCCGTTTAATTTTGCAATTAAAAGCATAACTATCACATTTTTAAATCGAGCTCAACAATTTGTAGACTATATTTTAGACCCGTCGTTTGTTATCATAGCAGTCGAAATAGTCAAGAACTAAATAAGTACTAGTAGGTAGATATATATAACATTATCGCTATTGGTCCTAATCAGTATTATCAGATTACAGCCCAATTAATTCAAGTGTACATAATTAATTATTAATTAGATCTATCACCATTGTATCGCTAGCCAGCTAACAAGGTGACGATTATTATATTACGACTGATTTTAATTAAAGTTTGTAGTGCCACGTCTGTCCGTATCAACTCAAAAACTGCTCCTCCGATTTTTATGCAGTTTCTGTCAGGATAAAGTGATCATTGATGAAGGTTTTGATACTTATCCGTACCAGGTGATAGGCTTCAGTTATGATTAGGTATTTCATTGAAGCAAACGCACTTAACTGTAGCAAAGATGATTGAAAACAAGCCTGCACACATAACGTAAGATGAAAAGGTACACTCACTCATTTCTCAATCTCATCACAATACCTATACACTGAAAAACAAAACAAGAAATCTTAAATAATAATACTCTTCACCTCTCGAAAATCGATCACAGAGCCTCAAGCCTAGCAAACTCACCACCGTACAGGACTATTATTCCAGTCAATATTACAATTGAATATTTTTACACGGCCAACATAACAATCGCAATCATTGCACATTGTGGCTCTGTGTAAAGCTGTGTCCTGCCGGGGCTGCGGGATTGTTCGAAAGAGTTATCGCGGAACTGGTATATAAAGGCTTAAGAAGGAACATGATGGGTTTTAGTCAGTAAGAGTCTGATACTCCCTCACGCTGCTAACCCACAGCGAGAGGGGTCATCCATTTCGACGTGAACACGAATGCTAAGCGATATGAAGCGACTTGAAGGATGTAAGCCGTATAGCGCTTCGTCACGTGGGCTACTTCAAAAGTCAACTGTTTGTTGTTTTCGCTAAGCGTCGCACATACGTAGATTTGACCAATTTAGGCGGCCAAAAATATTTTACAATGTATTTCGTTTTTTCTATCTTTGTTTTATCATTATTTTATTATTTATTTTATTTAAGCATTGTATTTTGATAATAAGCATGTATTATTGAAAAAAACCGTAAATAAATTTAAAAAAAATGTAGACTATCATATATTTTCATTTTAAAAGTAGTTATGATATTTTTTATTATATGTATTTCAAAATAATATGTGATGTAGTCAAAAAATAATTAATATTTTTTTTATTTCTCACTTTCTGCCTCTGATATATCAGACTCTGTGTTTGATTCAGCTATTAGTAGCATATTTTATTGTTTCAAGGCAAAATAATCTTGCTTTGATGTTTTTTTTTGTTGGTCACATTTCTTCAGTTTCGTATTTCTTTAGTTTTCCTTCATTTAGTCCTCTCACTACAATCTTTAAGTGATTTACATGGCCGCACCGGTCGATTTCCAACACTTGTCGGGCGTTCAAATGTTCTGCTTAACCAATTCTCATTAGTTTTAAGGATTTTTTTACAGTTTCAGTTTCTTACTTTCGTAGCTATTTGAAAATATGCAAATCTTTGTTTAAAACTGCTTATATTATCAGGTGTGTCACCCTAATAGGTCAAAAGTTAGTTTCCTAGGTAATTTAGTTTTTCTTCCAAATTAGTCAGATCTTGCTATTGTATTTTATTGTAAATATAACGTAGGGTCACTATTTTTACGCCAGAGGTACCCAAAACAAAAAAAAAATGCACTTTGTGACATTTTAAAGAAAAAAGTATTTTATTTTTGTATGAGCTTCAAATCTTAAAAAGCCTGTAAGTCGGACATCCGCAGCTATCCGCAGCCAAAAAATATGTCGTAAGCTAGTTTAATATGTCAAATATCTAAAACTAAAAAAAATGTTACGCGGTCGAACGCGATAATATAACAAAATTGTGTTTAAACAAGAAAACTACTAAAAAAATATTTTGCTTACACACCCTCTTTTAAAATTGAAATAATACAATAAAAAATTAAGTAATCACACTTAAAATATATTAAAATATAATAACTGTTACGTACACAACTCGAATCCATCATAATAGTTGCTTAATATCAATTAGATAGCACAAAAATATTTTTTCTTTAATACCGTCTACCGAGATCTCTAAAAACGTTTAACGTAAAATTTGCACTAAGGTCAAGTTCTAACTCCTGGTGCAAGCGCATATCGCATGTTTGGTAGGTAGATGTGGTAAATTCTTATTGCTGGGGTATTCCTCTTTCCATTTTACCCACAATTTGATGATAACCTCTATTTAAAAAAAAAAGACTTTTGGCCAGCTAAATTGCTCAAACCTACGTTAGTGCGTCGCTTCGTGTTCGCATTCAGACAGTTCATGTAGGACGCACAGTAAAATATCAGTAATCATGCAGTGATCTGAACGCGACAGTTAGACGTTCATGCTCGCTACACTTCAATCGATGCTAACAAACTATTTTACTAGGGTTTGTCGATTGAATGTCGAGACATTTTTAAATAAACCGGCTACTTAGGTGTAAAAATATATAAAAGAGTGACATTTTTTCCTACCTTCCGCCAACGGTTTCTTCCGCGTTCCATGGTAACGTAGCACGCCCGGGTAAAAAGTATTAAATGGCTATCTATTACACAAATAATTTTCCATATCAGACTAGCAGTTCCTGAGTTTTCCGCCTTTACGCAAACAAACAAGCAAACTCTTCAGCCTTTAATATTCCTATAGATATACCGTTCTAAGCTACTATTTCCATGCTGAAATTCGGAAAATCTTTCTTCTTTAAAAAGTACCTATCTTTGTAACAGTTCCACGAAGGATTTAATTCACAAGAATACAAAAGGATTTTTTATAGTGAGTTCTTCGGGTTCCTCTTTTAACAAGGCAAAGAAAAGTCTTTTACCAGGGTAACGAAATTGGTCCGAAACCTGTACGTGCCTAAACCATAGGGTTCGATTGATTGGTGCATTTTACAGAAAAGCCTAAAATTCCCTTTAGGTTCGTCACGAAAATGACATGGTCCTAGTTGCGGTTTTGCGTGTCGAAAAAAATGTTTGAAGTTCCAATTGGTTGTAGATTGGATAGAAAGATTTTTTTCTCAATAGAAAAGCTGTAATAGGCACACTAGGTGTTATTTGAGGTTTTGTCCCTTTAGATTGTTAACAAAATAAATATGTAGTTCCATCGTTTTATATCGAACTCGTTGATTTTCTGAAGGAGCTACTTCCCGCGACCTGAGAAAAAGGATCCAGGATCTAAGTCTCCAAGTGAAAGTACGTAGTAGATTTTCAATAAATTAAATGGCACACCAATTTTCATGGCAGTAAATATACGGTGAAATCTTACCGTCATACCACAAAAACTTTTAAACGGCTGTTGAATACTTGTCAAAAAAAAATACAGATTATGACGTTGAAATAAGGTCTGTTTTGTAGCCACACTTTTTTTATACAAGTGTTCAAAAGATGTTTAAGTATTTGTAGTAAAGCAGTTAGAATTTAGGGCCAATCAGGTAACAACAAAATTCATACATAAGCTGGAATTTCGAGAATGTTTTTCTTTCCCAAAGCCTAACTAGAAATACCATAAACATTTTGATGGTATCGTAAAACCATGGTACTCCACATCGCCATTGAATATTGAATTTGTTTTGCGAAAGCCCTAACGAACAGTTTTGATATTTATTTGCCGCGTAAATTTTTATATTTCGTTTTGGTTTTTGATATCGTTTTTAGTTGGATTTAGAACATAATTTCTGGTGGCGTGACGTGCAAAAAATATTGATGTGTTGATATGAAAATGTTAATCCTGCACCGTAGTATTATTTTGAAGTTTCGTTTTTTTTCACGTTGGTATTTTATATTTGTTTATAACTATCATTTGACCGTGGTTCTACCTGCTTGCTGAGAGAATTAAATACCTCATAACTCAGATCAAAGCTCATAAGGATAAAAAAGTAGCCTAATATTCTTTTCTAAGCTCTCTGATTCAATAGCAAAATCGCGGTCCTGATTTCTTGACTCTGCTTCATCTGACCTTGTTGTCTTCAAGTCAACAAGGTCAGATCTCTTGTTGAGAAGTCTTGTTGTTGTCAAGACAAGCGGTAAGTCACAAGAATTTATCAGTGATTTGCAATAACATTAAACAACATCCAAATGGCCTTCTTCACATAAACACAAAAAAAAAAAACATTTGAATACCAAAAAAAAATGTGACAGAAACAAAACCGTCCTGAAATATTATTTGTACACGTGCTTCAATATCTGAGACAATCACGAAACTCGACACAGGTGCTTATCAAAGTAATATGTTACAAAGGGAAACATTTTGCTGACTTGAGAAACATTTATTAATCCATTACTGAAAACAGAGGGCGTTATATTTTACAATCGTCAGAAGCTTGGCGTAAGGCTAGCTGTTCTCTGTACGATATTTTGAACCGACTGTGTCAGATAAAGGAGGGTTATGTGTTTATCCGTCTATGAATGTGAGTATGTATTTTTCAAAGAAGCACAAGCCGATTTTGATAAAATACGAAATACGAAAATACCTTAGAAAGCCTAGAAAGGGAAAAAATGTGGCCAATTACGGACGTCAATGTGAAAAAGAAATGTGTAATTTAACACCTTTGTTTGCCATTTAATTGTTTATACATTTTGAAATTGTTGCAGCTACAAGTATTCAGAGCGGCAACGTTATTAAAATAAAGCTCAAAACGATTAAAAGAACCACACAAGGAAATACAACGAAAAGAAATACAATATCAATAAATCAACACAAACTCAAAACTGCATGCAGATAAAAAGAACAATTAATAAGAATGCACAGCACAACCTAATTAACAGTGTATCTAATATTAAATAAACATTTATCTTCCTCGATTGTGCAGCAAATATACATATTAAAATCGCATAAGCTGTAGCAAGCCTTTTTATATTTGCAAAACAAGAGCCATGTTTGTTTCGGGACGTGAGCGTTTGAAAACACTTTATATGCTTTGTCGTAAAGATTTATACGAATATTATGAGTCATTTTATAAATTTGTTTGTAAATATTTGCTGTTTATTTCAAGTCTACATTTCATTCAGAAGGTTCGCTTGCTTTTCCAACGCGACATCGCTCGAATCGAATGGATGTTGCCGCGTATATGAGCGACAGAAAACAATTGACAACTACCTACCGGTCCCATGATGTTGCTTGGAAGGGCGCAACACATTTTTTCAACTCGCCAAGAGAAGCGTTAATACGCGTGAAAGTGCTATTAAATTGGCTTGTCATAAGTGTGACGACTTTCTATCATAATTTGCTATGTTTTGAAATGATAAAATTGGGACTTCTGCTTTCACTTTCAGAATACTTCTTACAAAAGTATTGAAACAATGAGGACCTACGGGTGTATTTTGAACAGTTGTTTCGTATGCTTTTACTATTGAAAATAATTGTTTATGTGTAATAGAAATAAAGCTGAATACGAGTTGTATATGTGTTTCTGTTTTAATGAAGAGTAGGTTTTTGTAACTTAATTATTTTATCTTTACTAATAGGTTAGATACACATCACAGACAAAAATGTTCACAGAATTGCCTTACTTACCATCCTTTAAGTTTTGTTCTAAAAATATAGCTTTTATTAGTATGGAAGAAAGCACCAGATTACGTGTACTTGGGGCAACAATTTTCCACCTTGGTATGATCTAGAGGCGGGTTCGAAGCAAAATTGACTTTTATAATTATGTAGTGGTAAAATGTTCGATGGAGGACGGAGAATTCAAATGCTATGAAGTGGTTAGAGCGAAGTTCAAAGTAAATAAGCAGCTGCATAAGGAAGTGCAAAGGAAAGTATCGAAGGAATTACACTAGTAAGTATATGAAGAAGTATATACAGAAGAGAGATTATAGTGAGAAGAATATAATGAGATATATAAGTCTGGCTACACCTAGCTTTTACCGACTAGAATCAGGTGAAACCACACATCGGGCTGTAGTCATAAGATATAGGTACATAAATGATAATACGTGCAGATAACGAAGTAAATTCAACTTCACAACAATGAATGCAGTGAAAAGAATTTGCATACCAACGCTTGGCAATCATCAGCGTTGGAAAAATTCCATTGATTCCTTTAACTATGGAAATTGGGCTTTTCACTTCAACATTCGGAATTGAATGAGGATAAAAAGAGTTTAACAAGGTTTCTGAATGGCTTTAATTTTTTTCGGAAATTGGGGTTATGATTTAATCGTTGTGGAAAATGAAGGGTCTTATGGGTAAGTTTAAACTGTTCATTTATGGAGAAAGTAAAGTACTCTCGTATGTGAGTTGAAATCTCGTAAGTCTTTATGTGCTCAAGATTCTTATGGCCAGTTTCATCGGTAACTGATAAAGTCTCTAATAAAATTACTGACAGATGAACAATAACTTTAGGTTTCACAGTTCTTCCATCAATATCTGGCAGATATTATAAGCAGCCTTTGTGTGGCAGATAGATTTAACTATTGGATAGCTAAGAGAGACTTCATCGGTAAACATTGAAACCGGGTATTTAAGTCACTGCGGGTTGGATAAAAGCCTGTATCACCTACTCATCTTGCATCTACTACGGGTTTCATACTACATAAACACCATTTATTATTGTAAAAAAAGAAACAACTTGAAAAAAGATTCTTTATTTAAAATCTTATTAAAAATGTGCTGCCAGCATAGCAGCAAAAGTGATAGAGTATATAACAAAGAGGATTCTATCTATAAACTCTGCTAAATCCTTCTTGTCACCAAGCATTCTTTGGCTTTCAGCTTCCATTTCTTCTATGTCCCTGGTTATTGGTATTGGTTGAGGGTCTTCATCTTCTTGGAGGGAATATCCGCCATTTCTGTCTGATGATGTCTGGAAGTAAAATATATCTTAAATAAGTTGATCGTTCGGTGATTCTTACTTGGAATATAAATTCTTAACTAAAATTTTTCGATGGAAATTTTGAAACTGATCCTATTTACCTTCAATTATTGGTTCTGAGTATCTTAATTGAATTCGGAAGAATTTTTATAAGAACTCGACTCGAAAATGCTTAGTGTAAACTTTCTGTTAAAAAGATCTTATTATTTAAATAAATTAAATTATACACTTACTAAATAACCAGGCATACAAAATATAGTTCGTAAAATGTTGACGTTCATAACTTTCTGCACCGTTTCAGTTGTTCGAATGCTTTCCATTTCTGGGGTCATCAAACACACTTGGATAAGTATGGCCAACAATACTCCTGCTAAAACTGTAGTGTAGAGTACCACTGGAAAAGAGGAATAGCATAATTATAAAAGCGTGTTAAAAATGATAACCGGTGAGAAAGTAAAACTATTTATAGCGAAAGAAAAACTAGAGGTTTCATTGACTGACCACAAATTAGGTATGGTAATATAGTTTCAATTCTGAGGTAAGTACTGCGGAGGCAGCTGATATTCTACTGACATTGTAGCTTCATTTTGTCAAATTACTTTATCACTCTAGACTTAATAATTTCGAACAAAATGATTGATTGTTGACTTGACAGAGGAATAAATATGTTTGTAGAATTGTGACAATTTTAATCAGTTTCATAACATATCGATGTTTCAGTATAAATCTCAATAGGGAAACGTTTACTTACATATCGAAGGCGTAGTATGAGAAGGTATCAAATAGTCGATGTAGCAGAGTCCCATACATATAACGATGGTGCAGGACGTGAGGAACCAAATCCTGTTCATGGTCAAAGGCTCGCTCCAGAAAGACATCAGCACAAACCACATTAGTACTGAAAATATGTTAAAGCGGTCAGCACTTGTCTTGTGAAGATAGATATATTATGAAGTAATAAGTAGTAATATAATACAAGCTTCTGCCCGCTGCTTTGCCCGCGTGGTGTGTTGATAAAAAGTAGCCTATGTTTTAATCCAAAGTATAGCCTATCTACATACTAAATTTCAACCAAATCGGTCCAGCCGTTTTTGCGTGAAAGAATAACAAACATACACCCATACATTCTCGAAGGATATATTTTTTTGCCACGGTCATGTTGGCTGCATTAATACCTAATTATTATGTTTTTAACATGATCGAAAATAACAGTAACTGTTAGGTAGCATAAAAAATAATCAAATCTGTAAGGAGTTTCTCAAGGGACTATATTAGGACCATTGCGTTTTTCGTCTATTAGTGCCAAATTATTAAAATTATAACTTACCAATCAAAGGCGTATAAAAGACAATATTATAAGCTTCTGCTCTCCTCTTGACTTGAACATTGATGATCATGCGGTCACTCTGATGCGTCTCATTGTCATCCGTGATATAAACTTTGTTCCATATTGTAGGCCCTATCACTATTTGTTTAGTAGTCATTTCCCATTCGTTGTTTATGACTTCATCTATGTCTGAAAACTAAAAATGAATGTTAGGAACACTAAAATTTTTCCAGCCTTATATTTTCCAGATTTATCCCTCGATTTTACTCCCAATTTACGCGTAGTCAGGTAGTAGTGAGGTAAGAGTCGTGTGCTCAAATGTTAGACTGAAGTATCGTTAACATGTACAAGTATTCAACTACGCTTCAATTGGCGACTTTGTCTGTACAAAGTTTCAAGTTCCTTAACAAAAGAATCATTTACAAAATGATTCATCATTTATGATACCTGGTATGCCGCTACAGAGAACAATAGAAAATCCATTGTGTCTCGTGTAAATCTGCGCACCGGCATACAAGGGGTTAATAGTGCCAAAAAGAGTGGTGTGTATACTTACAATATGCATTTTGGGGTCTTTAGGGTCTATGGGATCAATGAAGATTTTTTCATGTGCCTCCCAAGGCTGGATTACTATGGAGCACATGTATTCATCGTGGGGCCATCTATTGATCAAATAAAGCAAATTATTTTAAAAAATGTTAAGAATTGTATTAAAAAGAAACTGCTGACATGCGAAGGTTGATATAGCTTTTGTAGATTCTTGTACAGAAGCTGTAGAATTTAGAAAAAATGCCAATTGCTCATCAAAAACAGCAGGTGGTATTTTGCTTATCTGATATTAAGCTTGTTTGGCTCAATTACTTAATTGTTTGAACCACACATATTCTGCAGTTACTTCCTACTATACACACAAAAACGGATTATTTCTTTGTAGAAGCGATGTATATTGAACAGTGTATATTGAATGGCAAACTTACTTGCTCAGACCCGGTGGGGAATCAACGCACCATGTGTAAACCTTGGTCTGGAAATGGAAAGTCGCCTCGCCATTGTAAGACATTGAAATAAGATCCGAGTTTCTTGCGTCGAATATGCCTTCGTTGTCTGAGCTGGAAGAATGCAGGTTTTTATTTGAACTGTTGATGTATTTGTGATGTTAGTGTGCTCCACATATGAAGGTAAGCTTTGGAGCCTAACAAGTTAAAGCAACGTATGAAAGATTAGTTAAATACTATGTTGTCGTAAAACTACGGCATTGACATATCGCGAGAGACGCGCTGCGCAGAAACCAATCTAAGGCCCACTAACTACAGTACATAGGATACATATACAGTGGATGAAGGAGTGTTAGTTAAGGTATGGATAGAGTGGGCCACGTAGGAGCGAGAAAAGAAGAGGAGAATGAGTATAGTTAAGCTCGGAAATAGGTTATCAGCCGGCATGAAGTATAAAAAAAAACTGTAAATGAAAGGTTTTTGAATATTTCTATTTTTGAATTCATAATAATTGTCATCATATAAGATGAATTCTACTTTTGCTAAGATAAAGTTCTCGTCATCCAGATTTTTAAAGTTAAAATTTCTTTGATGGCTGTCTAGTAGGTACTTTTCTTAGGTTAATCTATAAATTCCAACCAAAGTCAAAGTAACTTTAACCCTACATTTGATCCTCAGAACCTGAGAAGCCGATAAGACGATATACCAATTCGAAGTCCCAACAAGACGGGTAGGTTAAAGAATTATTTATTCATAGTATATTCATGAGGCGGTGATAGCTTTGAGCTACGGGCTATATCAGGCATACCGATGTCTTAATCAAATATAAGAACTTCAAACGGCTTGGGTGTAGGTTATAATTAACTTGTGTTGTTTATGTGATGTTAGGATGGCGTTTAGCTTTTTCTACCTCCCATATAAAAATTTCAATCCTTTCCTATAAAGTATAGGGTGACTGCTATAATTTCTGATCTATATTTGAACACTAGCTTCTGCCCGCGACTTCGTACGCGGATCCTGTCCCTTATGCCAGCGACTACGGGGTCAGCAAAATCAAAGATCTGAATAGTCTGATATTGAATTTTAAGGGCCCGTTGACTTGAAAACAACGGCATACGCATAACCATTAGAAACGTTCCATATATTTAATTTTTGTACTTTAACGGCAAAAGCACAGCAGACTAAACAAAACGCTGAGAACTGAACCGCAATAGACGTACCATAGGGGTAAAAGTAGTGATTCTAATTAGTCCGCATTTAAGTTGTATGTGGCAAAAATATTACACGTATTATTACGTAAAAAAACATTAAATAGATGACAAAGTCGTGGTGACTTAGTTGAAGTCTGTTGGTTTAGTGGGTAGAGAACCAATCTCTCAAGTATGAGCGTGCGTCTTTGATTCCAGGTCTGGCAAGTGCCTGCCAATGCAACTTTTCTAAGTTCGTATGTACTTTCTACGTATATTTTGGATACCAATGACCGTTATTTGGAGGGGATGTTAAACTGTAGGTTCCGGCTGTCATTGAACATTCTTGGCAGTCGTTATGGGTAGTCAGAAGCCAGTACGTCTTACCAAGGGGTGTTGCGTTGAGCGGGTAACCGGGTTGTGGAGGTCAGATAAGCAGTCGCTCCTTGTAAAACACTGGTACTCAGTTGCATCGTGACTGGAAGTCGACCCTAACATAATTGGGACGAAGGCTCTTGTGATAATAACGACAATAATATTGAGATATAGGCACCGCAGGACATCTGAGGCTGATGACGGGGAGTAGCGACCCCGCGGGGCTATATATACTGAGTTCTCCAGGGAGAGAATACTGTCCCCCATCTCCGGCCGGTCGGAGTGAACCATGACGGGGGTAGGCCTCACGCCTCTGGCTTGGCCGTCCAGAGTGGAGTCGCTAGAGCAGGATTAGTAGCCCTGCTCGGAGGGTAGGTGCCTCATGGTAAGCACAGGGAGCGCGTAATCTGCGTTTAAAGTCCGCCGAGGTATTCTCACCCTTCAGCGGCTCATGTCCCTGTTGCCCTCTTGTTGCTATTCAGTGACTGGTTCCCGGGGGCCCAGTAAGTGAGGTGGCGAGTCTCCACCTGCCATTTTTACATGTACCTAATACATTGTCATCCACTAACATCCCATCACAATAGCCCAAGTAGTTTTCCTCCATAGTTAGCAATAGTTTAGCACAGAACTGGGGATTGTCTTTTTTTTAACGACGTCCACGTCGACGCTCTTGAAGTTCCAGATCTTCGGTGTTTATACGTCAATAGAGAGTGCTTATCAGATTGAACCACTTTTGCTAAAACGTCATATCTGCATATGCTATAGTCTAGCTGGGCTCCTGGAGTTCCACATCAGGTGTTTTACATCTTCAATTTTTATAAGTCAATAGAAAGTGCTTATCAAATTTAACAACTTTTGCTAAAACGTCATACCTGTATATGGTACAGAGAAGCTGGGCTCTTGGGGTTCCACATCAGGTGTTCCAGATCTTAAAATTTATTATCTCTGCTGAAAATGCTCATCACATGAAACAATTTTTGCCATGGCACCATTTTTGTATCTCTTATAGTTTTGTTGGTCTGTTGGAGTTCTGCATCAGGTCTTCAAGTTTCGAAGATAAATTATAGCCTATATGTTGACCAGGCTTAATACTGATACAACAAAGAAAAAATCATTGAAATCCGTTCAGTAGTTCGGAAGATTAGCGTGTACAAACAAACAGACATACAGACATACAGACATGCAGACATACAGACAGAATTTTTTTTTTGGATTTGTGCTCCATTACTGTTTCTAAACCCCACCCAATTATTATTTTTTTAATATATTCAATGTACAGACACAGTTTTTTTACAGATTTATTATATGTATAGATATAGATGTGATTCTACCATGATTACAAACAACTTTTCCAAATAAACTTTTTTTTATACTCATTAGTTTAATCATAATAGCAAAACCACTGTCTGAAACTGACCTTCTCCCGATGAGACTGGAGAGAAAAATAAAAAAGTTTTTTTGGAAAAGTTTCTTGTAGACACGAGTACAATCACGTGCATATAAATCCATTTCATAGTTTTCGGGTTAGAGAAGTAGTGTGTTCTCTTCGTAATATTGTAGGAATAGTAGATCAAAGTCGGCATCTATACTATCTATACTATACTATCTATTATAAAGAGGAACACTTTGTTTGGTTGTAATGAATAGGCTCAAAAACTACTGGACCGTTTTAAAAAATTCTTTAACCATTCGAAAGCTACATTATCCCCGAGTAACATAGGCTATATTTTATCCCGGTACGGGCAGTAGTTACCACGGGACGCGGGTAAAACCGCGGGAAAATGGCTAGTGGTAAATAATATTAAGTTTTCCACGTGGAAGCATCTCCACGTTTTAGGAGGGTTTAGGAGTAAAGCTTAACTGGATAAACACCGTGATTAAGACGGATCACACGTTACGAGAGTAATTAGGGGTTTGCACACGTGCTTGAAGTATCGCATGGTCATATCCTATAGTTGTTGACCGATTTATTGTAGCAAAATAGAACACAGTGATCATAGTGCAACGTATACGCCATACAAAAAGTCGGTCATAAAATCCTAGTCGGAACGTCTTACACCAAGTAGGTCCGATATTCTGTCCTACAAAAAAGTTTGATGTGGGCGGCCTAAACAATCGAAAAGGTTCACATACTAGCATGCAGAGCAGAATAGTATAGAAGTCTAACTGCAGCTTAGCAGGAATTCTGTCAAACGTCAGCATTTTCTTAGATGGTTTGAACATAAGAAAAAATATCAGGTTCTTACTTAAATACATGGAACTTGGGTCTCCAAATCTGTCCTTGCCTGAATTTAAGGCTGAGTGTGTTATTGAATTTGCCTGGAAACCACGCCATGCTCTCGTCTATCCAACTCTGGAAATATTTACGGAAAATTTAATCATTTATTGAGAGTAAGAACTTTAATCTATGCCAATGGCGTCCAGGCCCATTTTCACTGAGCAGGACATGTGCAATGTTATAGTGCACAAGCATCCATAATACATTAGTTTTAGTGGGTTTATTAGTGTTATACTTTGGGTTAAGAAAGCTAAACCGTTTAAGATGAATAAATAGGATCCTAAACATAAAAAAGGCAACTATTTATCCAGATGCGGGAATACTGGTACAAAATATGAAAGAACTTACAATAACAACCGACATGGCAGTAACCAGTTTCGACTTGAAAGCATCATATTTCACATTGGTAACTTTGATGCCCAACCTCACATCCATTTGTGGTTTTGGCGGTATCCATGGCAACCGGTATAACAAGCGGGATCTCTTCAACTCATCAGATATTGATAGGGGCGGTTCAATCTCTTTTGAATCTGGTGATGCTGGAAAAACAGTGAAAGAAATAAAGTATATGTATAAAGTTCTATGAAAATATCTTTTTTTTTATTTCATTCTCTAAACATGCAAAAATTATTAGGGCGAAAGTTTGTGAGTGCGTGTGAGTTTGTTACTTCATCACACGCAAACTGCTGAACGGATTTTTATGAAACTTGGCAAAACTATAGCTTTTACATCACAACTATCTAATCTAACTATATACATCTAACTATCCAAATACAGGCAGAAAATTATCCCTATTTTTTATCAGAATAGAAAACGCGACAATTTAAAATTTTTCGCTGACTTCCAACTATAACAATTGTACTTGTACCATAAAATAAAGTACCTAACACAATGACATCGTAACACTTACGTTCGGTCCCATTCCCACTGGGTATTGGACAGTCATACAGGAATTTAGCTTCGACTCCCGTCCACGCTGCGAAGCTAAAGTATTTAATTTCAAGGGGATCCACATCTATATAGCTGAGCAGAGGTAGTGCTGATCCTTCCTTGCCAAATTCAATAATACCATCTGTAATACAATATTGGAAAACGTTAAGGTTAAACTCGGAAACAGCTGACAATCGCAAGCGGCTGTTGCATAGTGTTAGAAGGGATCTTTATGTCCAGTTTTACAATTCACCGATTAAGTGTTCATGCTGCCTTTTAAAGCCTACCAGGAACTTATCTGACAGATGTACTTTTGGTTTCACAGGGAGCAATATCTGGCAGAAATTAAAAGCAGCATTTATCTGACAGATGTTAACTATCGGATAACTAACTGACACTTTATCGGTAACCAGTAAAACTAGGCCCTGGTGTTCATATGATTTTTCGTATTGGAGTTTTTTAGCAGTCTTGTGTATTTGCATATCATTCTGAAGTAATAAATTACTAATAATTCCAATAGCTGAAGCGAATTCAAATTTAGTAAAGTGAATTAAACACGGTAAAGTAGTTTTAAAACATAGAACGAAGAATTTCGCAAAAGTGCAGTGTGTAGGCCTGTACTGTTTCAAAAAATCAATTAAAACAATTTATCGAACAATAGAGAATTGCAATATCGAATAAGCATTATTTTATGCGTTACAAATTGTCTGTTTCCAATCAATTCAAAAGAGGCATATATTTCAAAATCCACCTGAACTCGTAAAATAATCCGAGGATCCCGTAACTTCCAATTTATTTTATAAAAAATCATGTTCACTACTAAAATTTTATGCGCTTATTTGTTTTCATATTTTGTAGTAAAACTAAAACGCATAAAACATTTTTATATGCTGCATAGAAATGTGGCGATTCTGCATATTTTGTAGGATGCTAGACCATTGACAAATAGCAACGATTTGGGTCGGTTGAATCACTTCATCTAAATCGTCATTAGCAAAATGGTTTTGGCGATGAGTTTCCAAAGGATTGATAAAAGTTTAGAAGAGCATTGAGTAGAAAATATGTTTAAAGATCACGACACTTTATGACAAACAGAATAAGTTATAGGTCATGTCGGATTACCGTTCCATCTGACTATGAGAGTGAAGGAATAGTGAGTGCACCTATGTCCAAGCAAATGCTTGTGTACAATAATATGTCCTGCGAGGGTGGCTTATCTCCTTACATGCTAACAGACGCCGTAGCCAGTAATCGGCTAGGAGGACATAATAAACTTACAAAAAGTTATGCGTACTACAAAACCTTTTTTTCACTTGTTTTATCCTCTATCCGGAACAACTACTAAAACGATTAAGCTTCTAGAATGTTCTGAATACACTGTTAATATGTATGTAACGAACATTACAATCTGATGTATTCGCGTCACGTGCACAAGTAGTTCATGCTCGGTGCACCAGGTGGCGCTATTAAGCTATTATCATGAAACAGAACTTACAGAACATATAATATATTATGCTACAGTGAGAAGGAAATGAGAACTAGTGCAGTTTCGGCCTTGAACCACAAATAGTATACTTAGGTCCCTAATATTTTCTTACCGACTTCGAAAAACGCGGATTTCAGGTTCACCTGCATGTTACACTTATGCACGATTATCTCACGTTTGGCAGAACCGATTTTGATGCGGTTTGAAAGAGAGTATTTGATAGACTTACTAGGGCGTGTTAGGTGTATTGATTGTAGTCAGTTTTAAAAAGCCCGTTGCAAAAAAAAAATTGCAGTAAAAGTTATTCTACTGATATCAAAAGCAATTACATCTGCAATATTATTCACACTGCACTAGACACCTAAATAGTTGCCAATTTAATTTTATGCTGTATTAAGTTCTGAATGCAGCACCGACTGCATTTTATGGTCACTAAACTTAGTTTTAGTATTCAAAGATTTTGTAGCTTATTGTGATAATGAAACAAGTTCAGTAGTTTCAGAGGTTAGATTACCAAAATGAGAATAATGTTATACTTGTAGTTTCCACTTATGATACGATAATTTCAGATTATATTAATGGAAATATATAGATGGCAGAACAGTGTCTAACATTCCTCCTTACATATCACATCGACTCCCTTCGTTTTAAAACATGTTTAAGACGATTGAATAAAACAATTTTTTTGTTTACTAGATCCACAAAATAAAAGGCACTCCACACGAAAAACATGCCTCTTCTGAAACAGTCAAGCGTGATGCATAGAAGAATTATGATTAACTAAAATCATAATAACAGAATCTTACCTTACTGTTACGGCCTTTTTTATCGCCCCACTGCTGGGCACAGGCCTCCTCTCACAAGGAGAAGGATTGAGCATTAATCACCACGCTTGCTCAATGCGGGTTGGTGATTTCAGACTATAGTCCAGGTTTCCTCAAGATGTTTTCCTTCACCTTTTTATCAGCCATTGGTGTCCAAGATATACTTATCTTACCTTGCGTAATCTTAATATAGAACCCCCTGACTTCGAAACTGGATAATATTCTTGGTGTTTTGACAGAACTGCGGGCGTTCCTCTTCAAGTTGCGCCGTAGTTCCGTGAATTGGTTGCCTCCGCCGCCGACCACTGACAAACAATTTGATTAGAAGACATTTAGTTATACCGTGGAGAACAAAATGAATAGCGGAGATGTCATATTGCAGTCTCCTAAAAAAGTAGCGCGCTAAAATGCGGGTGTTTGAGAGACTCGCTCCGCTCACACGCATTATATGGAATCCGCTCATTATTTTCAAAATAAAATCACCAATCAATGAATCCAGTCTTTGACAGATTTGGCGGGTTGGTTTTTTGCTTTGAAAAGGAACCTTCTAGTAACTGATCACGTCTTCCGTACGTTACTTTGACCTACAGGAAGGCTCATGACCCTACCTTCCTTATGGCATCTCCGCTATCTTTCCGTCCTCCGTGAGTTACACTAATATTGTTTTGAATAACGGTGATTCTCGCTTGTTTCAGACTGATTCTGAAGTGGTTATATTTGCTTTTAATGTTGTTGTGGAAATAGATGGTTAACAAATGAATTTCCAAAAAGTAAAGGAGCTTATGAAAGAGCTGTAGTCTTAAAAACAGAAAACCCTTTTAAAAGTTTAAAAAGATCAAAGCAATCGTGGTGAAAATAGTGAAATCAATGGATAATCTAATAATAATCTAATTGTCTTTCGATCACAATGTGAAGGTCTCTCAATATTCAAGACTGTTCAGTTGTGAGAACATTTTTTGTGGAAACGAAACTGCATAACTGATTTAAAGCACATAACACACTATTGTTACATAAGTTATTCTTATAACCTATGCAAAATCCAACAGCAACTTACCAATTTCATAAACAGGATCCTTATAACCCGGCTTATAAATCGGGGACAGTAGGATATGTCCATTGCTCCCTGCTTGTATGCCGATATGCATTTCGAAAGCCGTGTCGGCATCCTTAGCTACCGCCTTCAAGTTGTCACTGTCGACACTGTAGAATGTTTTGTAACTGTATCCATCGCGGCATATGTGTTCTTTGCACTGCTGGGCCACTGAGGAAGAAAAGGGATCATACAAGATTGTAATCTTTTTTATGACTGCAGACGGTAGGTAATGGTTATCATCCTTCTGCCTAGAGTTTTCCCAACTGTATTGGGATCGGCTTCAGTTTTAAACACATGCAATTGAGTACCAGTGTTTTACATAGAGTGATTGTCTGTTTGACGTCTTGAACTTAGTTCTATTCGGGCATCCCGATAGCTCTTAGGTGACACTGGTGGACGGACTTTCCAGCTTCTGGCTATCCGTGACGATTGCCAAAGATGTTCATAAGGCAGCCAGGACCCACCAATTTAACGTGTATTTCGAAACAAGGTCATGATATTAAATACTTGGATAGTATACATTAGAATATGTCCTTTTAACCAGTAATATAACTTCATTAAAAAAACTCACTTTTGGGCGTCAAAACGAACGTGTCGTTGTCAGCTATCACATGTTTTAAAAACAAATAAAATACAACACACAAACTTGTCCTTAACATTTTCACTTTGAAAATAGAACTTCTTTTTTTTAAAACCAACAGATTTTTGAATTTAGAACATCAGTCTGATGTTTGCAATATGGCGGCAAACCCACTACTGTTATAATTGTTGTAAAATGCATTTTATCTTCTATCGTTTCCTGCCTCAGAGATAAATTAAAAAAATGGTCTATGTTTGTGTTCACAATAGTATTATGGAATACTCGGATCAGGATATAATTTATTATCCAGAGATAAACATAGCTTTCAATTAAAATTATTACAACATGTTTTGTTTGATTTTAAGTATTTATGAAAATATGAAGTTAATCATTGATAGAGTTATTTTTATTCATTTCGTGACTTTAAGTACTCAGGTTTCTAAATGCGTAAATTAATTAAGAATTAAGTCTAGTATTTTCGTGTTCAGTAATTCGATATCCCTAAGCTCACCATTTTACATTTTCTAGTGCGCAAATAACAATGATCAACTAAGTATCTGGCCGGAATAGAACCGACAAAAAAGTTCATTTCACGATTAACTTCAAAATAAATTGATAGCTATCAGGCCACAGCATAGTCTGCAGTGCAAATGCTCTTATGCCATTGATCGAGTATCAGCAAATAGCAATGTACCAGTATCAAACGAGGCAGATCATGGAGGAAGCGACATGCTCTTATCAGCCGGACGCCAGATATAACTGCAATATAATGTAACTAAAATATTACTGTGACTATAATAAATACAGATCATCCTTATTTTGCCTTGTGACGCACCACATATAATGCTGTGTGCAATTCTGTGCTGCCCAACACCTGCACAGCGAAAGACCTACGTACCGCCACTGATAATGCCGTGTGAGTGGCCCAGTAGGCCACTAAAATATTAAGCCTAGAAAGAAGAAGAAAGAAAAACTATTATTGACACAGCACATAGAATAAAAAATACAAAAATAACAATAGGTTACCCCAAATAGATCATGTTCAGCATTATGCCAGACAGCTAGTGCTTGACGTTGGTTATCAACTGGACTTATAAGTAGTTGCCTTTATTTTGTTTACGCAGTTATAATTCTAATGAGGATATCCTTGTAAGCTGATGTTCTGGAAGAGGACCTCGTGGTTAAGTAACAGCTGCACGGGTCGATCGGTCACAAGGTGTAGCAACGCTTGACGTGGTCGGACCGTGGAAGTTGGGATTTCTCCCTATTTCGGAAGGCACGTTGACTTTATGGGCCCCAGCTGCCATTTGAACATCTTTGGCAGTGGATCGACAAGTACCTAGTAAGGAATCAGAAAGAAAAAAAAAACAGGTAGGCATACTAAACCATTATTTACTGCTATGTAGAATATGTGGTATACATACAGGTATTTCAGTTATTTCAACCGACTACTAAAATACATAATAAGCGAGCTTCTGAAGCCAAAAATGACCTACAAACCTAGCAAAAACGTTACAAAGTAACAGAATTTACCTTCAGACTATTACAAAGCCCCGATTGATCTCCCTTCACAAGTATAAAGGCGTCTACAGACTGCAATTTGGAATTCAATCAGCTTTTTCTTTCAGTCGCCGTCTCTTGAAACTGTGTAAATTTATACCCATTTTATTAATGCTATTCCATTATTTTACCGTTAATATTCTGTTCGTGTAAGGTGGGGTAGACTGAGAGGAGCGCAGCGGTAATGATTTTTATGAGACAATAGAAAATCGACTTTAAAATTATTATAATAAAGTGTATATATGTACCAATGTGCTTGTAATATATGTACCGATGTCCAGCTTTCCGCAGTTTCATCAGCGTCCCGGGAGAACTTTTTCTCGCACCCGGAAAAAATATAGCTATGTTACTCGGGAATAGTGTGGCTTTCCAACAGTGAAAGGATTTTTCAAATCGGTTCATTAGTTTTGGAGCTTTTAAGGCACAAACAAACAATTTATTTTTCTCTTTATCATATTAGTGTAAATAATTTTAAATATTGCTTTATAAAAAACTTCTCCGCTGCGCTCGTCTGTGTCTACGATGGACCTAAAACGAATTCTTACGAACGTTTTTCTATCAAGTTCCAAATTTGAATTTTCTCTTTTCATGCTCCAAAATATAATGCTAGTTTTGTATTGGAAACGTGGCTCTTGAAAAAGTGCGGTTGCTAAAATAAAAGAAGATTTTTTTGTTTTAGAAAAATATATTTTCTCAGAGTAATTTCGCGTTATATCACAAAAAATAGTCTTCTCCTAACTAACTACTCTACGTAGTGATTTTTTCCAACCAACTCCAAATACAAATTGTCTCACTCTAAAAACTAACATTAATGAGCCAATCACCTAAATCTATAGCATCACGACTTCATTTCGAACACTCCTCACAATTAAGTCCTCGTCAGTCCAACTGGCGAACAAATCCGTCGTTAAGTGAGTGCAGCAATTAACGTCAATCATAAAGCTGTGGTAAGCCCTCACCACGGAGCGACACACAAAATGACGAGCGGAGATGTCATAAGGCCGCTGCCTTGAATTTTGCGGGCAGCGGGGCGGCAGCGGCGGCGGCGCGTTCGGTCACCGTTTTGAATGGAGCTCACCGCTCGTTGCCCGCTCCCGCGCCGCTGTATTCGAGGGCCGGTCCATTTGATTATACGCGTAAGATCCTGCCGCTCCCGCGCCGCCGCCGCTGCCGCCCCGCTGCCCGCAAAATTCGAGGCAGCGGCCTAACGCAAACAACCTAAAGGCGGGTCTACGCTAGACGAACCGAGCACGAGCGAAGCGAGAGCGGAGCCGTTCTCGGCTTGTCGTTCGTGGCGTCAAGTGTGGACGTACAACGAACCTACAACGATCGCTGTTAGCCAAATCCCTTTGTGTTCGTCAAAAACCGACAACAGGCGGAACGCAGCCGAGCACGAACGAAATGCTCGCAGCGCGGTCGTTAGAGGCTTGTAAGTTGGTCCACACTAGACGAATTGTGTTCAGCTCGTGCTCTGCTCGTGCTCGGCACTCCTAGTATAGACGCAGATTAAGAAAGTAGCGCGTCAAAATGCCGGTGTTTGGGGACTAGGAATGATACTCGCTCCACCATTTTTTCAAAATAAATCGCCTATCAAATTAAACCAATTTTTGACAGATCGGTCTTGATTTGACAATAAACCCGTACGTCTCGTTAGTTCAAGTAATTAACCACGCCTGCCACACGTTATTCTACCGTAAAAAAAGGCGCCTGACCTACACGCTTCCCTGCCTTATGGCATCTCCGCTCATCTTTCCTTCCTCCGTGGTTCTCACCGTCTTCAACCAGTACTTATAGTGTGACGACTTCAGATTAAGCGCTACAGGGAATTTTAGGTCGAGTTGACTAAGAAATTGAGGACTGAAACTTTATTTGTTGAAAGTTTCTAATGTTATTTAGTCTATTTGAATTGAATGCAAATTGAGTTTTAGTTTTTGAGTCACTTAAGTTTTAAACTTTTGAAGTCAATTTAATTTGACACAAAAGATAAGTAGTTTTTAAATGCTATTTATCAGATCTTGTATTTTTGGCCATTAAGCAGAATAAATAAGTCGTGGTGGCCTATGGGTAAAGAACCAACCTCTCGAGTATGAGGGTGTGGGTTCGATTCCAGTGAAGGCAAGTACCAATGCAACTTTTCTAAGTTTGTATGTCGTTTCTAAGTATATCTAGGACACCAATGGCTGATAAAAAGGTGAAAGAAAACATCTTGAGGAATCCTGGACTATATAGTCTGAAGTCAACAACCCGCATTGAGCAAGCGTGGTGATTAATGCTCAATCCTTCTCCGTGTGAGAGGAGGCATGTCCTCAGCAGTGGGACAATAAAAAGGCTGTAACAGAAAAGCAGAATAAAACTCAAAGTTTCCTCTAGTATGAGTAAATGGCAACACAGAAACAAAAAAGTTCGCAACCTCTTTTCAACCTCCAGACAAAAATGGCATTAAAAAGCGTTCCAAAATCAAATCCACGAATGCGGTACATGTCCCATCGTGTAAGCCTAACCGTGACATGTTCAAACAACTCGTTAATGAGGGTACGACAGCCATTGGCTTAAAATCTTTGTAGGATTTCGACTGTGAATTAGGCTGCAGCTAATTGTAAAGTGGGCATCCATCTTGTGTCGGCCGTGACTGATAGTGATTGCTTTGAGTGTCGTCGTAGACAAATAGGCGAACAGAAATAGGCTTAGTTAAAATTAGTAAGATTTATTGGAAACTTACTTTTTAACACATAAATAAACAAAAAAAGAAACATTATTTACCATCCTCTAAAGTAGTACCTATGTTCACTGTTCAGTATGTTTATATTTTACTTGCTTCCGCCCGCGGCTTCGCCCGCGTAAAGTTCGGTTATATCGCGTTTCCAAGAGAATTCTTCAAAAGTCCGGGTTAAAAACTATCCTATGTTCTTTCTCAAGGTCAACTATCTCTGTACCAAATTTTGTCAAAATCAGTGGTTTAGACGTGAAAGCGTGACAGACAGACAAACAAATAGATAGACAGACAGAGCTACTTTCGCATTTATAATGTTAGTAGGTATAGTAGGGATTTACGTCTGTTTTTAACGTTTCAATTGGTAGGAACGTTAAAAGAGTAAGATGAATATTTTAGTATTAGTGAAAATGTTGCGATATACTAAAATCAATAATAAAGTCTGTTTACATAAAAAATCTGTGATATTAACCAAAAAATCCACCTCCTTATCCCCAAACCGGCTCAATTGCATTCCCCGCTTAATCCAACTTACACGTTGTCATAAATTATGTCATTTAACACCGCAACACACCACATCGCCGACATACGATGTTTACAAGCAATTAAATATCAATTTTGTAAACATTAATCATTCTACGAATTGTTATAAATGTGGCAAGCGTTCGGAAGCTGTAAACAGGTCGTGACATAAGAGCTTGGAGATCGGGCAACTTCGGCAATGTTCGGATGTGATCGGGTATTGGTGTCGATGGCTTGGTTTTATGAGTTTTTTTTTTTTTTTTTTTTTTTATTTATTCATCTACATACATTTACCATTACAGGTTACCCCAATGCGATAAATGCGCCTTAATTACATATAAATTATTTATACTTAAAACTACAGTCTTTACTATCTATAACTAATAATAAATAATGCATTCCTTGTGAATTCACTCGGAGAACAATAAAATAGGTCCGTTTCACTCGCTATGAGGTTGAGCATGCAGAGTGCACGCGTCAGCGTTAGAGTCAGAGTTGTCGCGTCAGAGTTGTCGTGTTATAGTGAGATTGTTGATATATTTTTGTACATACATATGTGAATTATTGGTTTTTAATTTTATGACCTCAGATTCAGTGATTTTCTGCGCTTTTAAAAATAAACCTAAAAATTTATAAAAATATCTTTAACATCGTGTTTGTGAAATATTTTTGGTGTGTCCATCATCATATCCGTGCGACCATCCATGTTTCTGGTGACCCATCCATATTTCAACCTCAGCAAGGGCTGCTTAACCTCATACTCTAAATGTGCTATCTAATCTCATCCTAATCAGAAGTTTGTGAGATAATCTTATAACCAATGTGTCACAATATCTACCCCTTAAGGAGTACTTGTTTTAAGCATTGAAGTTGATTGATGGCACATCATAATGTAACGCTTTACGTAACACAATTAACGCTCCTATTAATAAGCACATCGTAATTTATAATACTAGGTGTTTTTTCACGCTGCGGGTTGTTCGAAAGAGATACCGCGACCCTGGTACATAAAAGGCCTACGACGGTTTTTAGTCAGTAAGAGTCTAACACTCCCTCACCGCTGCTAACCCACAGCGGGAGGGGTCATTTGATGATTTTTGACCTCGTTAAAAAAAAGGTGTTTTTTCGTGGTTTTACTCGCGTCTATTTCAAACAAAGGGATAAAAAAGAACAAAGTGAATTAGAGGAGGTGAGGGAGATAACCAGTGTTTTAAATAGAGTGTCTGCCTGTCTGACTTCCACAACGGAGTTTTTTGTCAGATTTTCTGTCTTCCGTCTATCCGTAACGACTGCCAAAAATGGCATAAATGGATATACACCCTCGGCCCGATCGCGTCAAGCATTGCTTAACTTTTTGATCGATTCACCCATGAGGCTGCTACTTAACCATAGGAATTGAACGACTTGGAAATACATACAAGCTCCAGCAAAAATCCCTACTAATATTATAAATGGGAAAGTAACTCTGTCTGTCTGCCTGTCTGTTACGCTTTCACACCACTGAACACTGTCTAAACCACGGAAATGATTTTAATAAAATTTTGTACAGAGATAGAGTTGACCTTGAGAAAGAACATAGGATAGTTTTTATCCCGGACTTTTGAATAATTCTCTTGGAAACGCGATATAACCGAATTTTACGCGGGCGAAGCCGCGGGGGGAAGGTAGTAACCTATCATTGTTACATGTATGTTTAGGGAAATTCGCGAGTCTACATTATACCCACTATCTAAGGAATTCTAGTCCTAATACTAAATTTATTAAGGGAGGACCCAGCAATTCTACTTTATTACTACCATATATCTCTATTAGGTTTAATCGTTTAGCCTATTTCAAGCCAAATGTTTGTTACGATTTGTAACTACTATGTTATTGCGATTGGGAGGTTCCGTTTATTTTGTAGCAAGTTTGAACAATTATACTATAAATTCTAATTTATAAGAAAATCTTACACATTTTGTTGGCATAAATATATAAAACGTGATGAAAAAGAAACTCTATTTTGAAGTAATATACGTTCCATATTCCATAATCATCATTCGCTATCACTCTTAAGCACAATTTTATTTCAAACTTCATGTTCCTCAAAGCTACATTACTGTCAAAGTACCTCGTTAACCAATAAGACGTGATTAAAAATCGAACCTTTATTACTATCCGCCATATTCCTAATTAAGGCCGTCTTTGCTTCTTACAGTTTTTAATTAAAAACTGTATTGGGCTAAACTGTTCGTACTCGCAGCGGTCGCAGGCAATTTTGGGCTTTCCACTTTGTGCGAAACGGATCAAACAAATTAAAACCTCCCCTTTTGTTCTTTAATTTATTTGACCTGTACCGATAAATAGCGTTTTTTGTTTGTTTTTATTTATCGACGGCTTATTGCGAATGTTTCCAGAAATGATTTATTTGAGTTTTGGGACTTTTTTCATATTGGTTGCAAGGGTACGTTCGGAGTGGTTGCGTTAATACAAATAAGAATGTTTTCAATTATGTTCGGTTCCTATTTGTGGTTGCGGACCGTTTTTGATACGATTGGATTGCTCTTCATTGGGGCAATATTCTGTTGATTGTATTTGTGCATATTTGTTTTGGGTTTGTAATATACTTCAGTAGATGGGTTAGATTGCAACTCTGGATATCGAATGATAGATGGTTGAGAGTGGCACGCATGAGAAACGTCGGGGTCCATCTTTAAAGATTCGTTTTCTACTATATCTAGCTTCTGAAAGAAAACCACGGAGAATAATCATGGGGGATGCCTTGACCTGAGGGTTCTTTTAAATTAATCAAACAAAGTTCTAGTTCTAGAATAAGAGCATTATTTTCGTATCAAATAATTGCATGTGGTAAAAATGTCATTCGTTTGTATAATTAGTCTGAACTGACTCATATAGTGGTACAATAAGGTAATTGCTATAATCTTTGCAGAACCTTATCAGCTTAATAAATCAATATTTCAATCCAATAACAACAAAGCATTTCAATACAATTAATCCAATTTATACCTCGATAAGATTGACAAAGCACTTACTAATTTAAATAAAGACATATTGCATCTGTATTATGGCAAAGCATTCCAGGATCGCGATTCTGCTATTTTACTCAAGTGACATACGATTCACATGCGACTGAGATCCAATCACGACTCAATTACGATTAAAGCGTATGGCATTCCGCAATTTTTTCTTTTTAATAAACGTTTTTATCCGTTTCTGTGATTCAATAATGAATCATATTGTCTACAAATGATTTGCGATTGCAATATGATTGTAGAGCAGACTACCCTATAGACCAAATGGCAAACCAATCGAATGTCATTGGAATACGATTGGTCTTATATTAGCGGCAGATGCCCGCTAAGGTTAAAACTGCTATTGCTGATTTTGACATTATAAACTTAGCAGAATTGGGCCCCTGTTTGAACTTCATTTCATACAATTGTACGTACAAACATACAAATGCATTGTTATTGCTTATGCCTTGTAATTAAATTCTATGTGTAATTAGATGTTATTGCCTCTTTGTATTGTAAGTTGTGGGGCTCGTAGAACAGCGTTTTTTGTTGCCTAAGCAAGTGTGGTTGATATTTTTCAATCGATTAAAAAAAATAGGTGGTTCTCAGTTTGCCCTTTATGTATGTAGGTTTGTTCTTAGTTCATGTATTTTTATGCAGTTTTGACTAGATTTAGGAGAAGGTATATTTGGATTTATTGAAGTCGGTTTGATTTTTCGGTCAGATTTTTTTGTATAGCGACGTTACTCATATTCCACAGTCATATTCAGACTTTTTTACGATTCTTTTAATATGTAAAAGAAGCTTTGGTCTTTAATTTATCAAAATGCATTTATTGGGCACACCTTTTGCAATGCTATTAAGCTTTTGCCTATTTTAAATCACCCAGACTTTTTCTAAACCGATAGTTTAGGGGCCTTTCAACACTAAGATGGAGAAATAGAGACGCGCCTAGACGATTATCGACTTCGTATCTTGACAGATCCCTTAATGGGATCGGAGGGCGCACCACTCAATTATCCAGGAGAGCTTATTGCCAATATTCCTACAGAGCTAGGTGCTCCTTCATATAGAGGCTTTGGGGGACAGAGGGTAAAAGAGGGTAACTTTTTGGTTATCGATTGGATGTAGAATCGATTAACGAGTAAATATAAAAAGGTCACATAAAAATCATTCTGACTTGGTTTATTTATAAAAAAATTGCAGTTCCAAAGACTTATTATAAAGTAGCGTAAACTGGGCCACGTTTCTTATTAGGAAAAATACATTCCTAAAAACATTAAACTTTTCCAGGAATTTTCAAAATTGAATGTGATTTATTTTGTATTTTGTACGTACAAGGAAATTTTAATGTAATGTTTCTCCCTCTGTTTTCTCTTTCCAAGAAAATGTACTGTTAATAACATGAAGTAGGTATGTAAAAATTATACTGCGATTTATTCAAAGAGACAGAGATGTTATAGTTATCGTATCTTTAGGAAATAATGGGTCCAAGGAAACACAAACTCAGGCAGGGAATTCCATTGCTATCTAGACAAGTATTTGACAAGAACTATACTAACCAAATCAAGCTGTAAAGTCCAATAATACAACCCAGGACATTCCCAACAACTCAAAACCTTTGGCCAATACATTGCTTCGTATGCTAGTTTCAACCTCAATCAAGTTTATCGTAATGTTACCTTTGCGAACCGTAATGGATATGCTCTCGAACACAATGGCTTCTATCTCTATTTAACTTATACGAGTTCTTCTAGACTGTAGACTAAATAGTTGGCCGACAATTCGCCCAATTTCAAGGAAAATCGTGAATTCAATCAAAGGTTTTAGTCAGTCTGATACCGCCCAAATATCTGATAGTTGTTGTTATGTTGCTATGTGGGCATGAACAACTGTAAGCCCGGCTGTCATTTGAACATCTTTGGTAGTCGTTATTGGTAGTCAGAAGCTAGTTAGTCTGACAACCGGTCTTACCTAGGGATCCCGGCTAACTGGGTTGAGAAGGCCAGATAGGTCTTTGCTCCTTGTAAAACACTGATACTCAGCTGCATCCAGTAAGACTGGAAGCCATCCCAAACATGGTTGGGAATAGGTTAGGCAGATGATGATGATGTTATGTGCGTACTACCTATACGTTACTGATTTATGACCAACCAATTATCTTTCTACAAAAAGTTGTCAGTCTGCGGGTACCCTTATAGATGAATAGACCTTTGTAGAAGGTTCGATGTCCATTGCTTGCTTTGTTCTGTTACTTGGTATGGCTTTTGTGTTTAAAGAGAGATGTTTTAATAACATTATCTGGTCGTAGTGTCATTGGGAGATAATGTTGAAAGATGTCAGTGTATCGTATATAGAAAGAGCCGCAAGCTTAATATTGACTTTTAAATATTTATTGTATCTTGTGCAATATTGAAAGTAGGAACCTGAATGTTTTCTTTTTATTGAAATGAAAGTTTGAGTTCTAGCTAAGTTATATTTTGTTTTGTTGTACGAGTTCGTTTTTGGAGGAACTCGTAGGTAAGTACATCTGGGTTAAACTCGCCCTTGCACATCAACTTTCTGAAATATGTACGCAAAAGAGTATATAGTGCAATAAAGTCTAAATAGATGAATAAAAATAAGTAAATGGTACACGGGTCTATCGATCATAAGGTTAAGCAACGTTGGCGTGGTCAGTCCGTGGATGGGTGACATCTTTCCATGCCAATTTACGTGTTTCGAAATTAAGGCACCAGAGTACACACTACACAGCAAGGTTAAAAAAGGCTGATTTAATTATTTCGTGTACCAAAAAAATATACATATTTTACAGTACATATGCGACCAGCCGCCAAATACCCATTCCCTTTCGACACGCCATCATAATGAAATTTAACGAATCGAGTTTCGGTTTTCACGTAACATTTTTCAATGCAATCCGACACTGTTTCACGGGTTACAATTATATTCGATAAATTCCTCTCACAGACAAGACCATGGAGTACAAAGTAAGGGGAGATGTCATAATGGAAAATCTAAGAAAGTACGCGAGTCGCCAAAATGCGGGTGCTTGGGGAACGAGGAACCTTAGTGGCTCCACCTTTATTAGTTTTATTTGGAACCCGCCCATTTTTTTTTAAACCAAATCATCAATAAATCGAAACGAGTTATTCCCAATTTGTCATTAGTACCGATTGGTCACCAACTATTTTTTCCATACACCAAATCCCAATTGGTCATTCGAGCAAAATAAATAATTTAATATTTAAATTTTGAGTACCGATTCGTCACCCGCATAAAATTTCACGTATCAGAGTACCGTCAGAAATAAAAGTGTTAGAAGAAATTTTAAATGAAAAACTTCGATGTAGGTAAAGGTATAGCTCTCATATAAATATAATAAAATTTACATTTTATAAACCGGAAAATGTGACTCGATACTTTTTGTGCCGGTAACAAAAGTACCAGGGGCCCATAACTAGCAAAGAGATTATATACATAAAAATGATGAATGATGGTGTAAATTGGTATGTTTATCTACAATTAGGAAAAAAACGTAAAATCCTGACACTCTTGACTGCTATACTCCTGTAAGTTATGCGGTCCTAGTACATGGTGGGCAGTTCCATGGACACTCGTTGATTGGTATATTACTCATCTGATTTATGCGATCCTGGTATTTTGGTTTTGGCCGTGCGGTGTGTGACGCCGTTGAAATCGCGATTTTATTAATAGCGTCTTGCCATATTCGGAAAAAACATAACCAAAATAAATAAAACAAAAACATATTACAATATATATAATAAAATCGATCTCAGTGGCGTGCACTTGGAGAGGCCTATGTCCAGCAGTGGACTGCGATAGGCTGATGATGATGATGATGATGATATTACAATATTGTAAAGCTTATCTTGTTGACAGTACTTTTTACAAAATAAAGTACGGATGACCAATTGGGACTAAGCAAAATAAAATATTTTATTGAATGACCAACTGGGACACGTTTTTTATGGATGCCAAATCACTAAAATGACGAATCGGGCATAACTCATCGAAACCAAGCTTTGGCAGATGTCAGTAGTAACCCCAACGCCTAGTTAATTTATTAGTAACAATCTACATAGCTAGCTAAGAAGTAGGTGCCTGACCTACCTGCCTTATAGCATCTCCGCTCATCTTTCCTTCCTCAGTGGACAAGACCAACAACGAATATATTATTCGTCCAATTAGAATGGTGCTCTGTGATTGGTCAACGGAGATTTCAGTCTCAGGCCAATCATGAAGAAAGATTAACGTGGATTCTATGTTTGAATTAAATATTGTTGGTTGTTGGCTTTCAGAAAATTACTGAAACGATTGAGATGTAACTTATATTGTGGTAGGTGTGATCCTAAAAATGTTAAAAATATAAAAAAAAATATATATTTTTTAGGTTTTTTCTGCATAGTAGTAGATATATTCTACATATCCAAGAGTAGAATGTAATAACTAACAATAATATAACAATATAAATTAAGCAAAATTATATTGAAGTTGACTAAAGTGTACAGTTATGTTTTACCATTAAGCTAGATAGGTATTAATTTTCCATTTTAGTCTGTAAGTGTCTGATGTGAAAGACTTTAATCAAATTTGGGTTTGAGTAATAGACGCTCGAATCCAAGCTTATATTATAAATGTGGAAAATTGTTCTTTGTAAAACGGCTACAGTTTATTGAGAAGTGGGTGAAAACGCGAAAAAAATGATAACCTTACACGATACTGCATAACTGACTTATACTTCATTTGACTAGGTACTAAACAAAAGACAAATTATCTTCATAGGATTTTTTAATCAAATACATCATCCTCCTCAGCTATACCATTTTTTTACAAATACATGTTAAACATATAAACTACTGCTTAAAATTGTTCTAGATTGTTATTATTGTATTTACATATTTTTTAGACACATTTAAGTAAAAAGGAGTCGTATTAGGATTGTGCTTATTTATTCAAGTGCCTATTTATATCAAATGGAATATAATAGAGGTACTACAGAAGAATAAAAAAGTATTTATATAACATCCACTATGAATAAAAAAACTTTGCCAAAATCAAGTCATATCCACACTATGCTCGCCCCATCTTCGGCCCATTACACACATTCGTGTAATCCTGACGTGACACCCAATGCATTGTAATGCGACATTATTCGCTCCAGTAGTTTTATCTTCGTCCGACAGTGTGAACGAGGCTTTAGGGACTCCCTGTGGCCTAAATGTACGAACGTGTGTACAGGGAAGGTAAGAAGTATGGTTTTGTATTTCCAGATTTGTAGAACAATTTTGGTTTGGTTCAATGATTTTTAGGTGAGAGGGAAAAGAGAAAAAACTGACTGAACTTTTTTTCTTAAAGGGGTTAGCCTTGAGGCGTTTTCTTAATGGAATTGTGAAGATCCTTAACCGTCAAATCCGTAGCGGACCCCAATCGGGGTCTGAACATCAATGTCACCGTAAGCTCGGTTTAGACCCCAATTGGGGTCTGCGAATCAGTCATACACTTTCCTAATTATTTACGCTCATATTTATTTTCTTTCCAATCAAACCACATTTGTGAGTACTAAATAAAATAACTAAATAAATTTAAATTATTTTTACGCATTCAAACCTTTCATATTTAGCATCCCGTTAGAAATATACCTTTTTGAAATCCAATCGTAATTACCGGGAATTCTGATCGAACTCGCCATGTTTGTTTACATTAGTTGTTTTTTTAAATTTGAAGACGCATAGACAAGATGGCGACGGTGATAGAAGTTTTGCATCGAATGATCCGATTCGTTAAAATAAAGAATCGATTTAATAATTTTATATTATAATATTACTAAATTGCACTTTTGTATAGGTACTTACCATAATCTGAAAATAAATTAGGAAAAGTAAAATGACTTAATTTATTTTGAAAAGAATGCTAGAAAATCAGTGGTAGAAAATACGTTGTAGCCGGAATAAAAAAAATCTTCGGTTTTTAGGGTTTCTGAAGACGGCAAATGAAGACTTATTTATTTCTTCGGGTGTTTTATGTGCAGGATTCCTGTAGACCTGCCAAACTTAATGGCGATTCGTTACTTCCAACTTTTTAACTGAGCGGCAAAGCTATTTGACGAGAGCCGTAGTTAGGTGTAGTTATCGCAAAATTTTATGACGATTTCATTGTTTGAAAGGGCAAATAGTTCGTTGTTCATCGAAAGCTGGTCCAAGATGGAAAGATGGCCGCCGCCGACTTATTTATAACCGACTTCCCAAAAAGCGGAGGTTCTCAATTCGACCGTTTTTTTTGTATGTTCGTTACGCGATTACTCAGCCATTTATTTATCGATTTTAATGGTTCTTTTTTTGTTTGATAGCGTATACTTCCGAGGTGGTCCCGTTATCATCAGGTCAGGATCTGATGATGGAACCTTGAGAAATCGAGGGCGACTTTCGAAAGTTGCAGAAATACATAGGTTGAAATCTTATCACTCAGGTGTTTGCCTGGTAGCACTATTCAACAGTGAAGGTTTTGAGCTGAACTGATGATGGAGACCAGTGAAGTTCGAGGGAACTCGACAACTGAATATTTAAACTTTCTCGTGTTTGTGCTTATATTATTCGTATTTACGAGGCCTCTGCAACAGTGAAGGAGATGGAGACGAGAGAAGTTCGGTTGTCGAGATCCCTCGACCTTCTCTGGTCTCCATCATCAGGTCAGCTCCAAACCTTTACTGTTTCATAGTGTTATCAGACATACATCTGAGTGTCAAGTTATAACCTTATCTATGCTTACAATTTTCGAGAGTTGCCCTCGATTTCTCAAGGTTTCCATCATCAGATCCTGGACCTAATAACAAATATGGGGAATATACCCTTTCGACCAAAAACAAACATCCAAATTGAGAACCACCTCCTTTTTGGGATTCGGTTAAAAATATTTGGTGACTTTCAAATCAATCAATTATTATTATTGTTTCTCATCATCAAATAAGTACATTACTTTGGTAGTTACAAATTGCATTATATTTCAGAACACCAGGCTTACCCTCATCATCATCATCATCATCATCAGCCTATCGCAGTCCACTGCTGGACATAGGCCTCTCCAAGTGCACGCCACTGAGATCGATTGAAGTAGGCTAAATACCTCTATGAGCAGGCTTACCCTCCGCCGAAACAAAAATCTTAGAATTGTTCAGAAATAATATAAGAATAAATTAAAATTCCGTAATAGGTAATAAAAATTCAATTAAAGTTAGAAATTATTACGAATGACGCAACACCAAAATAAATAATACATATAAAAATTTAATGCTAAAAACTTTCATAAAACTTAAATATCTTTTTTCTTAACAACAAAAACAAATTGAACCTATAATTTAAAATTAATAAATAAAATTGAAATAAGTTGCTATTAAAAAAAATATATAAAATTGGTATTCGATTATTTATAATAAATATCCGATTTAGGTATCGAATGCACACCGATGATTGAAAAATAAAATAAAACTCTATTCCAAACTCTACTTGTCTGTGACTTTGATCTTGTAAATATTGTTCATTTTTATTGTGTATTTTATGTGCTGATTTTTTAGTTATTGAACATAAATAAGTGCACGAAATGTATTGCAATGGATTGAAAATGTTATAAATATGACGTTTGTGTTGTGTTTGAGAAAGTGATGCGATTATTTATTGGTAAGTTTTCACCAAATTTGAAATGCCTAACTTTTCGATAGACTTAAAAACACCGTAATTATTATATTTTTCTGAATTAACTGACCCCATTTGACCTTTGCACGTTGTTGTCAAATAAGTGAGCTCTAAAGTTATAGGTAAAATACTTCTAATCAGGCATTACGGACTTAGAATTCATGTGTTGAAAGTTAGTACAAATTTTTGACTTCCATGTCGCGATTCAAAATATCCCGCCGAATCAACGGTATAGTCATATGTCAAAATCTTGTCGAGCAGAGGGGTTAAGTTGAGTTCTTGACTGACTTGATGAAGATTATTTTACCTACATGGAATAAAATAACTTATATTAATACTTTGGTGTCGTATAAGTTACCTAATTATCTTTTTTATAAACAAGACAAATCATTGCCTGGGACGCCTTAAGTTTTATACCTCTGTTCAGAAATATCCATATCTTCTAAAGTCTTATATTTATTGCCCTTTATAAAATAACCCCAAAATTAACAGACAACAGCAAACGCAGCACCACAAAACTTTATCAATTAAGAGACAATAATGTGGGAATCAGCAAGAAATCTCTAATGAAACCAATAAAGACGAAGAGATTGACAAATGGGGGTTACACTGTCTTCCTTCTATTATTCCGCTAACAATGTAATGGTCGGTCACTTCCTAATTATTGTCGTATCGGCGTTTCTTTTGTATTGTGCTCCTTTTACTGAAACGGCTTTTTTTTTGGTCTTACATTTTCTTTACTGAGAATTTTATTTTATTTGAATATTTTTGGTGAACGAAAATTTACGTACCTACGTGTTTTGATTGAGGAGTAAGCTAGGCTAACTTCTTATTCAGGAAATGCAAAGCAAAGTTAGGAAGATCCATTCACACAATAAATACACTATCACTTACCTACAAGATACCCTGTACCTTTAAGACCTTACAAAGCAACCTTTACAGAATTACCATGGACCAATAAAACTATTTTATACAGCACTTAAGAAATAAAAGAATTGAGACTCCAGGCTTTCAAAAGCAAAAGACCCAAAAATTCAGGCTTCAATAGCAAATTCAATTGCCATTGAATAATGAGCTTTAAAAAAACGATAAAAAACTCCTAAAATCACTTGGGACTTTTACATCGAAAGAGATATTTATTTTGAAGGAGATCCAAGAGTCTATATAGACTGAGCCGGGAAATTAAGTTCGGGTTCGCTCGGAGATTGTCGGGTAAATTCGTGGTTATGGAGTGGAAAATGTTGTTATGATTGTGCTTACAGTAAATATAGATGTTGATGTACTGTAATGTTTTGGAAATTGAGAATTGGGGGTTATGATTGATGTGATAGATGATATTGAAACTCGTTATCCGAAACTGCTTGGTTTTTTATTCGTGTTTGAAGGTTGGGGCAAGGTTGAAGGGGTAACCTCTTAGTAAATAGTGGATTGCTCAAAATTCAATTCAGTAGTGAATATTAACAATCTAAATACTAAATATCTAAGTTCGAATTCTTCACATTTTTTTACATTTATGCAAATAAAAATGCATGCAAACGCAAAGACATATTGGTCTTTAGCAGACATTTCAATTTCACCCCATTCGGGAATAGGTGCAATATCTCACGTAACATTCAATTTCTTAGAGGTGAGAAGTCTAATTTATTGCGTACGGTACGCGGAACCATTTCTAGTAACGATACAAATAAAACTTCTAGTGTGGCTGCCCGATTTTATATTTTGGGTCTTAAAAATAGTTTAGACTAGACCATTGGCATAAATAATTATGGGTATGATTTAAGCTGTCACCAATTTAATTCATTTTGTGTTTCTTAAATAATAGGGTTTGCCCTCAAAATAGTAGGTTTGTCACCAAATGTCGTCACCAAACAATATAAAATCAATTCCACAATAAATTACCGAAAATCATGGAGATATGGGGTCAAGTACCAAATAAATGGTTTTGTATGTATTATAACAGGTTTGTCCCAATAGTTTTTAAGCAAACTAATGAGGGTTTTCGATATTTTTCTGCCGCCAGGCGGCGCTTCGTATGCGTCAGGTCCAAACAGCTGTCAAATAGTATGGAATTGTAGGGTGCGAACTTATTGTTTATTGAAATTCTGTTATATTGGAAGTGTTATTGATTTTATTATGGACTACGGTCAGAATAAGGTTTCCGAACTAAAAATTGAGCTAAGAGAGAGGGTGCAAAAGTCACTGGTACTAAGGAAAAGCTTGTTGAAAAATTTGTTAACACAATATGATTTAGTTTTTTTTATTTACTCAACCTCAATAGTAAAACGATAATGCAGTGCTTTAATTATAAAATAAAAAAAACACTAAAATCGTTCACTATTCATAGTAAAGATAAGCACTTTGACAGTTACTTGGACCTGACGACTCGGTGCTGCCACCTGGTGGACGCCATTTTAGAAAACCCTCATTTAAAGAGATCACCAATAAATCATATATTAATATCACTAGAAAATTTCATGAAGGTCTAAAAATGTAGGGTGGTCGTCATCATCCTTTCAACCAAAAGAGTCTACTACTTAACTGGTCATGTGCCTCCCCCAAAGGGTTATAATTTCCACAGGTAGTATAAATATATTTAAATTAAATTTCTAGCTGAATAGTAAATAAAACACTTAATTAAAGTCAAAATAATCAATATTTATTGTTAAAAATAACAATCACTGAATAATCAGCGCTGGTTTGGATTTTCAAGGGCGCCCTCTTTTTTTTTCTGGCCGGTAAGTAATTTTTCATCCCACCATCTCGGAAAGAGTAGTTTTTACCCTTTGATATCTGAGCGCAAAAGTCGTTTTTATCCTCTAGAGCGGCAAAGTGATTTGAATTTAGAACATCGTGTGCAATACTCCATTTGTTACAATCTTGATAAGACTTTTCAAACAAATACATATTAAACAAATATAATACGGCTTAAAATAATTATTCAATTAATTAAGTAATTTTAATTATTGTTTTTACATAGATTTTTGACCTCGTTTTATTTAAAACTGAGTTTTCTAATAAATGAACTTTAATAGGTACTTCTTTTTAATTTGATACTCATATGTGCGCGCCATTTTGTTTTTAAATTTCCTCGATGAGGTGGGATGAAAAGTTACGTGTTGCACTCGAGTGCAAAGATTTTTCACCTTGTGCTCTTTTGATTCCCTCGCTATCGCTCAGGATTCTAATTTATTGAAACACTCGCTACGCTCGTGTTTGATGAATGTGCATGAATTGAGCCCGCGGTTAAAAAGCAGCTTTGCACTCTTGTATAACAAACTAGCTTCCGCCCGCGGCTTCGCACGCGTAGAGTTCGGACATCGAGTTTCCAGAATTTTCTTTGCTATAAACCTCACGGAGCCCAAGACCTTTCCAAGGAATGCAAAACCGTGGAAATCGGTTCGTGCATTCTAAGGTTATAGCGTCAGGGAGGAAAACCCGACTTATTTTTATATAATAGATAACTATTTTTGCTTCTGGTGGGGGGTTGGGCACCTTTACGCCTATGGCTAATCCGATAATATTATGCTTGCATCGTATGATCGTACCCACAACCCATTCGGTGAGGCCCGAAAGCGCGCCAATTTGTCTCCCTTCCCTTCCTCTTCCCTTTGAACATATTTTCATTAAAATTATAAACTGATGTATTAAATTGGTAACGAATACATTATTTTAATAACTGAACGAAATAAAATGTAACTACTGTATTGGTGACAAAATAACAAATAAAAAGGAGTCGCAGTCAGGGATCGATTAATCGATTTATTTGGTGACAGATCTAGAATTTTGAGCACCAAGCTATTATTTAAGTAATAAAACTATTATTATAAGAACGAAGTTTATATTCATGTAATGCACTACAGTTTTATTGGTAATCCATCTCATATTTTACACATTATATTAACAAAAATTTGGTAATTCATACCTGGGAACACTCTTTGTTTATCTGAGAACGAAAATATTTCGTGGCGATAGATCTATTTATTAGGTGATACAACTTGATGACAAATATAAATTTTGGTGACAAAAAATATAGTTCCCAATAATTATTTTAAGCATGGCAATAAGGTAACAGCGTTTTGGACTCTTACTCTAGGCTAGAGTTGAAAGTGATCCAGAGAGACTCACAGGTCCCAGTGCAATTGTCCAATAAAGATATTTTATTTAATTCCATAAACATCTTTGGCAGTCGTTACGGGTAGTCGGAATCAAGTCTCACCTAGAGCTATTAGGTTGCTCGGGTTAAGGAGGTTAGATAGAGAGGCACCGGAACATAGCTGCAAGCGGTTAGCCTTCAAGCCAACCCCAACGCAGTTCGGAAAAGGCAGATGATAATGATATTTGATCCCATAAACTAATGTTATCTATTTTTAGGGAAGAAAGTGGACGAGCTTACTGACAGGGAGGTATTCAGAAATGACCGTGTAAAATTGCTGATACATCATTCTTGATATTGACAACTTAAAGGTGGTGTTTAACTACTGCTTATAGTGAGACGTAGCCTGCCAATAGTGTTGATATAAACTTTAGGTAAGTATTCAAAACCATCATCTAATGTGATGTGAGCACCTGACTAATGATATTACTGTGAAAACTATAGCAATTTTGCATGGGAGGTTAAACTTTTCTGTCAAATACTTGAAAGAGAAGAAATAGACCAACACAGCAGAACATTGTTATTATATTATAAATTCTACGCAGTAAAGGAACGGCCCCTTTATCGAACAAAAAGTGTCGCGTCACTTTTCGTAATGAATTTTTGGGCACGTTTCTTTGAAGTGGCAAGTTGTGTCGTTATTTTGTTATATTTAGTTATTCATCGGGTCTGAAGGAAAAAGCCACTAAAGTTGACGTCACAGTACTTTAATATTTGGTAGATAAATTGAAAATAGCAGGCCTAAGTATCTACGCCTTTATATAAAACAACTTTTTTTAACCGTGCAACTGAAGGACGTTTCGTAAGAGCCTGCAAAGACCTAACTGAAATAAAACATTGACTTTGACTTTGAAACAGGATTTCGTAAGATTTGCTTACATAACTCCTAAGGATGTGGGCGTAAGAAGATGATATGGGGTATCGTTTTTTTTTGACTTAGGGCTGTAATTATCACTTTGGTCTTATTTATTACTGACATTTCGCCTTGTTAATCCATTTTCCTAAAAGGAGAAGTCGGAGTGTATTTATCACCGTGGGTGTTGCGACATTGTAAAAAATTCCCGCATAGACTATCCCAATTTGCTCTACAGGTGTCTTTAAGCTGAAAGCAACCAAGGGATCTCAGCGATACGAAACCTCATCTACCTTTACATTGATAACATGATACGCCAAAATCCTGATTTCCCTCCGGACAACGTTTTCTGGAACCAAAAACTCGCCATTTGTTATATCACTGCTCATTTATTATGAGCAAAGCTAAGGAGTGGAATTTGTTTTCGGAATTTGTATTTCAAAAATATCCTTTAAGCTGGAAATAGTAACGCGAAAATGTACGAAGAGTTTCCTTTATGCAATTTTGTTAAAATGTTTGTTTACAGGGACCTGTCTACGGGGAGGAGTTCATATTTTAATTTACAGAATATATTTTTGTTTATTATTAGAATAGTTTACATCTTATACGAAAGAATTATTTATAATCACGTCACTAACATATAATATCGTTTAATAGTGAATCATACCTATGTCAATATAAATAGTATTGAAAATCGGTCGAGGTTCTTATAGCTTGAGCTTTAAACTTCTATTGACCTGTATTTCGCGTAACCGAAACTAATATTTTTTTTTACCCTGTGTCTTTCAATGTTTTACAAATACAAAATCAAATACTAATGTTGAAAAGTTACATTATCCCTATAGGTGACATAGGTTATAATAGTACCTATTTTATCCGGGTGCAAACGAAACAAAGTGAGAAACTGCGAGTAGTAATTCAAATTGGACTATTGGTACTTTTAACACCGTAAACTTAGTAATACGCACTATCGCAACTTTAGTACAATTTACTACGTTCAGTACCTAGGTAATTAAACTAAACATTGCATTGTAACTTTACTACTGTCTCGGAGATCATTATCAACGTAACAAGAGTACTAATTTTGCAAATTGAGTTGTTCAAACTTGGTAGCTGTACTATGTGTTCTCAATTTTTTTCTCACTTGACTTCTCGCTCACTAATTTAGTTAATTTTTGGTTGGTCTTGTCAGAAGTCTTAGTGTAAAGTTAACCTATAAAGTTTGTCTTGGTAGTTGTTTCAAAAGCCTACATTTCCGTAACATTATTGATTCTTGATGCTTTGAGCCAAATTATAGTCTATACAGTTCACCTTAGATAACCAAAGACCGTCGTGTCTATTTTTTCCTCGGTAGCCAAGCACCGTCCTGATATTTTTTTTTTTGCGATCAATGAAGAATCATAAAGTGATGCGAAAGGAGGTTCCTATTCTAGATCTGGTTCTTTATTTGGTTTAACCACACTTTAAGTTGCTATCACCTATTTCAAGTACTCTTCAAATCTGTATTTTAATAGGTATCAATGTCTTATTTGTGTAAATCATTTCAAGAATTACAATTTTGAACCTCACCCGCTCAAATTTTTTGAACCACATCACCAACATCTTACACCCCTAGTAATCCCAGGTGTAAGTATCTAAAAGACAGCAATACATTAAGTGAAGTGACTTTAGCATTGTCTGCCTCGCTACAACAGTTTCCAAGTGACCTGGTTGCATTGGGCTGGAGTTGTGTTTTGTCTGATATACGGTACACGGGGTGAAACTGACCCTAGTTTCAGAAGAGACTGACTTGTGAAGTAAAGGGGTATGAGTCCATACTCCGTAAATAGGATACTTAAATGTTGCTTGTTTTTAAATTATAGTGATTAACTAGCTTTTGCTCGCGACTTCGTTCGCGCGGTATAATGACTTCCAGCAGATTTTTGGTTTGACCAATAGATGGCGCTATATGTACGAATTTTTTTTTTGTAACAAAAACTATCCTATGTCCTTTCTCAAGTTCCAAACTATGTCTGTACCCAATTCCACACAAATCGGTTGAGTAGTTTAGGCGTGAAAGAAAAGACAAGAGTTACTTTCACATTTATAATATTAGTAAGGATATAAGGGTGTTGTATTGGACTGGAGTTGTGTTTTGTCTGATACACAGGGTGAAACTAGTTTGATAAGAGAAAAGACTGAATTGTGAAATAATGGGGAGTTACAAATGTTTGTCTTTTAATTACAGTGATTGATGGATGGATGCGTTATGGATCCAGGGTGAAGAAGTAGTTCTGTTTGAGCGTGTGTAGAACCTGAGAGTCCGTCAGCGGTTTCACCCACGTCCTGCGGAAACTAGTCTACAACAAATGGGCTATCAAATTTTTTTCTAGTTGCCCTAGCGGCTTCTAAGATTAGCGCATTCAAACCAACTCCTCAGCATTATAATAGATAGCTTTGTTATAGGTTTGGACAGGATCTCAAAAAAGGCGTACATATATAAAAAGCTAGGTTGTTAATTGGGGCACAAACCGTTTTTGTACAAAGGCCATAGTCTATTAAAAATGGGTTCAAAAGTTATATAAAAGAGGCTCCTAACTTTAAAAAATATTCAAGCCACAAAATATATATCATATTATCAAGAACTTTTATTAAAATAAACACGCAATCTTAATTTGAATAACAAATTCTGACACTGAAAGTCGAAATTCATAGACAGTCAGGTATTTGAAATTAATTTCGAATTTACCCGGGTTGACATAAAAAACACGGTCCAAAACTCCCAAAGTCGATAACAGGCATTCTATAAACTTCGGAATAATCCTAATCCAGCAGATAAGCTCCCAGTTTATCTGAAAATTTTGAATTTGAAACACGAGTTCTCTTCTAAGGTCGGGAACAGGCGAATCTCTTTTTGCAACCGATTTTTTATCCAATATCGGACTATCCGATTGAAGCCGGTCATCCATGTAGGTATCCTAACCGCATGTTATCCTAAACATTTTTGGCGAATTTCTGAAGAGCTTTATAAAATCTACAATTGCTTCCGATTTTTTTACTAACACAGATATCTTTTCTAAATTAGAGAGTGCTTTATTCTTTAACCGATTTTTGTCTGTCCAACTCATTATCGGATGTCTGTAATAACTCTTAAAGTTGAAGCGCTAAGGCCGATGCCCTTGGATTTGAAGGACTTAAATGAATGATTGATGAATTCTCTTCGTAATGATTGATGCCATTGAGTGTCTATAGCTACTTCTTTAATTACGTCATAAGTTGGGTCTGATCTTTATTCCTTGAAAGTATTTCTTAGAATTTTATTTTCTGTGAATTTTATTTTCTGGCCTAAAATTCAACTAAAACCTATTTCGTGAATTTTTAGTTTTGGGCAGGGGCCTGCCACTAGATGAACGGACGACTTGACCAAGGTTGTCGGTTAGCATTGGATGCAAGTTGCTGAAGATTGGGCAAATTGGCTTTATCTAGCAGTGGATTTCGGCTGAAACGACGAATATAATTTCAATTTGAAAACTACCTCTACGTCTTCTAAAATCCAACACAATATCGCGACAATAACCAAAATCTCTCAAACGGCAAAAGTATAAGCGTTCACAACCCCTATTTTGATAGCAGCAACATGTTTTAGCCGAGACGTTGAGTCTTATTTGTGAAACACCACAGGTAACGTGGGCAGACGTGCGTAGGAACCGCCGGGGAGTTTTGTTACTCACTAAAAACTGATGCGGATAAAACAGTGTTCAAGTTGTAGATTTGAGGAAAAACTAGACTTGAAAGTTTTAGGTTTTTGTTCGAGACATGGTAGCTTTAAACGTGAGAAATAGTTTTTGAGTTTTTGTCTACCTATGATTTGAGGAATAAAATGTTTTAAGACTGTGTTCGATATAGTGATTTTCAGAATGTTAACTTGATAGGTCAAAAATTATGTCTTAAATCCTTTTGATAAAGTATTAGACTTGAGCCGTTTATAAGAGTGTTACATATAAATTATTTTCTTCCTCCCGCGGCTTCGCCCGCGTATAGTTCGGTTATATCGCATTTCCAAGAGAATTCTTCAAATGTCCGGGATAAAAACTATCCTATGTCCTTTCTCAAGGTCAACTCTATCTCTCTACCAAATTTTAATAAAATCAGTTCAGTGGTTGAGACGTGAAAGCGTAACAGACAGACAGACGGACAGAGTTACTTTCACATTTATAATATTAGTAGGGATAATCCGTATACATGTATCTATGTATGTGTAGATTAATAACTTTACTTGCTAGGGTAGTTTAATTTACATTATTTTTTATTTATTTCAGTCTTCCAAAGAAGAAAACTATAAAATAGTACGACAACACAAACATCAAACAACTTTCTATGAAACTTGTACTTAGGTCATAGTTTATACGACTTTCAAAATTACTTCAAGAACTTTGATTAGTAAAAACTTATGATGTATGAGCTAACGAGTTCTTAGTAATTTGTTTTGTTTTAATGATTTAAACACTTAACGGGTGTTCTTAGAATAAATTGACTCAAAAGTTATGATGAAGTTTCAGTGTATTTAATTAAGTATATGAAGTTATGTCTGACTATACACATTACTATATACATTCAGCCTATTTGAGTTCTGTGCACATTTGTTTGCTAATCTATTCGTTAGTTTATTTGAACAGTTTCATTGTCATTTACTAAAACTAACAGTGCTAGAGGTATAATCAAGAAATGACGAAAAAAAGACATCAACTTGCCATCGTAACTTTTTGGGTCTTAAAGTCAAGGCCTTGTTTTGTTTCCACCGCGTCATTTAGTCATTACTTCATATAAGGTTCTAAAACTACCTGCACTTAATTCCTTACAAAAAGTTTCAATATCTAATGACTACTCTTTCGAAATAATCAAAGAATCTCTAAAACCAATCCTTCTTCAAAGAAACAAGGCTAACGAGTGACATGAAAATATAACCAGAACATTGTTGTACAAGAAATCAGCGGCAGCGATCCTAGCTACAAAATAAACAGAAGTCGCGAAGGCGCAGAATAAAAATAACCACACTGTGACACTGGTACATATGATTGTCGCGAGAATAGAGAGAGATATGGAGCAGGTGGGTAAATATTTTTTTGTGGATATTGAAAAAATAAATGTTTCACAGCCATTATTAGAGAAGTTCTACAAGAAAAGTTAAACAAAGGGATAATGGGAGTTATTTATGTTGCTGGTAAGATGACGTTAAATAGTAAAAGGAGTAGGTATAGAAGAAGTCATGTTTCGTAAATCTAAATAAAATTGGAATAAAAGGAGGTTGACGACGGTGAAGAAGGACAACTAGAGGCTTTCAATCCTGAAAAAAATAGCATGCCAAAATGTTGAAAGATATACCTGTGTGTTTTCAAATTAATCTCGAAGTTTTATGATTTAGGTATATTAATTGAAACCTTCCAATATCGCTTTAAGTCTGGGATGAATCGAATTATTAACTACCTATGTCATAATATAAGATAAGATTTTAAATTTAGGTAACCTAGGACATTAAAACCCTACTCCACACCACCTCCTATTCTATAATCCAAGAGTTGGAGAGCGAACACCTCTAGAAATATTTTCTGCGGCGAATATTGGAAAATGTTTGCCTGCCTTACCGATTGATTTGATTTGTGCCCGCCCGCCAAAGGTTGGCAACGGTTGTAGTCGGAATCAACACCTTGAATTCGGCCTCTAACAAATGTGCATAAATAGGACGCGGTGGTTCGATGTTTTACATGTTGTAGGGAAATGTCGTTTTGTATAAAGAAGTTATAGAGAAGAGTGTTATATAGAAGAATAGATGGAGAATTATGTAAATCTATAGGTACCTACATTTCAAGGAAAGACGTGTTAGTTACACTATTTGTAACTTAATAGTGACAAACTAATTTGTGTGAAAATTTGTGGAGACGCAGCTTAGATTCGGGGGAAAGACATGACGGATTTATAAATATAATATAGATTATTTTAATAGCTTATTAAAAAAATATATATTATTTTAACATCCAATGATTTTTTATTCTATTAACTTTTTCATATCACACAATCATTAAGATGACTCTAACAATTCTACAATTTTACACGGAACAGTCCATACCAAGCAATCAACATGTCGAAATCCCAATACTATCACTTCATCCCCCACAAAATACAAATACAAATAAGAAACAAAACTTGCATGTCGTATAAAAGGACCAAAGTTTTTGGACCTTCAAGTTGACCCTTAAACTTAGTGGTACAGTCAACCTCAACAAGTTAGTTTTATAGGAAAATCGTACTTATTACTATTGAGTTAAGGTGCATGACAGTTACGTACGTTAGTTTGGCAATAAATCGTTCAGTACATTGACAATCGGGATCCAACCGTCGCTGTCGACCACTAGGAATTATTTAGATCGTGTCTGACGTGAAGTTTCGGGGTTAGATTTCGTATTGGAAATGTGTGGTAATATTGTGGTGGTGGAGTTTAGAGTTATTGGAAAATAATGTAGAATAGTGGTAATTGTTATATAATTCAAATGCATACTAATCACGATTTCAGTCATATTTAATGAACTTCAAAAAAATATTTTGTCAGATTATTTCACAAATATTAGCTTTATTTTATAGTCATGCCGAGGGAAATATCTACTTCTATAAGTGGATTTAAAGGAGTCTATTTATAGTATCAGTAGGACATGGTTATTAGTATATACCTGTTGATATTTTTGTCCACTCTTTAAACGCCAAAGTAAAATTGTGTTAGTTTTTTAAAAACAATAACAAAATTCAAAATGGCACCTCAACATTTACCAATCAACGCTTAAACACCCGTAACAACGAAAAGAATTGCATTGCAACTGCAAAAGAAAAGAAAATGTATGCAAAACTAGTTTCAATTTTATCAAGACAGCATCCATTTCCTTGAAGTATTTCCACCGTTTACGTCTTAAAACGGGGGCAAAAGATAAAATGAATTAACGGTACTGTGATGCAAATAAGATCTCTTAGTTTGCGGAGTGCCAACACGGCTGAGCGAAGCTTAATTCGATAGGAGACCCTATTCTAATTTGTGTTAACCAGATTTCTGGGCCGGCCAAAAGACGTGATGCATGGTTTGGTTGAATTTAGAATGACATCATCACGGTAGTTGGTATTTTAAGGTCTAAGATCTAGAGTTATGTAAGGTAAAGTTATGGTAAATACACGGATATAGATTTTGCATAAAGATATTTTTTGAACTGATGTCCATTTTCTATGCTGGCTTTCGCCAACAGTTTGATCGGCGTCTCATTGGAACTACATCGATAAATGGTAGCCTATGGCCTTCCTCGATAAATAACCTAATTTATACGGAAATATTTTTTGAAATCGGTCCAGCAATTCCTTAGATTACTGCGTTTAAACAAACAAACAAAACGCACCCTTTAGCTTTATTATTTATGAAGCTAAATAGTTTGTTTAGAATCAAGTATCAATACTCGTACAGGATCAAAGTCGAAAATTCCAGAAAATTCTATAATGCTTTCCTTACTGTCCTAAGTACTTCATAAATCTTTTCTCCCGAACCAACCATATGAGATATTACCATTGAAATTGATGATTGGATCAGGTCATTGCAATAAGTCAGCTCTGGATTTGAGCTGTCCACGCCTTAATGCGACGAAATTTACTGTCTCATAGAATTATGGGGATCTGAAGAGTCGTTTTTGAGGTTTCTTTTAAATGAAAATTTTATCATTTCCATAGGTTGAGGTCTAAGGGGGAGGCCTATGTTCAGCAGTGGACGTCCTATGGCTGAGATGATGATGATGATTATGAGGTCTAAGTATAACCATTTTCTGGTTTTGATGATCTAAACGTCAGACACTTAGGTTTGAATTTGGTTTCTAGTTAGTTTAGAACACGTTTTTTTATGTGGGTTTTTTGTACCCGATAGACTCTAAGAATACTATTAGCGGGTGAAATAGGTTACATTTTATGGGGAAGAAGCTGGAAGCGGGTAAAACAGCGAGATTAAAAGAAGAAAAATAAGAAATCCATAATTTCATCATCATCATCATCTCAGCCATAGGGCGTCCACTGCTGAATATAGGCCTCCCCCTTAGATCTCCAAAGATACCTGTTGGAAGCGACCTGCATCCAGCGTCCACCGGTGACCTTTATAAGTTCGTCTGTCCACCTTGTTGGTGGACGTCCTACGCTGCGTTGCTACTGCTTAATCCATAATTTAAATACAATGAACTCTATCTAATTATAGACTCTTAGATAAATATGTAAATACAAAATCAACACTAATAGTTTCAAAACACAAGCCTAAAAAATACCTCCTAAAAGTCATTTAGTTCCAAAACCATAATCCATACAGCAATTTGCCATCTGTAACAATTTCTCACGAGCTTTTCAGACCGTCTTTTCACATCTACACATTTCACAATAGAATGACGACACAGCATTTTTATTTCCCTGTAAATATCTCTGGGGTGCTTAATATTCGTCTTATAAGGCATGAGTCGGAACGTGGTATGTTACGTGTATAAGGACCAATGATGCTTGGTAGATGGAAAAGGCCGAGAAAGTTGGTATTTTTTAGTTTGTGTTAATATGGCAAGGGAGGTTTTTAGATGTAATTTTGTTGTATGGATATGTGTTTGGTAAACTTAAAGTACCTAATAAAACGCAATTACTTTTGTCAAGTGAAGATTCAATGCGTATGATGAATGTTATTAGTCAAGATTAGGCAAAGAACAATATATATAGTACTAACAATAATGTTGTCATTGTTATTTATCTATTTTTAATTATTATTTTTTTAATGATGAGTTTAATGGGTGCAGAATAGTTGTGAATATCCAAGTAATCCTCATTTCAAACCATCTCTATAATTTTCAATGCAGAGATCATTTTGTTTTCGATAAAAGCATGAACTTTACCAAATGGACAGGCGTTGAGAAAAACTGTAAGGCCGTAAAAAAGGACCAGTAGTTTTTCTCATTCTATCATAAAACGCTGGGTCAGGAGTAATGATATTACTGTACATTTGTGTACATTTCCAGTAGTGGGAGTAGTGTGGGTTGTGATATTTATGTACCTATATTAATGTTGCTTATAGCATTGTTAAAAAATATATCATTTGTATTGTTAGATATTTTTTCAAAAATAAGAGAAATAAATCATTTATGAATCTAGGTATATATAATGTCTGTTTTAATAAGTAATGTCGACGAAAATATATTATTTTATGTATCATAACCTACGCGAAAAGTATTCTATATTACATATGTAGGTACCTAAATATAAAGCGAAACGTAACAACTTCTTACTAGATACTCGTATTTACTTAAAGAATACTCGTATATCGTTAGTTCTGTAGAAGTCTTGTATTCCCAAGACATAGTAATGGCGTCGATATAGGTAGGTACTTACATTTGTAAACGGAAAAGAGTATATTTTAGAATATTTTATTATGAAAAATACTCGTAACTCGTTGGTCTCGTAATTGATATTGGTATGACTTTCATTTCTTTTTATTTCACTGTTTAGTTAGTCCGTCGGAGTCCATGATGGCATTATAAGCCTCGATAGAAGCATTGCTTATACAATACAAGTCAAGTTTTTTTTTTTTTTTTTCCGACGTCAAAAATCATCAAATGACCCCTCCCGCTGTGGGTTAGCAGCGGTAAGGGAGTGTCAGACTCTTACTGACTAAAAACCGTCGTGTTCCGTCATAGGCCTTTTATGTACCAGGGCCGCGGTATCTCTTTCGAACAACCCGCAGCCCCGGCAGGCCTTGGCCCCGCTGGGCCCCGCTGGGGTTGCTGACATCTCTTTGAGGAGCGCGTGGAACAACGCGCGCCGTCGACACGGGTCTGTCGTCTAAGTAGACAGAGGGACGATGAGCCACCCGAACTCACCGCCCACAGACCCACGCCTACGGTGGCCGGGAGTCATCTCGCGACACCCGGCGCCCATGGTGTCTACCTGGTCCAGCGCGGCGGCCGGGATGAGAAGTGCGAACTCTCTGGCGTTCCGCCTCCTCCTTCTCGAGCATGACCGCTTCGCAGAAGGAGGCGACGGCATCCCAATCCCTCTCGCCCCGGACCATGGCCTGAACCAGGGCCGGACGCGAGAGGTCGCCGCCGCCCAAAGCCTCGACGAGGACCGGGCGGTGCCCTTCCCATGTGGGGCACACCTGGACTGTGTGGTCCACCGTGTCCTCGGGGCTGTCCACACAATGGTGACACCCGGGCGCCTCCTCACGACCGATGCGGTGCAGGTACCTCCCGAAACAACCATGTCCGGTGAGGACCTGCGTCATGCGGTACGTGAGGGCGCCGTGACTCCTCCCGAAATACAAGTCAACTTCAATTGACTTTCCAATTTTGAACAACTGGGATGAACTATTGATAACTACTTAACTTAGCTCAAAGAATAATTTAAAGAATTTCACAGCGAACTGTGCTTAAACGTCGACCTCAAAACCACGTATATTATATTAAGATGGAAAATATGTGACCTTCACGAACAAAAATTACTAGCCACTTCCAGAGACCCTTACACATATGCATAAGTTTTGTACGCAGAATATAAGGCGAAATGCGGTTAATCAAAATACTAATGTCGTGTTATATGCCTTATTATTTGCCACTAGCACAAAATGACGGTTATAATGAACAGATATATTTAATAATCTTCAATATTATACAGTTTTATTACTATGCGAGCTTTTGTTGACTATCAAAAAGCATTTCGTTTCGATTCATGTTTATTCTCCGAACTCATTATTGTTCTGTATCGTATATTGTTAAGTAGGTATTTAACAAAGATGATTATAAAATAGCATATTTATAAATGTAAGAATTAATAAATGAAATTATAAAGTACTTACCTATAATCCACAAAAGCAGAAAATGGTCATTGTTTAATACCTAAAATTTACTAAAGTTAAGTATGGTTTGGCCGCTCGATAGAAAATCATGGCCCAGTATAGATATATGAGCAGAGACTTATCACACCGAGAACCTTTTACATAAAACATTAGCTTTTCTTTCAATGTAGGCATCATTGGTACCTTACTGACTGCATGGTAAAGGTTAATACCAACAATCTTCTCTGCTACATCCAACCACTAGACCAACACCACACAAAACCAGCATAATTAATAATCCTGAACTCCAATCAAATATGTCATCACAGCCAATCTCTTCAGCTACTCACACCAATTGGCAGTAACTCCTCAAATCAAACAGAAACCTACTCTAACCTATTCGCGATTAAACGTTGATAACTCAATTTCAATATTGATAAGCCGTGAGCACACAGTGGAAGGTGAATCGGTAAGCTCTTTCGCAGAACGCCGACTAAACTGTCGGCCGACAGTTGGTGACGTTTAAGAAAAGCGTGGATCAAATCTGAACGATCATGTTGGCGCAATGTTTACCATGTCGGACTGCCGACTTGATGGTCCCGAGTTCGATTCCCCGTACGGTCAATATTGTGATGAGCATAATTGTTGCCTGTGGTCTGGGTGTTACAATATGTAGGTATCTACTTATGAATATATCTACAATGTAAGTTTCATAATTTATCAGTTGTGTTGTCACCCTTAACATAAGTTAATAACCATACCGACTAAACACCTGATCGTTATTATTTGCGCACTTTCATTCATCTCCATACTGATTTATGAGCTCAAACTATCGGCCGACTAAAAGTTTGTAGTATGCTCGTGTTCTAATGAATCAACATTCGTATTTGTAATTTAACGTGTCTTATTTGAGTTGTGCAAATTGTATTTGTTGAATAGTGATTGTGTTCTGTCTGTCTTCGTTGTGTCTATAGCCTTAGTTTGAAGTTGAAGAAGTTGCTTTTATTTGGTCGGTGTTCATTGGATTTGCTTTAAAGATCTCTTGAATTTTGACAAAAAAAATGTGCAGTTAGTTACATTCATAAAAATCCTCTGGGGTTTAACATTGTTTAGCTTATTACCACTTAATTATCCTAAGAAAAAGTCAAAAGCACCTGAATAGGAACTATTTATTTTCTCCACCCTAAGCGTTAATCTGTATGAAAAAAATTAAGCAAGGGTTGAGCTTGAATGAGGTTGGACATAGAGGATCACGGTGACCAATAAAGCGATAGCGATAAAGAAGATATGGTTGAATAGTGTGTAATATGTGAGATGACATCAGATAGAAAAGTATGGTGATACGAGTAGGAGACATACTGGACCGACCCCAAATAATGTATTGGGATAAGAGACTAGCCGTCTTACCACAAAAACTTTTAAACGGCTGTTGAACACTTGTCTAAAAAATGACAGATTATGTCGTTGAAATAAGGTCCGTTTTGCAGCTACACTTTTTTATATTGTGATGTTTAATTTTTTGTAGTAAGGATACTTGATACAATAAAAGTACTTTTGATCAATTTTAAAGTGAACGCTAACTTGGAGAACAACTCTCTACCTGTGCTTACAAACTATAAGAAAACTATTCTCAATTACACGATCCAGCCTTATCACTTACACAAAGACCAAGTTCAGGACATATTAATTATGAATTCACGCTAAAACACTCGACTGCTTTTAAAGGGGATGACACACAAGTATTAAAGAAGTTGTACCTTTTATTTTTAAGTTTAGGAGTCAAAGCCAAAAATCTACTTTGAATCAAATAAAGTTAGAAAATATCTAGGTAGGAGTTTGATTATAATTCACAGTTTAGTATAAAAATGCTAATTCTTTTTAGTCGTCATGGTAACTAAGTAACAACGTAAGAGTTTGTTACCTACACGGTATATATGTATATTTAAGTAACAACTTTTATATGTAGGTATAAACAGAAACCCGCTATAACAATTGTTTCTACAAAATGAGCAGCAAACAAATGTACAACATGCCTTAAAATTCTTCTAGATCCAACTTCATGATCACTCGTACTAATATTCTCGTATGAAATTCTCCAATTTAATTAATATTAATAGTTCTGGTACTCGCGAAAGGTGGAAGTTCACGCCACAAAATGTTCTAGTTGAGTATGAAGCTCACGTGTACTAGGTAAATTAATTAAAGTCTGAAAGCGCTATACTCCATATCTTCAAGTCTACTGATGAATTCAATAAAAAGTTTGGAATAACTGCCTTTAGAGTTTATCGAGCAATTGCGATTTGGATTGCTTTTGATTGCAATCGATGATTACCGACAATGATTGTGTTTTGTTCACATTGTGTTAGACTCATTTAGAAGTATACTAGCCGTTTCCCCGTGGTCTCACCCGTATTCCATGGGAACTGTTGCTCGTACCTCAAATATTGTTCACCGTGGAAAATGCAGGTTTCAAACAGTGATAGAATTTTTTAAATCGGTTATGTAGTTTTGGAGCCTGTTTATGTGTTTATGTCAAACAAACAATCAAATTTTTCCTCTTTGTAATATTAGTGTATAGATACATTAAATGTATGATCACAAAGACATCGCTTATAAGAATGTATCCTTTATTTCTAAACACAGCATTGTACGACTATTTGTTATCATCTTGAACTGTTCTTGAACAATCCCAGTGGTAAGTCAACTGTAAATAAATAAATTGCTATCTTGTGCAACGAGCGAACAAACTATTGATTGGAATGTAAAGCGATAATATATTTCTAGAAGTACAGAACATCTTGACTATTTACATTGACATAATATCCATTATTTCAACAGTTTGCAATGTGGGTAAATCAGTGGTTTAGTTTATTTTTCTGTTGCAATTTTATTCGACACGACATTTTATTTTACCTTTAGAAAAATTCCATGAACTTTTGGGTCTGAGTATAAAATAGGTCCCTTCCTTTAGTAGTTAATGCCATAGTTCAGACCTTAATAAGCGGTTATGGGTCAAGTTTTTTACTGGCTTTCGTCAATTATTTCTTTTGAGAATTTTTTACATAGTCGCCATCGATTAGAACTTGTAGAATAAACTGTATGTACATATAGCTATAAACATTTTGATCTCAATTGCAACCAGTTGCAAAATCAACACCAACTTCAAAATTACAAAATAACGCTGCAAAGTTTTGGAAAACTGCGAAACTTGTACGTGATGCAAGCTACCGAACGTTTTATCTTGGCTCTCAATTATTAATAGAGCACACATTCATATGCATGTGTGTGTGTGCATGAATAATCATTGAGTATCGTTATAGTGGGGATGATAAATGTTATTTGTGTTGTGTTTCTTTTGGGGATTGCAGTCTTTTGGATTAAACATAAGACTATCCCAATATACCTACTTATGATTTATTTAAAACTAGCTTCCACCCGCGGCTTCGCCTGCGTAGATTTCGGTTTTATCGCGTTTCCAAGAGAATTCTTCAAAAGCCTGGGATGAAAACTATCCTATGTTCTTTCTCAATATCAACTCTATCTCTGTACCAAATTTTATTAAAATCAGTTCAGTGGTTTAGACGTGAAAGCGTAACAGACAACAGACAGACAGACAGACAGAGTTACTTTCGCATTTATAATATTAGCAGGGATTTTATGCTGTTGAAACCTAACGTGCGCTTCCTTCGTTGGCGTTGTTTTTGCAGGGTAAGGGTAGTTCATTTTGTCGCTCAAAAACTGGATCCAAAAGCTTCCCCTGTGTTTCTTAGGGTCAACATTTTATTAAAACTATAAAATAATTTAAACTTTAATGAACCTCTGTAATTCTTAGTCCAAGTGTATAAATTAAATATAGAGTACCTTTATGTTCAGCATGTGCTTTGTTGCATACATTAGCAAAACCGCGGGGAGCTTCTAAAACATATGACCATCAAGAACGAATGGCTTTATCTACAAAAAGCGCTTCTAAAGCGTAAATCTAAAGCAAACAGCTTGAGGACCACCGGACCATATGACTCTGTAAATGACATACAAATCTAGCCTTCCTGGGTATCCGTAATTCAAAGTTACTCTGGTTTACCCATGGAGAACAAAATGACTAGCGGAGATATCATAACGCAAAATCTCTTAAAAAAGAATCGAGCCAACATCTTAGTGTGCGGGGGACGGGGAACGTTAATGATTCCGTCCTTGTACGTCTACTATGGACTCAAACATTTTTTTTAATACCAAAATCATTGACAGATGTCTCAAAGTACCCGAAAGCCTCATTAGTTCACTCGTAACTGATCGTTTTGGTAATGCCTAATGTATGTGTTTGACCTAGAAGAAGTCCTGGCCTACTTGCTTTGTGGCATCTCCGCTATAATCCTTACTCCGTGAATTTACCAAAGGAAAGTTAGTCCCCGTTCGTGGCAAAAGTCAAAACAGTGAACTTTCAAGTGGAGTTCCTCTCTGAAATATTTCAATAGCCCAGTGTGTACTTGTTTTCTGTTTGAGAAACACCTTTCAATTGTTTCTTGATGTGTTTCTGTTTTGAATTTTGGAGTACATGAAACTGTTTTTTGAACTCGTGTAGGTAGTAGCAGATTTATTTAAGTACCTGCCTAGCGCTAAATTATATCCATACAGATAACTATTTCATATAATTTAACTTAACCTATAACTACCAGTCAGGTGTATAGTTGTTCCTCGCGGTTCCCACGTTCTGAGAGATTTAAAAAATAATGTCGGAACACCTTTTCACACACGGTTGGTTAGCCCCATGGTAAGCAATTAATTAACTTGTGCTATGGGTGCTAACACAACTGATAAACTACATATAGCTACATAAATACATATTATAACACCCAGACCACGGCCAACAAGCATGCGCATCACACAAATGTCGACCGAACCGGGAATCGAACCCGGGACCTCAGGCTAGGCATTCCGGCATGGTGACCATTGCGCCATCGAGGTCGTCAAAGATTTATACACAAACAAAGCAGAATCAAGAAAGGTAAAGAGAACTAGACTGTTACTGATCTACCTCTATACTGGTTGAGACTGGAAGCCGACTACCATAGTTGGTTAAAGCCTACGCAAATGTGAGATGACGTCAGATAATTTGAAATGCACAATTTATTCAGGAACGGTCACTCAAACTTTACAAGTAATCTAACCGCACTGTAATCCCACCCACACCGTATTAGTACAGTGATCGAATATTTAAACAACTTAGAAAGGTAGTAAATAAATGAGGAGCCGTGATACATAATGTATGGTACCACGAAGTTGGGTCTACTGATTACGTTGTTATCTCGGCTTATCGGGAAGGCTGTTGAAGGGTTTTTAGATGTGGGCGTTAGAAATGGTCATTTTAGAGTTGTTTTTTTTAATGCACGTAATGTTTATTTTATTATGGCATAGGTAAATGCTTTATGTTAGCTAATTTGGTGGTATATACTTACTGGTCCGACAAAATCTTTGAGTGTTAGTATATGGCCCATTTATCGAGGCTGCAGGCTACTTTTTAAGAAGAAATAATTCTGAAGGGACTGCCATAAGCTAGTAATATCTAATCTTCATGTATTAATTTGTCCACTTAAGCTTAAGATCCTCTTTTTAATAAATCCCACAAGACACTGGAAGACTGAAAGCCGACTCGAACATAGACACTAGAAGATTCTTGATAATATTCTCTTGGAATTAACCCACTTAATTAAACTATATATAAATCAAACCATGAGCCACTTATTCTCAGAACGAAACCCAGTAAATTCACAACAAAACATAGGTACTAGACTATCGCTTTAAAAGTTTAAAAAGTTACTTTTTAGTCACTAAAAAGCGTAACAAAAACTTCTACATTAAAACAAAACACGATGCATGTAAAAACTGCAAAGTGCAGCTGGCCGTATCATCTAATTAAGTAGAGGTGCTCACATTTCTACCGTCGTATGTTAAAAAGGACGTAAGTTACATGGGACAAAGGTGGAGATACGTGTTTTTTACTTTTGCAAGTGCTCAGTGTAGTAATTCTACTGTCATTTGTAAAAGGTCGTAAGTTACATGGGACAAAGGTGGAGATACGACCTTTTTACTTTTACTTTTACAAGTGCTCGGTGTAGTCAATGTGCAGCAAAAGTCTTGTATCAAGTTATGATTGCCGCGAGCTCAGTACTCGATGTTGCTTATTTTGGGGCTACGAAATTAGCGTTTTGAATGGTTATTATTTTTATTGTTGAAGCGTGTAGGAGTAGTTATTATTATGGTAAAAAAAGATAACGATGAATTGAGAACTTACAGAAAAACAGCCAATTCGTAGACTGGCATCGTAATAGATTCTCATATAAAATCAAGGCATCAAAGTTGCCTTTATGTTGCTCTGATACTACACTCTACACACTGCTAAGTATCATCAATCATCAAAGTCCGGTCAGTCTTTTGCGCAAGAAGAAGTAACAAACATACAGACACATGCTCATAAACTTTCACATTTATTAAAGAGTGTGATGTGATGATGTTCTGTGATGTATGGGTGTGATAAGAATAACATCGAACTTTTACAAATCTTATACACATTCGTGGCCACATATTTATAAATTAGAATGTCTACTGCGAACATCGCAGCTCGCTGTTTGTTACGCTTTGTACCTATAAGTAATGGCTTGTTAGCTGTCGCTGAACGATGAAGACGATTCCGGATAAACAAATACAAGAGCACATATTAGCGTTAGTGTTACGAACACATTGATCGTCAAGAAAACAATTACATGAAACACCCGCGGCACGCGCAGGGTTACCTTGTACAGGCATGAGCACTGACGGGTCGGGCGGCGCGAGCGGTTGCGTAGCAACGACGCGAGCGCGGGCGCGGGCCGCGCGGGCGAGGCGCGCGCGGCGCCGCTGCCGGCCGCTGCGCCGCGGCGAGCGCGGGGCCACCCCGCGGGGCTCGCTCGACGGCCTCAACGTACCTACAACTCCGCCATGCGATGCGTTTTCGACGGAATAAAATGCTTGTTGGCTCGAACAGTTTTTACACTTCGACTTAATAACGTTCGGAGCACCACAACCGTAACACTTTATTTCACTTTTCAACTTCATAACGCTATTGCTCGTATTATTATCACGATCACTGTTATCACGCTTTAACTTATAACACGCATTTTTCGAATGACCTGAGCGCTTACAATAGACACAAAACTGCTTATTATTACTCTTCGAAACGACGGCGACACTCTCGGCGGACTCAGCGGCGCCGGAGCTGTTGAGCGGCGGCGGCGGCTGCGGCGACGACGATGATGATGTCGTGGGCATGCACGTCTGGGTCTGCGGCTTTCCTTGAGTAGTGTTACTACGTGTTTTGGAGCTTTCCTTAAGCGAGTCTTCTATAGTACGGCACTTTTTAAGTAATTCGTCGAAACTATTAAGACTTTCTCTTGTAATACGTTTCCGAATGCGTGGGTTAAGGAGGCCGAACGCCATATCTAGCTGCACTTTTTCTGACAAATCCTCTTTAGGTATTTTAGAAAGCAGAGCTCGTACCTTGGCGATGAACAAATCCGTATGTTCTTCCTCCTGAACCAGCGTGAATAACTTCCGATAAAGACGATGGGGCGGGTCATGCTCGGCGAATGCACCTTTTATTCGCGAGAGCGCCTCCGACCACGTGCCGGTTGATCTCTTCACCCCTTGCCACCAGACCGCTGCAGGTCCTTCCAACAACATTGAAAACCTGCGGAGAGCGTTCTCGTCGGTCATATTTACGCATTCCTTATGCTACTGCTCCACCTGCGTCTTAACGCGTTAAATTTTGGCATTACGCAGATGTGGCCAACGTTTTAATGGCAATTTATACAAATGGCATTATGAATAGCATTAAACGTTAAGCGATAACTCGGGTGTCGGTTTTTTGGACACATCAAAGGGTTTTAGTGCGTAGCTTAGAGCGCTAAGTGATGTTGGCTACATTAATGCCATCTCATTGCACGCATGCAAGGACGAGTGTAGATACTTTGTTTAAGCGGTAACTGCATTTTACGAGCACGGTAATGGAATGGTCAAATGAGAAAGCTTTAGTTTTTAGAATTATTTTGTGTGTCTGAGTTTAACCTCTTTAATGTGTGTTAACGCGTTACTTCATGAGGGATTAACTCTTTGCGTAAGTGTAGCCAACACGCATTTTTAATGCAATAAGTAACGCGTAGTTGGCCATTGACATTAACGTTAACGCTAACGCAGGTGGAGCAGGAGCATTATACGTAGTGATGGCGTCTAGGAAGTTTTCTAGCGACTCCTCCGGGCGTCCGCCATAACGCGTCCTGCACTTGGCGAAATTTCCACTCACGCCAAACATACTGTGCGAATCCGAAACATTCTGCGGCGTGGACGAGCGGACCTCACGGAGTATATGCACCAGAGTCTCGTGGGTCATTGTTACATTGGTGGGGGCGGCGCCGGCACTCGCGGCGTCGACGTTGTCCGAAGTTTCCAGAACTTGCGAGCGTGTTAACGGCATTTTCACGGCGAATAACACGCGAAGTTATCACTGAGTTCGTTACTATCACACGTTGGCAGTGGTACCAACTCTACGTCTTTTTACGTAGATCTACGTACTTTAAACCTTTCTTGCGAACCTACGAACTTTAGTCCCATAATCTACGTATTTTCTATCAAAATTGTTCAAATTTGCAAAATAGACTGAATGGGCATAATTACCTTTACTTTCGCAAAAACAATAATAATAAACGTTCCGTTTCATACTAACGCACACCCCTCGCCTCGCCACTCAACACGTCGCGCCATTCGTACGAAACGGAGGAGCCATAAATTAAAAAAAAAATGAAATGTGACGTGACCGTCAAAGTGTCAAAGTGAATCTTCATAACCTAAAAAAATATTATTTTTCAACTTCCCGCTCAATTTAACAAATATATTAAAATCCATTCATTATTTAACCTTATTTATTTCATACCCTATGTGCAAATATATAAATATCTATATAAATAAATTATTTTATATTTGCATATTTGCCATGAGATTCTGGTAGACCTATATTCATAGATTTTTGTTTGCTCACAGTAATTTATTTTTAAATTTATTGTTTGTCTGCTGTCTACTACTTTTAGGGTAATATAAATTGTCGTTTTATTTACTTTTACCTACCCTACTCTCTTAATTTCACTCAGAAAAAAAGTACGTAGATCTACGTATTTTCTATATGACAATTTCACATTTCTACATAATTTTCTTTATCTGACCTACGCCTTTTTAGGGTTCCGTAGCCAAAATGGCAAAAACGGAACCCTTATAGTTTCGTCATGTCCGTCTGTCCGTCTGTCCGTCTGTCCGTCTGTCACAGCCGATTTACTCGGAAACTATAAGTACTACAGTGATGAAATTTGATGGGAATATGTGTTGTATGAACCGCTACAAAAATATGACACTAAATAGTAAAAAAAAGAATTGGGGGTGGGGCCCCCCATACATGTAACTGAGGGATGAATTTTTTTTTTTCGATGTACATACCCGTGTGGGGTATCAATGGAAAGGTCTTTTAAAATGATATAAAGTTTTCTAAAAAACATTTTTCTTAAAGTGAACGGTTTTTGAGATATCAGCTCTCAAAGTCGTAAAAAGTATGTCCCCCCCCCTCTATTTTTATAACTACGGGGTATAAAATTCTAAAAAAAATAGAGGTGATGCATGCTAATTAACTCTTTCAACGATTTTTGGTTTGATCAAAGTATCTCTTATAGTTTTTGAGATAGGTTGATTTAACTGTAATTTACGGAACCCTTCGTGCACGAGTCCGACTCGCACTTGGCCGGTTTTTAAAATCCGAGTTGGCAACACTGCACGTTGGGCAGCCACTTATAACACGTTGGGCAGCCCTTATAACCAAGTTCGTTATCTTCACACGTTGGGCAGCCACTTATAGCACGTTGGGCGACACTTATAGCCCTAGCGGAGCCCTACACACGACGGGCGTCACTAAACTAGGCTATTTAACGAATGGAAACCACTGGATACTGTTTGAGTTTAAGTTTATTGCAAAGAAAACACGGTTATACAAACGAAACAGTTATACAGTTGGACAACAACCACGAATGTTACAAAACTAACTAATGAACTAAACCCTGAGTTGAAACAATGGGGCGAGCGTATTCAACTACATGACGAGACTCAAGCGAGGCGCATCCGACGCGCACTCGCGGCACACGCTTCTTGCTCACTGTCGGCGTGAGCGGCTGCGCGATGTCGCGTCCCCTTCCACGCGCCCTCTTGCGGCGCGTGTAACTAACTAATAGGGCGGCAAACTACTTGCGCGACATACAGCCACACGCTATACATTGTAATTTCAAAAATCGTTCTTGGTACACCAATCTTCAAGAAAGAAGATTCGACTAAAAAAAAACTATAATGTTTTAGATTTCTATGTTAAAGCAACCATCAATCGAACATCATAGAAGTCAGTTAACACAGCAAAGCAAAGCACATACAGCCTTTTAGCTGATGTTAAATACGTGCTATCCGCCATTGGAATGGTATCTCATCTTTTCTGCCTGTAAGCGCTATTAACACATCCCAATATAGGACCATTTAAGACTATGATAAATCAAAACCACCATATCACAGAATTTACACAGGACTTGCCAATCATAATTCCGGAATTCCAGTAAGATACTTCCGAATCCGATACTGGGATACCGTAGATAATGATGCCATTTACAAGCCTTGAACGAACGTTAACCGCTGGCTCGCAACAAGTAATGTAACAATAATATTCTTGCTGACGTTTACTGCGTTTGGGTTTCGAATTCAGTCTGACTGCTGTTTGTATGAAACGTTGCGTTTGCGGGTTGAATTTTTGGGTTTTATAGTGGAAGGGTAAAGGATGTCTTTGGAAGGTATAACTTTATCTGTTTTTGAATCTGACTCGCCCATAGCGGACCAGCTGGACAGATTTCTCAAGAAAGTAGTGCCTTTGTACCTGATTGTTCTATTTTTATTTCTTGTCTCTTCAACTGCGTACAAAACAGTTAATAACTTAATTACTGTTTTCATCTGTCTAGAACTTATTTAATTCTCGATTCAATAAAATGTCATTATAATCAGCCTTGAGGATAAAACACCAAGCCAAGCCAAGTTGGTTTCACAATTAAATGTAAAATCTATAAATAGAAACCACTAAATAATTGACAACCTACGAACTTCAAAAAAGATCAAACTAAAAAGTCCCGAACAGCGAGCTTGTCAACATAAAAAGGACAAAAGGAGTCCACAAAATACGGAGTCATGAGGAGAATCGTCGGTACCAATCTAAGATGTATGAGGTACCCACTTAAATATTCTATTTCCGACGCTTCGCGAGATATGTAGTTTCCCCTGAATTATTACTAGACGGATTTCTCTTTGTGTTACTAAGGTAATAGTGCTACTTTCTTTCCTACTTTGATAGATGTCGCTACTGTCCTGGGGACGTGCGCTGGTGATGAATCGAGGAGCGAGTGGAAAGTTTTAAAAAGGTAAGTGGAAAGTTCTGTCGGTAGAAATCAATTGGGTGTAGGTGAAAAATATTTCGAGATGAAAATGTTGTTGGTTATTTATTTACGAGTGGCTTTGCGGTTTGGGATTATTTTTTTTCGTTTTTTGTGTTTTAGGAAGTTTGGGCTAAGTTTTAGTTAACTTTGAGGAGTCTACAGTAAGTGTTCATGAAATTTAATTTTTCTTTAGCTAGCAGCTAGCATAAATCGAAGGGTAAGTCTCTTTCCTACATAATTGTGGGTTTTTATTGCTTATTTTTGAACGTTTATCTTTTAGTTTCAATCAATAAAGTATTAGAGATATAATGTAAATTAAGGGTATTTCATACAAAGTCCAAATACCACCTAATCACCATCATTTCAGACATGGAACGTCCATACCTGAACGTAAGCCGCTCATCTCCAACGGACCCATCGGACGTTCGTGGCCATCCTCCGAGCCTTTTTTCCCAACAATGTTGGGGTCAGTTTCCAGTCTAGCTGGGTACCAGTGCTTTACAAGAAGCGTCTGCCCTATCTGACTGCCTCAAACCAGTTACCCGGGCAACCCAATACCCCTTGGTTAGACTGGTGTCAGACTTACTGGCTTCTGACTACCTGTAACGACTGCCTATGATGTTCTATGACAGCCGGGACCTACAGTTTAACGTGCCATCCGAAACACAATCATAGATGTCCAAGATATACTTAGAAAGTACATACAAACTTAGAAAAGTTGCATTGGTACTTGCCTGACCTTGAATCGGACCCACACCCTCATACTCGAGAGGTTGGTTCTTTACCCACTAGGCCACCACAACTTACCCTGTCTATTTATCTTTTTTTTTTTTTTTAGCGACGTAAAATCATCAAATGACCCCTCCCGCTGTGGGTTAGCAGCGGTGAGGGAGTGCCAGACTCTTACTGACTAAAATCGTCGTGTTCCGTCATAGGCCTTTTATGTACCAGGGCCGCGGTATCTCTTTCGAACAACCCGCAGCCCCGGCAGGCCTTGGCCCTGCTGGGCCCCGATTTATCTTAATCTATCTTTACACAAAGTGTTAAAACCTTCAATTCTACCTTCATTACAATTTTATTTGGAAGCCGATTAAAGGTGATTTAATGTTAGTTGCTATAAACATTTTCTTGTCCTTTTCCTCTTTCCTCAGGTGACGGGTTTAGTAGGAAATTAATTATTCTCTCCTATTTATTTGGGAATTGCGCTTGAATATTTTATGAGTGGAAGCGTCACGTGTTTGTGACCGGTGGCTCTTGGAATAATGTTGTTACGAGATGTGGGGGACGGTTGCGATCATTGGACCACCAACGAATTTAAAAAACTGAATTTAAAAAACACACTGTTGTTCTTATGTACTCCTCTTATGTTCTTCCTTTATGTCCTCTCTTATGTACTCCTCTTATGTACTCTCTTATATACTCCTCTTATAAAATCAACTCATGTACTCCTTCTTATGTACTTCAGAAGGAGTACATGAGTGGAGTATATAAGTACTCCTCTGATGTACTCCTCTTATGTACTTCTATTATGTACTCCTCTTGCGTACTCCGCTTATGTACTCTCTTATATACTCCAATATAATGAAGATGTTACACCAAACCACCAATTAGAGACCAGCTGAGCGATACAAATACTGAAAGGTGAAATACAACAGAAAGTCGACAATTACAATTCAATCGTGGAACGAACCGAGGTTGTTACGCCCCTCTCAATATGCATGAGGTAATACAGAATAGGGCTGACTAGGAAGACAAGGAAAAGTATTATTTTTGTTGGAGAATGAAATCCCTACTAATATTATAAATGCGGAAATAACTCTGTCTGTCTGTCTGCCTGTCTGTTTGTTACGCTGTCACATCTAAACCACAAAACTGATTTTAATAAAATTTGGTACAGAGATAGAATTGACCTTGAAAAGTAACATAGAATAGTTTTTATCCCGGACTTTTGAAGAGTTCTCTTGGAAACGCGATATAACCGAACTTGACGCGGGCGAAGCCGCGGGCGGAAGCTAGTTCGATATAAATATAATAGTCATTGAATCTATCGGTGAAAATTGCATTAAAGAAATTTTGAGTTGTTCGCAAATAGACGAGCGGTGGGGAACTTTGTTTTATACTACGCAGGGATTTCTATTCAACTGTAAATGCTGGGTAGAATATTTTATTACACAAAAATGCTGTTTTCTGACATCTTTCTGATAATGGCGTTAAAATCCGAGTTCAATTGTCAGCCACAGAGGGTATTCTTTCTTAGGAAATCAGCCAGCTACGCAGGACATATTATTGTGCACAAGCATTTGCGTAGACAGAGGTGCACTATCTATTCCTTCACAATCATAGCCCGATGGGACGGCAATCCGATACGACCAAAAATCATCCCATCTTCACGTATTACAAAAGCTTACACCATTTTAGAACATCGGTAGACAAGACCAATAAAATGGTTCCCGTCAATACAAGTAAATTGGAAAAAGAAACAAAGAAATAGCGTGTGTAAGTGCATTGCCAAGAAAAATATACCCCGTTTAGAACAAAGGTTTTAGAGTGAAAATTGAACGGTTTGGCAGGTTTTGTGTCTTACCCAACTGCGGGTAAGGAGGGTTATGCTTTGGGTTGTGTGTTTGTAACTATCACTGAATGAGAATATACATATTTTTGTGATGCCAGAGGTCTATTAAGAGGTAGATAGATAGATAAGATAGATAGATAAAACATTTATTCAGACAAACAAAAAGACACCACAAAGATACACAATAAGAAAAATAAAACAAAACAGGAAGTGGGTAGAAGGAGAAACATAAAATATGAAATACAATCAGAGATTAACGGCGCGCTGCAGTGTCTCACGTTTGCACCGAATGGGAGTCCAGCTCAGCATGTGTCAGGTAGAATATCTGACGCTGGTATTCTGCTGGATCCCTAAAAATGACGCACGGACGTCGAGTAGACTATTGGTGTGTGTGTTGTGTGTATTTGAAGTAAGTGTTTTATGTTCTGTGTGTGTTGTGCTTGAATGTGAACTATGATTAATATTGAAGTGTAGAAATGTGTTAATAGGTAAACTACTAGTACTAGTTCTCTCAGACTACGAGTGAACCGGAATAAGGCGACGAAACACCATCACGGCAGGTAGGTAGGTAGAATTTAAAGCTATTAACATATTTGAACACTTGTCTAAAAAAAGTGTGGCTGCAAAGCGGACGAATATACAACGCATAATCTGAATTTTTTTTAGTCAAGTGTACAACAGACGTTTGAAAGTTTTTGTGGTACAACGGTTATAGCTTAGGAGGCAAAGACTATAAAACCACTTGACTGCGCATACAGTGCCCCGACGCTCGCCAAAAGTTAGTGATTTTGCGCGTACTATAAGGCTACGATCAGTACGATCCTTTAGTAGCGACCGTGAACTGACCAATAGTAGCCGCGGATTATACCGCGTCCCCCCGCCCGCAGTGGTGAGTCGTGTTCTTAGAAGAAATTGGCGAGTGCGCTCTCTAGTGGTTATTTACTTTATGTTAGGAGGTTACCTCTCCACTCAGAGACATTTAATGGTTACTTAAGCCATTCCTTAGCGAAGGATTTGTATGACATTCTGTCACTAAGGAGTGACTTAAGTAATCATTAAATGTCTCTGAGTGGGGAGGTTAGATAGGCAGTCGCTTCATGCAAAACACTGCTATACCTACTTAGCTGCATCTGGTTGGACTGGAAGCCGGCTTTACATGGTTGGGAAAAAGCCAGCTAGATTCTGTGAATAATTATATTAATAGAAAGTACTTATAGTTTTTTGCTAAATGTCGATATCAACCAGTAAATTATATTTAACCAAAAATTCTACGAAAATTAAAAGCAATTTCGTATTTTTTGTTCCAAAATATCATTCAAAATATTTCGGAGAACTGTATTGATTTTTAACTTGCAGTTATTTTTACGACTAAAAGCTATTTACCGAAAGTTTTTTGTGCCGTATTTCCAGTTTTTACGAATTACTGATTATTGCTAAAATTGCTTTAATCCGGGTATTTATTTGTTTATTCAGCCTTTTCAATGGCGGCTGTTCAGTAAACATGTAAAAAATATTACATTATGTAAAAGCAGCCACAATGAAGTGTTATGATTATTAATTTAATAAAAAAAAAAATACAATAATGATCTTTAATATCATGTTTTTACCTAAAAATTACTTTAATAAGTGTTATATTCCACTTTAATTTTCTTAAAGATATTTTAGAATCATTTCGAAATATAAAAAAGTTTTTCTTTCATTTGTTTCAACCCTACCAATATGACGTAGCATTGAGTTCGAAGCAAGAAGATCTAGCCAAGATCAATTAGTCAGTTGCAAACGCATTTAAAATTAATGAAATATTTTTAACCTTGAAAACATGTACTTTTTACCCGACTGCCAAAGAAGGAGGGTAATGTTTTTCGAGTGTATGTAAGTATGTATGTATGTCTGTTCCTTTGTGACCTCCTGTAGCCTAAACGGCTTGATGGATTTTGATGTATGAGGTATCGTTAGATTTGTCTTGATTACGGGAGTGTCATAGGATACATTTTATCCTAACAGTCCCACGGGATATTTTTTCTAAATTTCCCTTTAAAAAAATATGTATGCGGTATCATTAGATTCATTTCAATCACGGGAGTAATAATTAATATAGGATACGTTTTTTCTCAAAATTCCCACGGGAACATGTTAATTCTGCGTCAACGCAAAGCAACTCATGCGTTAGCAAGCAAAAAGATAGGGCGTGGCCTGGCATGCGGCGCGCGGCGCGGTGCGGAGGGGGATATGCTCGAGTATACAGCCCGAATGCGGGCACACGCATAAGGGCACACGTCGTTGACGGTCTTCAGCAGTAATGACTCACCTAATTCTTTTTCTTCTTCACTACCAACAGTCCAGATTGGCGGTAAATTTATGTTGCGGAGTAACATCACTCGTAATCTAAAGCCAAATGTCGTCGAAATAATTTAAAATGGTACTTACATATACATAGTCTTCTACATCTACAACATTTTCGTTAAATAAAAACAGCTAAAAAGTTATAAATAAAAGAATTATTATTAAAAAAACAAAATACCCGACTGCACACTAAAAAAAGAGTAAAACAAGCCCCACAATAATATTTAATTTATAAATATTGATGGAAAGCATCGCAGGCGGGGACCACCTTGACCGCCACCAACGAAAATTCTGCTAAATGGTGCACAACCGAAATGACTATAAATAAGCCTCTGTTGGTCCCCGCCTGCGATGCTTTCCATCAATATTTATAAATTAAATATTATTGTGGGGCTTGTTTTACTCTTTTTTTAGTGTGCAGTCGGGTATTTTGTTTTTTTTTATAACTTACTGTTACTATATTGTCACTATCACAAAGAAATTATCAAATCAAATTGCTCAAAATTATTTTCTATTTTATTGACATTTTTCATTTTTTTTTCATTATTCACGTTTTTCAAGGCTACAATGAAAGATTATAATAACCATCTACACATACATACATATGTATTCCACATAGTACTTATTTATTTAATTTTAATAAACAAATTCTCTCCATTATTTCCCAAGGGGTTTCAGAAGATCATGATGTCATCAACCCTACGTCAAAATACGTTACTCGTTTAGTGACAATACGTTCACCCTTATTTATGAAACCCTTTAATATACCAAACACATATCAAACCAAATTGTTTTCTATTATAATTAATTCTTAGAATGTGCTTTAAAAATAACTGTGTTATCAAAGAAAGGGCTTCTTATTATAAGAGTAGCTATTTTACCCGCGTTTCTGAGGCCTTCTTCCCGTACTTGGACCAAAATTTAGTCTATGTTACTTGGGGATAGTGTAGCTTTTTGGCAGTGAAAGGACTGTTCAAATCGGTGCAGTAGTTTCGGAGCCTTTACGGTATAAACAGTCAAAGAAAATAATGTTTAATCTATAGTATATTAGTATTGATATAAAAGAATCTTCTTCTTCAATTTAAGAGCCCAGCTCTTGTCCTGAACTTCCTTATACGTCACAACATTCACCCAAAAGAAAGAATAAATGTTATATTTTAAATACCTTTCACAGTTGTTTTTGACACTACCATGGTTTATGCATTTATGTGGGGGTCGTTACCGCCCATAGCGACAGCACAAAGGGTTGTTCCCGATACCCCCAAGTTATAGTTCAGCAGTTTCCCCAACACCCACACAAACAAACGTAACACATCTATCGAATGATTGATGATGTGTGCGTCCCGGTACAGTCGTAAACACCGTTGAGTTGGATGTCTCAATGATGCGTCTCAGAGTAAATCACGGAGATTGATAGGCTCTTAACAGTGACTGATAGACTGAGGCATCAGTGACATCACAAATACATAAGTGTGTATGGTGTTGCTTGACAACTAACATATATATTTGGTGTGACGCGTAATGGGGAACTGATTTTTTCGAATACATTTTCTGCTGAAGATTTGTTGCCCAAGTCAAGAGGAAAGGTACAGTTTGAATGAAAAAATATGGTGGTATGATATTGAGTGTGGTTGCTACCAAGTGTGCAAATGCTAAGTATAAGATCTTACTATGTCTTGATGGGAAAGATTCTGTAGAACTTTACTCTCCTCACGCGAACTTCACATTGACAGGCTTCACACACATCACAGCATCACACATCATGCATCACAGCTTAATCTGGAGACAGAAACTGCTTTATCATCCATCCTATGCTTGTGAGGTAACCTACTACTGTTACTAAGAGTTTAATTCTCTTCCCTATTTCAAGGCAACAAGACAAGTCCTATAATGAGGTAAGTCTCATTTGCATGCATTTTCCTTTTCATTGATTTTCGTTAGTCTCAAGCGGTTGAAACATACCTACTACTTAAACATGACTACTATCTGACGGCCTCCCAGGTCGAAATAATCCTGAAACCTGTGAGGAATTCCAACAATTTCGAGTTTGAGCTGTTCTACGGGTAGTTCAAGACAAACTTTGAGTATTCAGGAATTGTGTACACACGCAGGTAAATAGTTTTACAGTTATTTTTGTGAACTAGTAAGTAGAGCTTAAAATGTTTCCAGATTCAAACTATTGCAACGTTGAAATAAATTGTTATACATTGATATTAGAATTATGTTCATATCCTTACAAATGTTATAAATGCAAAACCAAAAAATATCTAACTTATTTAATGTCTGGTATACAGATAGTCTAACCTGTGAAAGGGCTACTTTTTTATCCGGGTGCAAAAAGTATTTCCTTGGGGAAGCGGGTGAAACCGCGGGAGCGGCTAAAGGAGTTACAAGTTATGAGGAAAAATACTTTTGAATGATCACGAGCGTGGAAACCAGGTGGAGTAAACCATTAAGATTATTTGCATTATGAATCGAAAAGATCGAATATTGTATAAGCAAAGAATAAGTAGAAATATCCAATTATTACGTAAATTCCAAGTGTAACGAGGAAAATTCGAATCATTTTCGAGGAAATCATTATATATTCAGTTCGAAATCCATTGATAACAATATGAAATCAGATATTGTGTGTGTGTATGCTTCCGCATTATTTTGAAAAAGGTATGAAGTTCTAATGGTGTACGAAATAACATTCTATGTGGATCTCTTTCTTAATCATTTATGGCTCCAATTTAACTGGTTTTGACTCCACATTTCAAACTCAATAAACGCGGGTGAAGTCGCGGGCTAAGTACTAGTGATATTTATATTTATTGTAATGAATAAAAAGATCAAAGTTAAATATGAATAATTACAATTTGATATTTATTTCCGGGGAATAAATAAAATGCGATGTCAGAAGAAATTTGAAACTGCGTGGGGTAGTATAATTTCTTATAAAGCCTACGCAATTTTCATGTGCCCAATACACCCAAAACCGACAAAAATAGTAGATCCCCTTGCGGGAATCGAACCCACGCCTCTCGGTGCAGCACCCGATTCGATCGAGCACTAAACCATTCGTTCCTTCGAGTCAAGACATTAGTATCTTTTTATATTGTTCCCATCTCTCTTGTTGACAAAGAAACATTTCCCAGCGACAATTTTCTGAAAAACACATCTGTTAGCAAAACGTCAAACTCTTTGGAACTATAAAACCGACGTAATGAAATATAAAAACAGAAGAGACAGACTAGTTGCAATATTGTCCTTATTTATTTAGAGGCAAGCATGTGTTGTCTTACCAACTTATATTTTACTTACAACCGAATAAAAAATACAACCTTAGTTCTGGGTCATAAGGTTGAAATTCCCTTGGTGATGGTCCAAGTTAAGTGTAAATTACAGTTGTCAAGGTATGACTTGGTAGGAAATAGGTAGTACGGAACCACGCACGGTCCCAAGGAAATTGCGATGTTTTATTCTATTTGTTGAACAGTTGTCGGTCGATAGGAAATATAGTGAAGGATTTCTGAGTAGATGTAATATCAGAACGGCTTAGGGCTGTCCGCACTGTGAAATGTGAGCGTTGTTGGGGAAATTGTTTTTGAAGAGCATTGGAGGGAGTTTAATGTGCATTGGCTTTTCTTATAGTATAAGGATATTTCTGAACCAATATGACCTTCAAGCCTTAGAGAAAAGCGCGTGTTCTTTTTTCAAAAGCCGGCAACGTAAATGTGCTTGTATGTTGACATGTTCCTATCACATAAAAAATACGTCAAAGTTAAAGCTTTTTATTTCATGTCTATTATAGGTTCTTACATAACGACAATAGCAAAGTGCATGTTTGTGCATATAAAGTTACTGTTATTTACTTGCTGGGGGTTTTAACATTACTACTATGAAATTCTGTACCTACTGCCAATAAGCCAAAATAACTGAAAGAAAAACATGTTTATTACCCTTTGTATTAGACATAATTCTAACAGCTGTTAAAGAACAACGCCCAATAAATTATCTCAGAAACAGCCGACAACAATGTTATGCTGACAAATCCCTCATTTGTCAATTGTGCGGTAGCCCTACTTACACTACGGTGACAAAATGTGAAGAAATATGTTAAGAAGGTTTACATGATATATGTGCACACCCAATCTTTACATGTGTATGTTGTATGCGAATTTTTAGTAAAACAGTAAAGTTGTTTCTGTGCCTGAAAACAGGCTTTTTAATATGTCTGACACCAGTCTTACCAAGGTGTATTGGGTTGCCCGGGTAACTGGGTTGAGGTCAGATAGGCAGTCGCTCCTTGTTAAAGACTCGTACTCAGCTGCATCCAGTAAGACTGGAAACTGACCCTAACATAGTTGGAAAAAGGCTAGGCAAATGAAATGAGACAAAATGAGGAGCTAATTAAAGTGAGTTTTCTGAGCGTTCTTTTTATTCGACCGAGGGGAGATTTTTGATGTCCCTACAAGCTACTTACTTACTTTATTAGGGGGGAATACTATGTGCATATAGATTACGTCTGAAATGGCGGTAGTAATATACTTAGTGGGTTCACTGTCTTCAGTGGTTTCCCTTGATTTACTGGGTTTTACCCCGAAATTGAAAGATGGAAATTACGAGGTACCCGTTACTTTTGATAAAAAAAAAATTGGTCCATTTATTGACTTAATATTTGCTCGTTTAATGATTGTAAATCTTTTTACACTGCTTCTATGCTACTTATATTTTTTGGAGTTTTAATTAGCAGTACATGTATGTACATACTGAAATTCAGCTAGATCTATTTAGACGAGAAAATAACTGTTATGTTGCAAAGAAAACTCTCAAAACAGAAACCTTTTGTTGCCTATGATTTTTTATTTATTAAAAATAGCCGCAAGTTTTCCCTGTTCTAATAACAAAATACTTACCACTAACACACTTACGACCAAAAATTCAAATCTGGCATAAAGCAAAATATTCCCACCGCTACCCATTACCCATTTGCAGGCCGCAACAACCAGCCATAATTCAAATCTAAATTACTTGACAATTAAGTTGGCCGAGCCAAAACCACTTGGCACCGTCGTAACCTTACAAAAGTAGCGTTCAGATGCAAATGTTACGAGAACGATGTCACAGGCAATAATGGTGTAAATAACTATGGAATGCATCTTCTCTTATTGTCTGGTTGTGACGGTAAAATTTTGGCAAGAATTTATGGGAGAATTTGTATGTTGGTGAGAGAATTTTTGCTTTGACACTTGGATAAGTCAAGTTAGAGGATTGGACTGAGTCTCAGTCAAAACATGGATAACAAGAATGAAGAGTTTTATAATCGAACACAAATTCAAACTTTGAAACAGTTTATACTTAGAAGGGATCAAATCAATGACCATGCGTAAGCATTATTTATGGATACCAGGGAGGTAAACTGCATATATAAGAGATAAAGGGTACAAAATAGAAAACACAATCTATTCTCTACATAGTTGTGAAAAGCAATACCTACTCTAAAGAAATTGTTGCCTAATACATCAAAAGTCGAGATGCACAGCAGATATTTCTTGACGAGTTTACCTGACTAAAGCCAGAGCAAAGATATTGCACCGAAAATATCCAAATAATCGGAATTACTTTAAATTCATCCAAATAATTTTATCCGTCCTTCTGAAAATTGCTTCAAGGGAGAAATATTCCTGAAAGCCTCAAATTAACGCCATAGTCTGAACAATTATTCCGTTTAGGGTCCAATTCTTGGAATTATATTTTGTGTATTTACTAATTAAGCTGGAATGTTCGGAAGAATGTCTTTACCTTCAACAGTTACTATTTTAATTGAACCGTTTTATGAAGAGGTACTAATTTGTTGTTTGGGTCACGTTTTTAGAATACTTGGTAGGAATTGTAATCACGACCTTGAGTACTAAAAGGAGTGTTTTTGAGTTGTACAATGACTACAAATGGTCGTTAAGAAAGCATTACTCTTGTAATCTTGTACCTTTCATTAGAACGCAGAAACCTCAAAATATTTCAATATAATCTTCGAGTCAGCCACCCAATATTTGAGTAAATATTACTGTAGAACGAAATACGGAGAACCTATAAAAAAGTTATTAGTCTTGTCATACCAAAGTTGTCTCCCATCGATACACTATACGGAGCAAGCACAGTTTAACATTCTTCTTCAATCGATCCAACACCCAGTTCCGAAATCCCAAATATAACATCTACTAAAATATAAAGCCCTTCGTCCAGTATCGTAAAAACAGAAGATATAAATTCATCCGATGGGATATTCGCATAAAATGTATTATCGAGAACGAAACCGGACCTCTGATTTCATGATATTAAGTAGAACAGTTTTATGACCTATAAAAAAATCTTTTGAATGCGTGGCCCTGGATATGTAATATGGAGTAATGTATGGAGTTGTGAATCAAATATGTGACGGTACATAGGTATATTTCTGTTTCGAAATTCTCTGTTATAGCCATACCGATATAGTAGTCGACTCGTGTAAAATATACTACGATATATGGTAGTCAGCTGCATTCGGTCGGACTGAAAGTCGATCCCGATAGTTGTGAAAGGCTAGGCAGATGATGATATGGGGATAGGAGAAGAGGATCTTATACTAGAGAGATCACTTCTGATTGATTCCTTGAAGAAAATAATATAACAATTTATGTACGTACCTACAATTCTATCGTTATACTTCTCCTAGTAGTTATCTACCGTTTTCGTATGTGTATGTAGAAGATAATTATCTATCTCTAAGTATCCTGGCTGCATTGACACGTTGAATGGGTATATGCCAGCTTTTTGGGTACACTGCCGGATGACAGCGATGAGGATCAATTTTTCGACGCGCTTTATTAGTTTTAATTTTTATTTTTTCTATTGTCTAAGTTGTAGTTTATCATATTGTTTCTATTCATGTTAAAGATAAAGTGTTTTAACACCCATAACATCAAATTAACTTTAAATCCCAAACTACCAACACAAACTTCTAACATTCCCGAATTCGTCGAAATCAATTTATTTAATTTAAGAGAAACGTTTACAGAGTTCTCGTAATGAAATATTTTTGGCGCAAACTTTTAGAACAATTTAAGTCAAACGGTGCAGTCTAGATATTCCACTATTCTTGGTACGGACGTACGATAAATTTATTTCCAAACTTCTAGTTTAGTGTATTCGTTGCAGGTCAATACATTTGAGCGAGACTAAAGTAGTCCGTAGTTTTGAATTGATGTGATTTAGCTATCTCTTAGAGTTTTGTTCTCCTTTCTTCTTGGCGGGTGATTTTTGATATATTTTTGAGAATTGAGTTTTGGGTGATCGGATTTTTGTGTGTGTGTTTGGGAATGTGTAAATTATGCATGTGTGAAACATGTTTACTTTTAAGTAGGAAGATATATTATTTTTTTCAAAATCACGAAAATAAAGTTAAGATTCTATCTCATTGTAGAAATTAGCGGAATGTCACATTCCTGTGAGAAAATAAAAGTGGTACATTCTACATTATATAAGGGCAGAAGGATGTTGATGATGATGAAACTTTGATGTATTCTTGTAATAATTATGGATTATGAAACATACATAGGTACCATTAATCACCTCATGAAACGTTACCAATCTAATAAAATTCCCTAAATTAATGAAGAACATTTCATTTCCACACTCAGTGCAGCAGAAGTTTCTGCTGGTAAGAGTAACTGAACGATTTCTTTTGTAGCCAACTTGTGCATTCCAGTTGGGTGCAGTAAAGGCTGTATTGCAAGACAAATTGTGAGTCCGGTACTATACGTAGTAGGGCAGTCGAGGTACGGTTGGGGTATTCGAGACTTCTTCCATTATTTATTTTATAATCACTCTTCTTCTTGTCATGCCCTTTTTCCAAGTTATTTCAAGTAGGTGCCATAAGTTTTCACCTTTCATTGCTCTCTATTATAATGGCATACTATCCATCGCCATACATCCCCAAATGAAATATCCTTGTACACCCTTCTTATTCATGTCGTCTTTCAGCATTCAATTCTTCTTTTCTTTAGTATGCCTCTGCTTTACCTTCCATCGATATGCATACTTCACTAACACTCCCCCGTAACATCATGCCTTATATACCTTCTCAGCACATACTCTACCCATCACCATCAGCATTATATTATCCTTTGTACAGCTGGAAGCAGGCCCCTTCTCACACAGCAAAGAATTGAACGTTATTCTCATGCCAATAGCACGACTAACGCTGACCATAGCAAACATTACTACACTATCCAACGTAAGAACAACAACGGGAGTGCAAAGTTCCTCATCTCGGACACTGCAATTTATGTGAGATCTTTTGTAAAGGTTTCGTGTTCATACTCGAAGCTGCAGCGGTTATGATCCCTGTTATTTCTTTCTTTTTAATGCTCATTGTATCATCATTATCATCAGGAGAGTAATTTACCCCTTGATGAGTGAAATGAGGATTGTATAATAGTGGAATATTGATTCTTTAACGTCGAAAAAGGTCAAATATGCTTGTATTCATGTTCAGAACTCCTGTCTTAACTGTTAGCCGATAGCTGGTCCGATAGTAGGTTCATAGTTTATTTTGAAGGTAATCGTTATTCTAAGGGACTTTTTAGTCGACACCGTTTGGATACGAGCACTAAGTTATAACATGAGCACTAAGTTTAACCCTATACTGATTTAAGGGCACGATTCGGCAGAATAAAAGTTTGGAGTGTGCGGGGCTCTCAATGTACAAAATAATGTTACATTCCGAGATAACAACACAGTTTTCTGGTAAAACTAGGGTATAAAAATATATAGGTAGGTACATATTTTTTTGCTGAATGTACTAAATATGTATTTGAATTGCAATACTTATGTCAGATCAATTCGAAACAGTGTCATAGTTTTAGTTGAATACAAAATGAAAATTAACTAAAGTGGGTGCATCGCTATGGGAATCAATTATAACAATATTTATTGGTTGATGATAAATGAAATGTTTCAGTACGTGAGTGGGATGAAATATCCATTGAGTGTTATTAAAAACGATTTGTTTTGGTACTTCAAGTGGCATTTTCGTTTATTATTATGTAATTCCTCTTTCATACCTGTTAAAATAGTATATGGTATGCTGTGAAATTTATTTTATCAAAGTTTACTTAAATAAATTAATAATCCCTACTAATATTACAAATGCGAAAGTAACTCTGTCTGTCTATCTGTATGTCTGTCTGTTACGCTTTCACGTCTAAACCACTGAACTGATTTTAATAAAATTTGGTACAGAGACAGAGTTGACCGTGAGAAAGAACAAAGGATAGTTTTTATCCCGGACTTTTGAAGAATTCTCTTGGAAACGTGATAGCTAGTCAAAATATAATATTGCTTACAGCTTCAAATCCACCACCATATCTTTAATTTACATCTAAATTGGTTATGCTGTTTTTTACATAGGTAAAAGCTTTCGCGTTAGAGATTTATTTAGCAGTTACCATTAAAATTTATTTAAGTACCTAATTATAATGATTCCAAAAATAAAAACCACTTATTTTAATTGTAAAAAACTAAACGAAAATACAAGTGAATCTTAGCTAAAAGCGTTAAGGAAGTTTCCCCACTGCTTTCACGGATAAACACGATGACAGTAAGTCTTGTATGTTATTGTAAGCCTTAAGCTTCGCTAAATCCTCTTAAATTAAATTTTAAGCTAGATAAATCTGATGCCATTGAAATATTCAAATCTTCTTTATACTTAATGTTAAGAGTCTTTAAATGTAGATCGTTAAGTAAGAATGTAGGATTTACTTAACATACTAAAGTGGTTGACTGTTTATTTTTAAGATGGTTGGTTTCAGTTGGGGCTCAGATTGAGGTTAATAAAGAAAAAGAAAATGCGAAGATTACTGAAGATAATGATGACAGTTAATAGAATGATGATGACAATAAAAGTGGGACCATAAGTGCTTGCAAAGGCCTAAATGAAATAAAATGAGTTGACATTGGGGCAGTGTTTGATGGATAGGATGATAAAACAGATTAATTATAACATGAAAGGGTTGGTTCAGGATTTGTGCAGTTTTTATATAATTATACTTTTTATCTTGTTCCATAGATGTAGGTTTGATCAATATCTATTCAGCACATTTACCGACTTCATCGACAGTATTCTGTTTACACTGATTAAAGTATAAAAGATCAGTAGCGACAAAATCGTTAACTTAAAACAAAAATGTAACACAAAATACACTATCCTCACAAAAAAGGGAACAAAGTCGATTAAAACTAAGCATATATTCAACAAAAACTCTACAGCGTTGAACCCTAACTTTTTAGTCTTAGCAAAGTCCCGTCCAACGAACTACAATTAAAATGCTTAATTAATGGCGTGATCTCCTGAATATGTAAAACTAGAAGCTAACGCGGACCTTATCTTTTAGAAGTTCAAAAAACATTTTTCATTAACGAAATTGTTCAAGCTCGAAATTTAACGTGAAAGGACGTTAAAGTCACAATTAAGGACTTGTTTCGACGCAATTCTGGGACAATGACGACTGGCTGACAATTCGCGAAGTTTGTTCGCTATGAACTGAGGCGGTGTTAAGAGTACATTTGAGGCTCGGCTAGAGCGAGGGCCCTTCTAAATACTCGAGTGAGTGTTTACTGATCCTCTCGAACAAATATGTTGTGTACCGATGTATTATATTATTGTGTTGGTATCTTGCGAGGGTTTAGGACTTACGCATTGTTTGAAGATGGAAGCTTTCATCTATGTGTAGAAGTGTGCCGTTTTGTTTTAGTACATAATACAGTCTTATCGGTTTTCCTAGAAAAGTTTGGTGGTAGTCCTGATTCATTTTCGCCCAATGTTTTTGGGATTTGTGATATAAAAATAAGGTATGTCGATGATTCGATAGTAGTGTGATGTTTTGTTACAAAATATGATGCATTTTCACGACCTTGAAAAATTTGCCGCATGTATCCCAAACATTAATGATAAAATGAAGCTTCCACTAATGTGTTAGTTCCCAAATTTTTGACAATCATTATGTTAATGATCAACTCTTAATCGATTGACGTCGCACAAATGATTGCAGTATCAGTAATTACATTGAAATCATTACGCGACTGACCTAATTTGGTTTTGATGTGCTCTCCATAAAATGAATTGTAATACTGTTAATGATTTTGGTTTTCATACTTGTAGTGGTGAGGTATGGAATATTCTAGATATTTTTTTGTGTGGATCTAGCGATGATGTATGGTCAAGTAGGAGAAAAATCTTCTAAGTCTCTTTTCTCGTAATTGTGGATGCAGTAGAAATTGATGCCTTTTTTCAGTAAAAGCTGCATTAGAAATGCATTTGGCTAAATATGGTAGGTTAGAATGTGACTTATCAATGACATCAGTAAAGGTCCTTGGGAATCGTTGCTCCATTTGTGCACCAGGCCACAAAATTAGGACCATAAACTGAAAATATTTAACATGCTATCATTTAGGCACACTTTGAATTTCATAAATTAAATATGAATATGAAAACAAAAACCCTCAATTCGCAAATGAATCCACATACGAAAGCTGGTAAAACGGCTTATAATACGGCTGTCAGTAAAAACAATGTCGAGTCGAAAGTAAATCGTGATATAACATTGTTACGAGAGCTCTCATTAAAATAACAAGCAAGCCAAACCAAAGTTAACATCACATTCACAAAATAAATAAACTGAAACAAAATTTTAATCATCCAAATGAATTATATTTAAACAATGGGCCAAACAAACATTTCGCGAAGTTCCTTAATGAAGAAAGCCTGGGTAGGAAGTTGATGGCAAAACTTCAGGTAGAATTAATATGAGTATTCTGCTTAAAACCACCTTTTCTTTGATATACTGGGAGCTAAACTCGTGTATTTATTTGGGACGAGGTACGGTTGGAATATAAATAAAATAAAAACTTCTTGGAGACATATCAGTTGGTAGCAATGTTTGTTTGGGCCGGTAATACGGTGTTGGTTGTAATTTATCATGGTTGTCGTCAGTGTGGTGACGTGTCAGCATTACGTAGGTTTGTTGACGGTGTCGATGCTCGCCTGTGTAATAAAGTGAGACAACGTTTGACGTATTTTTTGACGGCTGATAAATGTTGTCCCGATGCTAACAAAACGTCAGGCTGTTTTTCCCTGACTCTGTTACTTGTTACGTAATAATTTGGGGGTTAACAGTACATGACAAACATCATTCTGGAACAGAGATATATCACGTCCTTTTATTTAATTTAGTATTTCGTTTTTAAGTGAAAAATGGCTCAAAAGTCGCACATGTTGACAATTACGACTAAGCTACGTTAATCGCGGTACGTGGATATTTTATTCATCAAATGAATAATTTCCTAAATACTAAATTCAGGGCTTTTGAACCCGGTTCTTGACGACCCAAGTACCTGCGGACTTTATACCTAAGTAATAAAATGTCTGGCCTAATAAAGTAACCTTAAAAACATTAGACTGAAGTTGAACATTTAAATAAATAAACAAAAGAGTAGGTAAACAACGAGGCGTGTTTCAGTAAAATGTCTTTAGGACTTTCAGTCTAGCTAGATACTGCATTAAAAATTATATTTCGAATTTAGTTTACTATTACTAGAATTGGATGCTTCACTTGTGAGATGACTCCTGCTTTTTGTTTTATTGATTTCTCTTACTAATAATTTACTGCTGGAGTCCATAGGGCTTTCTGCCAAAACATGGTTAGTTTAGTAATTTGCCTCCCAAAAGAGCCATTGAAAGACGTCAACAAATTTCTAAGGGCACCATTTAACTCCTAATTCCTACTGCAAATAGAAAGTCATTTTCTAATTACCTGTAAAGGTCCGAAACATACTTCCCAAACCGACCAACTGACCGCACAATGTAAAGCATTCACGTAAATTGAACCGGTAATTACCAGTTTCGCAAACAGGATGAAACCAGTTCAATCCGGTTTCTGTAAGCGCTGGTATAGTCGACACACCGGTTTTTGTTGGTGCTCCGAGCTTAATTTTAGAGAACATTTTGGTCATCGAAGTTAATTAGTGGGGAACTTGTTTGGAAGGGGGGAAAGGCTTGTTTTTTGTGAGACTTAGAAGGTAGAGTTGTCGATACTGCGCGTCAAGATAGTAGCCATACAAGATTGTGGAAGTTGACAGTTGTTTGGTTAAATACTGAAATGTGTTTATTTCATTGTCAATCTGTCAAAAAACTCAATCTCCAAATTTTTCGAGAAAGCCAAATGTAGTGCCTGCTTTTGGTAAGTTACTATATTTGCTTATAAACTAATAATGGTTTAAAAACAAAATTACCAAAATTCACGTAATTAAGATGAAGCAGAAAATCGATACGTTTTATTGTAACTTAAATACTTTCAAAACATGCACGACCCTAGACGAGTGAAACCACGAACAAACACTTAGTGTTAAAAAGCCTCTTAAAGTAACTATAGGAAACTTTCATTAATATCAAGTTAAATATAAACACACTCAGCTTTTCCTAGCATCCATTAAGTATTTGCTGATAGAGCAAAAACTACTAAAATAAACGGTCATGAATTTTCTATACACTATCAAAGCCTTTGTGTGGGTGTACCTGTACTATCGAGCACAATATACTTTCAACAAAGACCAAGAAATAAATACTCATCTAAAATGTAGGGGATGGCATTTTTTATCGTTGAAAAGAGTCACCTTTGACGCCGACGGTCGATTTTTCCAATAATATGTCAGTACCGTGTTTACGTGTTCGGTACAAAAGCGATTTTGTGCTTGACTGTACCGGCCGCGGCTTGTCACTTTTGCACGCCATTGTACGGCACTTGTCAGTCATTGTTCGCGGATCGACTTATATTGAAAGTTTTTTTGGCAAAAGATTTTTAGCACACATTAAGGATTCCTATAATGATTTATTTTCGGATATTTTAGTAACTAAAACATATTGACACCCATTAAAAATAATATGTATTAAAAATATGTCTAAGTGCAAACATTTTCATTAATACTGTTGCTATTTCAAAAAGACCAACAAAATAAAATAATTTGGCACATTGAAAATTATATTTCAATTTAATACCAAGAACCAGTTTTAACCGGTTAAAACACGCATTAACTGGTAAAAGCTAGTAAGTATTTACAATATTATTGATGTGAGCGCTTGTTTTCGGCGGGAAGACTTATGTATTGCATTATTGCTGACGCTACCCCGTCGAGCACTATCCTGTATTAACTATAGGCGTAATACAGGGTGCTTGAAAAGGTAATTTATTTATTTTATATTTTTTTCTCATTGTAGAAAGATTAAGGTTACATTTTGTACTTTAATTAAAATACGACATTAAAGAAGTCTAGCAAGAATGTAATAATGAAATAATTTGAAATAGGTTAAGGAGTTCCTGATTTTATCGCGTTTTTTAAACAAAGCAATAAACAGACTATTCAACTCATTAATATTAAGTTTAGGTCAGCTGAAATTATAGTATTCAATAACGCATTTACTAACTACCAAAAATCATCATCATCATCATCATCCCAGCCATAGGACGTCTACTGCTGAACATAGGCCTCCCCCTTAGATCTCCACAGATACCTGTTGGTACTTACCAAATATAATCAGAGATAATTCACGACAAAATTATAACCACCTCTGCATTAAGCGATAAATAAGTCATTTTGCTTCTAAAAATGCAAATAAACCACAAAATACCTCTTATTTAAATTTTGGGGGTTACTGACACAACCATGTTATTCTTTGTGAAGAAAACAGAATCGTAAATATGTGTGGAATTGAATTGTTACGAGTAGTGTAACCAGCTATTGTGTGTGTTGAGGATTTCAGTGTTTTTGTGTTTTGTGACCTGTAAAGACGCTTTTTAGACTTGTTATTTGGTTTGGAGGTGACAAAAATTGAATATGAATTCATGTATTTTTTGTATAGAATATCATACCTATGAAGAATAATGACAACACAAAGGAAAAACTGGATGCGAGAAGCCGAAAATCGATCTCAGTGGCGTGCACTTGGAGAGGCCTATGTCCAGCAGTGGACTGCGATAGCCTGATGATGATGAAAGGAAAATCAAAAACATCTCAATCATTATGTGGTCACGTATCACATAACCTAAAAGTGACAAACGACTTGCATTATTATTTATATTTAGCGAAATCTATAAAAAACCTATAAGAAATTATGGATTTCACACGTTTAAAAAATCTTTAGAAAACATCGTTCATTCACCATCCTTCAATAAACCGACAGTCGAGACAAACGACCGTCTTTAAGTAGGCTCTTCAATTTTATTCAAAAAAACCTCTGTATTATCAAAATATTAGGTGTTATCTTGTCAGGTATTAATCCGAGTGATCAATCATTCAACAAAATAATTTTTCGTAAATTTCCTTTTGAAGCATCCTGTATAAGAAATTATAACAAATGGCCTACACCCTGTGATGTATGGTGAGATGATGTGGCATCAATCTATTGGATGTTCTGTTTGGACACGAAACTATTAGTTTTGAAGGAATATGAGTCATATTTCGGCAGATTTGATGAAGTAGTCAAGTTTTGTTGAAAAGGGGGACGAGTGGTGAGGATTTATACACTTAAAGTTACTGAATTTGGGACAGTATTTATTACAAGAAGTACTTTGATATAGTGTAAAACAAACATCATGAAATTGTACTTAAGCAATTCCTCGGAGAAAGGTCCGTGACAGCCGTGCGAAGCTGTTGCGATTAAAATCTCTGTATGGGAATGTATGAAAACGTTTTTGAGGCACAGCGTATGTTTAAAGTGTAGCGTTTTGAGTACCATAAGTTAGCTATAAGACCTATTGTTGCATACTAATAAATACTTTGACTTCGATGGGTTGCTATGGTCGCTCCTTTCCGAATTGTACTATTTACTTATGTACCTTTGGAAATACATATATTTTCTGTCATATTCGTTTTTTTTTAATTAAAAAACACAGTCAAATTAAAATTAATGCTAGATTTGTATTGTTTACAGTTAACAACACTCATATAAAACAGAAACTGCTTGTAATTATTAATGTGTATGATACGATTTAAAATGCCTGAAATAAAAAATACCTATTTTATTTAAATTAATGCGAACATATGACATTAATGCGAATATATTAATGACTTGCAACACAAATGTGACCGAACTTTAGTTTTTGTTGATATTATAAATCAAGTGAATTTGCAACGGTTCTAACAAATACGAGTATAGGCGACGTGATGTGGAAATCCGTTGGTCTTGTGAGCTGCATTCGGTATGCAAATTTTATTGTACCAGATGAAAATGTACGGAGGTTGGCTTAATAACTTTTGTGTGTCTGGATTATAGTATTTTGTAAGATTACGTAGAAGATGGTGTATTTAGTCAGATGATACTTAAAAGGTAAAATGATTACTTATCATTTTAGGTTTTTTAATATGTTTTCCAATGTAAAGGTGGCTTAAAAATAATGGATCTCGAATTCCTTATGTAAAAAAACAGTTTTAGCGAATTCAAAAATTGATTACATTTTCTATGTAAATAAAGAAATGATACAATGTTTACAATGAAAAATTCACCGCGCGGTCATATCGGAGTATTAAAACAATATTGGCAAGTTTAGTCGTTACCAAAAAGCAGTTTCCTAGAAATCTACGATTATCCATACTCCATACGAATATTTGGTGTACTAAATAGTTTTCAACGCATCACACGTGGCGCTTTAAACCTTTGAACCTAGAGCTTCGACGAATTGGCTTTGTGACTTTTTTCCAAAAAAAAACGGCCTATTTTTTTGTCTTTCACACAAAGCATTTTTGACAGAATATTTTCACGGCGATTGACATTTACACCTGATTTTTTTCAATAGATTTTTGTGTAGGTTTCATGACTATTATTTTTCAGTCGTTTTTGCATGTGAAGTGTCGATGGCTGGGTGAGCGAGTTTTTAATATACCACTTGTAAAGGGTTTAGAGTATTGTTCATTTTTCGCGTTTTGTTTTAAGTGACATTGACAGTAGATTTGTAGGTTGATGTGTTTTTTTTTTGGAATAATATTTTGCGATATGATTCGATCATTCTTTTTTAAAGTTAAAATGATGTAATATTGTTGGTACGAAATGACTTTGTTTTTAATAAACAAAAATTATTTTAAAAATTTTGTTTTGACACACCCTGTAGTTGAGATATACTATTGAGACAAAATTAGGATTAGTGCGAATTTATTAAAATCCTTAAACTTTGGATTTTGATAAAGACGCGTAATTGATTTAAAATAACCATCAGTATTATTTAGCTTTAACCAGTAATCATCGTTTTTTCGTCAAAAACAAATAACACTAAAATAACGTAAAAGAGTTTCGTCCAGCAATGGGACAGTAAACCGATTACGAAAAAAACCAACAGATTTAATTAAATGATACAAAAGTTTTCAATTTCAATTCTCTCTTTGACCATCTGAAAGGGGATGCTATAAAAATATAACCGAAAACAAAACAAATTTCTATCGTATCCTTTAAAAGTACCAGCAACTACTGGTCCGATTTGAAAATTTTTTTCAGTGTTAGATAGCCCATTTATCGAGGAAGGCTATAGGCTACTTTTTATCCCGGTACGAGAAGTAGTTCTCACGGGATGCGGGTGAAACCGCTGGCAGAATCTAGTTCAATATAATAATTGACCCAATGATTGTCATTTTTTTAAAGAGTATCTTGATTCGAATCAAACCTTTCAGTCAGTCTAATACCGGTTAAATACCTTTTTTGACCTTTATAACGTACGCGCTACCATTCATATTCATACTGATTTATGAGCCCAAACAAACTGTCGGCCGACTTAAAGTGTGCAGTGTGTGGGTACATGTGACATTTTAATTATTTTTCACTTGGATATTTTTTTTTTTGTTATTAGTGATAAAAGCTTCGTTTACAAGCCTGTAACATGTGCAAGGGAAATTAAAATTTTATTCGCATTGCTAAAATAAATTGAAAATGGTTACCCACCAAGCATTTGTTTGGTCGTACATTTATTTTCTGTAGCCGCGATACTGTAGTTTATTTTTGGACGGCATTAAAGTAAAATAATTTAGTTTATCTTAATTACATGGAATGGTATAAGGATTTCATGTTTTTAATCTGGGATTAACGAAATTGTGGTCTGCGTGGTATTACAAAAAATACGTTACTGTAAAATATTAATGTGTACAAGATAATTAAAAGTGCTCTTTTTCGTTGTATTATTATTTTATGTGGAATAACATTTAATTTACAAATTGCCACTGATATGAAACCACAAGTTTTCAAAGTGTTCCATTTAATTTCGATTTTCCGAATTGCCGAGTACCTATACATTAACCGATATTTTTTACGACATGAAAAAAAATGCAACTTTTTTCACGGTATTATTTTTTTACTTTTACGTCATTTATCAAACAATGTAGATATTTCTCCCATCAATTCTTCAATTCCAAAAAAACACTTTCCATCAAGCAAAAAATCTAATCTAATATCAGACAAAAATCATCCAGTTCAAGTACACAATTATAAATAATTCATTCGCTATATTTGACTTTGCTAAACAGGTTGTCAAGTAGGAATATCCCAAGGCGATTTAAAGAAATTGAAGGTAGATCTTGACTTCTTAAGAAATCCCTAGAGGTACTTCAGAAGGGCTATAAATCAAAAGAAATCTCTACCAGTACCTACAAGGTTGTATATCTGAAAGGTAAGACAGTCTGTGTCTACATAAAATAAGTTAGGAAAAGCTTATCGTTTCAGTATAGATAAATGTTTAGACTTTGATAATTTACTAGTGTAACATACTAGGTTCAGCCAGCGGTTTCTCCCGCTTCCTGTGGGAACTACTCCGCCTACCTGGCTAAAAAGTAGGTAACATATAGCCTTCTTTACACAACATATTAATCCCTAAAAATATACAAAGAATGCATAAAGTTGTATGTTTTATTTATTTCCGTAAAGTTCTTCTCTTGTTTTCGAAAAAAAATTGGAATTACATACACGACATAACAATTAAGTACTGGTATAAAAGAACAGATAATATAATTGTTGCCATTTCGCTTTAAACCTTTAAGCATTCATTTTCTCTTATATTTAACTGCCCCAGTTTTGTATTGTGTATTTAAAAATTCCAAAGTAATATGTTGTGTGTACCAAGAATGTCTTCTTTAAAATACATTTTCAGAAAACGATTGACAAACAAATTCAAATCCAAAATTAGTATCAAGATAAAATTAAATTAATTACCCTTGTATTGAATTACAATATCATCAATTCTATTATCATCATCCCTTATCCCAATTTTATTCAGGTAATAGAAAGTTTTCTTCTTCTATCTGCTGTCATCCCACGAGTCCTACCATTCTTTTTACCCAGAAATGTTTTATTATCATCTACATAAATGTACTGAAACATTATCCTAACACGCAGTTTATATAACAAGGCAAAAGGAACACAAACATGTGTGACCACCCAAATTAATGCAACAGCTAGATCTAGCACATAGACTGAAATATTATTATTTCAACGTGAAAATGAAGCAAAATAAAATTAAGTTCCAACACGGGTGTTCGTTATCTTGACAAATTAAATTCAGAGCCAGATAAATAATGATAACATTAAAATATTCATGGCGAATGAAAAGAGCATTTTTTAGAGTTCGTTGGTGAAATGTGGGCAGCGAACCATTTTGATTTTAACATGTGGATATAACTCTGACACATCATCATCTACCTAGTCTTGCCCCAACTATGTATGTTGGGGTCGGCTTCCAGTCTCACTAGATGCAGCTGTGTACCAAGGAGTGACTGCCTTTCTGACTTCCTCAACCCAGTTACCCGGGCAACCCAATACCCTTAGGTAAGACTGGTTGTCAGACTTACTGGCTACTGGCCACCGTGACGACTGCCAAAGATGTTCAATGACAGCCGTAATGGTGGAGACACAACTGTCTTATTTTTTTGGTTGAAAAACACATAAGATACAACCTTTTCAGCATAATGATTTATCGATTTTATTTGTTTAATATTAGAAAACATTGCAGATATACAGTATTACAAATACGATAGGTGAAATTACGAAATCGATATATCTACTGGGACTTTGACCACATTATTGCAATTACACTCTTTATCCATTAAAACTACTCTGTCGCATATTTACTGTTGGTTTATATAGAATCTATTTAATAAAATCAACCACTCTGACTGAAACAGTTATATTAAATTGAGTAAAAATACGGAAAATAAATCTCACTTGCCTACGGAACCCGACTACAATTTTTAATTCAGATTTCACTTTAATTTGCGTAAGACTCAGTGAGATTATCATAATTAAGTAGGAATGTTAAATAAATGAGAATTCTAAAATAACATTAGTACTTACGATTGAAGTTTTAGGAAATGGAAATTACTTGAGAAAGGAACTTTATTTCGCTATTTTGGGACCTTCATAATACGGGATTATATTAGAAAATATTAATATATTAAGAAAAAACTAGAAATCTAATTTATTCACTGCTTTCCATTGAACATAGGACTTAATAACAGTGAATTAAAATGCTCGTCACGAATTCACCGCAAGAAGTTTGAAATGGCTACCGAAAAATTAATAAAGCGACGAAATCAACAACGTATATAGAAAACCATTTCAAATACATTGAATTTTCATTAAAAATATAACGTCACTTATTAAATACACTGGTAAGTACTGAAAGCACCAAAAGTACGAGTCATTAAAATATCTCCCTAACTATGTTAGGGTCGGCATCCAGTCTAACCTTATGCAGCTGAGTACCAGTGTATTACAAGGAGCTACTGCTTACCTGGCCTCCTCCACCCAGCTACCCGGCCAACCGAATACCCCTTGGTAACACAAAAAGCACGAGAATCTCAACCAAAAAACGTTGACAAATTCAGCATTCACAGCAGAAGTCGACGGCTATAATTCATGTGAACAGACAAAAGGGCTGCAAGCCCTACTTTACATTTGAATAGAAGGTTTATTGCATTAAAATAATAATCTCGCTTCTCTTCACATTAAGGAGAGAAAGAGAGCTTCTGACCTATTTCACGATTACCGACCAAGTGCGCCTTAGTTCGGCCACGGAGGAAGGAAAGAGTGGAGATGCCGTTAAGTAAAGATTACCATACACATTTGACCTACAAGAAATGACGTCAAATGACGATTATAATGATGTCCTCCTAACTGATTATCAAGAGCATTTACGCAGGTACAAGTGCACTCAATGTTCCTTTACTATCATGGCCCGAGGTATGACCGAAGGTAATCCGACACGACTGGAGAGAGATCAAGTGCCGGACCGACATCACGTATTCTCCGATGCACGGGTGTATCAATCACCAACTTCCCGGCCCCGGGCTGCTTAGTGAAAGTTTCTATAACCCGGTGTGACCAAAACGAGCTACTAGTAACTAACTTGTGTACTTGGAACTTGCCGTAATCTTTCTACGGAAGCCGTAGTGTGTTCTGACCTTAGTTGAATACAGAATTGGTAGGTCATTATTTGAGTATGAATAAGCGTGACTGTTTTAGTGGATTTGTTTGTTTATTCGGCTTTAAAAGCAAGTAATTTTATTATCATGAAAGAATATTTTTAACGAAGCTTAAATCGCTAATGTAAGTGCATATAAGTTGTAAATGTTTAATACTGTAGCTGGTTATACTGCAAAAATGTTTGTTTTAATATTTCTAGTTTATAGAATCACAAATTGCTTACAATCGTAAAATACATATTTATCTGTGAAATCATTTAGACCTTGTATTATAAGCTAATTATACGTATTTTCAGTTGTCAAATGTGCTAATTCTCCCCTCAAAGAATATTGATTTGAATTGTCGTTCATATGATATGGTAATGCATTAACGATGGCCCAAACTTCACCAATATTCGTACCAAGTTAAAGGAACTCGCAATCCAATATGCATCAGAATTCGTTAGGGGAAGAATTGAACAATATGCGTTTATATGTTTACGGCCGCTTCCAATATTCTATCCATCTCTGGATTTGCTTACCAGAGATAGAATTTTGACATTGGCCCTATACAAGTAATGACAAATTCCGTTTTCTAATAAGTAAAATAATAGTTATTATTAGTCTAATTAGATAGTATTTAAGTTTAGATTGTGAGTGCATATAATATGAGAGTAATAAATATATGAAGCGTCACTTACAAAAAAACTATAGATAGATTGAATATTGGGAACGGCGGTAAAAATACAAAACTTGACGGAGATATCAAAGTTCGTGGGATTTTTATATGACCATTCCGATGATGACGTTCATATTTTTTTCCTTCTCGAAGCAAAAAGAAAGGGTGTTATTATATGTTTGACCGTTGTGTGTTTCTGTCTGTCTGTGGTAATTATTAAACCGATTACGTTGCATTTTTTCTTGATGGTAGCCGGTTTTTCAGCCGTGGTACTTAGATATTGTTATGTTCTATCAAACTTAGCTCAGTCGTTTTGTTGCTAAAAAGGTATACATAGATAGACACAATAGAATTTTCATTAGGTTTCTTTCGCTTCTAAAATAGTATGTTAATATCTGTTTTATTTATTAAAAGTATTTAGCATAAGTTGATTGTATGAAGTTTCAGATTATTGCAGTTATGGCATGGAAGAGTCTGTCTTCAATATTCTATACTTACCTACTGTCTTTTTTCTCGTACTTCCGTATTATGGTATTTGTAGGACTACCATTTTTTTCAAATCACCACGACTTCAATGTTTCAAATCTCAAAGAGCAATCCCTACATTGGCAGCCACAAATCTATTAAATAAAATAACAAACAAACAAACACTCAGACTATCGGAAATGAGCAAACAATTGGACGCCTGCGACTGTGCCAGGGTTGCCACGTAATATTGAGATACTTTTGTAGGTACATAATTATGTAGTGTGATCATTTTCTTGCTTTTTGGCTATTTAACTTTTGGACAGTAGTAAGGATTTTACTACTGTTACAAATGCGAACGTCATTCTGTCTGTCTATCTACTAACTACTGAACCAATTTAGAAAAAATGTTGTACAAAGATAGTTTAGGGCCTGAAAAATTATAAAACTGGCTAGGTAGCTTATGTAATTTTTACGGGAAGCGTAGTTCCCCCGGTGACTTTATACATGAACCTAAAAAGGTCAACTAACTAATGAACATTAATCACACGTAAATTAGCAAGAATGATGAATAGGTAGGTACACATTGACAATTTATTTAATGAAAAAAAACATGGACTTTCACGTCAATGAACCATCCATGTTATTTTTTTATGACAAACGACGACACAAAAAAAAAAACAACCACAAATAATTTGTGAACCCTACTCAGCAATATTTCAGAACGCGACAAGCCAACAAATCAACGTTCGAAGTTCAAACGTCTGTGTATGTGATGTATCGCGTCACTCAGTTCCGCCGCCGACCGGAACTTCTGGCGAGCCAATAGAGCCTCCGAGTAGTCACGGACAGCGGTAGAATATATAAGTACTGTGGGCTTTAATAGCAACATGTGGGTACTTTGTAATCACTGGTGTATTTCGCTTATTGGATTTTGTAGTATATGGCTTTGATAATTTTCTCTCTGTTAAACTTTTTTGCGTATAGTTTTGTAAGCATATTTTAATTCACATAATATAAGGTAAATAGTATGACAAGTAAGAAAAAGACTGGCCTTCTTAAAACGTTTCATTTTGACACTCGTATAATATGAGGATTACTAGCTTACACCTGCGGTTTCACTCGCGTCTTGAGGGATCTACTTCCCTGGTAGGGACAAAAATAGTCATATGTTATTCTCATGTAATAGTAAATATTATTCGGATAGGTAGTAAATAGATAAGTAGTATGTAACCCATATTACTGTCAAGTTTAATCAGACGTTTTTGCGTGAAAGCATACATTATGTACATGCAAACTATCGCATTTACAATATTTGTAGGATTACATTTTAATGAATTCAGGCATTTTACACATGTAAATAGCAAACGTATATTATGAAACAAACCCTAAGTAATATTTCCTTCAATTTACATTTTTAATAAACACAACACATATTCCAAGAAGCTACCTTTCCTTGCCATGCGAACAATTCCTTTGTGAGATTCCTATCCGTCGAGTAAACTATGCACGTTATACATACTTAGTGAAAAGACGCAACGCACGTCATCAAATGCAGTCTTAGAAACTGACCAATCAGGGACGAGGGATTATAGAAGTCGTAGTTTTAAAAGAAGAACGTCTATTAACTGTGTTTCTATAATACTGAAGTATTGCAGATATTTTTTCAGAAATTAGACCCATATAAAATAATATCAATAATCATAATATACAACTAAGTTTGTTCTTGCTTGTGCTAATCTATGCAACTGCTGGTCAGAATAGCAAAAATATTTCGGTGTATGATAGTCAATAATTCAAGAAGATATTGGCTACTGTTTATTGCGCGAAGTAGGTGGAACTACTTGCGGAAACGAGTTTTATTATATTAAACGATCGAATATTGAATGTCTGGAATTTATTTCAGGTAAATGGGAGGAATTTAGTTTTACATCATTTTAAAACCACCATTTGCTTGGCAAGTCCTCGTAGACTCACAGCACTCAACAACCTTAGTATATATTTCACTCAAAAACCCTTTGAATAATTTAGTAGCTGTTAATGTGAAATTCGTTCGACACTAAAATGTCGTCGATATTTAATTTCATGAATAGCTTAAATCGCTCTTTGAATGGTTTTCGCTGAAATATGACAAAGTTCCAAGTTAGGTAAAATTCGCGGCACCTTGCGCCCTTGTCCAATAAAGCTGTGGACACAAACACTGCAGGAAACCTGAGCGATTTTTTTTAAATTGATTTCCATTAGAACATTTTCACACGACTTTCCGCTTGGTTTCTTCACGTGGCATTATTATTTTTATTTATTTATTTATTTGGAAGGCCTTTGCCCAGCAGTGGGACAATAAGGGCTAAGAATAAATAAAAATTTATTTATTTATTTATTTTAATTTACAAAGGTAGCCATATTATAAGCTAAGCCCCACAAAACCGTTGTAATGGTTTGACTGTGGGGTCAGTGGGTATCTTTAATAACACTTAAAACTTATAACTAAATACTATATAGATAATGACAAAGAACTTGCAATTACATATAAACTTAAATAATTTCTAAATAATATAATTTTAATTTACGCTTGAATGTATGTTTGTAGGGGTGCGTGTATATTTCGAGCGTCAATAATAAACAATAGACACCTACCTGTACAAACGATGTCACCAGAGAATAGTCTGTCTTTCCAGTTCAAATTGGAATAGTAGTTTCGGAACCTATTTAATGCATACTTAGTCAAAGTTAAATAATTACTTAAAAAGAACGCAAAAAATAACCAACTAATAATTTACTTTAAAAGAAAAAAATCTATCCACTTTGATTGATGATGATGATGATGTCCTCCTAGCCGATTATCGGCTACGGCGGCTGTTCTCATGTAAGGAGATTAGCCAACTACGCAGGACATATTATAGTGCACGAGCATTTGCGCAGACACAGGTGCACTCACTATTCCTTAACTCTCATAGCCCGATGGGACGGTAATCCGACACGACCGGAGAGAGATCAGGCGCAGGACCGACATTTACGTGTTCTCCGATGCACGGGTGTATCAATCACCAGCTTCCAGGCTCCGGGCTGCTTTGTGAAAGTCTTCTAAAACCCACAAAGCGATTTCGGCCCGACTCGGGAATCGAACCCGAGACCTCGTGCTCAGCAGCCGCACTTGCGACAGCTAGACCAACGAGGCAGTTGCTATCCACTTTATAATCCTACTAAATCTATGTTTGTTATTATTTCACGCAAAAACGGCTGGACCGATTTGGTATGTAGATAGATGATACCCTGGATTAATACATAGGCTACTTTTTATCAACACACCACGCGAAGGATGAAGCCGCCAGCGGTACCTAGCTAGTGTAGTATAGAAATATAGATCAAAGTCAAAGTATTTATTATTTGTAAAACATAGGTATAAAATAAAATGTAGATCTTAAAATTAAAATAGTGCGCTATGTTCTGTCTATGATGAGACGTACCTACAAATATGGTTTGGACTACATACTAGAATTAAAATAATATTTTTTTACAATTAAAACTAGAATTAAATATCTAAATTATTCGTTTAAGAACTCATCAACCTTGTAGAAACATTTCTCAATTAGAATTTTTTGTAATGTTTTCTTAAACTTATTAAGAGGTAGTATTAGTAGTATTTTAACCTAGATAAAATTGTTATTTATCAGGCTTCTATAACCCCACCGTAAAACCGCTTCCCGCTCACCCGCGCTTCCATTGTCATCAGCCAAGTCCCAGTCAAACTGTCCAAGTTTGACGCATGGTAACTGTGCGAACATTAGCCGGCTTGGCTCAAAACTTGACGAACTCGAGACCTTGACTACTTGGCCTTCTGTAATTAGTGTTTAGTTTATTTACTTGGCTTTTTTGTTAACGGTAGTCTGAGGATAATTGATGGAGTATTGGTAGGTGGTAGTACGGAAAATTGTGGTTGAAAATGTGGGAAAAAGGTTTTAGTTCAATGAAAGAAAAAGTACAGCATGTATGTATGTACATCCATTGATCCAACCTAAATGTAATTATGCAATTTTACACAAAGATAGTATACGAAATAGTATTAAAAAAAACTTTAGTAACCATACTTTAAGACTGGAAGCCGACCCCAACGCAGTTGGCAAAAAGCTAGGCCAGATGATGATGGCAAAAAGATAGTACTAAAGCTGATGAAAGACAGGCTAAAATTCATCAAGTGCGGCAAGTAAATCCCTCAATACCATTGATTAGTTAGTCCTAAATAAACACGCCAACTCTTTAAAACTTTACTTATCCAAATATACCTAGAACATGAAAATGTAGCATAACACCGGACGAAATAAAAGTCATACAGATTTAATAATGTTACGAGGAATTAATTTATTTTATTTAATTCAATGTCCTCTAGCAGTTTCCTTCATGTGAAGATTGCCAATGACGCTATGATTCTCATAGACAAGGCATTTTTATAACATTAAACGCAGTAAATACCATGGTATTTCGACGAACAATTAGCAATTATGTAAATACACAGTCGTAAATAGATTGATTAAATATGTAATGTGTAAATATGTAATTACATATACAATATTGATAATGAAAAAAATATATGATCAGTAATTCAAACTTACTTTCACCTCTGTTAACTGATTTAAAATTACAATAAGACCTTATTTGAATCTTTATATAGTAGAAGTTCTAGTATCATCTTGCAAGCTCTATAATTACTTGGTCCTAAAACCTACAGGGCTACAAATTCAGCTACAAATTTTAATTTCTTAAAAATAATTATATGATTCCTGCTGTCTATTCGCTTAGTAATTCTACATCACTTCTGCAGTAATAACTCGAGGATAGGTCGCTCCACCGCGTTCAGACACATTTGGAGGAAATCCCTCCATATGCAATGAGAACCCCGTTGCAGTTGCACGAAAAACTTCCATTTTTTCTCTTTTGCAAAACTGATTTAGTGTGTGTAATATATTTTGCATATTTCCGCGAAGTCGACCGCCCGCCACTTTTAACTTCGCCCGTTGAAATAACTTTATTTTCGGGTTAACGTTCATTTTAATGGTTATTTTTTATGAAATAGTTGGCTGTATTAACCAGAGAGGCAATGTATCATTGTGACTTTTTTATTGCTAGACCTAGTGATCTGGAATGGTCTATGTATTTGATTAACTTATTTGAACAACATCCAGCGAACTTTGGTTGTATTTTGTTTTTATATGAGCTTGTTAGTAATAGAGTGGACTGGGTTGATGGAAGCGTAGTTTATTGGATTGGACAATGTATTGGTACAGTTTTTCAATGGTTTTGTAGTGCTACTAATTAGTATCAGATTATCATGGAACAGTGTATTTATGTCGAAATGAGCATACAAAATCTAACTAGTCTCCCTTATCTTACAATATCCAGCGAGTTGTAAACAAAGATAAGTCTATCTTGCCCCTCAAACTTTTGCAGTAAAACAACCTCATAAAAACGCTAAGTAAAATTGGAACATTAAAAAATAAACGAGACAGTCCAAGGAGTCTCCAGTTCCCTAGCCATTCAATCACTTGGAGTACTTAAAGGACCTTTAATTAAGTAACTCAGATGATCAGCAAATGGGTCCGAATAAATACTTCTTGCTTAATATTAATGCATGCCCGCATCAAACGATTCCATCGCCCGGGTCAGAGATAAACAATTCCAAAATTATTTGTACGTTCCGTGCGGTGCGTTCTAATTTCGAAATCGAATAAACAATCGCGATGCTATTCGAATTATTCGATTTGACTGACTCTGAGCTGCTCGATTTAATTTGTTCGGCACTAGTAGGCCTTGTCGCGCTTGATTCATATGGGTTACTGAGAATGTATTTGGGATGATGCTTGCTGTCAGTTTAAGTTAAAATGTTTTGAAAGGCAACACGACATAGTTAAATTACACAGTATAATAAATACAATACCTAAATTATCCAACTAAAATTCCCGATCAACACCTATCGAGTCCAATTGAATTTAATCAATTCGATTAATCGAATAATTCGAATAAAACATTTTCGTTACGCCCCTCACTAGTCAGGGTTACTAGCTATAAAATATTTAAGCAAATCGTGTGCCATTACTGATTCATTAGTCAAACTTAGTTGGGACAGGACTTAATTCATTTTAAATCGAGGCTAGAGAAAATTTTACAAGCTGCAAAGTTTTGGGACTTAGTTTGATGGTGACAGCTATGAATTCGATTTCCAATTTGAAAATATATTTTCAAGGACTTAAAAAAATATCGGTTTCAAATCAGGAAGAGATAAATAAATGGCTAGGAAAATTATCGCTAAGCGCTTTATTGAGTTTTGTAGTTTGACTTACTTAGCAGAGTCTAATAGTTTCATTGTTTTGCACCATACTGCTCACAGATTTCTCATAAAACAATGATGCCCCATGAAATTAAAAGCTTTTCAGAACCGGTGGTATGGTGTTTTCTGAGAAGCACTCCGCCAAATTTCGCTTTCATTATGGGAAGATAAATCAATGATACTTGAATATTGAAGTAATATTAATAAGTCGTGGCTATGGAAGGAAGCTATATAAGATGTTGATAAGTAGCTATAGCTTTTCACAAATATTTATTTGTCAGAATTGCAATAAATATGTCGATATCCTCAACAGAGATAATGACATAAAACATAATTATGTGTGGGGGTCGGCTTCCAGTCTTATCGAATGCAGCTGACTACCAGTGTTTTACATGGACCTTACATGACTGCTTATCCTGACTTCCTCAACCCAGTTACCATACAACCCGATACCTTGATACACGCAGTAAAATTAAGAATGTTTCAACAATCCCCAATCTCAATAAGATAGATAGATAGATAATATACTTTATTAGGTACACCAATTTTACATTTTTGATCTTAACCTAGTTAAAGAAGGTGACATAATGGGCGGTCTTATCGCTAAGAGCGATCTCTTCCAGACAACCTTAGGATGGATTGAGACGAGAAGGAAAAGAACAACAAAGCCTAACAAATACCTCCAAAATAATTGCTCATCCAATTCCAAGGTACAGAAACAGACATACAACTATATTCAACTACAAACAGTAATGTATCTTGTTTAGTAACTTTAAAAACTTTCTATCGTACGGAAACCACGAGACTCCTTTAAGTTATTGACTTATTGACTTTTAAAACTAGTGCGGTACTGAGTCCAATGGCTTGAAATACGTATGGATTTATTTTCGAAGAAATGGTTTGGGTACGTTGGTGGACCGCTGTTGTGTGATTTTAGAGAATCGTATTGACTTTTGTTGCTTTGTCGTTTGCTGTTTGTTTTTGAAGAATATTTTGTTCGGTTTGGAGATGTTTAATTTATTATTGTGAAATATTGGGTTGCAGTTTTGTTGAGTAGTATCTTTAAGTGTTTTTGTTCCTGTAATAGCTTTTATGTTTATAAGAGTTATCAAAGATTCAGATCTAGGAATAGCAGTGTTCGAAGCATTACTTGAATTTTTCATGGCAATAATGAATTTGACCTTAGAAGGAAAGGAGTATTAGCATAGAAGAACAAGAAATCACAAAAGAACAAGACTATAACATCCCAATAAAACCCGTCTTAACAAAGATCCCATACAACCCAACCCGGACAGATTAAACACCAAATGAACCTCAAACGAGCCCCCAATAACTACAATACACAACATAAACCGACACTAAACCAAAGTTGGGCTCTTGCATCAAAGTTACTGCGCTAACTACTTTAACAGGACGTGATGCGGATCCAAAAGTTTGGCTAACATTGGCCCAAGCACTCCTTTCCAACACTTAGGCCAATGTTTGGCAAACTTTGTATGGGAACGCAAACATTGGCCTGAAGAACCCCCGACAAACACAGGCTTATCAAACTTTGTATAGAGTGACTAATGTTGGCCCAAGTGTTGGCCAGGACTTTGTATCGGTTGGCATTCTACTCTTCTATTGGGTTAGTGTTAAGAGTCAGAGGTTATGTAGTTAGTGATAAGTTTGTGAATGGGTCTGTTGACATTTAGAAGTTTGGTATGATCTGATATTTTGATTATATTGAATAGCTCTGGCTAAGTAACAGGCATATGGGTTCATCGATAATAAAGTTAGGCAAAGGTCAGTTTGTGGATGTGTAACCATCTACGACATAAACCGTCGTACCGTATAAACTTTTAAACTTCTGTTGAAAACTTGTCTAAAAAAATACGTTAAAAGAAGGTCCGTTTTGCAACCACACTTTTTTTAGACAAGTGTTCAACAGATGTTTAAGGTTTTGTAGTAAGGCCAAACGAGTTCCCGGCTGTCATTTGGAAATCTTCGCTAGTATTTTCTCCTTTAAATCGATAGGATCAGTAAAGATGACTGTGTCTGCAAATGCCAATGCAACGATCTGCAATCTTCATTCGAACGTCATTGCTTCTAATGCAATGCAGATGAAGTGAGCTCCAATAGCCAGCTGCTGCATCCTAAGATTCTATATTCAAAACATCTGATACCGTTAATTTAAGTTAGAGGCACGGAGAACCAAATGACTAGCGGAGATGTCATAACGCAAAATCTTCTACGTAAGTATCGTGCCAAATTGCGGGTGTTCGGTTGACGAGTAACGTTAGTAGCTCCACCATTATACGCCTTCTTTAGAGCCCGTTTTTTTAAATCCTATCATCTACAATAAAGACCAATCTTTGATAGATTCGTGTTTATTTGACAGAAAAGCCCGAACGCTTGAACTTCTAGTAGGTAACTGATCACGCTTACCGTCCGTTACTTGACCTACAAGAAGTTGTTTGACCTACCGGCCTCATTGCATCTCGGTTCATCTTTCCTTTCTCCATGGTTAGAAGCTATCTCAACCGCAAAGGTTCCTTTTTTAACTTTGTTAGTTTAAAATTTCTCAGCATTTCTGAACTGTGTGCCGTTGGATGGGCAATCCTTTTAGTTCGCTGTAATATGGTAGTATGTATGTTTATAGGAGTTTGCTTTCAATTAGGTTGGTTACAAAGAAGTTTGGTTTGTTCTTAGTGAACGTAAAGAGTTGAGCTTTGTAAAGTATGACAAAGAATTACGTATGTTATTGGACAATATTTTAGATACGTAAAAGTAAGGTGCAATATTTCTCGTCTGGTAGCATTGAGAAGGAATATTCTGGGAGATTGCAATGTATTTAAAAATACGATGCTTATTGAAGTGACATCTTTAACATTCATACTATTTCTCAAATGTCATATGCCTACCCAGATCCTTATCATTTGCCTAACGTTCCCTAGTTACGTTGAGGTTGGCACCTAGTCTAGATGGATACAGCGACTACATTTGACCTTCTCAACCCGGTTACCAGAGCAACACGATACCTCTTGATAAGACTTACAAAATGCCACATAAATGCATAACCCATCGAAGCATTTAACTAGCGCCAACACAAACAAGTGAAGCTCGTCTGCATACACGAGCTCTACATCAAACTAGTGATGTGCCATCAAAATATCGACAAACAGCGAACTGTCCATTTCACCGATACATCGCATAATCAGCGCTCTCAGGATTGGCCTCAAGCATACGGTTTACGCAAACCGTTGTCATTAGTCAAAGTGACCGGCGCATAAATTATATGCCCAATTAGTTACATTGATGGCCGTCGGCGATTAGAGATATCTGGATCAAGTGTGTTTGTGATATACGGGTGAAAAGCAGCGGCGGCCCTAGCCATTGCGAGGCTACGTGCGGCAGGTCTATGCGAGGCCCTTTGTCCTACGTGAAAAGTCTGTGTTGCGAGCTAGGAGTTATTTTCTTGGTAATAAAAGGACTTACAAGCGGCGATAGCTTCTATGTTTGGCAAAAAAAGGATGGAAAAAAAAGTATTGGAAAATAAAGCACCCGCGAGCGAAGCGAGCGCAAAAATTTTTGAGCTTTGGGTCACTAAAGCACCTAAACTTGTATAGTAAACAACAGTGCAAGGTGAAGTCGCGAACGCAGCGAGCGCGAAAATTTTTGAGTTTTGGGACATAAAGGTAGAATTCCGTGGATAGCGGCTACGACAGCCGCGCGCGGCTTACGATAGTCGTCGGCCGCGCGCGACAATAGTCAACCTATGAAAATGTATGGCGCCACTGCCGAGGCTCGCGACAGTCGCGCGCGGCCGACGAATTTCGTAAGCCGCGCGCGGCCGTATGCATCTCAACATGGTCTAGCGCCTAGTAACATCTATATAATTTTAGTAAAACCAGAATTGAATTGTTTTTTATTTAGTCGGCAAAACTTCCTTTTGTTTTCATTACAATACAAATGCTTTTGAATCAGTATTGGGTAGTATCCTCCATCATTTCTACTTTTAAAAAATAGGGTCGATTGGTAATCTTTTTTCATAATACAGCCACAGCAATACGTCATCCTCTTCTTCTTCAAGGATATCAATTAGCACTTCGACTAGAGGGAACGGACGAACAAAATCTACTAATTTCAACACAATGCCGCGCGCGGCTTACGAAATTCGTCGGCCGCGCGCGACTGTCGCGAGCCTCGGCAGTGGCGCCATACATTTTCATAGGTTGACTATTGTCGCGCGCGGCCGACGACTGTCGTAAGCCGCGCGCGGCTGCGTAAGCCGCTACCCACGGAATTCTGCCTTTAAAGTACTCTAATCATGTTAGAATGAACTGTACTGACAAGTGAACAGCCGCGAGCATAGCGAACGCGAATTTTTTTTAATTGTTTGTTTAAGGACTCTCAAATTAAACTCGGAATTAAGCACAAATAAAAAGAATCCGTGACTGGATCGAGAGCCAGTTGTTTTTGTTACTTTGGTGTTCCAACTTTTTGTTAAATTGAGAACTCAAAAAGTTAACGGAATGAATTATAGATATACTAGCTGGTGCCCGCGACTTCGTCTGCGCAGGTTTAGTATTTCGAACAATATGTTTACAAATTGTAGCCTATGTGTTATTCTGATGTATAAGCTATATTATTGTAAAGTTTCATTAAAATCCATTCAGTAGTTTTTGCGTGAAAGAGTAACAAACATCCATACATACAAACTTTCGCGTTTATAATATTAGTAGGATAATTTAATTATAATTTTTTTATATTAGTGCGGGTTGTAGCGCGAGGCCCCCCCAAGCGCGAGGCCCTGTGCGAAGGCACAGTTCGCACACCCCTAGGGCCGCCACTGGTGAAAAGTTTTGGGATTATCGCTGCGTTTTTGGAGATGTTTGAAAATCTGCTGAAATCAAATAAACCCTGTGGGATAGATACATAGAATATGGTTACTTACTGTGGTTATAAATATTAGTTTTTTTTTTATCATTTCTCTCATTAAATTTTAATACCAATTTTCGTTTACATAGATATTTACAATAAAAATCAAAAACTGTCCTAGTAAAACAAACAACTAAAAAGCGTCAAAAAATTCGTCCCCATCGCTGTCAACTGGGAGCGTGCCCAAGAGGCTGGCAGCATTTCCTCGTTGGATCGCCATGCTGATTCTTTGTCCGAGGTAATAGCCAGCCTTCTGGTCACGAGAAGCGTCAACCAGCCGCCTAGAGAGATCTTTAAACAGAATGTGGGCATTCGGACTCCACGACCCGAGGGTGTCAACCCCAAACGGTTCGAAAATATAGTTTTAAAATATTAGTTAATTAAAAGTACAAGTGAAGTTGTTATTTCTGTTACTTACTCGCTTCAGAAATATCACCTTACGCTCCTATTATTTATTGGCTTCAAAAATATGTATGTCCTTTCTCAGGTTTTGTTTCAGATCTCTTCAACCATACGAATATATACAGCTGGTCGTTTTAAAGATACAAATCTAGTTCGTAAAAAAATCTAACCTATATCGGCAAAAGTTGGCTCTCAGATACATCTAGAGTTGACGGTTTCGTCCCAAATATGTTTCCGTATGTTTTCCCAAAACCGCGCTATATCTTAACTTACTGCGTCATCGGGCTGCTTACAAGTGATGTACAGTTGTATAGATAAACGTTATACATGCCCATTGTGGTCCTGTATGTATTATTCATAGTTATTAAGCCTGATTGTTCTCAGTCTCAATATACAATTTTGGAAAAACATCCATCTTGAAAATACTTCGCCATAATTATGTATGAATATTTAAATTGGTTGCTTTGGTATGCAGGAAAAATAGTTTCTTTGTACACTACTTACTGTAAAAGTTCAAAGACTTCATAGGTACACTCAAGTATTTAAGGGATGCCAGTATTACAAACAAATATTTTATATATTTTAATAACCATATGGAGTTCAAAAAGCTAGCTTAAGTAAAGACAGCAAATTACCTTTCCAAAAAAATAATTGGTGTAGGACTTATGTATCTGATGGGGTCCAAATCATTCTTCGAAGTTTAAAAACGGATTATAGGGTTCAAGAACCAAAAGTTTTACCATCGTCTATGAACCCAGAAATAAGGTAAGGCGGGCTGCAAACAATAAAATTGAGCGCACTGTAGTATGCCAAGTGCAAGCGACTTTGTAAGAACGCGACCCAGTATTTATACAAGTATCAAGGGAACGGCTTACGGCTTTTAGCGATTAATCGCTCTATTTTTCTGACGTAAAAACTTAAAGAGGAACTTCAGTTATAAATGCGGATTGTATAAACCTTGCTTTATTAAAGTAGGGTTTGTGGCCGAGATGTCACATGAATTGATGGGGTTGTGCAACTAGAATCAAACCTACTCATAATTTTAACGTTCATAACTGCTTGTAAAGGCCTAAATTAAATAAATGATTTGATTTTGACTTTGACTTTGTGAAGTTGTGTCTTGCTCTTTCAATCTTTGGGTGGGTCATTTTGTTTTTTTTGTATCTTAATTCTTACCCTAAAAATCACCAGAAATAATTTTGCACCTGATTTAGGTCAGAATTTGCTATACTTATGTATAATTATATCTGCAATATCCAGTTTTTAATAGGGAAATGGTTTCGCCAATTAAGTATCATCACATAGTATGCATTCCGAGGGCACCTGACGCAGGCACCATTTGAAGTGTGTAGATAAAAAGTAGCCTACATATAAAATCCATTCGAATATTTTTGCGTGCAAGAGTAACATTCACACATCCGCACATCCTTAGAAATATTCGCATTTACGACTACCTATTATTATTAGGCTATATCTTTGTTTCACTTACTTTCTCTACTTTGCAAAAAATAACACAAATACTTACACCACTTAATACTGGTTTTTGAACTTTCCAAAACAACATACGTAAGTACTTCAAGCTCGAATAGCGTTCTAAATGCTGACCACGAGATTTTTTGGCGCGATTTCAAGTCATAGCTTGGACGTGTTGCGAATACCTTACAGCCTTATACAGCCTGTTTTAGTTCTACTAGTATGCATGGGACTCTTCTAACAACTGAGGTAGAAAACCTGTGTTGTCATGGTACATCGTTTGTTGAGTATTAAGTTCTTTTCGATGGCAATTTTCGCCTATTTAGTCATATAAACGTCTTTGGCATCATTTATCGTCGTTAGGGGTTGTCAGAAGCCAGATAGTCTGAAAACCAGTCTTACCAAGGGGTATTTTGTTGCCCGGGTAACTGGGTTGAGGAAGTGAGATATTCAGTCGCTCTATTTAAAACACTGGTTTTCGTTCCCAACTGAGTTGGAAATAAGGCACGACAGATAATTATAATTAATGTCAAGAAGAAGAATTTTGACACCATAGACACCATACACAGCTGCTTTACCTACCTCCTTCATCGTTGAGGTACCAACACCATAAATATGGTCCATTCGCACCCAGCACGTCCAAAGCCCACATAGTTCTTAGTAAAATGGATCCCCAACCACAAACTTATTACCACGCTTAAGATTCCCCAAGGCTCCTTAAGGAAACAATAAATAAAAACTGCCTTAATTCTCTGAATGTTTAAGTTTTCTCACTGTTTTTCAGTTAAAATAATAGCGAAGCTACTAGCTTCCTCTTTAAAGCGTCAAGTTTTGTGAGAAAAGAAAAGGATGATTTATTTAATTGTGTAATTCTTCCGGAGTCGTCTTGCCGTGAAGAAAAATGTATGCTTATTGTACTTCGAAGAAATGGAGGTAACGTTGAGAACGTTCTTGACAATTGTTTTAATAGGTGACAATAATATAGGAATTTTTATTTCGCAGTCTTTAAAACAGCTAGTACAATATACGGGTTTCAGGATACTATGCAAAATAGATTCGTCGACTATATTGAGATAGTGAAAATTAAAACTATAGTTGTACATGGAAAAATTAAATTTTTCTCATGACTGCAATGAATTATAATGAAAAATATTAAAAGCGTAGTCTGAAATGCACGTCATACTAGAATTTACTACGTAATCCGAATTAATACTGCAACTACTTTTAGCCGGCAAAGTCTTCTAAAAGGCAAAACTTGAGTGTGTCAAAGAATTTTAGTTTTAATTTTCTAAAATGTATTAGCTTTTGAAGCTCAACGTTTAATGTATTGCTTAAGGATGAAAGCTCGCAAAAGTGACTCTAGAACACGGAGTAAGAAAAGATGAGCGGAGATGCCACAAGGCAGGTAGGTCAGGGGCCTTCTTGTAGGTCAAACACTTGGTAGGCATGGCAGAAACGATCAGTTACGAGTGAACTATCAAGCTGTCGAGTCGTTCGGGTTCCTTGACACATCTTTCTACGATTGTTAGTGTCATAAAAATGGGCGTGTTCCAAAGAAGCGTGTAAAGGCGGAGACAGCAACTTTCCTTGTCCCCCGGACACCCATTTTGATGAGCTACTTTCTTAGACATTTTTTCGTTATGGCATCTCCGCTTGTCATTTTCTTCGCAATGTTCTAGAATTTGCAATTACTGCGTCTTGAAAAGTTACTTACACTGGATTGTGGAAAGATACCTTCCTCGTGTTGTATCGTACACACAGCAAAGTAGGTTAATTGGATTTCAAAGAATTGTTATGTACTTTGTATTAAATATTGGAGTTATTTATTTCACGCAGTAAAAATTATATAGTAAATGTTTTACGAATACAGACTTAAGAGCCAATCACCAGACAACTTCTATCTGAAGAATAGCTTCAACGTTCTGACTGCTTTTGGATGAAAAATATGTCAACTCAAATAGAAGTTAATCAATTACCAGAATTGAAAAATTGGCCCTTAGTGTCTCAAAACATCCGTGACAATGAATTGGGAGAGCGACTAAGAAATTGGAATCATTGTCATATCAATTTTGTTGAAAATGACGTCATTTTCTCTATAATCATAATATCTTTATAACAGAAAAACATTTTCTTCATAAGATTACTCTTCTCGTTCTTTATATTAATCATGGCCCCAACTAAAACCACACATTTCAGTTCCAACTACAAGGCTCATTATAATAAACATCCATTTAATTAACAGTAAACTGTCACGAAACGGTCTCAAATCCACAATTTGGGATCCCCAAAGATTTGTGTCGCATTTTGGTTAAATTTTAGTGTCCGTAAAATAGACCTGTGCGTCCAAATTTAGGGGGGTCTCATTAATTTGGTTGAAACCGCGACTAAGACAGAAGACGGTTGTAACGTTTCAACATTACATTGTAAGTGAGACTTAGTACTGAAATATGAGGGGAGAGCTCATTGTAAAGTGGACTTAGAACAACCATTACGAAGCACGTTGTAAGAACAATGTTGTCAGGAAATAAACTCATGTGTTACGTAGATACTACCAGCAGTTTCTTTTATCAACCAAAGCAAATTGAACTCGTTTGGTCCCAATCATCACACTTTTGATCATTCATTTACTGTTTTTACCAAAGAATGAAATATTCAAAACCCAGTCCCAGTTTTAATCCGCCACAGAGAAACGAATTTACCTGCGGTTAGATTCGAATTCACAGCCACACAATTCTAGATAATATTTGTCTCCAAAACCCGTCCACTTATCACACACTCCGCCATTTGCATAAACTCCTACAAAGAATACAACTTAAATAAAGGTTTGCATTTTAAATTTTTAAACAAAAAAAGAGAAACCGGTTGAAACCCGCGTCTCGCTTTAAAGCGCTTTTGTTCAGCGCCACAAATGGCTGAAACTGCCAACTCGTGATTATTTTCAAGAAAAACATTATTCAAATTCGCTAACAGTCTCAGAAGGTATTAAATTCTTTTTAAAACGAAATGATACGGTGAAGTATCTGCCTTGCAGTTGAAGCTTGAATAATACGCTATTTAGTCGTTTCATTTGGATAAAGGGTGCTGAGTAAAACTTGCGTTTGTTCTGCGTAAGAAAGGTAAAATTATTTGTTTGCTTATGAAAGGTATAATTATTAACCTTTGTACGTATATAAACAATTCAGAGGCTATACTGTTCTTCTTTGAAACCTTTTGGCTGAGTTTGTAAATAACGCCCTGGAGTTCTATTTAATTCAAATGAAAAACTGAAGGTGAAAGTTTATTATTTTTGTTTATTCTCTAAAACTCTTGTTCTGTATGTTAAGATCCCCCGCTCATTAGACTACATTGTTGGCCGATAGTCAGTCCAATGGCTGGTCGGCAGTTTGTTTTGAAGGTGATCGTGAATCGAATCAAACATTTGTTTCAGTCTTATACCGTTCAGATTCCTGATAGTTGTAATGTGTGCACTACCATTCATCTTCATACTGATTTATGCTAGGCCCAGCCAGCTATCGGTCGACTTAAAGTTTGCGATATGCGGGGGGATTATTATCGAAATTAATCTTTCTTAAACATCTCTATGCTCTATTTAAGTTTATGTTTTACTTAGTCCAGAAACGTTTTTCAAAGTTAGGTATTTTATTAGCAAAACGATCCATAAAAAGTACATACCTACACGTATCACCCCATTTTTTAAGCAAAAACACTAACGAAAAGGAAATTTAATTACAAACTTATTGTCTCTGGACGGTTCTCCGAAAAATCTCAACGGGCTGCTGTTTATTTAGGATTCCGCTATTTAATCGTCTTATTATTTCGTGTTTTTTCTGTTCCCTGATGGAGGAAAATAGGCTTTAATTGAATGACGGTGACTGAGGGACGGGGAGGGGGTGAAAAGGGTTCGTTTAAAAGTTCCTCTCTCTATGTTTATGGGAGATAAGAATGGGAACGTTTTTAAGTGTGTTTTTAAAGGATGTGGTGTCTAGCTATATCTTCTTTGTTAATGAAAAAAGCACTTTACTTTTAAAGACAGAAGAAGTAGTTCTAATTTGTTTTTTTTTTCTTATTAGTATATACCTACTTGGTTGCAGAGCAGCATATCTTTATTTTACCAGTTATATATAGGTACTATAAGGCTGAAGAATTGGTCTGTTTGATCGCAATCTAAAACTAATAAACGGATGGATGGGAACAATTTCAGAATATAATTCATGGCCGTGCAAAGGCGGACCAGAACGCTCCTTATGACTAGGTATAATTAACTGAAAAAGTTTTCTTGTCTAAAATTCAACATAACTTTTCTTCGAGAGTCGAAAATGTCAGTTCAATGTTTTAAATAAATGAACAGTCAGCTAAAAATAAAGTCACACACAAAAATCCTTACATCACTTTGACCTTTGAAATCCTTGGTCGTATTTTTCCACCAACAAGCCGAAGCAACGGAATTACCAGCTAATACATTACTTATTGATCCCCAATCTAAGTAATCCAATTGTAAGTAACTCAATACTGTGAGTTGATTCACGTTACTTATGTAATAAGATACGTTGAGCCACAATAGAACATGTGATACGAACGGGTATGTTGGAGTCTAGGAATTACTAAAAGTTGTGTCAATGGTATATTTTTAACAATGCTTGAACAACAGATCTTTTGTACTTAAAATATTTTTACTAACTACATTTTGAATAGATATAACCAAGGGGTATCGGGCTAAGGGATATCCCTTGGTTATCGGGTTGCCCGGGTAACTGGGTTGAGGAGGTCAGATAGGCAGTCGCTCCTTGTAAAGCGCTGGTACTCAGCTGACTCCGGTTAGACTGGAAGCCGACCCCACCATAGTTGAGAAAAGGCTCGGGAGATGATGACATTTTGAATAGACTTCCATTGTTTTTTTCCTTGGTGATTTCTTCTTTTGTTTATGCACAATACTGTGAGCTGATTCACGTTACTTATGTAATAAGATACGTTGAGCCACAATAGAACATGTATCTATTTTCATTCGATACATTGACCTTAAAATAGCTTTACCAACTACATTTTGAATAGACTTTTGAACGAGGTGGTAAAAGAAAATACTATCCTATAATTATAACACAATTTTAAATTTTTACTGTATTTTCATTGGTCAGTTTTATTTTCATTTTAAGAACTCTAATTCTAATATTTTATGCATTGAATTGCTTAAGATTGAATCCTATTTTATGTTAAAACTGTTTATGTATTTTCGACGTAAAGGAGGAAAAAGGGGTCCACGAGTGAGAGGTTTTTTTGATCAATTTTAAGTTTACTTCTGTCGCTGAAGTTACAAATTTTTGTATGGGCAAGGAAATATACATGCTATGAATAATCGTTCAAAATACAAACCATTGTTCAGGTTAACGGTTGATAACACGAATTGAACTAAAGATACGGATTATAAGATTACTGGTGTACTCCAAACAGCTGACTGAGCTCAACAAGCAACGGTATTGTTTTGTAATTAAGTTTCAGTGAAGACGGGAATTAATTCTAGTTTGAGTAACATAGGTCAAATCAATTAATTTGGAGAGATTTTGTGTGAAGCCAATTTAAACGGTTCAGAGGTATTTTTAAGTTAAAAAACCGGGCAACAAAAATACATCATCGGTGAAAATTTCAGCTCTCTAAAGTGATATTCTAAAAAAGTAGGTAAACATCTTTTTATCCGGAACGCTGATGAAATCTACTCAATAAATAAAAATATTATTTACAGATCTGCTACCAATTACCTGTTCAATTGTCAGGGATGAAAAAAATATGACGTGATATCTGTGAACATGAACACGCATTAGGACAAATTGTAAAAACAAAATAAAACAGTAACTTCTAACCTTTAATCAATACTAAAGAAAATCTTAAAAACACAGTCTTTAAGACAGACGCACATCTCACGGTACTACCAAAAACAAATTTAATTTTATCACCGAACTTATCCGCCATCTTTTACTCGGATGCACGGCAGTTGACGCACTGGAGAAACCATGCATGAATGTTCGAGAACATTTTTGGCAAAACAACAGACGAACGCGAGACATAAATATTCCGATTCAACGTGTTGCAAAACTTCTGAAGAGACGCTCCAAGGAGTTCGTCATAAATCATGAAATTGAGAATTTTAATATTGAAAACTTGCAAATGTACGTGAAATATTGTTTTGATGTAGTTCTTTGAGAAATTGGGAGATAACAGATGTGTGATTTGTGTGGTTGAAAAATTGGCTTGGAAATAAAATGTGGAGAAAAGTTAACGAATGATAGTTTATATTATTAGGTGACTTGTTAAATTAGATGCCTAACAAAAACTTTATTAAAACTGGTAGAACCTAGTACTAGAAGTTCTAGACTATAGCCTGTTATAAATGAAACGAAAAATAGGGACGAATGACGAGAAGAAATAACAATAAATCGCCAATATGGTAATCTACGTACACAGATGTCTAAACACGGTGTAATTGATGTTTCGTAAACAAATTGCGAGATTCCAATACTTCCAATTTCGAAAGTATACGAAGTAAAAGGTACCAATAAATATACGGCCAAATTTAATTATTGGCAAAATCACCAATCGCGCAACATAAGATATATTGTAATTACCCAAGTTTGGAGAGGGATATTTATCAACGTAAAACATTTTAACTACGCATGCTTCTGCCGAAGTTGGCCAAATATTTCAATAACATAGATAAAACTCTAACTTCCCGTCTTAATCCTTTCTCCACCGGAATGGAAAATTTCGCCGTGAAGTTGCGGCGAGTGGCGGATTTGCAAAATTTTGTTCGCACATTCGCGCAACTTCAGGCAGAGTTAGATAAGTTCGGAAATTAATTGGAATTAGATGTGGAGCTCCACACCTCGGTGTGTTAATTGTGTTATCGTTATGTATAGGTATATCATAAATAAATGTTCATGGAAAGGTATTGCGTGTGAGTTTCAAGATATCTAACGGAATTATAAAGAAAATCATTTTACGTAGGTAATATTCAGTTCTGTTCTTAAAAAAAGGTTGTATGGGGTTTTAATTTTATACAAATATTCAATTAATTGTGTCCTCGCAGACTACAGACTTTTAAGTCGGTCGACAGTGTGATCAGGCGGTTAAAAGTTCGCACATAACAGCAATCAGGTATTTGACCAGTATTTTTTCAACCATCGGGCCAACTAACGGCCTTCTATTTAGTTTGCAGTGTGTGTAGGCTAAAACACATTTTTGATACCACATCTGATCTACGTACACAAAAGGCTGTCTACAAAGCAATGTATCTAAAAGTTTTTCAATAAGAACCGGCCGGGTAAATAGAAAGATTGGCAGTAACCCTACAGCTGAAGGTAATTATTTCAGTAAATGTTAGAAGTTGGCTACCTTGAGACTTAACCCTTAACGATTAGCAGTTAAGGGGAAGTTTCTGAGATAATTGCCGATCCTCTAAGGCTTTCTTTACCGTCGGAATTTGGGCGTTTGTTTTTTGCAGGATAATTTAGTGCAGTTCCTTTACCTTTTATAAATTTAATTAAGGTTTAATTAATTGAAACAGTTTTTAACTGTTTCGGAAGTTGTGAAGTATTGGCGTTTATTTTTAGAAATGCAAATACGATTGGAATATTGCTTCTTTAAAAAATAAAAAAAGAGGTAGTAAAGACTCTTTGTAAGCTTCATTTAAATTCTTATGAAACGGCAAGCACTAAATGTACGGTTCCAAGAAGTGAGTCTTATTTTCAAATGTTAGAAATATATTTTTAACTATTCAAGTGCTGCATTATAGGAATTATACAAATCTATATTTCCTACATTACTTGTGTCATAAAGGTGAATAGTTGATTATTTGTGTGAACGAACTAATTTCAGGAACTACGGAACCGATTAAAAGAGAATCTTTCAGTGTTGATAGTCATTAGAAGGCAAGGCTATATTCTACTTTCCTACTATCTAGGTGCACGGTGTAGTTTCCACGGGACGCAGGTGAAACCACTTTCAAAGGCTAGTAAATAATAATCATCAGCTAGTATATTCTGGTTATTTATTAGCCAAAACGCGTACAAATAGCGCGAGGTATTAAATAAAGCACACATCTCATCCATAATGTGACGTTCACGTGATAGCGGGCGATTTCGCTGCGAAAACCTATAATGATTATGTGAATATGTGGGTGAGGGTGTGGTTCCAGTGACAGCATAAATGAAATGATGACATGAAGTATTTTTGAGAGTTATGTCAAAACTAGTTATTTGTACTGATTTTCCTGTTTGGTATAGCAATTATACGTGCGAGAGCACGCGAGGTCCTGTGTTCGAAAATGATGTAGGTCAAAGCTTAAGATTCGTGCCGATAACTATAGTAACTATCGTTGTTGAAATTCTATTTCAGATCGTCAATTGGGTTCGATTTTTACAACTACTTATTAAACCCCAAGTTCTAAACTGAACATACAACCACAGTCACTTATCCGTAGTTTGAGTATGAAACTGCAGCATATGCTTGAGTTCCAATTATGACAGTCAACCTCTCCATTAGTATCTCTCCACATGTCGCTAAATGTAAGACCACATCTTAATCCCACGCCCACAAAACTTAAGTTGGCCATTAAAACATTATTACAGTATTCTATTATGAAAATCATTAGTATAGGAAATAGCTTTCGGGTTGTTAGCAACATTCGTGCCTACTGCTCACATTGTTAAGCCGTTCATGTAAAATTAAGTAGAACATACTTGTATGTATAACTATTTAGTATGACGTACTGAGCTTTGCTATTGCAATTGTGAAGGTCACTCACTGATAATGGTGCTTTTTTTTCTAGTTTGGATTAAACTGAAAAAATGCCTAAATAAACTATTATGGAGCCTGTGATGTGCAAAAATAAACTATTATGGAACTATTATGGGGCCCCGATTACATACGAGTATATAAGTGTCATCGACGAAAGGATCAGTGACAGATATTTTGTGAACCAAAGTACAGACCATCTCTATGTAGTCAAACTCTTGCGGGGATTGACAAGTGATTGTCAGCTACGGTACGTCTCATAGCGATTCGAGGAAAGTTACAGCGATTTTGCGAAAATGATCGTCATACCATGAAGTTTAATATTCAGTGACGTTCGGACAGAGTTATTTCGAATCTCCCATCAAAAGGGTTGAAATCATAATCTGGTAACTAATTTTCTTGGAAGCAGTGCTCGAGCTATGGTAAAGCTTAACGATGTGCAGTATTCTGAAAACCACTAATAACTGAACACGTTACCTACATAGACACCGCGAATCAATAATAAAATAATAGCAAATCACATAGAGGCATCAACGCATCACAATTATCAAATATCACCAAAATTAAACTATTCACGCCTAACCACATATTCGTTAACTACGTGTTAAAACGAACACCAAACAATTAATAACACAATACCTGTTATCAATAACACGTAACACAGAATAGAGATGTACAGTTGTGATGGTGTCGTGGTGGCCTAGTGGGTAAAGAACCAATTTCTCGAGTATGAAGGTAAGTTCGATTCCAGTTCAGGCAAGTACCAATGCAACTTTTCTAAGATTGTATGTCCTTTCTAAGTATATCTTGGACCCCAAAGGCTGATAAAAAAGTGAAGGAAAACATCTTGAGGAAACCTGGACTATACAGTCTGAAATCACCAAGCCGCATTAAGCAAGCGTGATTAATGCTCAATCCTTCTCCATGTGAGAGGAGGCCTGTGCCCAGCAGTGGGACGATAAAAAGGCTGTAACAGTAACAGTATAACAGTTGTGAAGCTACCTACTAACGTACGTAAAAAATTCACTCACACACGCAAGTGCATCGACGAGCTTTTACCGGCGCTACCGGTGCTGTCAGTACTGAGTGTCGTGCATCGAGCACATGCGTGTATGAGTGATATTGTTACGAATTAGTAGGCAGTTTCACAACTGTTTACAAGATTTATATTTAAACTGTTCACGTATGGTATCTGAGTATTCAGTTCCGGAATCACAGATAACTTTGTTTGCCTCAAATAGCTAATATAAATTCATTTGGAACAGTGATTTTGATTTGAATATTTAGTCGATAATAGTGTTGCGGTTTTTTGAATACCTGGTATTTTGCGATATGAGTGTGGTTAGGGTTTAAATGGTGATAATATTTAGGTACTTGGTTTTTGCCTATCGGAAAGTAGGTACATGTAATGTGTTCGAATGTGGCGCATATTTTATTAAAGGATAAAACTATTTCTCATATATCAAAATCAAGTCAACAGTGGCGCCAAGAAAGAGTTGTAAAATAATAGGGTTTTTATTTTTGATATAAAAAAGAAAGTTAACTTTAATTTGTAACATAACCTTATATAATATAATCTCTCAGGATATTATTGCGTTTTGCACATCAGGCAAATATTTATTTCAATAATTTAGTGAGGGAGTTTCAGTCTCCCTATTTACCGAGGTAGGTCTATCTTTCTTTTATCTTGATGAATCAAGCAATTTCATGAATCGACTCCAGATATAGTAACACAAATAACCCACATAGAGGAGCCCACATAATGCCCACTAACATATTAAATGGGTAAGAAAATATTATTTCAGCAAGACTTTATTAGCTCAAGCTAAAAGCACCACGAAAAATGTTTCAGAACAAATCCATATTGATATTTTCCCATTCATTGTACGCAAGGAAATATCAATTCCTGTTTTGGACTCATTCCAAAAATGTTGTCTGTCTCTGACGAGATAAAGGCTAGCTGAAACAATGGGAGCGTTTAGCGTTTGAGCAGAAATTTAAGTTTGTTTTTGAGCTCTATATTAGATGTATTTTTTGGAAAATTGTGTCTCATTTTGAGTGCTTCTGAAAGATGCAGTTTTATAATGAAGAAGGTATGTTAAGATTCTTGTACAAAACCTGTGTAATAAGAAGAAGAAATAATCATGTTAACCACTTATTGATAAATCTTTGAGGACTTTCAGATTTTTTCTGAATCGTTAAAATTTGTATTTAGGTTTTGCCTGAAACTCTTTGAAAGCCTGTATCAGAGTTTTCTTAATCTTTTTGGTTATTTCCGACACAGTACCTATATTCATTCATACATGCATTTCATTCATACAAATCTCATCTACGTAATCACATAAAGTCTAATGAGTCACAAATAAAACAAAAATACGAAATGTTTCTTTAAATCAATGTTGAAAATTCAGCTTAACAAATAAATGACAATTTTCTTTTTACTAATCCTAGCAAATGAATACTATTTATCAGTTGGAACTCGAAAACTAAGACTAATTACAGATGATCCTAAATTAATTGAGATAAGAACAGATAGATGAATGTTTCAAGTTAGACCTAGAATTCTAATTAAAGAGGAATCTGTCTTCGTTTTTAATGTCTGTCTAGTTTTTTCTAATTAATTGCCTATATAAATATTTTATTTTTGTTTGTTACAGGTTTGCTACATCGACAGTTTGAGTCATTGTAAGTTTTCTGTATTTAGTCATTTCAAGGTCTGTAAAAAAAATAACCCAACCTTATTTCTTATCTTATACTTCAAAATATCATTATATCATATGAAAAAACTGCACTAAGAACAAAAATGTAACAATATTTTTAACAACATTTTTTTCTTAAACAACTATCTAATGATTAGCAATCTAAGTAGTCCTAAAACATCATATGTAGTCCTAAAACATCATATGTAGTTCTAAAACATTCTAAGTAGTCTCAAAAAGGGGAGTTTAAAAAGACTTAGTTGAAAATAATAAGGACAATGCTTTGCAGCAAGTATCTCGTATGTACACGCATCTTTTGTCCCTCTATCAATCTAAACTTCAGTGTTCCACGCTCCCCCGGCGCGGAATGTTACTTTCATTTTAAGCTGAACTGGTATTGTCTATGTAATTGTATAAAATAATAAGACTATCTCATTAGCATTATTAAGTAGTCTTAAAACATTTTATGTAGTCCTAAAAGATTTTAAGTAGTCCTGAAACATTATAAGTAGTTCTATAAACATTCTATGTAGTCCTTAAACATTATAAGTAGTTCTAACACATTCCAAGTAGTCCTAAGACATTCTATGTAGTCCTAAAACATTCTAAGTAGTCCAAAAACATTTTAAGTGGTCTCAAAAAAGGTTAGTTTAAAGAGACTTAGTTCAAAATAATAAGGACAATGCTTTGCAGCAAGTATCTCGTATGTACACGCATCGTCGCTTCTTTTGTCCCTCTATCAATCTAAACTTCAGTGTTCCAGTTCGACTCGGAATGTTGCTTTAATTTTAAGCTGAACTGATATTGTCACTTGTATTTGCTTTGGGTATGTGAAAACCTACGTGTTAGATTAGTTTTTGCGATGTACGATGGGTTTTGGGGTACCGCTTTTATTTTTTCATGACGTATTTTAACGTGATACTTTGAATCAGAAACTCCAAATATACCTCCACCAAATTGTGGATAATAATTTTTAATGTTTTTAAAATGCCTATTTTTTGGTATGTATAATTGTAGTTTCCAAAATTATCTATTTATCTGAGTTGTGCCTTCATACTTGAACGGGCGTGCCAATTTTGAATGAAATACAGATTTTTAAAATAAATTTATTTCTTTTATTACTACAGATTTTTTAAACCTAATATTCTGTGAACTCAACTTTAACATCAAAATAACATTTTTTTTTCATCTGGGCGTAATAAGTAGTTCGCTCGAGCTTCAATTAAAATGAATCAATACAAGATTAGCTCAACAACAATTTTCTACGGAACCCACAGCCCACCAGCCCACACTTCACAGGTTTCATTTTGCGTAGGCCGTTCGTTGGCAGCTGATGGATTACAGACATAAAACTGATCAACAAAGCATAAAGGATACGTGTAGTGATCATATATCTTTTGTCTATTTTGTACTCTGTGTTAGACAGGAAAAAATATATTTGGGCAAAAACGTGGGGTTGGTTGTCGTCGTGAACGGGTTTTGAAGAAGTTTAGCAGATTTTTTGAATGGATCGGTTGATGGTAAGCGATTATCGCGACCGATGTATGTCTAGAAAAGACCGATGTATATTGCTGTCTTTTCGATAAAGAAAATAGTATAATTTATTAATAATGAGGTGTTCTGAGGTGCCTAGCTTACATTGTTATACCATTTTAGATGTCACTTTACAATTTTATTCATGATGAATATTATTATATTCATGATGGAAGTAATAACAGTAATAAAAAAAGTTATCACTCCAGCACACCGTTGAAAGTCAATCTGGTAGAGAATCATCAGGCCAATTTTAATTTGAATGCATTATCTTACATTTCTAGTTTATAAGTCTGACAGTCGATCATAGCTTCGTTCAGACATATTCATCTATTCTATTACAATAATCAAGAAAATTGCTATCCCTAGATGCTTTACTAGCAATGCACCAAACTGCATGTTATATGTATTCCTATACAATGCATCGGACAGCCACACATACGTCCGTTCACAACAAAGACAGAAAATAAATCAGCGCGTAGCTGGCGTAGCGCTACGTCTGCACCGCGTACCGATTCGTTATTTAGAAAATATTTACACGGTTCTGCTTTATTCTTGTGTTGATCGATGGTTGAGAATTTCTTTGTATGACGTATTTTCTTAGGTAAATGTCTAATTTAAACGATTAGTCGGAACATCTGTTGGAAAATCATAGATCTATGGAACTTAAAAGCACCAAATTAATGTTAGGTTGAAACTAGTTTTTATCAATAGAAAAACAGTTTTCTAATCGTCAATTGTTTTGATAGACTATGGTATGATAAAAAATTTGTTTAGTTTCAAGCGTAGCCCTTAATTCAGCTGCTGAATAATAAATACGTGGCTACTACCTGAAAACTATTTGTTTCAATCAAAACCATTAATGTTACCACCACAAAACACATTAAAAAAGTCCCCTCTATCTACACCATTGATTACTATCATAACCTATTTACCTATCCAAAACACCCTCAAATAATTTCCCATACGAGGAGAAAACTCCACATTTGAACTGTAGCAGTTAAAAATAAAACCTGATGGCAGACAAATGATTTACCTAAGCGTTTTCGGATCAGAACGGACACGTTTCTGCCCGCGGCCTCCATTACACTTATTGCGAAGAGATTTTAACCTGAGTGCATATGGCAGGGTAGCAATATTTTTTACGAAATTAAAATGTTGGGGCTTAACTTGATGTGTTGGTATTTTTTGTGACGTTAATTTTTGTCCTGTTGATTTTATTGAGATTGGATGATTATTTTTGTCGTGATCGTCTCGTAAGATCTCCTGCACCAAGATGAAAAGTAACCTAAGTTCTTTTTGGGGTCTACCTAATAAATCTGCTTACCAGTGTTCATTTAAATTTGTACTGTAGTTCTAGCGTAAAAGCAAGACTGACAGGCAGTTACTTTTTCATTCATAATGGTAAGAATCATTGAAAATGACATCGGTGTAGCGAAATATTGGGACATATATTAAAGAAGAAAAGATACAGTATCAGTGATTAACTAAATGATAAATACATAAACTATTGATACATCACAGTACCTTAAAGCTGCGAGGAAAACCAGGACAAATAGCCAGTTAACTTCTAACTAAGTACAAAGCATACACAAGGACACAAACTGTAAAGAGGCACAACTTAATGCCTTTTTGATGAATGATGATGATGATTAATTATATTTTCTTTGCGTTGACGCTTTTGGAAATGATTTTCTATTGAAGGGAAATGAGATTATAGTAGTTAGCAGTTATTTTCATAGAGCACGTGTTTGACCTTGGGGTAATTCGACAAGAAATCGTTCGTTGACACGGTGATGAAGGTTATAACAATGGCGTAAGGGCCACAGAATTTCGGCGAAAGTGGCGGCGAAAGTTCTTATATAAGGATATCAGCAAGCTGCGCAGGACATTTTATAGTGCACAAGCATTTGCTTGGACACAGGTGCACTCCCTATTCCTTCACTCTCATAGACCGATGGAACGGTAATCCAGCACCACCGGAGAGAGATCAGGTATAGGACCGACATTACAAACCATTAATGATGAGGATGAGGCAAGAGAGCTATAATCGATCCATTCGATCGACCAAACTAGAAATGTTATTATTTCTTGATATACGAAAAATTGTTTTATCGAATTTATGTCATACCGTTACTCAATAGCATTTCATAAATGGGCGTGAACTTATATTTCTGTGATTATCAAACCAAATTCTCTAAAAGCAAAATTATAAACTATGTAGATTATATTTCTACATAATCTAATAAAGTTGTCTAGGTAAAGTGTGAACACAACCTAACAGGTTGTGGAATTTGCAAAATCTGCTTTACAGGTTCAATTTCGTGAAGTGAGTCTATGGGGCCTAGGGAATAATCCTAACTTGAATATTTGTCCGAAATCTTTTTAGTAGGCGTAAACAAATTCTGTTTTATAAAATAGAGAAACACGTAGGTGTTACTTACCTTCGATAAAATGTAGAATAGGAACCACATACATAAAATAAACCTGATTTATAATATGTAACGAATAAGTAATTAACATTATTTTTAGTTAAGATTATATTTTTTATGATCTATCGATCTATGTAGCCACTTTCCATCCGACTTGATCCGACTAAATTCTGTTGAACACAAAAAATCTGTTCAGTTTTAAAAATTAAAAGCTTAAAAGTTAAAGTATATAATAGTTTATTTACATAACTTTTTTAGGAACCACGGTTCACAGTCATGCATAAATAAGCTTGATCACATTTTTAGATCAGTTTTTAAAATAAAATAAAAAACATTCCTCAAATCAAAGTTGCGAAAAAATAAACAAAAGAATCCTAAACGCTAACACAGCATCAGTATTTGAATATTCAATACCCAGTCCACGGCCACAGTCGGGCTAACATCGACCGTTTAGCATTAGCATTGTGACGTCAAAAGAATTTCATGTCACGTCCCCCTGTTTTGTGAAAAGGAAAATATGGCGGTTATATGTTAAATTAAATGTAACACGGTCTGGGCTATGTGGTTTTCATGTTGTTAATATCATGTAAAATTGTATGTTTTAATTGGAATATAAAATTAAATTAAATTCGTGGCAAATTAACAGTGACAAAGATTGATCGATCATAAGGTCTGTGGATGGGTGACCAGCTTGTCATAACGAGTTCCTCAGTGTAGGCGGCACGTTAAGTCAGTGGATCCCGGCTATTATTTCTTTTCATTTCTTTAGCAGTTGTTACGGGTAGTAAAAAATCTGAAAGTTCTGACAACCAGTCCAACTGAAGGGTATTGGGTTGCCTTTGTAACTGGGTTGAGGGGATCAGATGAGTGTAGTTCGTCCTTGTAAAATTCTGGTACTCAGCATTGCATCGTTGCATCTAATTAGACCGAAAACCGATCCCAATATAGCTGGAAAAATGCTCGGCGCCGAATGATGATTTTGTATTTTCTTTCAAAGTGCATAACGAAAGTGGAACTTCTATATAAACCTTTTACTATGGTAACATATTTTTAACGCAACATCGCTTAATAGTTGTGGGCAGAGCACCCCAACTAATAGGGGTTGCAGTACAAGCATTTTGCGAAACAAGGAATTTTAAAACCATTTTAAGAGCCACGTTTTAAGGCTTCTGAGGTTGTTTGAAGTTCGTAAGGAATTTCAACTGTTTCATATGTAGGTTGCGGTAGATATTTTATAAGGCATTTTGATGTTTTAACGAAGGATTCGAAATTTGTTTTGGGAAATCTTTAAATAAATTGTTGCAAGAGTTTTCTAAATATAGCACGTGTTTCTATTAAATATATTTTCTTCAAAACTTAAGGTTATTAAGTCAAGAATGTGGTTTACTTGACCATGTCACAAACATATTTATAATGTCCATACTTAAACTTTGTGTTTTTGAACGATTAAAAATATATTACATCTTTGGGAGAAGCTAGTTAAAGCAACCTCACTAACCTGGCTACTTTGAAGACAAACAAGACTTTTAAAAACAAATGAAAAAATAAATCTCATTACCTACCTCAAATAACTTACATAATCATCTCAAATCTGTTAGCCCTCCAACTGACAACCAATAAAATCGAACCACAATGGAAAAATAAAAAAGTATAATAAAACTTTAAACGATTTTCAATTCAAGACTGAATTGCTTGGTTCGCAGCGAAAGAGATAAATCGGGGTCGTGAGATCGAGTGATACAATTTATGTGTCGGTACTCTTCTAATGCAATTGAACGCATTGTGAGACGAACAAAGATTCTAGTAAATTCTATTATTGTATTTTGTAATAAAGTACATGCGGTGAATAGGTTGAGGGTTGACAAAAGTGTTTTGAAAGACGTTGTCGTTGACTTTGAGAGGACTTTTAGTGGTTATTTGGTCTGGGTATTAGGTACGTGATTTGATACCGCGGCCCTGGTACATAAAAGGCCTATGACGGAACACGACGGTTTTTAGTCAGTAAGAGTCTGACACTCCCTTAACGCTGCTAACCCACAGCGGGAGGGGTCATTTGATGATTTTTGACGTCGTTAAAAAAAGAAAAAAAGGTACGTGATTTGAAATATGAAACTATGTAACTCTTTCAGTCTCTTTGTGGTGGGTACACTGCTGTTTTTCTTTAATAGATATCAAAAGTGGCTTACTAGAATAATTGTAATGGAATTTTCCATATAGAAATTCCCAGTTGCTTACAATACTTGGTTGAAGAGAATGGCTTAATTAATTTTGTAACCTTTGTCAATTTATTGTGTTACAAAGTACATTGTACTTAAATATACAGTGTGATGGAAAAATATTGAGCAAGCTTTTAACATTTGACATCATACAAAAGCATAAAATATTAAAATACTCAGAAATTGACATACGTTGAATGACCTTTTATGGAGTCATCGGGGGTCATTTGAGTCCTTTCACGAATTATCGACGACCAAACCACCTAGTATATAGAATAACCTTAAAAATTGTGATACACTGAGAGTACCTACTGGCATACTGCAGACTAAACAGTGGGCCGACATTTGACCTGACGATAGGTTTTTGTTTAAAGAAAAATCTTGATTCCAATCAAAATTTTCAGTCTTTCTGACACCGGCTTAATACTTGATCTCTGTAATATGCGTACTATTCATCTTCATACTGATTTATGAGCCCAAACAAACTATCGGCCGACTAAAAGTTTGTAGTGTGCTAACTTTTTTTCTAACTTTATTAGGCTGTCTACACGCATGTTTATAGGCAGTAAAGTCGAAAGGCGGTGAGACGCCGAATCGAAAGTTGTGTTTGAATAATTTATAGCGATCGGGCAATTCAGTCCGAATGAACTATGTGCTGTTTGCTACTAAACCTCTATGGCTGCTTAATTTATAAGGCTTCAAAGGTCTTCGATATGGGGTAATTTAATACTGAATGTATTGTCTTGTTAAGGTTTATTAGTGATGAATAATAATGTAGTGTAACTTAAATATCATCTCATTCTCACAGCCTGAAGGAACGGCAATCCGACGCGACCGGAGAGAGATCAGGCGCAGGACCGACATTGACAAGCTCTCAAATACACAGGTGTATATCAATCACCAACTTTCAGATTATGGCTTACTTTGTTAGAATTTCTTATAGTAATTGATAATAGCAGAGAATAAATAAGACCTACATAAGAACATACTTTCATCAATTGTTGGCAAACACATATTTTAATTTATTTCGGGTTCTTCTGTATCTGACTATTTTTAATTTCTTTGAATTATCTCGACGTTCATTGTTTTCATTTTTCGGAGAAATTAATACATTTGGTCTTTTGCATCACCTTTGTGTTGTTCAACAATGATATTTTATTTGGTGGCAAATAAATCGGGTCAGCTGTAAATATTTTTTTTGTCATTTAGACCTGTATTTTAGTTTCATGTTAGTGAGGTTCGAGATACCAGCCAGCATGTGAAATTACAACCTGTTATCGATATAGTTGTCACCAAATAAATGTCAATGGAGTTTTTGTTTATGGGTTATATAAAGTTAAACCTGTTTAACAAGACACGGGTTTGTTAGGCGAAGCTTTTACACAGCACGAATGAAAATACTTGAGGTACATGGATGTTAAGGCGAAATAATTTTGCTGAAAATCATGACCCTAACTTTAATCTAAATTCCGATCGTATATGAACCTATTTGATTAACTCTTTAAGACGACGTTTTTCATAATATTTTGTTTTTGTATTGTGTGCCATTGGGTTTCGATTTTTAAAATGAACCTCTTTATAATATTAGTGAAATTAAACAGATAAGTAATCAGGCGTCGAAAAACCAGTCATGGCGTCTGCACTTTAACTTTGAAAATCAATTTTTCTAAACGTCTGTTATGAAACAACAAGCGTATTTCTAACAGCAAAGGCTTATAAAATGTCGGAAATCAAAAATAAATTTTCCCTCGTACCGCGAACGATTGCACGCTAGTGTTCAAGCACAGTCTGACTAATATTATTTTTTATTTGAATATCAGTTTGTTTGTGTACCTTTCACATGTCATATCACTATCACAATACGGCCGAACCATTTCTTATAAGAAACTAGGCTGTATCAAGCTGCTTGTACAAGAAGGACTTACGAAAATATACACATAAAAACTTTCACGTTTATAATATCGTCCCAGCACTGAGATAACTGTAATTCTAAAGTTATACACAATGTTTGCGCCTGATCTCTTTCCAGTCCTGTTGAATCGCCGTCCCATCGTACTATGAGAGTGCACCTGTGTCTGCGCAAGTGCTTGTGCACTATATGTCCTGCGCAGCTGGCTGATCTCCTTATACGAGACCAGTCACCGTGGCTGAAATCGGCCTAGGATGCCATTATTTGAGTGAAAAAAATTCCAAGGCTTTCGGTGACGTGAGTGAACCCAGGAGAAACAGTTAGTATCTCAAACAATTTTTATTACATGTGTGTAAGCCATAAACATTTGTAGGGTTGCCTCTAAGTTGTTTATGAGAATTTATGTACTATCCGGCTGATTTTATGAGGCCCTTAATATCATTATATTTAGTATCAGTACTTTAAATTGAAAAGGAAGTTTTATTTCTGATCATTTTATGTGAATAAACGTATTTCTACTTGAATCTAGACATTATGATAAAAGTAGTTTTAATATATTTATAGTTAGAAAAGTAAAATAAAAAACCTTGTCTTGTTAGCCTGTTTACAAGGAAAGCTTAAACAAAAATTCTCTAGATGTAGCACTCTTGTAGCACAGAGTACGTTTTTCTTGAAAATCTTGACAAAAAAGCCATGTGTATTCCCGCCCAGAGCTAACATTATAATTAGCTGCCTTATAAAAACCTAACAAAAATAAACCGTAATATCAATTTTCCACTCCCAAACCCATTCTCATAAACCCACAACAGCAAAAACCTAAAATCCAATCTTATTTACATTATATAAACATGGTTAATAAAGTAAAGGGACCTTGAACGGGATATCAAGACGTTGAAGGAAAAAGACCTCTCGAGTCGGAGGCTCGGTCATTACTGGAGCACACCGACCGTAAAATGAAGTTATAAAATGTAGGAGTGGGGATGTCCCGGAATCATGTGTTTACTTTTAAACGGTACCCACAATAGGTCCTGTTTTGGATTTTTGTGGTCTATCTAGGAAGGGGTTTGAGAGTTTGTAATAATCAAGAAATTATATTTGTTTACTTTAAATTGTTTAAAAAAAATCTTACATAGTTTTGAAATAACACATCTTCTGAAATATATGTATAAACTAGCCTAGCTACTCATATGAACCTCTATCGTTGTTACGACGTGCTTAGTTCGAAAGTAGGTTCGCAAAGGAATCCTTTTTATAAGTTCACAGATTACTTAAAGATTACCAAACAGATTTACAAAAATTCTTTTTTTTTACGTGTTTATAGAACAATGAAAGTGAAAAAAAATATAATCAAAATGTACCGATTTAAACTAGGCATAAAAAATTTATCTATCGGTGTATAATTTTAAACGGGTTTCAGTATTACTGTCAAACTGTAAAGCCGACCATCATCGACCATTTATAAATACTCTCTGTATAAATAAAACTTTTTCACATCGTGTATCGGTATCTAACATGGCGTTTGACGTACAATATTTGTTCCTCCGGGTCCGGAACAAATGTTTGTAGTGCCTCCAGATATTTGTGTCGGGTTTGGTCATCGGCCACTTTTGGAAATTCTGCTCAAATGGGCCTTTTATTACATAATGAGAATGAGAATAAAGCGATGTCCCAAGGACACTTGAAAAGTTTGTAATCTGGATTGAGTTATTAAAGAGTGAAGGCTCCAGAGAAATTAATAAATTAATTATATATGTACTTAGGTACTTTATTAATATTAGGTACTTAGGTTATATACTTAGGTACATACCAGACGTACTATGCCTTATGGACACACTCAGAAACATGTAATGGTTACTTAAGCCGTTCCTTAGTGCAGAATTTCTATCAGAATCTGTCACTAAGAGTGACTTGAGTAATCATTTATTGCCTTTTGAGTGCGGAGGTCAAAAGTCGTGGTGGCCTAGTGGGCAAAGAACCAACCTCTCGAGTATGAGGGCGCGGGTTCGATTCCAGGTCAGGCAAGTACCAATGCAACTTTTCTAAGTTTGTATGTACTTTCTAAGTATATCTTAGACACCAATGACTGTGTTTCGGATGGCACGTTAAACTGTAGGTCCCGGCTGTCATTGAACATCCTTGGCAGTCGTTACGGGTAGTCAGAAGCCAGTAAGTCTGACACCAGTCTAACCAAGGGGTATCGGGTTGCCCAGGGTAATTGGGTTGAGGAGGTCAGATAGGCAGTCGCTTCTTGTAAAGCACTGGTACTCAGCTGAATCCGGTTAGACTGGAAGCCGACCCCAACATAGTTTGGGAAAAAGGCTCGGAGGATGATGCCTTTGAGTGCGGAGGTAAGACTCGTAAAAAATATGCCTAAGCATACTTTCTCAAATGGTCATCAGAATAATCGGCAATATGATATAGGCATAAAAGTCAGTATTACGCCTATTTATAAACATAGGTATAGGTACTTGAAACAATTTTCATGATATCGTAAATTCACTTCGAGCAATTCCAGAAATATTTTTAAAACTAGGTTTTACTACAATTTTAACGGTTTGAAAGCATTTCAAGCGTTTATGGATTTTTTAATACGGCCTTAAAATAAATGGTCACGAATGGACGATCATAAAGCTAGTGTTAACAATTTCTGAAAAAAAAAAAAAAAATTATTACTGTTTATGGATTTCCAACAGAGGATACACAGATCACTTTCATTAAACACAAATGAGATTTAGATGTCAGAAGATTCGAATCTATTTTTTTTTGTAAAGTGTGTTTTTGTAACCGCTGTCTGTTTAACTTTTTATAATAACACCAACAAGCTTTAGACTAGGTCTTTTAAATATTCGCTTGGCATGATATAACGAAGATCACAGTCGCACAATTATTTGACGCATACCGTACATAATAATATACTTATTAACATAGAGCTACATATTACGACAGTTTAGATATATTCTCTTGTAAACAGTTGTAAAGCTACGTACTAACGTTCGTAACAATGTCACTCACACACGCATATGCTCGATGCACGATACTCAGTACTGACAGCACCGGTTTAACAGATAGAAGCTCGTCGATGCACATACTCGTGTGAGTGACATTTTTACGAACGTGAGTAGTAGTACCTTTACAACTATTTACAAGAGGATAATTCTAAGATGTGATATTACTATTGACAAGACCTCAAAACTTCCCTACCTATTACTACATATCACGATAAACCAACATATTAAATTTTGAAAGCCTGATATAAGGACGCAGCAATATGAAAGCACTCTGACAGGCTTCAAAGCGTTTGAGATCGTTAAAATCCCGTCAGTTTTACGAGTGTACATCGGATCCATATTTTGAAAAGATAATAACTCGAACAGATATGAAATCGCTTTATCGTTTAGTTTATGAGTTAAATGGTATTATGTTTAAGACTTTATATACTAGTGGCTTTGCGTATCTGTTTTTGAGGGCTTCATGTTTACTTGGATTGGGTAATTTTGCTTCTGTAGGTGAGAAATAATAAGACACAAACTCGAACTCAAAATATTTATTTGCTTGTCAAATTATAACAATTGTGACAGTGACAAGATACTAAAGTACAGCATAACGTCCTTTTTGGATTCGAATTTTGAGTTGGTGGTGTTCACATGTGGTTTTCTTCTCAACGCAAATTTTGAGCTATATTTGTGCTTTTTTGGTGTTTTCTGTGGTGCCTGCTTAGTTTTGAGTGTGTTTTATATGTAGATTTGTGTTTCATTATTCATCATTTCATCATTTCATCTGTAAGTAGTCTTGTATTTTAATTAATTTTGTGCGACGTCGGCGTATGCCAATAAATAAACATGGCGGACAAACAGGGGCCGCCGGGACGCCCTCCCGACCCCTCATGTACTTCTGCAATTGAAACAGTAATGACCGTCCCATTGTCTAAATTTGAGGCAATGGAAGCGGAAACTTCAACTCATAAGAGAAAGCATCCTAGTCAGGACGAGGATGTTACTGATGTTAATAATGTTAATGCTACAAAACGCGACCGAGTCACCCCTCCATCATTGGTGTCACGTTCCAAGTATACCAACTTAGATAGGGAGCCATATCTGGTATATGTTTCCTTCACGGATTCAGACTCCACTTCTGGATCCACCCTTCACCCCATAAGATTTGGTCAATTAATGCAAAAATTAAACATTAAGAATATTAAATTAGGCGGGATCAAGAGAATTGGCAGAAATAAGATCTCGGTGGAGTTTGAAAGCCATGAGGATGCTAATATCTTTATTGAAAGCCCAGCTATTAAGCTCAAAGGTTTTGTTTCTACTATTCCCACCTTCAACATCACAAGGATGGGGGTAGTGAAGGGTGTACCAACTGATTGGTCAGAATTAGAGGTCATCGATAATCTTAAGTCCCCCCATGCTAAAATGTTGAAGGTGAGACGCTTAAATAGGAGGGTTGTCAATGAAGGTAAGTCGGAGTGGGTCCCTACATCAAGCGTGGTCGTCACATTTGATGGTCAGGTCCTCCCGGATCGCGTCTTTTGTTTTTATAATTCGCTCCCTGTGGAGACATATAACTACCCCACTGTTCAATGTTATGCATGCTGCAAATACGGGCACACTAGACCCAATTGCAGGTCTAAGCCACGATGCTTCCGTTGTGGTGGGGATCACCTTGGGGACGGTTGCTCTGTTGAGGATCCCAAATGTTTATATTGCTCTGGCTCTCATCCCGCTAATAGCAGACACTGCCCAGAGTTTATCCGTCAGAAAAATATCAAAGCGTCCATGGCCAAAGACAACATTTCCTACTCTGAGGCTGCCAGAATTCATGCCCCTTCCTTCCGTTCCTTTGCAGATGTTACGGCTTCAACCCCTATCACTCAGACTATTCATCAGATTCTCACACAGGAACCTCGCTCCCCACGTCCCCCTCCCCCTAATTACATTTCTCACTCCCAACCCTCCACTTCATCATCCTACAAAAAAACTATTTTGACCCGCCCTAAACCTCACCCCTCGCTGCAGACTGGCTATGACCGAAGGGCTCACCAGGACATTATTAATAGCTTCTCGTTCTCCCCTTCGCCTAATGGTTGTGCTCTTCTGGATTCTCCTCCTTCTGAAAAAGATCATGTACAGACCATACAATCTATTATACGTTTACTATCCTCTTTACTCGTTAACTTTCCTTTACCTGACCACGTTGCCACAAATTTAATAAGCTCCATTAAATCTCAGCACATTCCATCTTCTACAGTGGAATACCAGAAGTCTGATCCCAAAAAAAAATGAAATTGCTCATTTAATTAATCAGTACAAACCGGCATTGTTTGCAATTTCTGAAACATGGCTAAAGCCACATCTCGTGTTTAATATGGCTGGGTATAGCGTGCTTCGGGATGACCGTCTTGACGGTTATGGCGGAGCGGCTATACTGGTTAATAATGTTCTCCCATTTTCCCCCTTATCCCTTCCCCCACACGGAGATGAGATTAATGCCGTAGGTGTTAATATTGTCGGTGTTAATGTTATTTCTGTCTATATACCCTCTCCTGATTCCTCTTGTTTCCAGTATATACGTTCTATTTGCTCTTTATTTTATCCTGTAATTTTTCTAGGTGATTTCAACTGCCACCACTCTCTGTGGGGATCTGACCATTGTGATAGTGCGGGTAATGAATTAGTGAATCTGCTGGATGACTTGGGGTTATGTGTTATCAATGATGGATCTTTCACGCGCCTTCCTAGACCTGGACAATCGCTAAGTTGTTTAGATCTAACACTGTGTTCAGCCCGTTTGGCCGCTGATATGGTATGGAAAAGGCTTAACCTAACACATGGTAGTGACCACTATCCTATATGTACTACTCTCACCACTAGGTGCCTTCCGCAAAAGGAAAGCCCCCCTCTTTTAAAGTACAGGCTGTCTGATGCTAGGTGGGACCTTTACTCTCAGATCCTTGAGGACGCAATCCATACCTTGCCCCAGGTGTCTTTTGACAACCTTGACGTCTGTATTTCGCAACTTTCTGATGCCATTTCATCAGCCGCTGATGAGAGCATACCTCTTAAGAATTCGGCTTCTGGAAAAATATCATCCCCGCCCTGGTGGGACCGCGAATGCACCAGCATCATCAAACTCCGCAATGAAGCTGAACAGAGCTATGCTCTCAACATGGCTATTGAAAACCTGGTGGAATATAACCGGATTGTTGCGAGATCCAGACGCCTATTTAAGAAAAAGAAATATGAAGGTTGGAAAAAATTCTGTTCTTCGCTTTCCCCCTCCACTCCTTCTTCCATGATTTGGCAAAACTTTAGAAGATTTAAACGTGGTTGTTCTGTTCAAAATTCTTCAACTATCCCCATTGACCTAGCAGATTCTTTTCTTTACAAGTTAGCCCCTTCGTCTGTCCCTTTTGTAACAGAATGCCCTTCTGCTCCCAGCAGTGAGGTCATGTCGGTAGACCCATTGGAAGCCCCCTTTTCCATTAATGAACTCAATGCCGTGCTCCAGCATGTCAAGGACACTGCACCTGGTATCGACGGCCATCCATATTCTTTTTATAAGAAGTTGGGTGCCTGCGGACGCCAATACTTGTTGGACATCATGAATACTTGCTTCACTCTGTCATATATCCCTGATAGCTGGAAAACACAGTTGATCATCCCCATATTGAAACCTGGGAAATCCCCGGATAGTCCAGATCACTTTCGTCCTATTGCCCTTTCTCCAGTCATAGGCAAAATTATGGAGCATCTTATTAAAAACCGATTGGAGTGGTTTGTGGAGAGCCGAGGTGTTTTATCTAAGTCGCAGTTTGGCTTCCGAAAGGGGGCAGGTACCATGGACAGTGTTAGCATCCTGACAACTGATACCCGGATAGCATTCAGTAGAGATGAATCGGTTTTAGCGGTCTTCCTAGACATAACAGCGGCATACGATAATGTCCTTCTTTCGGTTCTCAGGGAAAAACTACGGAAGCTGGGTGTTTCTGAACGGATGCTGCATTGTACATGTAACCTGCTCTCTGGTCGTAGGGTCAAGATTCGTATCCCTGGAGAAGATTCCGATTGTAGAACGGTCTGGCGTGGGCTTCCTCAGGGGTCCGTTCTTAGTCCGCTACTTTATAATATTTACACCTCGGATCTTCATGATTCCCTCAACTTGGATTGTCAGATTCTTCAATATGCGGATGATCTGTGTTTGTACATCCCTACTTCATCTATTGAAAGAGCTAGTGAGTCCATGCAAATATCACTCAATTCCTTAAATCAGTGGTTAATTGACCATGGCCTTGCACTGTCTGCTCCAAAAAGCTCTGCGGTTGTCTTTTCTCGTAAGCGTACTGTTCCTCATGTCAACCTTAAAATTGAAGAATCTCCCATTGAAGTTGTTAATAATGTGAAATTTCTTGGGGTTATATTGGACTCTAAATTGTCAGGGGTGTTTCATCTCAACTACATTAGCCTTAAGTGCGAGAAGAAACTTAATATGCTTCGTGCGCTAGCAGGAGTCTGGTGGGGTGCTCACCCCTTCACCCTAAAATTGGTATATAATGCTACAATAAGAAGCTTGCTTGATTACGGCTCCTTCTTATTTGAACCCTGTAATAAAGTTGCTATTGCTAAGCTGGAGGCCATTCAGGCTAAATCTCTTAGAATCGTTTTAGGGTGCATGAGGTCCACCCCTAAAAACACCTTGCAAGTGGAGAGTGGCGACCCCCCTCTTCTCATCCGTAGACAGTATTTAGCCGACAAGTTTCTTTACAAGACTTATTTCCTCAGTGAGCACCTGCTTCTGCCTAGGCTGTCAACTCTTGAAGGCCTATGCAGGCAGAGTGATTACTGGAGACATAAAGCCCCTCCTCTTTTAGTTAATTCCTTTCGAAAAATCCTTGAAATTAAGGATAATTCCTTAATCTCTCAGCAAGATAAACTTCCCTTGTATTCCTGCTCCTTTGACACGTGTAACTTTGTGCCAAATGTCTCCTATATTGACATTAGGAAAGATACTGCAAACGCAAATGCCCATTTTCTCTGCACTATAAATGACAAGTGGCCTGATTATTATAAATTCTATACGGATGCTTCAAAATTAACCACTGATGGAAAGACTGGTGTTGCCGTATACAACTCTAACTCTCAGATATTTCTCCAATTTCAATGTCCTCCTGAGTCATCGGTGTTCACGGGAGAGTGCATTGGGATCCTCGAGGCATGTTTATTTATCTCCTCTCACCCTGCTATTAAAAAAGCAGTGGTTTTCACTGATTCCAAAAGTGCCCTGGATGCGATTGTTAAAAATTCGTTTAAGGACCATCTCCGTAGCCCAATTATTGTTGAAATTAAATCAGTATTGCTTTTGTGCTCTACAAAGGGCGTGGAGATTGTATTGGTATGGATTCCTAGTCATGTTGGTATTAGAGGTAATGAAATTGCGGATGTATCAGCCAAAGGTGCGATTAGTAGCAGCATGGCTGATAAAAAACACTACTCGGTGCAGATCTATGACCTGGCTCACAAAGCTAAATCAGACCTATTCCAGTCCTGGCAAACTGACTGGTCCGAGTCCAGTAAGATGAAAGGTGGTCTGTTTGCCTCTATTCAACCATCCATTCCTGCGAAGCCTTGGTTTTATAAACATAAAAAAGTATCCAAGACCGTTATTTCCGTTATCTGCAGAATACGTATTGGTCACTGTTGCTCCCCAGTTTTCTTAAACAAAATAAGAGTTCGGGACTCCTCACTCTGTGAATGTGGTCTAGATGAAGGCACGCTTGACCATATCTTTCTTAATTGCCCCCTGAATGATGCTTTCTCTTTTGATCGTGTCATTGCTAAACTAAAAATTCAATACCCGGTAAATGTTCGTCATCTTCTTTCATTCTTTCCTAACCCTCTAATGGTAAATGCTTTTGTTAGATTTATTTCTTCTAATAATGTTAAATTGTAACAGTGTTTATATCTTTCATAATGGTAATATGTAATGTGTATATAATTACTTGTGTACTAAGTTAATTTTAGCAAATTCATTAATTATAGTGTATGTATTTTGTTGCAGGCTCGATATCCTCCACCAGAAAAGTTGGAATTATTTTCTTACATTAATTTCTATATATTTTTCTTTTTCTGTTTCATATTTTCCCATGTGTCGTCACTAGCTACGCGAGTCTGGCAGAAATTGCCGTCAAATACGGCAGATTGCCATAAAAAAAAAAAAAAAAAAAAAAAAAAAAACGTCCTTTTTGCAAAACAAATAAACATAAACATAAATTTTTACTAGCTTTTAACACAATCCAGTCAGAATGAATATTTTAATCTGAACAAATTCATAAAGTTATTTGGAATTTATATGCTTGAAATACATATTTTTTTTTTATTATAAGGATACACCGTATAAATATAAACTCAAGAATAACTTTAAATACTATAAACTAAAAGAATAATAAAAGAACATGAGTTAAGCGTCGATATTATAATTAAAGTCTATAATTATAATGCGATATATATATTTATACATACACTCTTTTGCAAAAAAAAACGGGCACCTATGCGAAATCTTAGTTTTAAGGACTTCACGTGTATTTCAAAGGGTTTTAATGATTGTAGTATGTTTCTAGCATCAAAAGAGTTAGCCGAGCATGCATGAGAGTGTATTCTAAATTTGAATTTTGTACAATTGCTAAGAAATTGGTTAAACCTTGTTTTGGACTAATTGCTGGCAGAAAGTTCGTCGGTGTTTTGAAAAGTTTTTGAAGTGATTTTCAGGAAAATAATAATGCAGTTTTAATTAATGATTAATGTACTTTTTTGTTAGATCAAACATTTTTGAAAAACTATGCGTATTTGATAAACTTTTCACCTGCTCTAAATGGGCTATACTGATGATTGATGGCAATGTTAAGAGTTTCGGTATTTTAGTGTAAAGCGTTCTATTGTTTAGATATTGTACCCACGTGTTTTAAAATATGGCTTTTTCATAAATAAACACTATTTAAAAGAGTATCAGTACCGTTGGCTGCGATAAAACCAATTTAAAGTAAGCAGTGCCCATCACAACTCGTCTCCTATAGGACTTTGACATTTTTTAAAGTCTTGAAATTCTTTAAAATACAGAAAATAGCGCATAGACTGTGAGCACGAGGTCTTAAGGTCTCGTAATTACTGATTTTTAAACAACCCCGTCTCTTGGGAAACTCCGTAGACCTCTGAAGATCTATGAGTCTGAGCGTTCAAATAGCGTGTTTTCATCCCACGGATATTTTATAAAATAAACTTGCCTACACCGAGATTTTCTGACATCTGCAGCACTTTCCTGCTTAAATCATAACAATAATTGGCTAGCTGTTCATTTCTTAAGAAACATACGTTTGGCCAATAATTTTGAATTCTTGACTCCCTTTCAGCTAAATCGTTGTTTAGTCACTCGATACCTATGGAGTTATCGAGAGCTTCAACGAGGCAATAATTTGACTTTTTAGATAGCTTTAACCTTCCTCATCATTTTTCATGTGGTTAATTTTAACATTTATCACAAAATTTGGTATTTTTTAAATGTCAAAGTCCTATAGGAGACGAGTTGTGATGGGCACTGCTTACTTTAAATTGGTTTTATCGCAGCCAAAGGTACTAATAGTCTTCTAAATAGTGTTTATTTATGAAAAAGCCATATTTTAAAACACGTGGGTACAATATCTAAACAATAGAACGCTTTACACTAAAATACCGAAACTCTTAACATTGCCATCATTCATCAGTATAGCCCATTTAGAGCAGGTGAAAATTTTATCAAATACGCATAGTTTTTCAAAAATGTTTTGATCTAACAAAAAAGTACATTAATCATTAATTAAAACTGCATTCTCATTTTCCTGAAAATCACTTCAAAAACTTTTCAAAACACCGACGAACTTTCTGCCAGCAATTAGTCCAAAACAAGGTTTAACCAATTTCTTAGCAATTGTACAAAATTCAAATTTAGAATACACTCTCATGCATGCTCGGCTAACTCTTTTGATGCTAGAAACATACTACAATCATTAAAACCCTTTGAAATACACGTAAAGTCCTTAAAACTAAGATTTCGCATAGGTGCCCGTTTTTTTGCAAAAGAGTTTATATCCTATAATACCTATCCTTTGTTTTTGTATTAGCAAAGGCTTCCCAGTGATTCGGATTATACAACCGTCTATTCCCTGAGGTAAGTCGGTCGATACGTAATCTGATCGCTCCATTAATCCATACGAAATCCTTTAACATGTTTGCCGAGGTTAAAAGGGGATGGATTGCTTCCGAATAATTATTTTTTTTTGGTAGTCTTTGTTTTGGTTGTGTTTCTTTGATTTGTTTTATTTCTTTGGTAATTTTTGGTTGAGGTGCTAGCTTTTTGTTAAAGGCAAAAAAGGTTTTAAAATGCTATTGGGACCAAAAAATGTTTTTTTTTTTAAACTGGTTATTATCCCATCTGTTCCATGTTAGACAGTAATTGTTTATGAGTCTTACACCTACTAAATACCTATGCATATGTATATTTCTTCGGTACTTTTGTTTGTCATCTGCTTTCTCCTAAATGGGTGGACAGATTTAGTCGAAAAAGCGGTGAAGGTTGGGTGTTTTTAGGGGTTCTGTACTTTATATCAAAAAGACTGGCTGATTTCAAAGAAAGGTTTTAACCTTAAGTTTGAGATCATCCCTAATTTCCTTTCCAATATCAACGCCACTACGCTTAACTACTTTACGCTTTCTACTACTATATTAAGAAAAAGACACGCCTTAACACTGAATAAGAATGATTCAATGTAATATAATGCATCTGTTTATTTAGCGTTTGCCTTATCTTCCTCAGTAAGTGACAGTGCGAGAGGATCGTTAAGTATGATTTATGCAAGTCCGTGCCCGGACAGAGCTGAAATGCATTATATTATATTACAAAGTATTTTTGCTTGTTCACTGCACTGTTTTCATTTACTTTAAAAAAGGCAAAATACGCTTTAACTGAGTACCTACAGCAAATAAGACCGAAAATATGTTGTTTCACTAGCAATCAATTACCCTAACATACTATATCGCAATTTTGACATAAAAACCATGCTTCACAATCATAATCTACCGAGCCTTTTCCCAACTATGTTGGTGTCGGCTTCCAGTCTAACTTGATACAGCCGAGTACTACTGTTTTACAAGAAGCGACTGCCTATCTGGCCTCGTCAACGCAGTTAGTTGGGCAACCCAATACCCTTTGGGAAGACTGGTGTAAGACTATCCCGAATTTAAACTAACCAAATTCATCCACCCCATCAAATTTCTCAACAAGAAACATTTCCATTCACGAAGTCAAACAGCCAACAGTCCCATTTTAACCTGATTCCGTCATAAAATATAGAATAGCACTCGTAAACGACAGTAGTGATCACCGGTATAAATGATACCCATTACTGGGGAGCGCGCGACGTGTTTGAGAAATAACCCTTTGGATGCAGCTGCAGACGTGGCGAGGGAAATGCTACTTTCGGACACACGGACCCGTGGGCGTTCTAGGGGTTAGGTTTATTTTAGGACGCTATTGTCTCGTGGTTGGTTGTTTTGCTTATAATATTTATTTTGAAATTGGAGCTGTGTGACACACTGCACAAAATATGTCACTGTGACAGAAATCGGAAATTATGTCAAATAAAATTGGTCAATAATTGTCTGGGTTGAGACGTTGAAGATCAGATAGGCGGTTGCGCTATGTAGGTACCTCTAAAACACTGGTACTCAGATACCTTAAAGCCGACTCCAACTTAACTGAGAGAAGCCCTGTAAGATGATAAGTTTGCTAATAGGTAAGTAAAACATTTTTTTTTTATTAACAGCAGGTTAAAACTTTAAACAAGTGATTTGAGCTTAATTAGTAGACAGTGAGCTGATTTCGATTGACATTGATCGGGCACAAATGTGTCAGGCTATTAAATTACAAATGAAAAACCCAAGAACACTAGTGGCTAACATATTTATTAAATCCAGTAAGTTAATGTCAAAGAAAAGAGACGTATAATGTCCCTTGTTGATACATTTAAGTACTACACATAAAAACTTTCCAATCACAAAAGAACTTTGACAGAAAATCGATAAATAAACAAAAGCACTAAAACTTTTGGAAAACACCGAACCACGAGATCCATTAAAGTATCAAAAACAAAAATCCAAACTTCCTAAAAACACCTGGATATTTCTTGGAAATTATTACGGGAATAAAAAGTTCAGTAAAAGTCTTAATAATTCCTGACTAGATTATTCTGGGTTCAAATGAAGGAAAGGCGATGGGTCTCATTGTAAAAATTGTGGCTCCCTCGCGCACAATTTGGACTTTATAGTATGCATTGCGTAATCAACTTGAAGATCAAGCTTGAAGACTTTTTTGTTTATTATCTTTTGCCTTATGTTTCTGTTTAAAATATTGTCGTGTTTATATAGTTTTCTGTGAAACAAAACAGTATATTCTATGGTGGCTTTTATCGTTTTTTGACAGTCAAGTTTCAATAAACACTGTAGACCAATTTGTACAAAGAGTTCCGATGTCTCTTCAGAGCATTTTGGTTTTCTTACGTGAACTGTCATCAAAATGGGTTTTAGCCATTTACCTTCGAAAACGAAACACACTAACTTGGTTGACACTTATTAATTTGACATATATTTCAATTACCCAAGATCAAACTCAGCTTATTTTGTTCAGTTTCTCTAATTAAATAATTATATGAATATGAATATAAAGCAAGTTATTCGCCAGTGTGTCGCGCTAAGCTATTACGCCATTGCAGCGGTGTTTAGAATTGTTGCTAATGTAAAAATGCATTTGTTCTTTGTTTCTCACAGGGAAACATTCTGATATTGTTTGTATTATAGTATTTGTATTTCTTGTGTTGGCTTTGTACGAAGATTTTGGTAAGATTTTCGGTTTTGTAGATTGCGTCTTACTGTGTGTTCCTGGAACAATTTTCATTAAATATGGAAATATGAGGTTAAAGTTAAGGATGTTGGGAATAAGAATAGCCTTAGTCATTACAAGTTTGTATCAATTATCTTTGTACTTGATATTAATTCATGCATGTGGTGTAGTATTTTGTTTACTTTTTTTTCACTTTTATGAAGTCCACGGTCAAAAATATCTGCATGAGCTGATACACAAGAAATCAAATGACTAACCTAAGAAAGGAAAAGTTGATTTGCGTGAACTGTAAATTGATTCGGCCGTTTGTCAACATAAATGAGAACAAAATTAGAAAAAAATACTTTTAATACCAGAAAGTCTACAGAACCTTAGAAAACATATCTTAAAGACGAGAAAGTCTAAAAAACTAAATCAAACATGTCAAAAAAAAAACGACAATAAAACAAACTTATCAAACAAAATCATACGTGACAAAACCAGCACAAACAATGGGCAAATAATTTCACGTGCCAGCTAAAATATCCTTGGAGCTCACTTGAAAGGACTGAACTACTATAGAATTCTATTTGTAAGTCTCAGGTCAGCGCCGACCACGAGCTGAATAATTCAATGGTCAACCCACTGGTGAATGTTATGTTTTAACTGACGAAGTCTTACTTCTACTGGGGAGTAAGTACTAGTGTTGTACTGAGGTCAATTCTTAAAGGGCGAGGTATGACCTATCGAAGTTGTCAATTCTGAAAAGAAAGGACCTCACCGTTATCTGAGGGCACGGCAGTGCCCCAGCCAAGACTCGAGCAAAGCCGGCACGGCCGTACCATCTTTTCTCGAAGCGTTTCGCGGCTATTTCACCCCCCTGTATCATCCATGTGGACAAAGCTAGGAGTTAAAGTTTATATTTTACTCAAGATATCGTCGAGGAAGTACTAGTGTTATATCAAGGCCCGTCTTTAAAGGACGCACCATGATCTATCGAAATATTCAGAAAAGAACATAGATGTAACTTTATAACTTAGCAATTTTAAAATCATGTTTATGTATTTTTATTTCTTCTTTTATAGTTCGTATAAAAAGTTATTATTTAAATATGTTGGGCTAGTTATGATGGTGATAAAAAGTTTTCTTCTTCTCCCAAAATATTGATAAGTTAAGATGTCAAACTGCAAGCCTTAGGATAATTAAAAAAGAAACTGAATATCATTTTCATGTAAAGGATAACTGCGAAAAAAATGACACTTTTTAACCAAAAGCACCCGTTTTAACACCAAAAGCATTTTATTATACAAAAGCATTTTCAGGAAAGTCGACACTACCAGATGTGGTCGGCTTTCAATGAAAACAGATAAGTAAATTAATGAATATCCGTAAATTTCATTAATAAGTCAGCACTTTGAATAATGAAGTAAAAATATAAATGTTATATAAAATTAATATTTCACCAAAAATATGCGTTCTTTTGGGCAATATCTGCGTTATGGAACAGGGAATTCTGTGAACTTACTGTACATATTTTAGTAAATTTTAACTTTTTTTAAAAAATATATATATATTTATTTATGGTTTTAAAACAAATGTTAATTCCTAAGCGCTATCACTTTTGCATTAAACAACAACAGAACGGGTTCTTTTTGTTACTGCTTAATAATTATTCAACATTAATTGAGAGTAATTTTTATGGTTTCTCAGTAACTTCACAAAGTCTGAGATCCAGTCAGTTAGCCAGAGTTATAAAATTCTGGTTAAACTATAAAACTTACCCGTACTTTTAACCTAAAGTACAACATAAAAGTAAAATTCCAACTAAAAGAAAAAATAACCATTTCACAGAACAAACTGTACAATTTACTGCTTAAACTTTAAAGGCTAACTAAATGAAATTAAAACAATAAAATATCCGTGGATTAATTGGAGCGGAACAATAGTCCAACTAGCCGAAATAATTAAAATAAACTTTATCTTTAGCCAAGTTATAACAAAGTTCATTCAGGTGAATTTCCTTTTGCACTTAGGTAAGTAAGAGTAGCCAGACGAACTGAATATAACTCACCGTTAGTTTAAAGAAACTTGTAATAGTTCCTTTTAATTTCTTAGTCGAAAATAAATGTTTGAATCACCCTTTTTTTTAAAGATGTTTGAAATTTAAATTGCTTAACTTAAAATGCAAATATTAGGAATATTTGGCTGAATTATAAATATCACATTTTTAGTAGTGTTTTTTTCCAACTACAAGCCTGTTCCAAAAACGTCTGTATTTACAGAATTCTATTCTAATCACAAATCAATCAATTAATTTGTGATTCAAGATTTAAGTAACGTAAACGTAGTAAAACAACGGTTATAGAAATCTGTAGTATGTCTAGAATATTTGACCAATCAAAAGCTTGACCTCATGTTCACCGGTCATTCAACAACATACATGATACAACAATTGTATCCCATGTTCAAGAAACACCCCAAGAAAAAACAGTAAATCAATACAAAACAATAAAAAAAGACACCTTCATAATACCCAAAAGAATATTCAAGAAACAAATTATTGCCAACTACCCAAATATACGACTACATTTCGCACCTACAAACGAAACTCCGACATTTAATAACTTCGTACTAAGAAAAGAAATAAATTCAGAAAATGCTTCGCTACATCATATATTTTTCTTAAATTCTTCCGAGAAATTTAACAAGTAGGTTACCTACTATAGGTCGTATATTGTAAGTTTTGTCGTTTGAGACTGTTAACGTTTTTGAAGAAATCGGTAACGTTATATTCTTAGGATATAAAGTTCTGAAGTATGCTAACAGGTAATGGTGTATAATATTGGGTAATGCCCGTTGAAAATATATCGGGTGTGTCGTTCACAATCACATTAAATCATATCGCATATACCTTATGATATTCTATGGCGAATTGTAAAAAAAATAACCTACTGTCACTGAGTAACCGGAAAAAATAACCTAATCCATTCAGTGGTTTAGCCACAGGAGTCATTTTTCGTTTTTATAATTTACAACATCACGTGTAAAGCAGAGATAAAGTTAAGAGTATCGTATGTTTTGATCCGTTGACAGCTGTCAGTTTTCAAGGGAGAATTTCAGATGGCTTAATTTAGACCTTCTTAGGCATGGAAGTACCCCAGCCCTTGAAGTTTGGTTTCATTAGTGTGATTTTTCAATATTTCTGGAACACTGAATATGAAAAAGTAAACTTTATAGCTCCCAGCTTCTTAGTGTTGCACCAAAGAGTCCAATCTTGGTTATAATATTTTGATAAATTGCTAATAGCTGGTGCTGTGCTGCATGGTAAATAGTAAAGTTCTTGATAGCTTTAGTGGCAAAATTGTAGTTCACGAGTTACTGACTAGAACACGAGATTGGTCCAAGTTTTAAAAGTAAACGTTTTCATTAATTAGGTAGGTACTACTAATCATTCAGTCCTCATAATTAAAAAAAATGCGTTTTATAAAATCAAAATATAATTAAAAAAACATGTAATTTATATGTAGTTGCCCTATATCATATTTATGGTGGATTGCGCGATTTAACTATAACGATAACCAGACTATTTTCAGTTGTCAAATTCCCGATTTGACCTATGCGTGGCACTTAAATGGCTTGTTCTGATTCGGATTTCTATATACTTAAATGGTACAAAGTATCTCGAGCTATAACGAGACGGAATTGTAAAGGACGAATATAAAACCTCACTCTGCTATGATGAAAGTTAACACGACAGTCGCTCACAACTTGTACCACCTAAAATATGAATCTAAACTCAGTGAACGCCAAATATTTAGTTTCACTATTTGTGTAAGCAAACTGATGTTTCAAATTGTGGTAATAAACATCAAAACCGTAATTTGAATACGGCTGTAAATTAAATTTTGGTTTGGTAACACTTCCTGGTTCGATATAACGGTGTTCGGTTATTGAGTTGTGTTATTCACTGTTCTAGTATGCTGTTTTTGGTTTTCTCTGCTTTTTAGACGAATTTATTAATCGGCACTTTGGAGCTGGAGGCATTTATAAAGGACACATTTGAAGATGCCTTCTGAAGTAGACGATGATGTCCAATTAGCGTGTAGTTCATCATTACTCGCCATAATGTCTTACAGCCTCATACTCATAACTAAATAAAGGATTAAGTAAATGAACAATAATATAGGTGAGTAAGTCAAGGAAGCTGTAGTGACAAAATTAGCGGTTATCTTCTATTTCGATCGAATAGAAATATTAATTTTAGGTCCAATATATTCGCCACGCACACGTTATAAGTAGTGGGTGGCATGTAAGTCTTTTTAAGTACAAGACTTGAAACATATTGGGTTGCTAGAAAGTAGGTACCTAATTTTTATGGTGTAGTACAGTTTATACACGTTCATGAATAGGCGTCCAAATCAGTAATAGTTAAGCTGTATTAGGTAAATAGCAGATTAGATATCTACCATTAACGAAATTATTTAACAATGGCCAAATATTACACTTATCTGCAAATATATATCTTCATTTGTGATCGCAGCTGTTGGCACTGAATCTATTAATAAAACAATTACAGCAAAGCTTTTAATGGCCGCTGTGAATACATTAAATTTGAGTTAGTTTACATTACTGTATGTGTAATCACTATTATGTATATACTGCGGTTTTCATTAATGTTTCAGGCTTCACAGGTATGTATTAATAACGTGTGTGAATTGTAACCAAAGGCCTAAATAGTAAATATTATATGACAGTTACAAATTATATTAAATTACTATCTTAAACTTGCAATTGTTTTAGTACTAAAATATTCGTATCATACTTGATTATTCAAATAAGAACAAAACAAAATATCAACTTTTCGCATGATTTTCTAGATCACTGTAGATAAAAAGGGGAGCAATATAACAAAAACTACTACCAAATCCTCATTTACTAACTTTTAATCTTTAAAAAATATCGAATAAAAATCAAACACTGAAATCGATTAAATCGCAGTTTGTAAAACAAGCCAGCAACAAGCCAGCATCTTTATTTAACAAAAGCTGTCTTATTTATTTAGCAAAAATCAATCTCTAAAAATAATCGAATAAAAATCGAACAACTGAACATCGATACGTACACAGACTAATCATACAACTTAATATCAGCAATCGCAATTGCTAAATGGTCGCCGTTTCCACTTGACGGAGGTAACAAACAGTAATAAATTTCATGCGCACTATGCCGGAACTACTATCTCAGTGTGGACGCCCCGGTGCACTATGTCACAACTAGAGATGTGCTAGTCGAGTTGTTATTCGATTTTTTAGGCGATTATAAGTATCGACATTTTATTTTTTGGTGGAGTGATATAAATATGTTATAATTAGTTGTTTTTCGATGGCAGGAGATTAAATCGTGATAAACTTTTCAGTCAAGAATTTGTATTATTGTCATTATCATTGTTTGACATCCTTATAGAAGTTTGGAGTTCAATTTGCTAAATTGTCACTAATTCCATAATGCTACTTTAACATAGGTAGTACCTATACCTAGTTATTATTTTTTCAGATGACCTGGTACCTAAATATCCAATCAAAGTGTTAATGTATTCATACTTCTATAATTATTTTATGCCATTATTCATACAAGATATCCGTTTCAATCATTGAACAGCGATTAAATTAAAATCGACTAGAACTAGAACATCGTTGTACACCCTCACTAAACCCATCTCGATACTAGCATGTCTCTACTTGAAACAAAAGCTGGGAACTCGGTATTTTTAACGATACGCGAAGGTTTTTGTACATGAATTGTATTCGGATGTAGTACAAAGTGACAGGCGTAGAGATAGTCATGTTATAAAAATGTTTCCTCTTTGCTACCAAACTATTTGGAAGCTGAGCCTGATATGCGTAATGTATTTCGTTTTGTGACTTTTTTTTGCTGTATGTTTTGGGTTGGGATGAGAGAATGTTTAGGGTTGAAATAAGATGTTTTTTTGGAAGAAAAAATGTATGCAAAAAGTATCTTTGGGTGAATTTTAGTAATAAGTTTTTAAACTCAATTTGACAATTGAGAATTAAGTGACAGGAATAATACTGAAAACTTTATAACTTTTAATCAATTATTCATATTTCAAATATAAAAAAATACATCACATACGTAACTGACAACGAAAAATTGTCATCCCAAACCATTATGAAAAATAAAGCCAGGTGCCAAATAACAAAAGGCTTGTCCAAAAAAAAAAATGGCGTAACAAAATATGGCATGACACTCCAAAACTCCAACAATTAACACGCATCAATCTGAAAATACCAGCGCAGTTTCCTTAGAACCCTTTCAATAACGTACAATTCATCATTTAAAAAAAGAACGCCCAACCGGCCTGTAGTAAACAATCAATGAATTATTATCAGCCAGTCGCAGGCGCTCGCTCTATTCACTGACGCACTGGCTGGCAATACAAAAAGAAAAATAATGTTCACCTGTGCTATTATTGTTGTGGTGAAAATTCGAAATATGAATTATTCAAAAGGTAGGCATGTTGCACGGAGAACAAAATTACTAATGGATGTGCCATAACGGAGAATCTCCCAAGAAAGCGCGCCAAAATGCGCGCAAAAATTATACGCTCCTTTGGACCAGAGTATTTTTGTAATACCTAAAATCGTTGACAGATGTCCCAAAGAATCTGAACGCCTCGTTAGTTCACTCCTAATTGTCTGGTTTGGTCATGCCTACCGTAAGCATATGACGCCTGACCTGCCTGCGTCTCCGCTCATCTTTCTCTACTCCATGGTACCGCAGGCACCCAGTGGTCGTGATTTGTTTCCGCGGTTTTATTTCTTCAGAAAAAAACGGGCTTTCGAATTTAGAACGCAGTATTTTTCTTGGTTATTTTCTTTTAATTGGTCAAGGATTTGGTAACGAAGTGGCTTGCGAGCTTTGTTTAAGATTGTTTTCAAATGGGAATATTTACGAAGATTTTCGGCATGTAAAATTAAGTGATATTTAATACATTACAACAATGTGTTAATAAATCAGCATATTATTTTTTATTTTAGCATATTTATCGTCATTATGTACATTGAAAATAGACGATTCGTGTGCCTATTGCAGTTTGTAAAACCACTAATAAAAAGCTAAAAGTAAGTTATCACTTACTTGCTGATTATTATTAAGTACTAAAAAAACTTTAAAATAAAAATACATAGGTACTGTAGGAACCTACACTATTTATAAATTATTTCAATATGACCGTTAAGTAGGGAACTTTCTCTTACAACTCATGGTCATACTGATTCTAACATTGAGTAGGATTTTAAATTATCGTTTCGTGTAACTTTTGGACATATTTCAGATTTTAGGTATCTCCAATCGTCTTAATTAAGGCGATTAAATTATCAGTCTTGCGCCTGATTCCTTTCTAGTTAAACTGTGTCCATGGAGAACAAAATGACTAGATTACCATCTATCCTATCAAACTATGAGTGTTAAGGCATAGAGAGTGCACCTGTGTTCACGCCAGTTCATGCATACTAAAGTACTTTACGAAGTGCAAGTAGCATGAAAAAGACAGGCAATTGAAATAAAAATCAGGTATACAATTATTACTTTCTTTATTTTTTTCTTTCCTGTTTATTTTATTTTATGAATACATTATCAGCTAGAATTACGTTCAATTTAATGCACAATTAGGTGAATATATTGTAGACAAGAATTTAAGAAAAGATAAAGAAAAATTGAATGTTTATACAGATAAGCGTACATTTTGAATTAAAATTCGCATCAAAATGATACTTATATTAAGAAATGAAAATAATTATATATTATTAAGTAAGTAGGTATTTATTTTCGTAATAAAGTCTTCATTTCGTCGAATGTTTAATTTAAAAATAAAGTGAAAAAGTTTTTCATAAAGACATATTAATTTCGAAATAGGAATCATTTTATTTAATAAAGATGATATAATTTTCTACGGTCTTTATTAGATAAATTAAAGACTGGCGACCAATTTTATATTTATTTTAATGGGAAAATATATTAAGGACACGATCTATGATTTAGGTTATAGTGAAAAGTCCACTTTTCTCACAGTTTCTGGGAAATGTAAGCGTGGTTTGTCAGAGAAGTATGAATAAGAAAAACTGTAGAAGTAGTAATAGTTGTTTTTATTTTTTCATTGAATGGATATAAAACAAAAACCATTTGTTGGTACTCTTTGGAAAAAAGACATAAAAAAACAAGGAAAAATTGCAATCAGGAAAGTCTGTTTTATTCATTTCGCTTTTGTTTCCTAACTGATACTTTAATATAATTACAAATCACTCTGTACCTTGCTTCATTAATACTTTGTAATGATGTAGTGGGGTGTAGGTATATTCTATAGCTTATATTCTGCAATCTTTTGGGTTATACAGTTTCGAAATAAAGAAATCACTTCACGCACAAATTCATGGTCTTAAAAACTTTATTACTCTTATCATTTTAAGAATTATTTACAATTAATAATATCGTTTACAATATTTAACATTTTATTTAATGCACCATCAATCTTAAAGTATAGCAAATAAATATAAACCAATAACGTTAACAGCTCGACTTTTTATTTTTAATTTAAACACAGCCTTTTAGCTACAATTTTTAATTTATAAAATTCAACACAACAATAATAATTACGTATTTTCTCTATAAAATTTTAACAAACAAATATTTATTAACAGTCTTCAAAATAAACAACATAATATATTTTTTCTGCTAAATAAAATCAAATATAATTTACAAAGAAAAATAATCGAGATACATTTACAAAATGTAATTATAATAAAAGTACAAATATTAAAGATAAAATACAATTATTATTAAAAACAGTATAATTTTATTTTCATTCCCCTCGCATACAATTATTTGGACTAACACCTTATATTTACGAAATATTAACATTATTACGTTTAAAAATGAACATAATTAATAATTTCGTTTGTAAATCACAAACAGTAACTATTATATTTATTTACACAAATTATTCTATATAATCAGTCTATGTTAACAATATTATGTTCTATATAAGTAAATTATATTCAAGCGTGCATTTTTATTTACGATTACAAAAAAATATATAAGTAATATACAAAATTAAGTTATAAATAAAATATGGACAATAATTCTATTCTTTTAAATATTTACCGTGAAAAATATATTACTTACATAAAAATGCACTCTGTAATATAACCATAGCTTTATAATTAGACATTAACTATAAACATCGGAACAATTGAATTACGCTCAATTCCATTTTCAAAGTAAAAATAACAATTTAAAACCGGCCAAGTGCGAGTCGGACTCGTGCACGAAGGGTTCCGTAAATTACAGTTAAATCAACCTATCTCAAAAACTATAAGAGATACTTTGATCAAACCAAAAATCGTTGAAAGAGTTAATTAGCATGCATCACCTCTATTTTTTTTAGAATTTTATACCCCGTAGTTATAAAAATAGAGGGGGGGGGACATACTTTTTACGACTTTGAGAGCTGATATCTCAAAAACCGTTCACTTTAAGAAAAATGTTTTTTAGAAAACTTTATATCATTTTAAAAGACCTTTCCATTGATACCCCACACGGGTATGTACATCGAAAAAAAAAATTTCATCCCTCAGTTACATGTATGGGGGGCCCCACCCCCAATTCTTTTTTTTACTATTTAGTGTCATATTTTTGTAGCGGTTCATACAACACATATTCCCATCAAATTTCATCACTGTAGTACTTATAGTTTCCGAGTAAATCGGCTGTGACAGACGGACAGACGGACAGACGGACAGACGGACAGACGGACAGACGGACATGACGAAACTATAAGGGTTCCGTTTTTGCCATTTTGGCTACGGAACCCTAAAAATAAAATAACAGGCATCCAAACTATTTCAACTGCCAGAAAAAATATAAGAGTGTTCGATAATCAATTGTACTTATAAAAAAATAAAAATAAATCTTAACTCTTATACGTACTTTCTCCATTCATATACCAAAACCTTTTTATGTTCAAACCCTGACGTATCTAAATTTCGTATTAAACGTACAAATTATTTAGTCTACATAACATGTAAGCGTTACAGCTATCTTATTGAAGTCCCGCTGTACCTCTGGAGAAGAAGTTGTAGGAAGAATTGGAGAAGCAACACCATTATAGTGGGTAGGCAGGTTTCTGTCGCAGCTCCTGTGAGAAGATAAAAAATACTGTGACTAAAAGAATCTTTATGCATGTAAAACCTTAAACCTAAACGTTTCTGAATTGTGATTGTTTTTTAGGGAAAAGTAAGTTGTCAGAACTGGTATATCAAAAAATAAACATAAACTATTGGACTCCTCACCCCTACGTTATGTAATTAAAGAATTAATAGTTTAAATAAAAATATTTAATCTAATAATTAGAACCTTAGAAAGCAGCTGCTTAGCCTTTTCCCAATTTTCTGAGAATCTTTTTGCAGCTTTAGTTTTTACATGAAGCAATTATTTTTCTGATTTCTTCAACCCGAAGTAAGGTCGACACCCAGTGGCAGGACAGGTTTTCAGACTTTCTAGTTTATAACGCCCCATAAAAACTAATTAACAACCCAATGTAATTACCTGTAAAACTTCTGCCCAAAGCAGAAGCAGGATTTGCGCTCCTCTCTCGTAATACTATCGTGTGACTTGTCGACCTCCATACGTCGAAAATTGACGCTTCACACCTGAAACAATCATATTTGATTATTACTTTAATTTTACTGTTAAAGTCAATGCATGTTTGTGCCAAATTATTACATTTTGTTTTCCATTATTCAATCTTTGTGATCACCTCAGTCCTCAAGGAAATTATAATTTAGAATAATAAATATGTATACAGTGTTATGACAGTAGGTCCCTTCGGAGTATGAGAATGAGGGAATAGAGAGTGCATCTGTGTCTGCGCATACTTAAGTTTGCGTCCTGCGTGGATAAATCACCTTGAACGCGAATGCGAAACGATCCGAAGTGTCGCGCCGCACCATCTTAATACTCGTAAGACGCTTCCATTGGTATCGCTTGTTCGCGTTCGCATCCAGATCGCTAGCATAGGACACACCGTAAGTGCCATAGGCTTAATAGACTTACATAGGAAATAGTGTTAGCTCACCGTATCATGAGTGTAGGCACTGGGGAATGCACGGCGGCCTCCAACTCAAGCGTTGCTAAGCTGGACGCGTAGCCGTTGCTGAAGTTCAGCACGTGGTTCGCTGTGAATCCGGGCACCTAGAGGAAAATTACTCTTTAGATAAAACAAAAGACTATTCCAGTAATATATCAGGAATCGTTAGTGTATGTCATTAAAGACTGGGAACGTAAATTAGGTACTAGGGTGATAAATTGGTCATAGCACGACAGTCAATTTTGAACTGTCTACTTATTCTAATAAAAATATGTTTACTGGACATTCCTGGCTACCTATGTTCTAAGAATTGTAAATTATACTTCCTTGTTTATAAAATCTCCGATTAAGATCTAAACAAGAAACTATCCTGGTGTATCATATAGTACCTGCCTCTCAAGTATATGTGCGGGTGCAATCCCAGGTATAGTACCAATGTAACGTTTCTCGGTTAAATGTACTCTCTTCGTGTATCTTGGACACCAATGGCTTGTTCAAGGAGAAGTGAAAAAAAAAAACATCTTAACATCACTTTTTCATTTTAAGGTCTTAAATCGCGCCTTGAGCATTAGGCCACTTCTCATTTTTAAAAAGGTAATAATCTCTGTACACTACGTAAGCATTGTTCCTTCTCAAAACTCACCATTTGCTCGTTGACGTACCACGTGATGTTGGCAGCGGGTAGAGAAGGTGGTGACGAGCAGTTCGCCCTGATGTGGTCTCCTCCGATGTAGGAGATACGATCTGACGTCACGTTTGGACTTGCTAGAGGCGGTTCTGTAGGAAAATGGCTCTTATTAGTTGTTATGTAGGGTACGTTTTTCTTTGCGAATGGAGATATGGTCAGAAGAATTTAAAGTCTGGATTTTTCTCAACTGAAAATCTAAATTCATAAATTAATTTTAAATTCTTGTAAATGTCAAGAACAGTCCACAACACTACGTGGTTTGATTTCTACTCCCAAAATAAAATGTATTTTTAAATGTCACAAAACCTTTAAGTAAAGTACATAGAGAAGCAAAGTTTAGAAAAAACTACTGCTCTTACCCAGGCAATAGTTTTTTTCTGTCAAAATTTTATTATTGCCATTATTCTGATGTATAGCTATGTATTTTACTCCCAAGTTTTATCATGATTCATTCAGATGTATTTCGGAGTAAGAGTAAGAAGCACGCATACATCATGCATACATTCTTACAAACTTTCGCGTATATAATACTAGTAGGATACGGATCGAATTTTGCAACTCAACACAAACCCAAAACAACACGAGCCGGTTTCAATAAAATATTCCGGCTATATACACTCCAAAAGTACAGTGGAGCAATTCCAAAATTAGAACTGGCTCGCGAAAACTCTTTTCTCTACCATTGAAATCGAACTTTTAGGTTTATTTTTGGCCGACAAAATGCCAGCTGTATTGTGAATATGCAATATTTCAACGAACCTAATAAAAGATTCTGGAAAGAGTACGGAGACAGATGGTGTCCGAGCCTCGCTGACTGATAACTGGCCGCTTTTGTTCGTAACTATATCATTTTGAAAGTGGAAGTGTTCCAATCATTATGCAGGCATTTGTTTTTGGTTTGATGAATTATGGATTACTGTGCCATCTCTTCTTTAAATGCGAATTTCTGTAAGCTATCTGTTGTGTTGCAATTACAGATAGAAATTTGACATAATTTATATGTACAACAGAAGTCCACTTCTGTATACTATGTATCTGTTAATATACAATTAGCTCTCTGTACCTTTTTTATTATTACGAATGACTAAAGGTCCACCTTTAGTCATTCGTAATAAAATGGTACAGAATGGTAATTGTAAACGGTTTTTGAATATTTTTTTTATCTTAATCAACGTTTGCACTGTAAATGCCATCCATTTTACAAAAGTACATAAGACAATACCGTTCATCAACGGGTTCGCTGGCATTGTCAGATTAGTAAAAAGGGTCTAATTCAACAAAGTAAAAACGAAATTAACATTATTAAATAAATACCCTACCTTTTATTACATCCCTAAAAACTCGACAAATTATTCAGCAGAACTAAAGAGTGGAATTTAAAAGAAAATTTGCTTTACAAGACATTAACCCTACATTTCGCGTTGGTGAGGAAACACTGCAATTTATTTATGTAAATGTTGGACTTTAGAATATTTTCCAACGAAATTTTTCAACGGAATGAATTAAAAGTGTTCGAGTTTCGCGAACAGCTGGTCGGATTAGGTGTAGGCTTGAAAAATGCGTTGTTTATATTATCTTGAGATATTGCCAAATCCCGGAGCTTATAAAAAGGATCAGAGGAAGAATATTCTGGATTCTGTTTATAAACTTAAAAATACGATTAATCGCCTTATTAATTTGTGAATAATAAAGCTTATTTTTTTCATCTGAAAAAATCCGTTCCAAATACGAATATTCAATTTTAAGATTATTATTTGTCTTCATGCGATATTTTTTTATTGAGGAATTAATGAAGAAAGCAGTTGCTCTGTAAAAAACTTATCTATCTCCAGTAAGCCTGAGAGCTGGCCCTCATTTAGGTATTTATTATTTTCTGATATAAAGGGCAGACGCGACGACTGAATGATCAGAAATGCACGCACAACACCAAAGTTATCGCAAGATTGTGCATGGATGGCCATTTAAAAAATTGAGAATTTAGGGATAGGACTACAAAATATAAAACTGTACTATAGATTGAGTCAAAATCAAAATCTTTTTATTTCACATAGGCCTTTGCAGGTTCCTATGAAACGTCACACTATTTGCACGGTTCCAAAAAGTTGGTCTCATGGAGAAGAGCCGGCAATAAACTATATATATTGATACTCTTTTTGCACTCTCAGTCAAAACGTCTATCTTCCGACAACGTTGAGGACCAATTTTTTGACGCACTTTTTTTTTTAGTACAGTTTTAAGTTTTGTAGTTTAGTGTATGTATAGGCTTAAGTAAGTCTGACACCAGTCTAACCGAGCCTTTTCCCAACTATGTTGGGGTCGGCTTCCAGTCTAACCGGATTCAGCCGAGTAACAGTGCTTTACAAGAAACGACTGCCTATCTGACCTCCTCAACCCAGTTACCCGGGCAACCCAATACCCCTTGTATACCCCTTGTATTGGGTTGCCCGGGTAACTGGGTTGAGGAGGTCAGATAGGCAGTCGTTTCTTGTAAAGCACTGTTACTCGGCTGAATCCGGTTAGACTGGAAGCCGACCCCAACATAGTTGGGAAAAGGCTCGGAGGATGATGATGTATGTATAGGCTTAGTTTTATTTGATTTTAGAGGCTAAGCAGATAAAGAAACTCACCAACTACCACCATCATAGCAGCTTTAATATCTGTATGGAACAGCGGAGCATCTGCAGAAACTTCACACTGGTACTCCCCAGTCAATGTGCGGTCTACTTCAGTTAATACCACTCGGTTTTGGTCTGATGCTGCTACCTGCGAAAATAGGATTAGGATTAGATTAGATCTTTTAGGATTGGATTAGAAGGATGCCATTAGAACCTTTTCTTTATAGTTTTACACGTAGATGGCATCGAACTTGTCGCCACCTTTTTGTTTAGTGCTAGATATTTCCCGCGGTTTCATCCGCGTTCCATGGAAACTTCTTTTCAGAAGATAAAATATAACCCATGCAAATTAAGTATAATATAGGTTTCTCGCAGGAAAGAGATTACAAATCGGTTCAGTACATAGTCTTGGAGCCTTTACTCCGTTTTCTATATATATGATCATATTCAAAATATCCTAATAAATTGGGGTACACAGATCTTATACATACTCTAACGAGGTACTATAATAAAGTATGTACTATGTACAAAAGTATCTATTACAGCCAAACTAGCCTGTGTAGAAATTATATGAAAATAACACGATACGAAAGAGGCATGTCCTATAGATAATAGGCAAACAAAAAGTACTACAATACTTACATCAACCTTAATCTCAGCTACTGGAAATACTTTAGTCGCAGGAGACTCCTTAGGCACAAACCGGTAGAACTCGATCATATTCCTGTACCAACGGATGGAGTACAGCTGTGCACCTTCCAGCTCGTAGGTGCACATAAGTTCTGCGTCGTGACCGGTTAAAACCGCTTTGGGGACGTGAATGTGTAGAGATTTTAGCGTGTTGACTGTACCTGGGGACAAGGATGAGAGGAAGATTAGTAAAGTATTCTGTTAAAAAGTGATGTCCTTTCTAGTCGATTGTCGGCTACGGCGGCTGTTCTCATGTAAGGAGATCAGTCAGTTTCGCAGGATATTTTATAGTGCACAAGCATTTGCGCAGACACAGGTACACTCCCTATTCCTTTACTCTTCAAGTACAATTGAATGAATTTACGGAGTAATTCAGGGTCTAGTGACCCGTTTAAGGAGTAGGTATCTTTTTGTGCCATTTGTTTCCTTATTTTCTTTTCCCTTATACAAATAGCGATTGTTATCATGAATTCGTTTTCTGCCTATCAAAAGTGGGCTATAACACAATTTCAATCCTGCCTCTTCGGTCCCATCACATGAGTTTATTCATAATTTTTGGCAACTCCCTACTCAAAAAAACATACCTGGTTTTAAAGCAGACAAGAAGAATATCCCTATCTTTAACTAGAAATATACTATCAGGTAGGAAAAAAATTCAGGATCAGACCGTGATCACTTAACCAAAAATACTGAGTTTCAATACAAAAAACTCAGAAATCTTCAAATACACAAAATGTTTGAAGGAAAATGATATTGTTGGTCCTATAATGAAGCAAGTCGTAATAGGCAATTTGTTTTCATTGCCACTTCTCTGATACTACGTATAAAAGTTAATAACTTACCCCGGGCATTGACAATGACGAAAAAGCTTCTGTGTTACTTTTTTTTGTGCCACAGAGTTACAAAAATTTAGACCTACCTTTTCTTTTTAAGGAAACGTTTTTGTGTCTGCAACATAAAATATAGAGGTACCGTTTTTTATTTGAGGTTAAATAACTGTTTTATTATGTTTCCTTTATAAGGAATTCTGGTAACAAAACAAAATGTAATTTTTGTTGTAATTGCGTAAAATGTAACATTCTTTTGTTCTTGCAAATAAAAACGTTTGTAGCCTTATTATCATTTCGAATTACAGATTTAAATTAAAGTTGCGAAACGGTCTGATTCCAGGAACTGAAAATATTAACGTTTTAACAGCATTTACATAAAGATTAACATGTTGGCATTCTGAATTAAATTTTAAATTTTCCGATTATCGTTGAAATGGCGGTGAGATAAAAAAAGTCCTTTAAATAAGCTTGAAAGTAATAAAATCTTTCTTTCTTTGTACTGGAAAACTAAGCAGTTACATCAGACTTAAAGATGCAAATTCAACCCAGAGTGTTTCGATCTTTATAATAGCTCTTGATTAAATAATTCTTTGGTCAATCAAATATTAAAACAAAACACTATCACCCTATGGATCTAGCACTACCACGATAAACAGCGATAAAAGAAGTTGAAAACAAATGAATGAGAACAAAAATGTAATTAGATAGTTCTAAACAGAAAGAATTTGAAACAAAACAACGATAAAACCAGTAATCCTGCTATCTAGAAAACCAAGTTTTCACAAACACCAATTAACCTAGAAACACGTGGTATCTATCCCAAAACTCCACTTTAAAACGTGGTTTAAAAATTTTGCAAAATGCCAAAACACTTCGTCGGTACCAGGAGACCAGTGTTGCAAGGAGGTAACATCATAAGATTTTATGATTTCGCTCGTACAGTACATTTTTACTTTGAATCATGGAGTAAGGAAGGAGCGGAGATGCCATGATGTAGGTAGGTCAGAGGCCTTCTTTTAGGTCGAATACTTATCGTGAACATGACCAAAACGATCAGTTAAGAGTTGAACTAACGAGACGTTGGGGTTCTTTGAGATATTTGTCAACGATTAAGGCGTATATGGGTGGAGACAGTAACGTATCAAGTCGTCCGCACACCCGCATTTTGGCGCGCTACTTTCTTAAGCGATTTCCCGATATGGCACCTCCGCTAGTCATTTTGTTTTTTCCACGCCTTGAACAGTGTTGAAGGTGCGTCAAGTAAATACCCAGTTTATGACAGCTCGTTAGAAGTTTGGCTATAACGCTAAACGACGTCCTTGCTGTTATCGTGGCTTTTTGCTCTCACCAAATCTGCCACTTAATACTTCTTCAACTTATTATTGCCTGGTAGTTTGCGTCCGTATTTAGTATTGAAATTTATGCGAGGCTGTTAATATTGTAATTGTGATAGATCTGTTTTTCAAGGTGATTTTGCTCTAAAACCGCAAGAATCCAGATGGCAGAATTTGAGAGGTAAAGTACGAAAAATTAACGTGTATTGTCATTATAATCTCTATCACGTATGTTTCCAAAGCTATTTAAAACAAAATTCGATGTAACTATGTTTGATTTAACAAATTGTGTTACCTATTGAAATTATACGTTACGTTATAAGGGTCTACTTTGACCAGAGTTAAAAGTCATACTTGCATCATATTACGAATGATAGGAAGCCAAAATATGCTTGCAACGATTTTCGCCCATAATACCATAAGTGATAACATGTGCTTAACCAATGAATTACAATAGATATCTACAGATTTTTCATCTTTTATCGCCAGCTGCGATGACGAATGGGCCATACATCCACGGTTTTCAGCTCAGGTTTAAGATATTCATATCAGAAATCGCAGTTAAACGTATCCCACATTGAGGCATGATATTTTAAACACGACTTTTATATTCAACATGGTATAGCGCCAAACAGGGCAAACAAAGAGATAAAAGCTTTTTAAATCTCCAAATTTATGGTTTGTTTGTGCAAACGGAATACTATTTGGTAAATCCTAGCGTTTGTGGACCGATATTATTTTAATATGGAGGGTAGGACACATATTTTATGCCGAATCACGTGTTTGATTACTTTGTGAAGTTTCGGTGGGAGTTCGCGTTCCAAAAATGTAGATGGATGAGATTTTTTGTTGCTGTGATTTGTGCTTTTTTGGGAGATTGTTTCATTCTAATTTTAGCGTTCTGTGTTGTATGATATGTAAGTTGTATGCATACATTTTTAATATTATGTTCTGTTTTATTACATACAGATACATAAGCGTAAGTCCTCTGGTTTAGTAACTGGCTGTTAGCTGATTAAATGCTTTCGATTTAGCATTAACTTGTGCTTACAAATAACTGGTAACATCGGTACCGTAGATCTAAAGGTTGTCCCTAAAAACTTTAAGCAAATTATAGTACATATTAGGCAGTTTTAATGACAACAACTCATATATTAATCGACAACTCCAAAATCTGTCACCAAAGCAGTTTTAGTCACTGCGATTTCGTCCCCATTTCAAAGCAAATACTGCTATGATTCGACGTTCTGCCAACGTTCTGCAACTGACAGCTGACGTTGACGTGGTCTAGCTGCCAGTACCAAACTGTCGACTGCAAAGTGCCTTCCTTTAAGCGATCTAAAAACCATTACCAGCGATATTTTTTTGCATTTAGTTTAATCAGCTTTGATGTTCGTAAAAAGGTCAGATGTTTATTACGTTAGAGGTTTGTCTTTGATTCTGGACAATAAAGGTCGTGTTTTATTTTTATTAATGGGAAAACATCAAATGAATTCTCGTCTGTGAGGAGTAGGAAGAAGTATCGGGTGTCCTACTCCAAACTGAATTCAAAAACAATGAGTCCCAAATTAGCGAATGGTAGAATTTCAAAACTGTTAATAAGCAAAAAAACAATTAAATTAAAAAAAACTACCAACTGTTTTAACTTATCATAACGGCATTCAAATGTTTCCAGTACAAACTAATATTACGAGTACGGCAGGGTCCATAATTTTATTGTTTCTTTTAATTTTACCCACCAGCCTTGGTATGTAATAAAGTTATTGAGTATTGAGTTCGTTTCTAGATCTTGTAGATCTGATTTCTAAAATTCTTTTGGTGTTAATTATATAGCCCATTTATTGAGAGCTGTGCATGAATGAAGGCGTTACTCTATACATGCTAAACCACGAGAAACAGAGATCACAAATAAAGATGATCCATACCTATACACACAGTCTAACTCGCAGAAAACACGACCAACATCCAGAGCCATTAAAACAAAATAAAACGGAACGGAACCGGAGCACATTCAGTGATCTGTAAAGAACTGATACGGCACGGAACACTATCGTTTAAATTTACGCGTTTACAATGCGAAATAAATACCGGAACACAGATTAGATAGTGCCGTGCAAGTGGATGTAGCAAGTGGACAGCTTGGCGATAAGCGCTGAGTGCGTTTTTTTGGTCTCTGGCTTTTTTGGTAATTGGGAACTTATTTTTTAACCTGGTGTTAAGTTGATGGCCAGAAAAAAGAAAAAACAAAAACAATGATTACAATTTAATGTTCTTAACTAAATAAAAAAAAACGACATAAAAACATTGAATATTTTTTATTGAGCCTATGTTGTCCCACTGCTGGGCAAAGGCCTTCCCCATATCCTTCCGTCTTTCCCTTCCGGTCGAAAAAAATTCAAAGACCTAATTTTCAAATCACTCGATAATAATAGCTAGTGGTCTCTCTCGACTTAAAAGGTACGACCATTTCATGCACTAATGAGTAATTCGCAGAAGTCTAATCAACGTTGATATGAGCTAATGATCCTTTTTCTAGGAAATCTCGTAATCTGACATCGAGCTATTTAATGAGCTGTCAGCGTAAATTCCTATTTAATGTATGCTGCTAACATAACTTCATTTACTACAATGTCTCTGATATTCTCATTATAGATCGATAATTTGAATATAGTGATGAAACACTTGTTAAAGTACTTTGCAGTAAGACCTGTTTATGCTACCGATAAGAGGTCAGAATCTTCTGCAAAACATCGCACGTTCGACGCACACTTATAAGATGTACTACGTTTCATACCATAAGCTTTGATATAAACGAAGCCCACCTTCTATTTCGTCAGATCATATACACAAACACTGCACGTGATGTATACAAACGTAAATAAATGACACACAACAATCCCATTAAACCCCCAAATTGATATCATCCGCTTTTCCTCAAACTCTCATTAAAAAAAACTCCGAATACCGTCATTCAATTCTCACGTGTCTTTAACGAAGCACCGTACGTCCGACAATGCGCTGACACACTCTCCGTCAGTTTTAACGAATGGAAACAAAACACAACCGATACGAACCGTGGGCTCAAAAGTGGAAAACCAATTTCACTTCCCCGTCCAACCGAAACTCGTTTGACACAAGTTTTAAAATAAAAACTATGGACGCCTGAATACGTTTTCAATCACGATTTCGGATGTTAGCCAAAGGGAGTGGAAGCGGTAGAATGTTGGGGACTCTTGTACTATTTGTTTTTTGTTTGAACCTTTTGTTGTGTGCGTGCACGCAACGGATTTTGCTGGGCTTGTCAGCGAGTGGCGATATGTCCAGTCCAGTGATTAAAGGTTTAGTTCAATTGCAGGGGAGAATAAATCTTGTCTCGAATTTTGAAAGTCTAATTTTCTTCATAACTATTCGTCTATGTTATCATTCACATCAACAATTAGGCTTGGTCTGACTACCATCTAAGAATGTTTGTCTATTAAACGTTTAACAGAACACACATGGATTTGAAAGTCGCAATACTAATTGGTTTATTGGTTAAGCCACATCATATAACACCTACCTAGCGTTTTATTGATGTCTTCTGGATTAAAAATAACTCGCAATTTACTTTATAACATTTCATACTATTCTCATACACATAAGGAATTTCTCTTATACCATAATGACTCGGCAGAATTTCTACGTTCCCTCTTCTAAATATACATACCTACATACACATATTATATGTAGCTGAATTCTGCGGTAATAATATGCAATAAACTCCCCTAAATAGCTGAATATATAATTCCGAGCCATTTAACCGACCGCGGAGGTAATGTGAGGGGTTCCTTGATTCGAATTAATGTTTGTATATGTGTGCGTTCAAGTATAGTCGAAACGAGAGAAAATTTTCTGTTATCGAGTGATTTGAGAATTGGGGCTTTATTTTTTTTTTTGTAGTTATTTTCACTTAGGTATTTTTTTTCCTTATTTAAAAAATAAATTCGTCATGATTCATTAAGCGCTTGCTGATGACGAATTAATGACCGATTTATAATATTACTTGTATCGTTTTGCCTAGTGCCTATTATGTTGTAAATCCTCGTCATCATCATCATCTCAGCCATAGGACGTCCACTGCTGAACATAGGCCTCCCCCTTAGATCTCCACAGATACCTGTTGGCGGCGACCTGCATCCAGCGTCTTCCGGCGACCTTTATAAGGTTGTCTGTTGTAAATACAGGTTAATAATAGACTGTATACTAATGAACTAAAGTACAAGAAAAATAATAAACTTCAGCAGCATATTACCCTTTATTATTTCAGTCGGCAAGTGGAGTTATAAAAACATCGATAGCTTGCTTCGCCCCGATATTGTTTTCAATAAAAACAGGAAAACCTAAGGCGAAAGTTCTAGCAGTAAAAAGGGGTAAAAACCGGTAATTGTGCAACGCAGATCATGTTTCTTTATTGCGTTTTTTGCTGTGTATTTCTTTGAACGGGTTTTCAAAAAACTGTAATGGATTTTTATTAAAGTTTCTTTTGGTATATTGTAGTTTTACTCGTCGGTTATATTAAGCGTTCCTATTTTTTTTTCAAATACATAGTTTTCCATAAATATATTTTTTACATTCTTCGAAGATTTTTTTTTTCACCATATTTATTCGTTTTTCAATATTGGGATACTAATTTTTATACGTTCCCCTTGGCATTGTTATTGCCTTAATTAAATATGTGACAAATTGAATAATTAAAATAAAGTAAGTATTTGAAACAGTTACAGCCTTTTTATCGTCCCACTGCTGGGCACAGGCCTCCTCTCACGCGGAGAAGGAAATATTTGAAACAAGTACATGATATACAAAAATAGCGTTACTAATACAAAACAACCTACCAATCAGTTTATCGAAATAGTTTTAGCACATAATCAACACGGAGAATTTACTATTCATCATATCGCCGATGCATTTGAAAATGCATCAAATTTTCAGCCAAAACTAGCGAACATGATTACCTAAGCAAATATCTGTGATTGCGAATACGATTTTAATTGTTCACCGAATAGAGATTTTAATGCTTACGTATTTACCTATTAGGTAGAACGTGCCTTGTCTATTGTAACTAAAATTACTAGATATGGTTTAATTCGGGTCTTGTATTTTTGTATTTTTTGTAATCGTATTTTTAATCAAAATTATAAGTACCTATTAGGTTACATTTTTCTTCATTTATTTTTTTACAAAAACTAACACCAATTTCAATATTAGGTATTCCTACTTAAAACCTTATTCTAAATCGCACAAATACTATATTGAAAGCCGCATCAATCGGTTCAGCTAAACGTGAGATAATCGCACACCGATCAAACTCACCTTTTTTGAAGTCATTTAAAAGCAACTAGATTTTTAATTAATAAATCGTGTAAAAAAACAAATTTATTTAGTAGTCGAAGACAACCTTTAATATACAACCTCGACTTAAAATTAACCACATATTGTGAGCTAACTAACTAATATTAGTAAGTACTACTATCAGTATCAACAAAAAACTCCTTTGAGTTACTCCACAAAAAAACTAAACGGGTGCTCAAAGCCGCTATCATTTTAACTCGCAAAAGAAACGTAAACGGTCGAGTATAACGCGGTAACCCTTAAATACAGGCTGAATAAAATGTTAGAGCACATGAATAATCTAGACAGTGACATCTTCAGTGCAAAGTTTCCTGGCGTATTTTTATGTCACGTTAATTATGGTCCCGCAGGAAACGTGTGACTGTTTTCTAGAATTTATTTGTTAGTACATCTCTTTGTACAAGCTTTGGTAGTGTGTGTGTGAGGCTGGAGTTTGAAGGATAGTCCTGGCTATTGACGGGACGGAATTTTTGTGGTAATTGTGTCCAATATTTTTTTAAATGTTTTTTTTTGTTTATAGTTAAGTTGCAATTTGATTACGAGAAATGCTGTTATGATTGAAATTTTATTACATATAAATTCAGATGCGATGTGATAACATTTTATGCATTTGTAATTTTAATATTTATTTTATCCTGTGTTTTAAATTTCATTTTAAACGTTATTGAATGATGGTAAAATTAAGTGAAATATAATATTTTTACTGATATTATTACAAATAGCAATATAGTTTATCAGAATTCCGTTACCAAATAAAACACTTTTCCCCTTACAAAGCTTACCTACAATCCTCACAAAAATACATCTTAAACGATAACAAAAACGCAAACCAATGCATTCTCCTCACCCCAGCACAAAAATATGGTATCTCAAAAACAGGAAAACGGGACGGTCCATTATTGTCCGATATATTACTTTTTCATGGTAACCCTACCGTTTGGATGTCACAAAAGAGAAATTTTGTTGGGAAGTTGTGATAAACTGCCTTGGTAGGAAGTTCCGTTACTGATTAGCGCAGAAAAGAATTTTTCGTACCTAATGTTGTTTGGATGGCCGCTTATTCCTACGTATGCCGTTTTTGTACCGCGTTTTTAGGGGTCGGTTGAATACGGGTGTCGTTTTTGTTTGTGTTTGTGTTTGTGTGGTGTGGTATGGGATATTATGAGTAGGAAGGCTTATTTAAGAAGTTGATGGTTAGTATATTTTTTTGTGATTTACTAATGGTATTTAAAAATTATCATCTCTTTAAATCGATAACGTAAATAATACTTTTGTTTTCCGGGTTATTTTTATGTAATTCGATTGAGCGTCCTCACAAAGATAAGAATTATAAAATAATCGCAATCATGGCGAGATGTTGTTACATTTAGGAACTTTTTCACTCCTTTTATCTGATACTTTTTTAAATACGTATTATCACGTACAGAAGCAAGGTGAGCAAAAATATCGTTGCAACAAAAAATATTGACACAATTAGGGCAGCGATGTCATCCGCGCTGCAAATAAATTTTCATCTGTGTAAAGGTTACTTACAAAATATAAAGTTTACTTATAAAATATAAAGTCTACTTTTTACTTCACTAAAAAAATAATTGTCAAGGTATGAAATAGGCTATTTTGAATACTCTACATATTCAATTTGAATGAAAAGGTCAAATTCGTTTATTGAAATTAGGCACTATGTCAGATTATTTTAGATGGTAATCCTAAAATACCCCCCTTTCACTGTTTCCTAGTGTAGGTAACATCCAATTCCTTATTCAATTAAAACAAAGTTCTATTATCAAATGTTAAATTAATTTCTATTTTTCCGGAACTGTAAATTGCTTATTATATTAAACAAATTGGAAACCTTGAAGTACCTTCAATGTCAAAGACCAAAATTCTCTCCGGCCATTATTATAATTTTGCAAAACCTTAATTGAAATCCGTATTCCCAAAACGAATTTATATAACAAGATTATTTTAATTGTAATCTTTTAGAGTAGAAGCACACTGGAAACTTTTAGTCGGCCGACAGTTTGTTTGGGCTTATCAATCAGTACGAAGATAAATCGTAGTAGGTACCCACATTACAATGACCAGGTTCTTTTTTTAACAACGCTAAAAATCACCAAGTGACCCCTCCCGCTGTGGGTGGCAGGGGTGAGGGAGTGTCAGACTCTTACTGACTAAAAATCGTCGTGTTGTGTCCTTTTATGTAGGGCCAGGGCTGCGGTAACTCTTTCGAACAATCCCGTAGCCCCGGCAGGCCTTGGCCCTACGGGGCGGTAGCTTGTTTGGGCTTATAAATCAGTATGAAGATGAATGGTAGCATCCACATTACAACGATCAGGTATTTAGCCGGTATCAGACCGAAAGACAATTTGATTGGAATAAACATATTCATAAAAAAAATTGCCAACCATCGGGTCAACTGTCGGCCGACTATTTAGTCGTCAGTGTGGTGGTACTTTTACAGGGCATTTGCATAAATTGCTTCAGGCATAAAATAATCAGTTTATGTTTCATTCAGTTATTATGAATTGAAATTGGCGATTTTGGAATTATAAGCAAAAAGGTTTTAGAGATTTTGGTTGTTTAATAATGTAATGGTATTTTTTATGTTAATTAGCTAGCTATCTTTTGTCTGTTTCCAAGGACTTCAGCAGCTGAAAGATTAAAGTATTTTTTAAAAATTTATAAATATAAGTATTAGTGCATTCAAGAGTAAAGGAATACTATTTATCGACATGAATGACATTTATATTCGTATGTATATATATAAACTCTTTTGCAAAAAAAGCGGGCACCTATACGAAATCTTAGTTTTGAGGAGTTTACGTGTATTTCAAAGGGTTTTAATGATTGTAGTATGTTTCTAGCATCAAAAGGGTTAGCCAAGCATGCGTGAGAGTGTATTCTAAATTTGAATTTTGTACAATTGCTAAGAAATTGGTTAAACCTTGTTTTGGACTAATTGCTGGCAGAAAGTTCGTCGGTGTTTTGAAAAGTTTTTGAAGTGATTTTCAGAAAAATGATAATGCAGTTTTAATTAATGATTAATGTACCTTTTTGAGAGATCAAAACCTTTTCGAAAAACTATGCATATTTGATAAAATTTTCACCTGCTCTAAATGGGCTATACTGATGATTGATGGCAATGCTAAGAGTTTCGGTATTTTAGTGTAAAGCGTTCTATTGTTTAGATATTGTACCCACGTGTTTTAAAATATCGCTTTTTCATAATTAAACACTATTTAGAGGAGTATCAGTACTTTGGGCTGCGACAAAACCAATTTAAAGTAAGCAGTGCCGATCACAACTCGTCTCCTATCGGACTTTGACATTAATAAATACCAAATTTTGTGATAAATGTTAAGATTAACCACATGGAAATTGATGAGGAGGGTTTAAGCTATCTAAAAAGTCTAATTATTGCCGCGTTGAAGCTCTCTATAACTCCATAGGTATCGGGTTACTAAACGATGATTTCGCTGAAAGGGAGTCAAGAATTCAAAAGTATTGGCCAAACGTATGTTTCTTAAGAAATGAGCAGATAGCCAATTATTGTTATGATTTAAGCAGGAAAGTGCTGTAGATGCCAGAAAATCTCGGTGCAGGCAAGTTTATTTAATAAAATGTCAGTGGGTTGAAAACACGCTATTTAAACGCTCAGACTCATAGATCTTCAGAGGTCTACGGAGTTTCCCAAGAGACGGGGTTGTTTAAAAATCAGTGATTACGAGACCTTAAGACCTCGTGCTCATAGTCTATGTGTTATTTTCTGTATTTTGTAGCATTTCAAGATTTTAAAAAATTTCAAAGTCCGATAGGAGACGAGTTGTGATCGGCACTGCTTACTTTAAATTGGTTTTGTCGCAGCCCAAAGTACTGACACTCCTCTAAATAGTGTTTAATTATGAAAAAGCGATATTTTAAAACACGTGGGTACAATATCTAAACAATAGAACGGTTTACACTAAAATACCGAAACTCTTAACATTGCCATCAATCATCAGTATAGCCCATTTAGAGCAGGTGAAAATTTTATCAAATACGCATAGTTTTTCAAAAATGTTTTGATCTAACAAAAAGGTACATTAATCATTTATTAAGACTGCATTATCAGTTTTCTGAAAATCACTTCAAAAACTTTTCAAAACACCGACGAACTTTCTGCCAGCAATTAGTCCAAAACAAGGTTTAACCAATTTCTTAGCAATTGTAAAAAATTCAAATTTACAATACACTCTCACGCATGCTTGGCTAACCCTTTTGATGCTAGAAACATACTACAATCATTAAAACCCTTTGAAATACACGTAAAGTCCTTAAAACTAAGATTTCGCATAGGTGCCCGTTTTTTTTGCAAAAGAGTGTATATGTCGGCGCGGCCCACAGCGCGGCCCAATAATGCTGGCTGGTTCCTTGTTTGTGGTCGTCATGGTGACGCGAGGTGCCAACGTCAATTGATAATCTTAAATGGAATCTCGAAGAGAAACCAAGTTCAGGCTATGTGATCTTGGAAATGTATCCGATTTATTGTAACCAATGTGATTATTGAAGTACTGAACGATAATAGACGATGTGAACGACTACTGTGGTATTATTTCATATCCTGACAAGATGCAAGTGTATCAAAAGATTCTAACCACTTCTGGTGCTCCGACATCAGAAGTGGGATGGATGACCTTGCCCACTGATTGCTGCCTCGTTCGCATATTGGCTTTCTGATGTTGGTGCAGCGCTAAAAGACGAATACTCGTACTGCAGATGCAGTCTCTAACGAGAACACGTTATAAGATATCGATATGGTTACGGAACGCTGAACGCAAGTACTACTGATGGAGTGCAGCATTGAATGAAGTGTGTGACGACCGAAGCGGATTGATTTAGAAAAGATTGTCCATGGAATCGTCATGCAATACGGAATATCATGTTGAAAGAAATTGCGAGAAGGAAACTGACAACCGCCGTTCCTTTGTTTGTTAAAATTAAGTGATCGAATTCTGAAGGCACTGATTACGGTCCTCCAGGTGGAACCGCCTGAGTTCAATGGTATGAACTGTACGCACGCATTACGAAGTTTATTTGTTGCGAGAGCGTTCTGACCAAGTATTCGTTATGGACGGTGTTGAGAGCTTTTGAGAGCAATATTAATGGTGAAAAATGAACTGAAGATGTTCGGCGTAGCAAGCGAGATGATATTCCTCTGGTTTACACGTTTCTTGTGATTGTGTGTAAAAGGAACATTACACCTGGAATGTGTCACGTCGTAGAACAGGCTAATTCTAAGGTTGGGGGAAGAAACACCGGGATGTGCCTTTGATAATGCTATCAGAATCCTATCCTAAAATGATACCCTAATCTTAACAATTGTTGCAAGAATTTGAATGATTTTTTCCGTTGAAGGGATGCGTTTTATGGCATTGAGTGCTCGAAGAGCTAAAAGAATAGCATCGCACATCGATGTTTCATAAATTGCATTGTTGGGGAAACGAATTAGTGGATATTTTCATAGTCTCAACGGAAAATAACAGGGCTTGGTTACCATGGTTACTAAAACAAGATTGGTTGCTATGGTGACAATATCAGAGTTGTTATCAAAATGTTGTGATAAAATTAACCGATTTATGATATCTTTTGCATGTGATGATCCCGTGAGCCTCTCCTGCTTCCTGTGGAAGAAGTCTCTGCTCGCTCTTCGCTGCGGGGTCCGCGAGCGCAACGCATGACTTCTGCCGCGCGCTGTCTTCTAGCGTGATCAAACACGATACGCGATGTTTGTTACGTACAGAGATACTAAGAGCAACATGAATGATGAACCTGGTGAGATCAATCCAATTTTGTTTTGCGTCCTTTATAAAGTCGTGCATCCGTAAAGTTGATAATTGTCGTCTATCACCTTGGTTTAGTAGTAATATCTAAGGACTCGGGTTTGATCCTCGGGCTGCGTCATATTGCTTGATGGACCTAGCACCTCATTCATTGCTTTCAATGACTTCCAATTCGTACACGCTAGTTTTGCCGTAGGAAGAACATTGTATGTAGCGTTTCACCGTTCAGGTGATACTATTACCCTGTACGATAACGAAACTATTATAGCAAGACTATAGTTAGCCTCGTAGGTCTAGCTGTCATAAGCGCGGCTGCTCAGCACGAGGTCTCGGGTTCGATTCCCGAGTCGGGCCGAAATTGCTTTGTTGCCTTAGAAACTTTCACAAAGCATTCCGGAGCCTGGAAATTGCTAATTGATGCACCCGTGCATCGGAGGGCACGTAAAGTAAACGCTAGTAAAGGACCTTTAGTATGTTAGGTCCTGCTTGTGATCTCTCTCCGGTCGTGTGGCATTGCCGTCCCATCGGACTACGACAGTGAAAGAATAATGAGTGAACCTGTGTCAGCGCGAATGCTTGTTCGCTATAGTATGTCCTGCGCAGTTGGCTAATCTCCTTACATGAGAACAGCCGTCGTAGCTGGTAATCGGCTAAGAGGACATCTTAGCTAGTAAATAGGAATAATATCAATCACATGTTAGCTTTTTAGGTGTCTGTTTCTTATCTTATTGCGTAGCCATAGCAATTAATTACCTACCTTGGAAAGTAGCTTCAAAATAGCACGCTGTTGTTATTTATCGCTTACTTTTTGCTTATCTGACTTTGACTTAGAGTCCTATGTCCCCTAGATGGGGCAGAGGGCATCCACAGTGCTCCGCCATCGCGTTCGGTCTTGAGCTTTGCGCTTTATTTCACTCCACGTTCTGCCTATAGTCGCCGCCTCTGCAATGATCGTCCGCCGCCAGGATTGGTTAAGGCGGCCACGTTTCCGCTTCCCTTGGGGATTCCAGTCTAGGGCTTGCTAGGTCTAGTAATGTGATCGGGGTCCCTTCGGAGCGTGTGGCCGATCCAGTTCCACTTGCGTCGTTTGATCTGCTGGTCGATCGGTGTCTCTCCGCAGCGTTCCCACAGTTCTATGTTGGAGATTTTCTCGGGCCAGTATATACCGAGAATACGACGAAGGCAGCGATTGACGAAGACCTGGAGCTTACGCTTAAGCTTTTGCTTATCTACTGGCTCTATTTACTTACATTGAGTTGCTCAGCTTTACATTGTGCGTGAGACTTTACATTTGCTGGTAGACTGTACCTAATCTACTCGAATAACCATTTAGTAATTTCATCGTGTTCAGATGTACCTACGATGGATACGGGTTGATTCGGAATAAACCCATGTAAAGCCTGTGTGATGGCATAAGGGTCGCCGGGAACAGACCTGAGTAAAATCTGTGGTACAATTGGTGTCATGTCACTGTGGTTGTGATCGTGTACCCTACAAGGTCTACAAGGCCGGAATAGGCTGTTGGCACGGTCAAGGTACATACCGACGGTGAAAATCCTGAGTAGAAGGTTTGATGTGAATTAAACGACAGCCGTAGTTGTGACGGTTCCTGTAATTAACGTGTTGAAAGTCTGACTACCAATAAGAGCAGAAGCCACAAAGTCTGATAACTAGTCTTGCCGAAGTGTGACTGGTTGCCTAGGTAATTGTGTTGAGAAATCGCTCCCTATAAGCTACATTCAGTTAGAATGAAAGTCAATCCAAACTTATTGAGAGAAGGCTAGGACTGGGCTGGATGTAGTTAGTTAACTTAAGCTCTCATCTCTAACAATAACGGATGGTAAGTCTGAAGTCTAATGTTTGGTTACCGATGCGCATGTTTGTCTTATCACTACAGATGTTGATGGCCGAGGCTGAAGGAGAGAAGGTGATCAACTACGTACGCTAACGCCGTGTGAGCTGATGGCTCGCAGCTGCGGTTGCTGACACGCGCTGTTGCAAGCCAGGATACCGTGCGATACTGCGGTGGTAAAGGCGAACCAACAGTGAACTGTCGATTCGACGCTTTACGAGTTTTCCCTATGCTAGTTAATCAGGTGATCTGTTTCGATGTTAATGTAGTATGAACGTCGCGTTAAAATATGAAGCAGTAGTGTATTAAAAACATGGCGTTTGACGTATGTCGATTAAATTAGTAGTCTATTGAGCTTCAGTTGTACGTTTGCTAAACGAAGTTTACGTTTCGACGTGATAAACTTGATTATAATCAGATGAAGTTAAAGTTAATGATGCCGATAGTGAGCATTTAGTTTTAGCAGTTGAATTGTTGATAGTTACTGTATCGAATTCGCTAAGCTGTAACGAGTGAAGTCTATCCCTGATGAATTGTCTGATGAACATCAGATAGAAAGTATGTTGTAATTAGACCACTATTGGTTGTTTGATAAAATCAGATCTAAACTTGTTTTGATCAATGAACTAAGTTATTGAGTAAAAAAAAAAAGAAGAATTAATGGAAGTAGTCTAGTCCTACTACACTTGGTATCATTCTACGTTGTAGCCGTAGCTCATGCAGTAACAGTCTGTAAAGAGTCTCGGTACTTTCTTGGCTCTCCCACATTACTTAGATTCGTTGGGAATGTGTAAAAAATGGTTACTGGTTAAGTGACCAAAATCGTGTCGCTGGTTAAGTGGCTACGATAATAAAAAAAGAGATTAAAAAAAAGTATCCCCTGGGTTAAGGGAAGTCTCCGGTTAGGAGAAGCCTCCGATTAGGAGAAGCCTCCGGTTAGGAGAAGCCTCTAATTAAGAGAAGCCCCTGGTTAAGGGAAGCCTCCGGTTAGGAGAAGCCTCTGGTTAAGAGAAGCCCCTGGTTAAGGGAAGCCCCTGGTTAAGGGAAGCCTCCGGTTAGGAGAAGTCTCTGGTTAAGAGAATCCCCTGGTTAAGGGAAGCCCCTGGTTAAGGGAAGCCTCTGGTTAAGAGATGCCCCTGGTTAAGGGAAGCCTCTGGTTAAGAGAAGCCTCTGGTTAAGAGATGCCCCTGGTTAAGGGAAGCCTCTGGTTAAGAGAAGCCTCTGTTTAGAGAAGCCCCTGGTTTAAGGGAAGCCCCTGTTTCAGGGAAGCCTCTGGTAAAGAGAAGTCCCTAGTGAAAGGAACCCTGGTTAAGGGAACCTGGTTTAGGGAACCCCCTATTTATGAAATGCCCCTGGTTAAGGGAGCATCCTAGTCTTAACAAATGTTTTAATAAAGTTTCACAATAGCTGAGCTTAATGATATGGTCAGGTGTGGCCGAACGAAAAGATGTTCCTTGGTATTATTTCTGTTACAGTGCTACTTACACGAGGACGTGTAAAGCGCAGGATGGCCGTGTCGGCGCGGCCCACAGCGCGGCCCAATAATGCTGGCTGGTTCCTTGTTTGTGGTCGTCATGGTGACGCGAGGTGCCAACGTCAATTGATAATCTTAAATGGAATCTCGAAGAGAAACCAAGTTCAGGCTATGTGATCTTGGAAATGTATCCGATTTATTGTAACCAATGTGATTATTGAAGTACTGAACGATAATAGACGATGTGAACGACTACTGTGGTATTATTTCATATCCTGACAAGATGCAAGTGTATCAAAAGATTCTAACCACTTCTGGTGCTCCGACATATATATATTTTATATGTATTATGTTTATGTATTGTGTAGTTTTACTACATATATATGTTTAGTATATTGTTATTTTATATATGTATATTTTTTTTCTTTAGTTATTAATGTTTGTTGTGCACTTTTTTGAATCTACCCTACCACTATCGAATCTCTCTATGACTTTAAGGTTGGCTGTAAGAGAACCCAATTCTGGGTTATGCTCGCCATTGTACATAAACTGTCTGTATTATTTTTATATATTTGTTGTTAAGTGTGCAATAAAGAATAAATAAATAAATATTACTACAGCTCAGGTAACCTGTTTTTGATATTAGCAGTGTAGGTATCCGCAGCGAATGCCCTTTTTCAATGGAAGTTGAGATCCACCAATTTAACGAGATTTCTGAACCACGGACGAACCCGTCGTGACAAAATGGTCACCCATCCATGAGCCGACCGCACCAAGCGTTGCTTACCTTATGATCGATTGAGCGGTCCGACTGTTTATTAGCCACACAAAATATCTACAACTTTTCACAAGAATTCACAATATAAACACCTTCAGTTTACCATGAACCTACCGTAATTTATCTACAACAGCGAATTTCCTTTATATTCCAAAGTTCCCATTTAAATTTGAAATCCTCCAATAAACAAAAGGTGAGTGAGTCTTCAATCATGATATTTCACACGGGAACACTTTGATCCATAGATTGTTCCAGATCTCTCTTGAACGCCTTCTAATTTATCAGCGTTCCACCTCGATTGCTTAAGCGTGCCAAAATGATTCGGCCCATTAAGTACTTGTCTTACATTTGAACGCTGCGATATTTTATTTTAAGGTGAGATGGATATTTTATTGATTAATGCCGTTTATTCAGATATTGGAGTCGAAGGTATTTATTTCTCTTTTATAGGTGATATTTAAAAATAGTTAATGAAGTTAGAATTATATAGCAGTAGTTTTTCAATTCAATATTTTTTTTCAATCATGATACATGAGAATCAATCAGAGGCTGTCATTTGAACATCTTTGGCAGTCGTTACGGGTAGTCAGAAGCCAGAAATACTGACAACCAGTCTTACCAAGGAGTATTGTTTTGCCCGGGTAACTGGGTTGAGGAAGTCAGATAGGCAGTCGATCCTTGTAAAACATTGGTATTCAGCTGCATCTGGTTAGACTGGAAGCCGACCCCAACATTGTTGTGAAATGTTAGACAGATGATGAAGAATTGATAGTCAAATATTTGAAAGGGAGAAAGTATTTGTCTTAGCTATTTGAGTTGCCACTCTTATCTTCCAATATCAAATTTTAATCCTTTGATAAACTGTTAATCCAGATTAAATCTACAAACTAGCTTGGAAAGTCATAGTACTAAGTGGCAATAAAATCGATGAAGACTGTGCAATGCAGATCAGGCTCGCTGACTGGAAATTGCAATCTCAAGACACTGGAAAAGAATGAATTTGCTCTCAAAATGAATACCTGACCAGTTTCAGATGAAATAAGGTATCGGATATTGCAATATTGGAAGATATATTGATGTTAGCCTTTAAAATCTATACTGCTATACTAATTTTTTTTTAACTTTGTTATTAGGTACTCAGAAGGCTGAGCAGGTCACATACGCTACATTTTAAAAAGTATATAAAAAATGAAACCCGCTTTCCGTTGTCACGACATAACATGACAACGGCTTGAGCGATTTGGCTGAAAATTAGAGGGGAGGTAACTTAGACCCGGGAGAAGGTTTTAGGATAGTTTTTGTGCGGGCGAAAGCGCGGGCGAAAGCTAGTAATATATAATTTTAAAAGTAGTGTCCACGGTACGCTAGAGAACACGCTGAAAACTCTTTTGTACATTCGTGTACCTATTCAACAAAAGTTCCCACTACCACTCACCCCTTTCAAAAATATGTAATACGAACATACAAAAACAACCTTCTAACTCACAACTTCTCCCTATATTTTAAGCGCTCCCTTTGTCAAGTCACGTGGCCTAAGTGCAAAATCGCATTAGCATTCTAAAATATGCGGATACCCAAACTTTTCGCCTATTGTACCTCCATCTTGGTACCGAAGTCTTGAAAACAGTTAATCACTTAAGTTTTCGATAATGTCTTACGAAGTTGTGTGCTCGTGTTTCAATGTAGCGTGTACGCTTGTAATGAGTTCGATAGGTGTTAAGTTTTTTGGTTCTGTAGTCGGGTTTGGCTTCATTATAAAAAGTTTGGTTGAGAAACTTTTAACTATGTTTTTACCCCTTTTCGATTTGAAGTTTAACTCAATGTTTCTGTAATATTAGAAAGTGGCTTATTTTATTTTCTGTTTCAGGTGTAACGTCTACGACGGTGTAATATGTAAGCGAAACTCCTCTTTAAATACATATATTCAGTTACTATTAAGTAATGTAGTGTTGTAGGTAAACCAGACAAAAAAAATATTTATTTACAAGCAACAAAATCAAACATATTGAAGAAATAGACCAAGCAATCATCGCAAAGTGGTATGATACTGAAAAATAAAAGAAGCCCAATTTAATGAATTTTCTGTAATATTTCGTATCTTACGTTTTTTGATAGACATAGGTTTGGGAGTAAGGGATTAATAGGTATACCTATAGACAGACGTCATCATTTCAAGTACCTTTGCTCCGGTTAGTTTTAATTCGTGTCCGGTTCAATATTTTTAATCAAATTGTTCTTTTATTATTAAAAGGTTAAATCGACTAGGTTAATGAATTTGATTCTCAATAGTTTTTGTGCCATGCCGGTGAACTATAGTTGCCATTTCTTAAACTTTTCATCAAAGTTCCTAAAAGAAAGTTCTTTGAATTAAAATTATAATTTAACAGTCATATTGTTCACTCTTCAAATGATCACTGGTTACAAAAGTTGTACAAATTAATAAATGACAATGATGACACGCCATTTTCCACCCTCGAACGCACGAAGTCTTTTAAAAAATATCAAAATTGTTTTCGCATTAATATCGAACACAAAAACTGATTCCACGATAAAATATGACAACATATTTCACTTTGCTGAACAAAAAACCCGCAGGAACAAATTCTACAAGCATCGTTATTGATATTTATCACTGATACCTGACATGATAAATGGGATTTCGGCAATAATAATAAATGTAAGAAATTACTACTCGTCTCTTATAATAAAGTTATAAAAAATCCGTAAAGGGGAAGTATGTCTCGGCTATGGAAACTTCGTTGCGTGGCTCGAGGCAAAGATTTTTATTATTCAAAAGCTTTGCCCGTGACGGCTTGATGAATGTTGTAAAGAAGTTCAAATTTTATTTCTCGCTAAAACGAATGGAAGTTATAAAATTTACGATTCGACTGTGAATAATATAATTCTGTTTGTTGTACGCCAAGAAACGACAGTTTTAATGGCTTTTTTAATTTTTTTGAGAGGTTGTTTCGTGATGTTTATGATGACGTAAATCGCTTTTGAGTTTAATTAATGTGCCAGTTGCATTAAATAAGTTCAAATACATTGAAGTAATTTAAGTAAGTCTAGACGCAATTTTGTGCATTACATTTTTTATGAAACAATCTCCATGCAACACTTTAAATATTTCATCTGCGAGATAACGCTCAAGGGTGCAATATGTTTCGTGAACATGGTCTACATAAGGATCCTAAAGACGATACAAAGCAACCAAATGTGCACCGTCTTGGGAAACACTATTTATAATGTGCGCTCAAATGTAAATAACCAGTTGCATTCCCATTACAAATTCTGACTGACAAGACTTGAAATGCTAGACCATGCACGTGGATATTTACAGCTGGAATTACCCAACACATTGTTGCAGACAGTGAGCCGAACATTAGAGGTTTTGCCTTACCCTCCTTTGTTCTATTAATTGCGACTGTAAGGACTGTTAAGGACCCTATTGTCGTTGTATAACCGTTGAAGACTGAGGCTTTTGTGTTTTAGTACTTTTGGCTTATCTCGATGATATCTTCATATTCATCCTTTATGGAGCTTAGTAGGGTTTTGTGGTATGTAAAGTAGGTGTCATTATATGGTTAAGGGGTACCCTTAAATTTGAAATTATATCTCCGCTACTTATTTTATAATTAGGTTCTATGATATTGAAGTAATTTTACTCGTCGTGTGGAATATTTCTAATGTTTATTGCAATGTTTGCCTGTAGTCCAAATCTCTCTAGATCTACGTTGCAAGATCGCATCTGTCCTAAGTAGTGACATATTGCACTGTCTCATGCTTAATATGACAAATGACGCTAGCCATCACCTCAGGGGACACCTCGAGGAAGATGGCTAGATTATATGGACAGATAGACAGATTAATGATCATACAAAGATTAATGACGTCATCAATCTACGCGTCTTACGACATTTGATAGGTGATAGTGCATTTGGAGATATCGTGCGGCTCTCTAGAACTAATTACTTTGGTCTCTTAATATAGATCTTGATGAAATTTTACGAAGCCGAAGCTACTAGAAAAAAACCACTAAGATTTTTCCTCATATTAACCAGTATCAAATTAAAGATTATTATATTTCTTGGAAGACGTAAAATTAAGGTAAAAGAGTCGAGGCGAGGTGATTAGAAGCCATAAAATCATTTACGTTGTAACCATGAAAACTTAATTTTATTCCCAACGTGGTTAGGATCAAACAAAAATTTCATTCCTCTCAAATTAGCAAGAGCACAAATTAAAACGCTTGATTAAGAGCCCCATTAAACACCAGCAAACAGTAATTAGCAAACAGTCCGTGCCATACGAAATTGTCGAAAACACATTTCAACAGTTTTCATAAAATTGTCTCCTACGAATTGAAAAATGGTAGTCACAATCCTAGCTCCCATTTCTGCAACTGAAATAAAATTTCAACTTTGTTTAAAGCATTAATCACAACGTCACGGCTTTCATGAATAATGATGGTTTTGAGATAAAAGTTTTATAACGTTTTCTTGTTAAAATGCAACTCTTGCAAGTGGCTATTAATTACAGCTATTGCCTTACTGGACTATAAAGTCTGAAATCACCAACCCGCATTTAGCAAGTGTGGTGATTAACGCTCAATCTTTCTCCGTGTGAGAAGAAGCCTGTGCAAAGCAGTAAAAAGGCGAATAATAATGATTGGTTTTTGCGTCGCCTGATTACAAAATTATCATCAAAATGTGTTAATGTCAATTTCAGTTGCATTTACAAGATTTGGCTTCATTGTTAATCCTCTATCCTGTGATATGCAGGATTTATTGCTTATCTAGTGAAATCCTATTATTTCATTTGAATTTAAGCAGACGCATTTAGTCATTTGGATTTAACAATACGTATATATCAGAATTTACTTATTAGTAATCCTAAAGTACTTTCTCAAAACACAAGAACATAGTTTTACAGCTAACAACGCCAAGACGAATAAAGAAACCTACGTGCCCACATAATAAGCAAGAACATACATTCGTAAGATTTTAATTCACATTGAAAATGTACGAGAAAAGAACGGTTGAGCTGCAGTATTCCGACTAGAACTACCAACTTTCCACTCCCATTCTTTAAGAGTTTAAAAAAGGAGGGCGAAAAGAGGTCGAAATAAGCTGTGAATGGCCGCATCTGTATTTTAGTTGTGTACCACTGTAATAATTATAGTTAAAAGGAATAGTTATTTTGAATTATAAAAAGATGAGAAGTAGAAGATTGTCATGGTATGGGCATGTAATGAGGAGGGATAATACGCATGCAACAAAGCGTATGCTAAGTATGAATGTACATAGATGGATGGAGAGGAAGAGGAAGAACTAAGAAAAGATGGATGGACTGCCTGAAAGATGACATGCATAGAAAATGAGTGAGTGTCAGTATGACAAGAGACAGAGGAAAATGGAAGAGGATGACATATTGCGCCGACCTCAAATAAAATTGGGAACAGGGCAGGAGGAAGAGAGAATTATAGCAATTTTCAAAATGAGAATAACATCAAACTATCGTAGGTAATTGATAATAAGAAATGTAGATCTAGAAAAATATAGAACTTGGAAATAAAATCATAAGGTCCCAGTTTTAATTTAAGATTCCAAGAAATTTTCATCATGTTACAACGTAATAAAATAACAAGTGAGTGAAATAAGATATTACAAGGAAAAGAAACACAATTTGCTCACGTGTAAGCCTTGTTGTTTTCGTTTAGTTTGCTGAACAGCACTTAAAAAGCGTACTTGTAGTTTATTTTAGGGTTTAAGAATTCGCTGCTTTGAAATAGTGTGTACAAATTTTTTGATCACTTATTCAACGATCCAGAAAATTGGTATTTACAAACAGCTCTGGATCTCTAATTTTAAAAGGTTGAGTTTATTTATGAATAAAAATATTAACTTCCAGGCTTGTACTTAGAACTTACAGCAAAACAAGAAGCAGTACAAAAATCCTTGAAACTCTCAAACTATAAAACTTCTAATATTAAATTTTCAAACGCTAATTAACTATAAAGGGATCTAAACTACGCTAATTAAACAACTCGATCCGAACTTCAAGTCGAGGAACTTTATTTAATTTACTACGTAAGAATTGAAGAAACAAAGTACGAACAAAATAAGCGAACGTGAGAGAAGTTGCCGAAATATCGGCGGAGTAATAAATCCAAGTAAATACTGGGACTTAAAGCTTGCTGCCAGAGGTGTATGGGGTAGCAAATAAAATTGCCAGTGAATTCGAAAGCAGCTTAGCCGACACGTTAATACCAACTATCGTTGTGTTTCTTAATGCTTCGTTTGCTGTACGCTGATTCTTTTGTTTAGGTTTGCTTATCTGATGCTGAAGAAATAATGAAGTGTACAGTGTCTTGTGTCATTTGTTATTCTTTTGTTTTGTGTCGTTATTGTTATTCTTGTTCTTTTATTTTTGCTAATGTCTTGGTTGTGTCTGTTTGATTGACTCTGGTATTTCTGTTGGATATAGGGTCTCATTGGATGGTATATCTTTCAATGGTTTTGGTATTATAAAGATCTGGAAATGTGAATCAATAAAAATGGTTTTTAAATGAAACATATTTAAAAAGAGTATTTCAATTAAGAATTTACATGCAGTAAACTTAAATCGCGTACTTATTTAAGGTATTAATTCCTCATTAATTGTGGAAGGATTAAGGAAAAGTGAATTATTTAATTTTAAATAATTTATGTTTCGTTTCTCATCATTTCCAAGAACTGTTTCTTAAATCACACATTTTAATTACAATGTTCTTATGACAACAAATGCTTGGATCCGGATCAAACGCTTTGCTACTACTATCGCAGATCAAATATGTGGAGTTCACCGTGTTAACTGAGTTAGTCTAAGACGTTACGTTGGAAGCCATCGCTTCAGTGAGCTATCGATGTTTGTCATCTTATGATTTGATAGAAGGTAGGGAACTGCAGATAGTGAAATTGTAGGTGACTCGAATCATCTTGTATTTTGATCAGCCTTTCGGCTTATATGGCTAGATGGTCTTTAGGATGGTAGGGCGAAAGTTAAGTTGCAATAAAATGCAATGCATGAACAATTCTTTAACTCATATATTTGTGATGCAGACAACAGTGGAATGATGACAGATACATCCAAAACTATGATGATGATGAAGGAAAATGTGTAATAAACACATACCTACGTCGCGTATTTACAGTATATACATGGCTAGTACGCAAGCGTGTGAAACTAGTCGCGAATAGATTGGAATTCACTTTTTATACAAAGTCTTCCGATGTATACAGCAGCAGTACGCAAATACTCGCATATATTTTGTAGTGGCCAAAGTAACTTGCTTTGTTCCATAATATACAGTGCTAGTCCGCATGCAAACTAATCGTGTATACACTGGAATAGGCGCGAAAAACTTTACGATTCCAATCTATTCGCGAGCAGTTGCATGCTGCTATTTTGATTAAAACACGACCTAGCATTTAATGTTAATTTAAATATTAATAATGCTCGTAAATTCAATTTCTTTTTGTATATTTTTTAAACAAGTTAATTTTTTATGGGAAATATAAGTGCAGCCACAAAATTATTTATTGAACACATGATTAAGCTTCTAATTTTACAACATTATTTATACATTGTCATCTAATTTACTAACTGGGCCTCGTTTTTAGTATATTGCCATTTATAACCTTCAATTAAAAAACATTGTATTAAAAATAGAAGTTAGTGACGAAAACGAATCGCTGAAAAACCGACTCCACGTAGTCTTGTCTGCCCTACCCCTAGAGTGCAATTCAAAACCGCGTAGGCGCGGAGGGGCGAGGCGGCCTGCGAGCTGAGCCGCAGGTAGTTTTAACGCTCGCCGCCGCGGCTGAGGCTGGCCGGCTGAGCCGGCCAGCAAGCCGAAGCTGCGGTGGTGAGCGTGAAAACCATCTGCGACGATAAGCTCGCATGGGACCGCCGGAGCCCCGCAGCGCCGGAGCCGTGACAGAAGCGATGCTTGCTGCATGTTGCTTGCTTACATTTTAAACGTACTGAGTTAAAAAATTAGAAGCTAATTAAATATATTTTATGGTGTCATTTAATAGTATTTTAGAAGTTTACTGTTAGAATGCATGCTACAAATTTAGATGCTAAAAAATAACCATCATTCTGAGTTGTATTTAGAGTGGTTTACTTAGAAGATACTAGTGGCTAAGATAGTATTATTTAGATGCTCGTTAATTCTGGCTGACTTAGTAATTTAGAAGGCAACATACATTTTTGGGGGCGAATAATAATATTAAAAAGAAGCCTGTTTAATTAGCACCCATTTTTAACAAACAAACTCAGATTCAAAAGCCTTTTTTATTTAGTGCTTTACCTAATATTAATTTTGTATAGTTAAATTTGACCGTGTATAGATTGGAATGATGCATGTGCACGTCTAAGCTACGAATTATACGCGAGCAGTACGCAAAATTCGTGTATACTTTGAAATCACAAATTAAAAAACAGCATTACAAAATATCAGCGAGCAGTTTCCTATGGATGCGTTTTGGCTATGTACACTCTGTAAATACGCACCTACGTCATGCTTTTGGTGTTATCAATCCATTTGAAGTAAAGAATCCATAATCATCCATAACAAGCATTTATAATAAGCCCATCCATTTCCGACTCTCACTCATAAGCGCAACTCAATCGTGTTTCATCAAAAGAAGCACCCATTACAGAACATAAAGTGATAACATTTTTTTAAGACAGTGATTTGGTTTATGAGACAAAATGTAAGACACGATGCGATTCATTCCCCGGCCAAGCTTATCAGATGTTTAGCTGCTTAAGCAATTTATCTCGAGTCCTCGGAGAGAAGGGAAATGTTTAAAACGTGTGAGGTCAGAAGACAACTGTTAAGATGAAGCTTCTTGTTGAAGTAATAGAACAGGAGATAGTATTCGTCTTTTCGAATCCTGATACTTGTAATCATCAAGAATAGAAATAAAACAGATCATAGACTTATATCATTTTGTTGATTGGTTATTTACATGTTTCATGTTTTTGTTCCAAAGAATTTTACCAGGAACTATTTTAGTATAATAGGTGCAAAAGGTGAAAACATAATTTTCATAGCCCTGAACGCATCGGTAGTTCTGAGAAACACCCATACAGCTTAGTAGAGTTGTTTGGAAAGTATTTAAGTATTCAGTGCATCTATGTATATGCGGATCTATCATATCTATTAATTAAAGTCTAGATTTATTGTCTTTGTAGAATATCGGAACATTTTTATCGGAAGGGGGGTCCTCTTTTCAAGAGGACATGTTGTTGAGTCTTTTGGTTTGACACTTATAAAAGTTTAAGAAAAACGAAGAGAATATAGAATTGAAATTGGCAGCAAAGAAACTGTTAATAACATGAATTCTAAAATATAATTCATGGTCTTTGATACTGCCAACCCCTACCAATAAGTCCTTTAACATCAAAATCAAGCGTTTAACCCACTTGATCGATGAAAGCGTTGTAAAATGAGTTTAGGCAAATAGATGCAGGCTCCAACGAACTGCTTAATGAATATGCAAAGTATCTGTATGACGTGCTTTACCTACAAGCCTCAACATGGTGTAACTTAGTCACACCGTGCGGCAGCAATTTTATAGTATAGCTAAATTTTAGTTTGGAGATATCTGTGACATATTTTTGAAATTTTCTGTCGAAACTTTTTGAGCTGTATAAAACTGTACCTATGTAATTGCACCGTACTATTGCGTTGGATTTAATAAAACTGCGTTATTATATGCCTATTGGGCCGGATATAATTGATCTCATCCTATTTATATCAATGTTATCTACACAATAAACAAAAATATTCCTGATCAATGATAAGTAGGTAAATTAAATAAGACATATTCAAAAAACCTGATGACCGAATTGTTGAGCTTTAAAATGGCTCCATATAAGGATAGAGGAGGAGCTATCACAGCGTGCCTTCACTATACGAATCTATATCTCATTACCAGTTAATACGGCACCAATAAGTTTTCATTCTCTCAATAATCTCCCCATTGGTTTCCTCATAACAGTTATATAACCCAGTCACTATCTAAACGCGATCCATATGCTCACATTATGCAATATCACGGAATCTGCCTAACATTTCCGAACGTAATGTTGCCAGCGTTAAATTCTAATCACTCTACTTACATTAGTACCTAATACATTCAACCTATTTGGTCGCACTGGCCATTTTGCCATGTTTATTGGAACTAATAAAAGTAGATTTTGGATGGCAAATTCGTCAGTAAATTGTGGAAACGATTAATTATTGGAGTGATCAATAATTTGCTTTGGTGTTGCGGTTCATATTGCGAGTGATGGCATAATTATTTTAAGTCCTTTTCGGTACGTGTTATAAAAAAAAATAATGTCGGGACACTTTCACACACGGTCGCTTAGCCCCATGGTAAGTTATTAATTAACTTGTGTTATGGGTGCTAACACAACTGATTATCTACATATAGCTACGTATATACATATTTATAAATATATATTGTACTACCCAGACCACGGCCAACAAGCATGCTCATCACACAATAGGCTAGTTTCCTAAAAAATAATAATTAGTCCGTCTTGTAGATTGTCCAAAATTAAGCGATACGTATTTTTTCTTTTTTAAATTGGATCAGAACTTGTTAAGATATAGCGTGTTAAAGTTGAGTGTGACGTCACAAGTTGCTACAATTTTCAGGACACTGTGACGTAAGAGGCCCCCACTCCTAATTTTTGAAGTGTATTATCTTTGTCATTTTATGTTTAATTAAAAAAAGAAAAAATATGTATCCAATATTTTTTAATTATCTAAAAAGTGGACTAAATATTATTTCATTATTTCGACCCTGGACACTACCCTATTGTCGACCCAACCGGGAATCGAACCCGGGACCTCAAGATCAGCAGTCCGGCATGGCGACCATTGGTCGTCAAACATATATGTGTTACATATAAAATTGACTCTCTATACAGTGCACCTTGGTAAAGGATGAAAATATTTCAAAAGACCACTCACGCTAAGTAGATCAAAACTCCCACTGCATCAGCCGACAGCATATCACAAAATATTTCAAGGAACAATTTTGAGCTTAATAACCCCGCGCCAGAGTGCCTCTCACACCGAACATAACCTTAAAAATAAATACGGGGAATGTTTAAAGCCGTACTTATAACGAGTACGGTGTAACAAACGGCCCGATTATGCCCTTGGTATAACGTGGTGAGCTTTCATCCGATGTAGGTTAAAAGCAAGTTGCATTAAGGTGGCTTGATACGGCGATACAGTCAGTAAATGTGTTCCAGAATACCTCCCGTCGAGACAGGGTAAACGCCAATATTTAAGGTCTTGTTCATTTGCTTTGTTGAGGTTTTGTGTTGTGATTATTGTTGTTCGATTTTTTTTAAAAAGATTTTTTGTCAGAGTAGGCTGAATTTCTTATGTTCTATTTTTAAGTAAAATTGAGGAACTGTATTTTTTTATAGATAAAGGCCATTACATATTTGTTGAATGCTAAGGAAAATGGAAAGATTATCTACGGATTTTAATAATAAAAATTGGCACTTTTTTCTCAGTTCGCTGAAAGCTAAGAAAATTCACTTAAATTAAACAAATAAGTTTATGCAGCTGAGTTTTTACTGTTACAGTTATTGATGACATTAATGTATTTTTACCGGTAATAACAGCTTTTACCAAACTACCACATAATGAGCCCAGAGAGTGTCATGAAGGTTATTAACGGGGAAAAACAAATGACTCATAACTGGGTCGTTGACATTAACTTGATGATCTGTTACATGATCAAGAGGAAAATTGTCATTAACTATTTTGTAAATTGTTCGATAATCTGAACTTATAAAGTAGAAAATAAAAGTATCAGGTAAGTGCTAACTGAAGGTATATTATCGTTAGTTAAAATAGTTCAACAGTTGTTGAGACATTTACTGGCGGGATAGTTATACCAACAGTTGGCATGTAAAAGGCGATAGGCGATAAAGCGTAGTAAGAATTGAGTGTAAACTAACAATTTGTAGGAATTAACCACCACAGTAAATAATTGCAAGTCCAAAAACCGAACAAGGAAATACGCCAAAAAATAAGCGATCACAAAACTCTGTTGAAATTGGCACTTTGTTGACTTAAATTTTGTACAAATTCGATCTCAAAAATATTTTTTCAACTTAAAAAAAACTGACCAAAAACTACATTTTTAACAAAGCATGTCGCTACAGTTCACAAATTGTACTTTTAGACCAGCTAGAATATGTAAGGATTGCCCACCAGAGACCACGGGGGCATACTTGCACGATTTCTTCTTGTAAATTGGAGAAATAAGTGGCCTTACGTGTATCGGCGCTATTACGAACAAATATTATTAAGTATTGAATGGCTGAAAATATTTGAAAACATGTTCCCGAAGGAAATAAGAGTACCCACACTGCAGACTAAACAGTCGTACAATAGTTGTTACCATTTTTTTTTAAAGAAAATCTTGATTCCAATCAAAGTTTTCAGTCGGTCTGATACCGGCTAAATACCCGATCTGTGTAATGTGCGTACTTTCTTCTTTTTTTTACCATTCATCTTCATACTAACACTACTACATAATTTTATGAGCCCAAACAAACTATCGGCCAACTAAAATTTTGCAGTGTGGCTACTCTAAGGCCGCGTTTCCACTGACGCGGAGCTGGGCGGAGAGGAGCGGAGAAGAGCGGTGAAAAGTGGTCAGTGTTTCCACTGAAGCGGAGCTGGGCGGAGAGGGGCGGAGAGGGGCGGAGAGGAGCGATAAAGATTTTGAATGCACCTAGTGACGTAACGAAGACAACTGACACACTGCACGCGAGTCACGCACCGCCCCGCTCCGTACCGCCCCGCTGTCCTCCGCTCTGCACCCCAATGCTCGCTGTCCTCCGCACTGCACCGCCTCGATGTATGAATATTCGCTCAGCTCTGCTCCACCCCGCTCGTACTGTTTCCATTGAAGCGGAGCGGAGATTTCAAGCATAGTCATTGGTCAATTTGTGCACCGCTAAGCTCCTCTCCGCCCAGGTCCGCGTCAGTGGAAACGCGGCCTTAGGCTACGAAAATAAATCGGCGAAGGAAAAAGGGAAATTGATCTTGAGTTGAAAAAGCAAAATAAAATATACCTATTGTATCTAGATAAATGAATGAAGATTAATGAAAATTACGTAACGGACAAACAATAACAGTTAATATCCTTTATAATGAAAATGATAAAACTGATTTGGAAAATAAAATTCGGATATCAACAAAAAAAAAAATGATAAGAATCTGTTTCTGAAGTTAATATCAACTTCATCTATACACATAGAGTTTTTAGTATAGTTTGTTTGAAGACACAATTCATTTTAAATATGATTAAGATCAATTATGTATATACAAAGAATCAAAGCAAAGAGAAAATATTAAAAACTGCAATTTATTACGCCAGGTGAAGGTGAAAGCAACATCACAATAATGATTATTAGAAATCATATTATCCGTAGTTATAAATTAAATTAATTCATGCAATTTTTTTTTACTGTTTAATCAGTTTAAAAGAAAATAAAGCTACATTGAAACTTAATTCACAAGAACAAACGCATATAATAATTACATCACAAATTCCATATACATTTAAAACAAATTAAAAATCTAATTACAAATACAAAAACAAACAAATGAAGAAAAACAATGAAGCGATGTCCAAAACAAAGAACAAATGACAAAGTGAAATAGTTACTTCAGGGAAACCGAGCTTGAATTTTGTTTTGATATTGGAAAATTGCTAAAAGAAGTAAAAGGTGGCCTGGGATACGATGATGCTTTTAGTTCGGATTACAATTTGCTTACACAATATGGCAAGCATCTGATGTAACCAAGGAGGTAGTAAAGGTAGCAGAGATGCCATAAGGAAGGTAGGTCAGGCGCCTTCTTGTAGGTCAAGTAACGTATGGTAGTCGTGATCAGACAGATAGATAGGTATTCTTTATTAGGGACACCAATTTTACATGTAGGTGACATAATGGGCGGTCTTATCGCGCGATAAGAGCGATCTCTTCCAGACAACCTTAAGATGGATTGAGACGAGAAGGAAAATATTATACGGTAGGCAGCTAGGCAAAGTGTACTCTTGCTCCAGCAATTTCTAGTTTAGTTACTAGAACTAACGAGACTTGGATTCCTTGTCAAATTAAAACCAATCTGTCAACGGATGGTCTTGATTGATTGGTGATTTTGTTTTGAAAAGAATACGTGTAAGTTCAGAGCTTCGTCTCCCGAACACCCGCATTTTGAGATTTTGCGTTATGACATCTCCGCTAGTCATTTCGTTCTCCATGTTTATAACCGACGTCACAACGTCTTTCTTTTGGCAACATCAAATTAAGGAAATTGACTGATACAGTTTTCGAGCAGAAAATATTAGGCGGATGAATAATTTGATTGATTTTGATTGTGGCTTGTTTAGGGATGTTTTTTTGGGCTTTAACATAAATTGGTTTGATATTTTGTTGTGAAAATATAGACTATCCAAATAATCATCAGCTTTAAGAGAACTCGATAAGCGGTTGAGTCAACGGAGTGCCTTAAAAGGGAGTACTCCTGAAAAGAGGTTTCTGTGTCTGAAGTCATTTAAAAAAAAAATCTTTATTTAATGGACTATCTTAAGTTTTACTGGCAGCTTCGAGCTTCCTTCTGATATCAGATATTTTTTTTACAATACACTAATTATGGTCACGTTATGTATTTGACGTAACAGAAAATTCAAATCTAGTAACACGAAAATACCCATTAAAATTCAATATTAAAATTTTCATCTAAGAAACCAAAGGAAAAATCTTTTTCTGAAACGCAATTAAATCCTGAAGAAATGCTAAGAGAGACGCAAAGCTAATTACAAGAACTGTGGCTGTGTTACAGGTTACTTATGAGAGAAGAATAAAATCTAACCCGTAATAATGTCCTTTAGTAAAGTTTTACAAGGGAGTACGGCTAATTAATTGTATGGTAATGTTTAAAGAAATATTGCTATACAGAAGAACATTGACTCTTCTGTATGGCTACTGATATTTTGATGTTGAGGTGTAGTAAGTATTAAGTAATTTGTGATTCAGGTCAGTTACAAAAACTATTATTGTCGAAAAAAATATAAACCTATCTTTATGTAATCTTATTTATTTAATGTTTTTATCTAAAATAAATACTTTCAGTCTTAGATAGCCCATTTTTGGGCTGCGGGATTGTTCGATAAAGTTACCGCGGCCCTGGTACATAAAAGGCCTACGACGGAACACGACGGTTTTTAGTCAGTAAGAGTCTGACACTCCCCCGCCGCTGCTAACTCACAGCAGGAGGGGTCATTTGATGATTTTTGGTGCGTTAAGAAGTCGCCACGGGACACTGTTGAAACCGCTGACAGAAATAACTTTTTAAAAATTATGCTTGAGAACTATTATTTCAGTAGCTATACGTACGGATGGTTTTAATAAAGGACACAAATAAGCTGAAAAATAAAGTCCTTAATTCAAATAATGAGGCTAAAATTGCTAGCACGCTGTCATTTCCTAGAAAATATTTTATAAAATAATATTACTCCGAATACATGTCGGATTATATACGGTTACGATAAGCCTTTGTTTCTGAAGTAACTTTGGAAAATCTGCCCTAAGCTTTGGATGTTAGGCGTCCGTCGTTCGTATGACGTTCATATTTTATACGACTAAGCCCGTTCATTTTATAATAGAAATTTTACTGCCACTCTGCAGTAGGTACCTACTAATTATAGAGATTACGTTTTTTTTGTTCTTCAGAAGTACATTAATCATTATGAGTATTTGGTTATATATTTTATATAAAATCTCGTAATATATGTATATTGTTTTCTGTTCCTTTAGTTAATTACATTTGTTTAATTTACAGGGTGTATATGTCGTAGCCATATCGTAGAATTGAGCACTTCATGAAAAGCTTGAGCATTTCATGAAATGGTTGCGTTTCATGAAACGTTCATGTTAATTTGACCAGATCGTTAAATCGTCAACATTTCTCGATTTGGTCATCCACGTCTGGCCGTATGGTATAATGGGGTATCCATAAAATATTTAATATAAATCCACAATATTTTGGGTCGACCCATTGGAGATTAATTTCATACAATCTGGTAGTTGTGAATTTTAAATATAGGTTCCTAGTAATTATTGTAAATAAACATGATATTATATCAAACTAGTTATATTCTAGGAATGAAATCCACGCAATTGATTAGAAACAACCCTTTGAACTTATTCTACATCCCAAATATTTTCTTAATCATTCTTCACACACTCTTTTCAGTTTTTTAAACAATATCAACATGAATGGATATTACGAATTTGTTTGAATCTGGTTCACTGCATTTTGTTCTAATAAACTTGGCACAAGTGTACGATAGCGAGTATTAGTGGAATTAATTTTTGCAACTTGCAAAGTTTTTATTGCAAGCAATTTTGTTCAGTAATAAAGTTTTGAGGCAAAACGATTCTTCAGATGCAATTAAAATTAGTTTTTGTTCGCGAACATTTCTATAGTTTTAAAGTTTATTTCAATTATTTTGTTGTTCAGGAATCAAATTATATTTTTCACACGTTTTTAGATTGTGGCAGGCCAACGCATATATACATAGGTCAGGATATAAAAATGCAGGATATGAAATTCAACATTGAATGAAGAACGTCAAATTCTTCATTAAATTATTGAAAGCATTAAGACTCAAAATACTAATAAATAAATCCACGTGGCTGTTTAATATTGATAATCTTAAAATAACATTCAATAATTGAGGAAAATAAACGCCGAGAAGGTATTCGATTTAAATAAACATCTCAAAAGTTATTCCTATTAAAATGAAAAGCGCAAAATGTCATTGACATACAATTTTAAGAAATTGAACCATTTATAACATTACAAATTCTATAACAGTACGAGTAAGTATATTACCAGATTTAACATCCCAAAAACGTCTTGTTCGTTACAATATTTCCGAAGAAAACTCAATTCTCTAGAGTTCACCCGAAACTTAGGATAGGAGGCTTTGTGCCAAATTCGACAAAATTTGCTTAACTAACGTTGGTACTCGTTAGGTATCATAGGGAGTCTGATACTAGATTATACCAGTAGCATCCAGTAACAACTAGTAGCAACCAGTATTGCTATGCGTTCAATGCAGGTCGGCATTGACGCTTATTGATTTTGGCAGACTGTTGTACGAGTAAGTTTTACTTGTTGACGGTGTTATGGGTTAAGTTTCGGGGTTACATCTTAACTTATGTATCTTCTTCTTCAACTTTGCTCTGTCCAGGACTTCTTTCTCAACATTATCATCATATAACTTAAAAAAAGATGTCGACGAATTGAGAACCTCCTCCTTCTTTTGGGAAGTCGGTTAAAAAGTAGCCTATATCCTAGTCCTAGTCCCTACTAATATTATAAATGCGAAAGTAACTCTGTCTGTCTGTCTGTCTGTTACGCTTTCACGTCTAAACTACTGAACTGATTTTAATAAAACTTGGTACAGAGATAGGGTAGACCTTGAGAAAGAACATAGGATAGTTTTTATCCCGGACTTTTGAAGAATTCTCTTGGAAACGCGATCTATCCGAACTCCCGAAGCTAGTAGGACATAAATATGTAGTAAAGAACCAATCGTCATTATTATCCTGCTTTTATCCCCAATGTTATTCGTGATTTGTGCAGCATATCTTCCTCTTTCATACTTCTCTGTCTGACGAGATCTCCCAAGTAACTTTAATAAGTAGAACCAACAGTAATGGAACGAATAAATCATAAACACTTGACCTTCACTGAAATGGATTAGCTTGAAGCCAATTATTCTTTTCCGGAGAGGGAAATCGCATGTATGGACTTGAGTTTATGTTTTCGCTTAAGTATAGAAGCCGAAAATCGATCTCAGTGGCGTGCACTTGGAGAGGCCTATGTCCAGCAGTGGACTGCGATAGGCTGATGATGATGATGATAGAAGATTTAGTTCTTACAAATACTAATCAGTATGTATGTAGATTCATGACAGTAACAACGATAATTAACTATAATTCTACAACTCCCTTTAAGCTGCACAAATCTTAAAAAGTGGCAACACAGCTATCTGTCGTGTAGCCGGAACATGAAATCCAATAAAATACTATAAGGACCAAAAATAACAATGGTACACAATCCTACACTGTACGCGCTAATTATTTCAAATAAATAAAGTACTGTTCGAAACAAAAACGATTCATTAACCACCCACTTCAACTTCCTAGAAAATTAGAAACCTAACTCAAAAAACAACAAAAATAAACCAAAAATTAATAATCAAATTCCGACCGCAAAACTTTGCGACAATATTGATGCTACAAGCCAAAGTTTCAACTAATAGTGTTTAACGTGTAACAATAATCAGGCTACTCTCTAGAGTACGTTGCCAAATTAAATATGAGGAAAGTTTTAGCAAACGCCTGCGGTAGGGTGAATTGGCTCACCAGAGGCAACTCGTGCAATTTACTAGTACGGAACCCGCCAGCGATAGTCGAGTGTGCGTTTCGTTGAATATTAATTATTGCTTGTCAGTTTGTTGCTCCAAAATGGAATTTATATGGCTGAACGTGGTTAGATGTTGTTTGGTTCGTATCAAATATGTATTAAATAGTTGCTTTGATGTTTGTGTGTACAAAGATGTGTAATGAAACTTCTGTGGTGCTGTTAACAATCGTTGCAAATATTCATCATTCGCAAATATTAATCTTTCCACTGTTTTTTTTTTACATTATTTTTATTTTCAAAAAGTCAGTTTTACAGTTTTATTATGTGCACATATTGAAATAAGGGAACCTATGCTTAATTTTATCGATGAAAAAAATATTTGAAAATTCTAGAAAACCGTCGAATAAACCAATCATTGTAATGCATTAAAAATATAGAGTCAGCTTTTGTAAACTTATAAATGAACTCCATCAAAATATATTTCAATATTTCAACACAAGTCCAAAATTGAGTTGCAATATAACCTAAAACTAATAGAAACTTATCACAAATTAATTCGACTGGCATCCCGCGAACATTCTAGACTGCTTAGCGGAGTTTAACACATTGTTCAGTCTAAATGAGTCTAAGCTTATCTTGGAATCTGCTAACCGCTTGTTAGCCAAGCTCTAATGTAGGATAACGTTTGAAAACTTCTTAAGTCGTCTTAATGATTTAAGTGTGTACCTACAACTACATATATCATTTTCCTAAAAAGAGTGTCCATGGAGTTTCTGGCCGGCTCTTCTCCATGAGACCAATTTTTTGGTAAAGTGCAATTAGTGTTTTCGTAGTTTTCGTTTCATAGGGCCTGCAAAGGCATATTTGAAGTATTTTTTTTTGTTTTGACGGTTTAATTTTGAGTTATCAAATACTTTGACACTCTCTTTCATTGGATGCCTCACGTAATAAGTAGTGTGTTGTTCGTACGTTTGACGGGAACTATAGGAACAGTATTTAGAACCGCATCCCATAGAAACCACTATTACTTACTATATTTAACCCAGATAAAATGTAGCTTTATAGGTAAAAGATGTATCTAACTTTGTAAGATTTCTTCAACTCGATCCTGAGATTAGCACTACTTTTTATCAGAATACGCGAAGTACATAGTTCCAACGGGACACGGGTAAAACCGCTCTCTAATGCAAGTATACATAATATTCATATGATTACTATTTACAATAACAATACACTACGCTTGGGCTAACGTCCTTGAAAGTTTACGTCGACACACCGCCACTATTGTTGACTTTCAAAGTGTATGTAAGAGTGGGTGATTCTGTGACAACGCTACCACAGGAAAGGAATATGAAATCTTGAGGTGACTATGGAGATATTTCATAGTTAAACCTTTATTTTTATAAAGATTATTTTAACATAGGCCCGTATTTGATGGTAAGCGACGATGTATGGTCAAAGATGGAGTATAGTTGCCTAGAACTAACCTATTCTCCTAACTTTTTTAAAGGATTTTTCAAAAACTTCGACCATAGAGGGTTAATGATACTAGCTAAATGATACTGTCAAAATCAAAATAATCTTGCCATTGAATCAATATTGATACGTAGTAAAGTTGCAAAATAACATTTACGTATTGACGAATTTACAAAGCTATTCATATTGATAATAGGAATCCTTCATTATAGTTCTCGTGTCGTATTAATTATGGGATCATGTGGTCTAGGATGGTCTATTTATTACATATGTATACTGCAAACATAGCTAAAAAAGGTACTTATTTGATGACTGTGACCATTCTTAGCTGTACTCATAATAAAAAAGTTTAAACGCGTTCTTACGTTTATTTATTACATAACAGTTATTATTTTACTTAGTAGGTACAAAACGATCACTAAGAACTAACACAGTATTTTCCAAGTTCATGTCAACTTGATTAATTACAGCTAACTTAAAAGATTTTTTGCGGCATACATTACTTTTCTCTTTACTCGAAAATAAGACCTAACTTTTGTTGATAAAGTTCAAATTACTTTGTACACGTCAAAAGTTTTGACATAAAGAATTATGTACAGGTTACAATTAATTAACTTTAATTGGCCCTTACTTTTAACTTCAAGAAAAAGGTATTCGTGACATAAATACGCTTAATATTGTTACTGAAAATGCGATAAATGGCCCGATAGTGTCAGGTGATAATTTAATTTGAAATTGTTTTTGATATTTTAAAGAAAATTTTATAGATTTTATAATGGCTAGAGACTGAAGTCGCATGACTTTTGAGTAGAAGTTTAAATAATTTAGCAATAATAACAGTCATATTTTTATACTAAGTATATAAATCAAATGCTTTTTCAGTAGGTATCCTTATCGCACATATTTTGCATGATGAACGGTGGGAGTAAAAACCCCGTGCCGGGTTATAATAACACAAACCAAAAAATTAAGACAGAAGAAAAGCCTATTAAATTAACCCCTTAAGACAAAATCCTTCAAACAAATTCAAAATTCAATATTTCTATAAGCTGAAACCAAACAAAATGAATTAAATCTACTACGAAAGGTACTGTAGGTTGAAAATATTCCATCGCGACGATGGGAGACCCATCAAAGGCAGTGGTACCACAAAAGTGCATTTCATTTGCTGGCCACCAATAAATCGAAGGCTTTTCAGACCAAGATATTACGGTAATGGGTTCTTGTGGATTAAAAAATAAACTATCATCGGCAAACGAACTAATGGGATTGAAATGGAAAAACGTGCAAAGTACGAGTAACTGTTACCACGTTTTGCGGTTTGGATTACAGAATTAAGTGTATTGGAAGTTAAGTTTTTATAACAGTCTCTTGCTTTATTTTTCTGTCTTAAATAGTATTAAGAACTACATAATATCGTACCTAATATTATTTACGTGGAAGTAAGAAGTAAGAATAGATTGAAATATTGACACAAAGATTAACACTCTATGGACAATTATAGATTATTTTTATCTGGGTGATGCGAGTAGTCCCTTTGATGTGGACGAAGCCACGGGAAGGCTAGTTATAACATAAAATGAGAAGACAAAAGTATTACGTTATAAAACAATCGAGCATGTCGGAAGGTTATACGAATATATTGCAGAAGCAACAATTGAAGATCTAAAGGAACTATATGAGCGATCACTATAAACTAAAGACGAACACAATACCACCTAAACTATGATCAGCATAAACCAAGCTGAAGCCAATTAAGCCAAATGTCAGCGTTAAGTGGAATCAAACGCTTACAATATTAGAGGACCGGTATCAATTATATGAAACAATATTTAGGCAGACACGAACTGCGTTAAAATGCAAATCGGAATCAGAGCCTATTGTGTGAATGCGTATGTATTGCCGTAATGGTGCTGTGATGTGGGGTGAGTGGGATTGTGAGCGAGGATGGTAGCGGAGCGATTAATGGTTAGTTTTAGGACTAGTTCCAGATTATGAATGTTTTCGGAATTATAATTAAATAAACTACGGAAAATATGCTATGGAGGAGCAAAGAATGGCCTTTCTCGATGGGGCTAACACTTGAAAAATTTTTCAGATCAGTCCACAAGTTCTTGAAATTTTTGCATTCAAATGAACAAACTGTTCATCTTTATTATACTAGTACATATTAAAAAAAGATCTTCAAGAAATTGGAAACGCAGTCAACGTTAAAGAGACAATACTTTCGTTCCTTCTTACCAACAATCTTACGATATATGTAGGTTGTATATACGGTAGTGTATACGACACACCAAACAATCCAACAGTCATATCAGTACATAGCATTTCTTAGACTGAATATTAAATCACACAAATGAACTGAGAACCACAGAAGACAGGTTCTCCTAAAGACTTGGCATGATGAAGTGGAGATTAAGACAGAGTTGATGGCTTGAACTAGCTGACTGGAACTTGGCTTTCAAGAAATTGCTGGCTTAGGCGTCATAGCTAAGTCAACCTGTCTTGTAAGAAGTGTTTCTCCGTATGTTGAGCTACACGTCATGTGTAAGATTTTGACAGTCATAAGGATGCTTGCAGAATTGCAACCGCTAGCTTAGTCGCCTATAGTGTGTATGTCTTAAACTATGAAGATGGTCGAGTTGTAACTCGTGTGTAAGCTTCATAAACCCTATTATACTAATGTTACGGTCAGGTTTGTAAACATAATAGCTAGTCACATAGCTAAGAAAGTTTAGGAACTGATATTCGATAGGAGAAAGTGGAAGAGAAGAGGTGAAGGTGAAGTGGAAGAAGCTGCACCAACAAGAACTGGACTTTAAAATTAAAGAGAGACAGTTTATGTAAAAGGTAATATACCTACCAACACAAACATACACATACTCACACATACCTACATACATCACATTATAAACAAATTCATGATACGAACAAGTACCTATATATGGGTAAACTATAGCTACAAGTTTCTAGCTTCGCCAAAACCGTGACCTTCAAAAAAACACAAAGACAACTTCACAGAATTAATTCCACAAACAAGTTCCTCAGCTCATTTATCCGTACATAATCCTTCTATTAGACACAATTGGGTTAAAAGCTCGGCTAATCAAAACAAATAGATGAACGTTGAAACTCGCTAATCCGACTGTCATATGTCCGCACCATATTTTCCGCATATAAATTAACTCATAACTCAACGAGAGATTCAGGTCAAGCTGTCCTAAATCATTTGGGAGGTTCGTGTTACTTCTACGCAAAATTACCCCGTTGAAATCGAGACTGATAATAATATAACATAACGGTTTATTTGTGTAATTTTATTGAAAAACTGCTGGTTAGATTGAGGTGGGATTTCGTAAGAAATTGCTTGCAGCTTGAGGCGTATCTCTCATTTTGTTTGGAGTGAAATATAGGTACATTCTTGTTGATTCAGCTTTAATTTTAATAACATTTTATATTTTAATTTGTACCTATGTTATGTATGTTAATGTGTGTGTATGTTAATGTGTATTTAAAACCGGATTAAATACTATTAACATAACCGCGATAAACTCCTTACAAAAAGTTTTATTTAAACGTTTCATGATTTGATTTATATTTGCGCAATATGTTATGTATGAACTAATAAACTGTACGATTAATTTAATTTCTCGACTAGTACTGGAGTCAAATAAAACTATGACTTATTGTTTACGATTCATGGAATGTTTTAATGCAATCTAAAGTTTTATATAACAAAGCACTTTCAAATTATCTTCAACAACTATATTCACATAAAAAACGTACAATTGACTTTTTAGATTAACTTAATTATTTAAATTAGCCCTACAGATTAATTGACCATAGAAACCTAAAGACCAAAAGGGCCAGCAAAAAAATAAAAGCACATACCTAACACAATATTTATTTTCCCTTTATGTTTCAAATGCCTTTAGTCCGTACCTGTCATTTCTAGTACATTTAACAAAATATAATCTACGTTTGTTTACTTTTCTGAAATAAAAGATACGCGTTTAAGGCAGGATTAACCATTGTTTATTACGGTCATATAAAAAGGTGCTGAAAACAGCCTGAAAAATGGACTCCTATTATTTATTTTCACATTAGTGAATTAAATAAGTTTGAGTGTCTGTAATTAATAAATTAACGCGAGGAAATGTTCATGTCACTTAAGTTTAAGTGGTACGGAAAAGGTTGTTTGTACTATAATTATAAGCTACTAGCTGATTTCCCGCGGTTTTATCCGCGTCCCGTGGTAACTACTGCCCGTACCGGGATAAAATATAGCCTATGTTACTCGTGGATCATGTAGCTTTCGAATGGTGAAAGAATTTTTGAAAACGGTCCAGTAGTTTTGAACCTATTCATTACAACCAAACAAACAAAGTTTTCCTCTTTATAATATTAGTATAGATTATGAAGAGGTTACGGATTTATAAGTTTTTTATATTTATTTCGTCGAACAGTAACTCAAGGTTTTGCAATATAGAGGCTTTATACAAAGTCAATTTCATATTAATACCCCCACATAACTCAAACAAAGCCTAAGCCATAAAATATGAAACTAGAACTCCCAAACTACCAGAAGTACCTACGTGTAAACCCTATAAATCATAGATAGGAATCGGCAGTGAAAACTTGTGAGCAAATTCCTATAAGCTTCGCAATAAACCACTTCCTTCCTAACAACTTGTGGATATATCTACGTCATTCAAACAATTATGTTCAACATGATCTCACCCGTACCCGGTCCGTAAAACTAATTTCATTCGCTCGACCTACTTCCAAGAACATTAATCTTTTACTTCAGATACGTAGGAAAAGACCACGAAATCAAACCAATGGCTATTCCTGCTATTTGAAGGTAATTGAGCCATTGTCACACTTACGGCCAGTTTCTTCATCAAAAGTCAAAGTAATGTCTAAAGTAAAAGTAACGGTCAAATTCGTTTTTTCAAGGCTAAAGTGACAGCAAAACTAATAGAAAAATTGTATTTGACCGTTACTTTTACTTTAGACATTACTTTGACTTTTACTTTGGCTTTAACTTTTGATGAAAAACTGGCTGTTAGAGTACAGGCTAAACCGACAGTCGGGCCCGACGACTGGAAAAAAAAAATTTTTCAGCAAAATCAAATAGTAAATTGAATCAAAATCTTTAGTCGGTCTGATACCGGCCAAATACCTGGTTGTTGTTATGTGCGTACTACCATTCATTTCCATACCTACTGATTTATGATCCGATCAAACTAACGCCCGACTGAGAAGTCTGTAGTTTGCAATCTTACTGTAGAAACAAAAAATGCCCAAAAAAGGGCTCACGGCAAACAATGAAAACGCTGTGTTGCAAATGATATCCTCGAAAAATAATGAAGGCTGGACCTCACTTGAGAAAACGACCCACATTATATGGTTGCGAGTAAAATGTGTACGTGCGTCGGACATTTTAAAAGGATAATATCTTGGAGGGCCTTTGCGCCACTTTTAACGGAATTATGGCGTTTTTGTAAAAGTAGCTCTGAAGGCAAAATGCTCTTTTTGTAACACAAAGGGCTTACATATTTTGTGACCTAGAACGAACAATTTGACTTTCACAGAACATCATCATCAGCCTTTTTCTCAACTGTGTTAGGGTTGGCTTCCAGTCTAACCGGAGGCAGCAGAGTAGGTGCCAGTGTTTTACAAGAAGCGACTGCATATCTAACCTCCTCAATCCAGTTATCCGGGCAACTCCCCTAGGTAAGACTGGTTGTCAGTTTATCTGGCTTCTGACTACCCGTAACGACTTTCACAGAAATATACTTTTTATTAGAGTATTCCATGAATGACTTTGTATATCTCGGGGCATAAAATATAATAAGACCATAGCTGACATAACCTTATTGGAATAAAACATGGAAAAGAAAAACTTATAACATCTCATTAAATGTAACCTGATTTAAGCTTGTTACAAGATTCTTCGTTGGAAAATATTATTTTATATAGAAAGAAATTCAGTAAAATCAGTGAATATTCAAACCAAAAGAGAATAATTTTGATGTATCGGAACGTAACGAGTAACTCCTTCTCTATTATAGATAGGTATTAATTCTTCTAGCAGTTTTATGTTTATTGAGCAGGCCATATCCAAAGGTATATAATGTTACATTTTACATTATTAAGTACTAGCTTGCTTCCGTGGTTCCAACTATGTCTCGAGGCATCTTTTTCCTCTAATCAAATAAATAGTAGCCTATGCCCGTTCTATGGTTCTATACTTTTCTGTGTACCTAAGATAGAAAGTTATGACAGAAGTGCTATGTTCAGCAGTGGACGTCCTATGTAATGAATGGCTGAGATGATGAAGACAGAAAGACAGAGTTACTTTAGAATGTGTAGTGTGTATGTGTAGTTAATACTACACATAAACACTACACATCCTAATAAGGGTCATGAATAAAGCTTGTCAAACTACTCAAAATCAAAATATAATCCGACCGGATCAATACATCAAAATACTTGTTAGTAATCACATTGTCATCGACATACGCAATGCGACAATTAATACCGATTAAAACCAGGACAAAATAACGCTTGTTAGTGAACGAAATTACAGTGTTACGTCATTAATCATCAGTTCCTTTGAGTATTATTCGCCAACTAGAAACAAGCTAATATAGCTCATATTTTTCTTTTCATAGTAGTACAGTAGGGTCAATTGTAAACCATCGCTAAAAAGCTATTGCATTTTTTTATGTATCGGAACGAAACGTAAATTATTTTCGCCTTAGTACAACCTTCTCAATTATAAATATATTTTTTTTCTTGCTGTTTTGTGTTTTTGTATAATAATATCGAGAGATTGAAATCAAGTTATTAAAATCTTAGAGTTTCACCCGCGACTCGCTGAAATTGATTCTTGCAACTGCATAAGTATGTTCTAGACTATTTCTGTAACTTTCATTTAAAACACCTAAATATACAAAATAACGCTTGTTAGTGAACGAAGTTACAGTGTTATGTCATTAATCATCAGTTCCTTTGAGTATTATTCACTATCTGTCCCTAACAAACTAGAAACAAGCTAATACAGTTCATATTTTTCTTTTCATAGAAGCATCATCATCCTCCGAGCCTTTTCCCAATCATGTTGGGGTCGGCTTCCAGTCTAACCGGATTCAGCTGAGTACCAGTGCTTTACAAGAAGCGACTGCCTATCTGACCTCCTCAACCCAGTTTCCCGGGCAACCCGATACCCCTTGGTTAGACTGGTGTCAGACTTACTGGCTTCTGACTACCCGTAACGACTGCCAAGGATGTTCTATGACAGCCGGGACCTACAGTTTAACGTGCCATCCGAAACACAGCCAATGGTGTCTAAGATATACTTAGAAAGTACATACAAACTTAGAAAAGTTGCATTGGTACTTGCCTGACCTGGGATCGAACCCGCGCCCTCATACTTGAGAGGTTGGTCCTTTACCCACTAGGCCACCACGACTTTTTTTTTCATAGAAGCACAGTAGGGTAAATTGTAAACCATCGTTAAAAAGCTGCAGTGTGTTAGGAACTGAATTATATATTTTACTATTATTTTGTAGCTTTCCAGCTGTTTATAGAATAAAAGAGATGGTTAAAATAATGTATTCAGTTATAATAGGGTTGCATGTTTTGGTATTATTTCCTTTCCTTTAATATTCCTGTACATTTGAATAAAATTGTTGAACAATGCATTTTGTATTACGTCAGATAATGAAGGTGAAAAAATTAAGACAATATTTTAAATGAATTAATCAGAATTGAAGTAAAATTAGAAAGGACAATGCCAGGGTCTGGGCTCATAGTTTGTCCAGCAATGGGAGTAGTTCCAGGGGGTTCCATAGTGCACTCTGAACACGTAATGCAAATATTTTTGAAATCGCTCCCTGGGGTCCCGAGGAAAACCGGTTCAAATATTCTCCATGAAGAGTCACTTTACAAGGTCTGAGCCATTTGCCCAGTAGTAGGAGTGGTTGGAATAGGTTCATTACTTCACTCTTAACACGAAATTAAAATATTTTTGAAATCGGTCCCAGGGGTCCCGAGAAAAACCGGTTCAAATGTTCTCCTTAGATAGTCACTTAAAAAAGTCTTAGGCATTTGCCCAGTAGTGGGATTGGTCAAAATAGTTTCTTTACTTCACTCTTAACATGAAATCCAAATATTTTTGAAATCAGTTCCTGGGGTCCGGAGAAAAACCAGTTCTAATATTCCACATGAACTGTTGCTTTACAAAGCCTTCGTCATTTGCCCAGTAGTGGGAGTGATTGAAATAGGTTCCTTACTCCACTCTTAACATGAAATTAAAATATTTTTAAAATCGGTTCCAGGGGTCCCGAGAAAAACCAGTTCAAATGTTCTCCTTAGATAGTCACTTAAAAAAGTCTTAGGCATTTGCCCAGTAGTGGGAGTGGTCAAAATAGGTTCCTTACTTCACTCTTAACGTGAAATCCAAATATTTTTGAAATCGGTCCCTGGGGTCCGGAAAAAAACCGGTTCAAATGTTCTCCTTAGATAGTCACTTAAAAAAGTCTTAGGCATTTGCCCAGTAGTGGGAGTGGTCAAAATATTTTCTTTACTTCACTCTTAACGTGAAATCCAAATATTTTTGAAATTGGTCTCTGGGGTCCGGAGAAAAATCGTTTCTAATATTCCACATGAACTGTCGCTTTACAAAGCCTGTGTCATTTGCCCAGTAGTTGGAGTGGTTGGAATAGGTTCTTTACTTCACTCTTAACATGAAATTAAAATATTTTTGAAATCGGTCCCAGGGGTCCCAAGAAATTAATCTGATAAGACTTTTCTGCCAAATAAGTCTTACTCATATGTGTATTGTCAATCTCAATGCTCAGGATCTCGCTGTCAGGATCCAGTACTGGAAAATGTTGGAATGGGTTATTTTTTTTTACTGTGATTTTCAAATAAATTCTAAAAGCGTTGGATTCTAATAAGAACTGACAATGATTTTATGAAAAAAAAGGCAATTACCGCAATATTTTTGAATTTACGGTTTAAATCTACAAGGCGCCTGCGCTATGAGCTATCTTCTAGAAAAGTCTTATCAAGACGAATAAAATAAGCTCGAACACGAGGTAGTTAGTAGATACCGTTGAGGAGTTCCCACGTATCTCTGTCGTCTTCACCGTCAGGTCAGATCTTAATTTTTACAGTTTTGTGGTGTCTGAGACATATACCCGAATGACAAGGTTTTACTCGATATTTGTCTACAATTTTCGAGAGTCGCTCCCTATTTTTTTAGAGATTCCATCACCAGACCCTGGGCCGGACGACAAAGGAACCATTGAGGAAGTAAGCCCTTTCAAACAATAAAATAATTGTTGAAATCGGTTGGTAAACGACGGAGTTATGCACGTACAAACGTAAAAAGAATACAAATGAATTAAGAACCTCCTCCATTTTTGGAAGTCGGTTAAAAAAAAGTTGTCGTGTACAATACCTCGTATTTGTCAATGAATATAATTCATTTCAATTAAGGGAATAAAAGTGGAATAGTTAAGAGTTCGTAAGCTTATTTTTATGTAATATTGAATAAGAGTCAAACCAGTTTTTCTCAGGACTCCCGGGATAGATTTCGAAATGCTTTGGTCTGGGACCTAATATAAGCCTATGGAACATAATACACGATGCAGTTACTGTGGGCAACACTTGAGCCCAACTTCCATACAAAGAATAGCATTGTCCTTTGGGAAGAATTGGAGTAAAATTAGAGACTCCGGGAAAGTTAAAAATAGCCTCTAATTTCCTAAAAAAAATTGTCGTATATCTTCGGAAATATTTATAGACTAGCAATAGTACCTATTTCATGAAACAACGTCGTCTTCCAATTTATTTCGTGACCCGTCCAAGCGAGTTATTTTCTTATTTCTGTCTGATTGCCTTTCAATATACTTACAACATTATTAGGTTCTATCAGGCGAAAGAATGATCTATCTTTATAAAAAAAATAACTGTAGATATAAAAAAATATTTATTGAGATTAAAGAAATATTGCGAAAGAAATACTTTCATTTACTTATCTCTTTATGCTTATTTGCAGACTTATTGCAAAAATTTGTATGTCTGTCTGTTTTCAGGAGGATCACTGAAACGGCAAGAGAGATATTGATAATATTATGACAGCAGATAGCATAACATGAAGATGGAATCGCGTTCCATGCTATATATTAAAAATATTCATAATGTAAGGTCACTGACAAAAGCTAGTAATACAAAATAAAACAAAAAAACTGAAAATATTACTCCATCAAAAATACATTTCACAAATCTCATTCTCGGAATTGAATAGTCTAGAAACGTCATGAATTCCAAAGTGATCGTTTTAAATTCAATTAAAGAAATAAAGACATAAGAGAAAGTTGAATACTAAAGTTAGACTGAGGATAGAACGTCGTTATCGCATCGGCGACAATTGTTCAACAAAAAGGAAAGAGCTAGAAACTTTTATAGGATGTTGCTATTTCATTGAGTTGTTTTTGATGTAGGTATATCTTGATATATACCTACTTTTATTGTAATCTCATTCATTTCATGTAGGTTTTTCTGATATGCACTAAAAACATGTTTTTTTCCATGCAACAGATTTTTACGATTTATCACCCTGCTCTTTAAATGCTTAAAAAAATTAACAGTACGTCATGATGATCACACACTACTATCTTAATTACTCTTACTATCTTAATTTCTTTCTACTTCCAAACTTCTCTATGTTATGTGATCTCGTAATTAGCATTCTATCATCCACATCTTCTTCGCACAATCCATGTATCCTCCCATTCTTAACTTACGGCCCAATATTCTATCTATCGTTGGTTAGCTTACTAGAGATCAAATTTTGAAATACGAACCAAACATGTAATGTCAAATTCCTATCTTCAGTAACCAAATCCACAGATAAATAGATATTTGGCAACGGTCATTTGTCTTGAAAGCCAATTTCAATGGGAAAAATAAATCCGGAAAACTTTCTCAGCTCAGTATAACCACAACCCCTAGAAAATCTTATTCCACAATTACTATTTCTATTAAAAGAGTCAACGAACGATATAATCTCGATCCGCCAGGTTTCAAACAAGGTTTTTTTATACAACTGAGAATTTCAATCAGGCTATCTTCTTGCGGCCACGGTTTTAACAAAGGAATAAAAATCATTGTTAGCTAGAAATTGGAGTCCAAGTATTACTTTGGAAGATGCAATTTTTATTTAAAAGAATTGCCTCGGGGTCGGAATGAGAAATTATAGCTATAGACCCTGGAATAAAGCTTGGAATAACAAGTTTTTATTAGAACAAGAAATGACTTTTTGCTCTAACTTGTTTTTGTTATCAGACCATTTTTGAAAAACAAAAATGAGTCAAAAATTCTAATCTGAAAATTGATAACACATCAGCTAGTTTAACTACTTTAGATTGGATAAATTTCGCTCGAACTATTGTAGTGAAGGGCTTAAAACTAATTTTGGAACTTTGTCCATTTTAATCATGTCCAAACAAAGTTTCTATCAATTTTATCTCATCGTGTTTTGTAACTTCAGGAATTTCACATGTATGTGGAAAAGGCTATTGGGGTTTTCCGTGAAAATGTTTTCAGTATCGGTTCAGGTTCATGCTGAAATTATTTTCAGTTACGAGTGCAAATATGATTGTAAAATTCTGAGAAAAATGATGTTCGTGTCCCGTATACGCAGACAATAATTTTATTATTTTTTGTGCCTAAGTTACTTAAGTACGATTATGTCGGATACATACATAGGTGTACTTTATTAAACACACGAATTTTACATTTTTTCTTAGTACTTATTAAAGTATGTCTTGAAGGCGACCTTTCACTAAAAACTATCTTTTCCATATTAACCTTACAAAGGATTGAAACGAGAAGAAATGTATTAGATACACAAAGTTTTATTTAGTAGGTGCAGTTGTTATTTTATCTTCTGTCCATTTTATAATGTTTGTGCTTATATTTTTATACTATTTCTTCTATGTATGTGTCTTACACTTATCACAGTAGTCACCTCCTAGAACAAAATTCTCAGAACACCCTGAATATAGCCAGCACCTGTATCCAAAACACAAACTGTCTGGTCACAGTTGCTTGTAGCTGCAATAACATTACAAACTGTATCAATTTCTGGAAACTTCCAAGAGGCTGATATGTGTGACAAGGTGTAAGGCTTTGTCATAAGTTTAGAGGTGTCTTGCAAGTTGGTTTGTTGTATGTTCAAGGTCTGTGTTCTAGAATAATAGTGTAAGGTGCGAATGTAGGTTTGGAGTGTTCTGATTGGTTGAATTGTGTTTTGCTTGATTCATTTGTTTCTTCGTCTACTGGTCTTTATGTACAAGAATTCAAATGGCTTTAACTTAACATTAACTATATAAGGTTCTTTATAGTTTAAATCTGTTTTTTTTTTTTTGTATTTTAAGTAAATTAGTGAGAAGGGTCTTAATCCGTTTTTTTTTTTCTCATAGTTTAAGTAAATCTGCGAATAAGTTTAAATGTTTTATTAGGTTTACGATAAAACATTTTCATTACCAGAAATCGTTCCGTATCCATCCAACACGGATACATTTCAAAACGAAACAAAATCGAGGAAACAATTTGAGCAAAATTTCAAGCGAAAATTTTTGCAACCCAATATCTCTGTGAAGTTGTGTCAATTTTTTGGAGTACTTCAGCGTAAAGACAAAACGGTGAGGTTCCGTGCTTCCGAATTAATGAGGTGATTTGTCTCGAGGCAGAATAAGGAAGAGTCATAGCCTCAATTGAATGGAATTCAATTTATCGGTAGAATGTCGAGCCTCCATTTAATGGGCTCTTGGAATGTTTATTTGCTTTTTATACGCTTAAATGCAAAGTTATCAGGTTCCTGTTTTATCCCGATTCACTGGTAACATTCCTCATCGAGTATGGTTATTGGTTGGGGTACGTTTATTATTTTTGATATGATGTCGCTTTTTCTTTGTTCTTTATTTTCTTTTGGGTTTAGGTTAAATTCTGAGAAGCAAATGGATATGAGGGCAAATCTGACATTTAATACAATTTATGTTTGATATGTGGAAACAGATTTGGTAAAAATGGTATACGGATTGAGCTTCTATGATCATAATAATTGGTGCCTTTATCAACCGTTTATTTGATATAATAAACAAATAATAAAAAATATATTTACGAATATAATAAACAAATTATATTTTAGCTGTACTTATTACAATAGTTGCAATACTTGTAAGACAATTTTTGACGAAAATTTCAAAAAATACCGATGAAAACATATAAAAATATCACCATAAACGGGCTAGCGCTTTCCAAGCTGACAGTAACAGGGAGTAATGAGACAATCGTATCCTCTGCATCATCATAATCTTGGCTGCAGTCCAAACACATCGTATATTTTAAACCGTTTATTTTATGTACCTATTTTATTATTTCTTAAATGGTATTAGAGTCATATACCATATGACCTACGTAATATTTCATTAGGTAGGTACTCTTCCTGGTTGTCGCATTTTATAAATAAATATCGAATAAAAGTATATATAATTTTAGATACTTAAATAAAAATTTATTTCAGGAAGTGGCTCCCATACAAACATATATACCAATTACATATAGGTAAGCCTTGTCTATTTCTTACACAAAGTAATTCTTGAAAAGATTTCGCAATATGCAGTACTTCCTCGAATATTGTTATTTCAACAATTTTATTTCTTTCAAAACGATGACAAAACAAAACACGAGAGCGCCTACCCCACCGCTCCATATTCTCAGAAATTTCCCTATAACTTGATTTAGCGTAACTTCATCAAATGAGACACTATTACGAACCAACCGTACACTTTAGAATACACTGCAAACTTTTTAGTTAGCCGACTATTTATTAGGTCTCTTTATAAGTACGCAGAATATGTACTTACATAACAACGATCAGGTATTAGATCGACTTAAAACTTTGATAGCATTCACGATTTAGCATTACTACAAAAACTTAAACATCTGTTGAACACTTGTCTAAAAAAAGTGTAACTGCAAAATGGACCTTATTTCAACGTCATAATCCGTCATTTTTTTAGATAAGTGTTCGACAGACGTTTAAAAGTTTTTGTGGTACCACGTATTTTGTTTTCCAACGGCCGACTATTTAGTGTATAGTCTGCGGGCAGGTTTAATCAAATAAAAAGCTTCCTAAACCAGCATATTAGAGACAAACCATTACCCATACATTTGGACCGGTTATACGCATCGCATGCATCTCGACCTGATCCCGGAAATGAGGATTCTAGAGCCACATTAACACGCCATTTCACCGAAGACCTGCCAGAAGTCAGCAGTGGCGAAATCGAGATCGCTCTGAGACAGCTCAAAAATGGAAAAGCCCCTGGCGAGGATGGCATTACAACAGAGCTTTTAAAAGCAGGAGGTAATCCCGTACTGGGGGAGCTCCAGAAGCTTTTTAATGCCGTCCTGTTTGAAGGGAGAACTCCAGAGGCGTGGAGTAGGAGTGTTGTCGTCCTGTTCTTCAAAAAGGGAGACAAAACCCAGTTGAAGAACTATCGACCCATTTCCCTCCTAAGCCACGTCTATAAGCTGTTCTCAAGAGTGATCACGAACCGACTTGCGCGAAGACTCGACGAATTCCAACCACCGGAGCAGGCTGGGTTTCGGAGCGGATACGGCACCATAGACCACATCCACACAGTGCGGCAGATTATACAGAAGACCGAGGAGTATAATCAGCCCCTGTGTCTAGCATTTGTGGACTATGAGAAGGCCTTTGACTCGGTTGAAATCTGGTCTGTTCTGGAGTCCCTGCAGCGTTGTCAAGTAGATTGGCGATACATCCAAGTGATGAGATGTCTCTACAAAGCCGCTACAATGTCCGTCCAAGTACAGAATCAGCAAACAAGGCCCATACCGTTGCATCGAGGAGTGAGACAAGGGGATGTTATTTCCCCGAAACTGTTCACTAATGCAATGGAGGATATGTTCAAGACGCTGAACTGGAAAGGACGCGGCATCAACATCAATGGCGAACACATCTCTCACTTGAGATTTGCTGACGATATCGTCATCATGGCGGAAACGCTGCAGGACCTACAACAGATGCTTAACGACCTGGCTGAATCTTCTCTACGCATCGGCCTACGGATGAACTTGGACAAAACCAAGGTCATGTTCAATGAACATGTTCTACCGGAACCGATTGCGATACACGGCGCCGTTCTCGAAGTTGTTCGGAAATATGTATACCTCGGGCAGACATTGCAGTTAGGTAGAAACAACTTTGAGGACGAGGTGAATAGGAGAATTCAGTTGGGTTGGGCTGCATTTGGGAAGCTACGTCGAGTCCTAACATCGTCGATTCCACAGTGCCTAAAGACAAAAGTCTTCAATCAGTGCGTCCTACCTGTCATGACTTACGGAGCCGAAACGTGGACACTGACGGTACGGCTGGTCCACAAGTTTAAAGTCGCTCAGCGGGCTATGGAAAGAGCTATGCTCGGCGTTTCTCTGAGGGATCGCATCAGAAATGAGGTAATCCGTCAGAGAACCAAGGTCATCGACATAGCCTACCGAATCAGCAAGCTGAAGTGGCAGTGGGCTGGCCATATTAGCCGAAGAACCGATAACCGTTGGGGTAAACGAGTTCTAGAGTGGAGACCGCGCCTCGGCAAACGTAGTGTAGGACGTCCTCAGGCACGGTGGAGTGATGACTTGCGCAAGACGGCTGGCAGGAGCTGGATGCGAGAAGCCGAAAATCGATCTCAGTGGCGTGCACTTGGAGAGGCCTATGTCCAGCAGTGGACTGCGATAGGCTGATGATGATTTGGACAGCACACTCATACATAATCTGTGGCAGTAAACGGCAGTAGTAATAAACTAAACAGCGTATTAAGGTTCCGTACGTATTAATATTGGTATCGTATTTTACGGTAACGGATTCTCGTAAACCGGGCAGTGGGGTAGTAAGCACTCTATTTTATTATGGCTCTATGAATGGTCTGTTTTGTGTGGAAATGTGTAATTGTCTAGTATAATATTGTTTTCCATAAGATGATTAGGCAAAGAGCTGCGAAAAAAAATAAAAAATTATAATAATTTCATTTTGCTTTAGTAATATCTAGGTTTAGTCCCACTAACTTTGTTCGGGACGGTGGCCTAGACCTGGTGCAAAAGCTGGTACGTTTTAGGATAAGGTGGTTGTACCTAGTTGATTTTATTTCCAATTATCGTCTTAAATCTCACGGCCTTCAACGTTTTATCAATATTAATTCTCACTTAAAGTAGGTAATTTCCTAAAATATACCAAAGGACCAGTTAGTTGTTTAGGACCAAAAATTTATTTTATAAACTGTGAGAGCACACAGTTCCTGATATTGTATCGGGAACGGGTATCGAAACCTTCGGCAAACTAGGTTGGTGTCAGCTTCTAAGATGGCGGCTGAATAACAATATTTTACATGGAACTATTGCCACCTGCTCCGCAGTATGGCTTCCGTTATACCTGTACTAAGATTAGATCAGGGGATCGAAACTGCTATAGCAAATATATAAAAGAGGTATTTACATTATAACCAAAACGCGTCAAAAAATTCTTCATAATCATATAGACTGGGAGCGTGCTCAAAAGGCATATTTTTCACCATAGCATATTATCACCTTGTAAATAACTATCTACTTATATGCTTTTTTTTTGGAAATAAAGAATACTCTTTCCTGTAACAAATGATGTTTTTTTTTTGTAGTTCACTAAAAAATATAAGTTGTGAAACCATTATACTTTTCTGTATTTTTTCTTTTTTGATAAACTCAAAATAATATCCTGTTCATCGTCCTGGTTTTTAAATCTATTTTCTGTTACCACCTTTTTATAACCAATAGAATGACGGGCGGGGCATGAAAAGCCCTCGAGTTTCTCGCAATCCAATAATAATAAAAAAGCAATAAAACCCATATTATTTATTGACGACTTCTTATTTCAAGTTGGGTCTAACGACACCACAAATTGACTGATATATTGTTTGTTTTTGCACTTATAAAAATAGTTTTTTTACTATCTTGTAAGTTGTGCTGACCCCTAAAATTGTTGTTGTAAAATAACGTAACATTTTTTATGTATAAAAGAGGCAATTTTATAATATTATGAATGAGGTTAAACTTTTTAATAAAATTTGATATTTCAGATTTGTTGAAATAATAAATTCTGTATTGGAAAGCTATATAAAAATATAAACTGTAATGAATGATTTTTGAATAAATAATCTGAAAAAATAAACTAAAGGTACGGGCTTCTATTTCAATTATTCCAAGTACAATAAACATTATGCTAACAATTTTATTTTTTATATTGCTGAATTTATAGAATATATTTTATTTCGAATAACTTTCGCACAATGATTATTACAATTTATGGTAATTCACCCCCAAAAAAAGTCCGTATCATTCCCCAGAGTTTATTATGTTACATTCGTTTTCCCACAACCATTTTTGCAGAAAAATAGACATTTGTTTTCCTTCAAATCCTATCGAGTCAGCAGAATTTTTTCCCAAAAAAATCTCTACCAAAAAAAACACGAGCTTCCGTAGTAAATATATATCTTTGTCTAAGAGTATTTAACTAGCTGGATACGCCACTGCCGTGCCTTTTCTTTTGCCACATATATGCGAGAGCAATGCATATACTCCTATTTATACAGTTTAAGTATATCGAGTACCTATACATATGCTTGTGACTGTCAAGTTATATCGTGTTGAGCAACCATGGGATTGAAAATACAGGTGTGAGCTCGTCCCTTACTCTTCGGGCTTACAAGCAGAGTATTATGCGGGATTTGTACCCAAGGCGGTTCCAGTAAGTTAACCGCTCTAAGATCTTAGCGTACCTTGGTGTCACTTCCATTTTCTGGTTCGAATGATTCATGAAGCGATGGAGCAATTTATAGGCAGCCTTGGTCAGCTTTACCCAATCCATCGCTGGCCTGTGGCCTATTTGGATTATATGAAGATACTGCGGTTATGGTATATTATGATAATGTTATTAGGAAGATCTCAGACGGTACTCGTAATTCCTGAAAGTGATTGACTCGTGTTTTTCGGCCTATATGGGTGGAGTCGTAAATATTTTTCAGTTTATTGATATTGGTTTTATTATGGGAGTAAGGTATGATTTTGCGTGTGTATTTCATTTCGTAAGTAGGAAAAAATATACTGGAGTAGTGTAGTTTTAATATTTACTTATTTAAAATTATTAGCTACTCTTCAGAAGTGAAAATACACCTTGTGATAGTAGTATTAAAGTTGGTTTTAGAGAACATGAGTTTCATTATTATGAGGCGTAGAAAAATGGACTACAGAAAAACACAAATAAAGAGAAACAAATTAAAGTACAAATGAAACGATCAAAGGAAATATATTATTAATATTGAAACTCGTAATACATTTTGTTCCTTTGACAAAAAGTTTTCATGAACTATTTAAAAAATATATATTTTTCTCTCTTTACCTACTTTACTTTTACATCCTACTCGATATTTACAAGTTAAACATATTGAAAAAATAAATAAAAGTGTCTTTATTTTTACACAAACAAAGGAAATAAAACTATTTGACTACCCTACGGACTTCATTAACGTTTCCACGAACAAACAGAACAACCTTTTAGCATAAAATAAAGATTGACAAATGACTTGGCAACAATAAAAAGATTTATCGGTGAAAATATGCCAATAAATCGGTTTTCACGTAAAGAAGACCACGTGAATAGGTAACACAATACATACGAACACTTTGAATGTACGACTGAATATATTATTTTAAGTACCTACTTATTTATTTCCCTAGAGAATCGACTCCCACGCCAAGATAAAAACTAGCCTATAGAAGGTATGTCCTTTCTCTAATATTTGTGTATCTAACATTTGAATCATCATCATCATCTCAGCCATAGGACGTCCACTGCTGAACATAGGCCTCCCCCTTAGATCTCCACAGATACCTGTTGGAGGCGAACTGCATCCAGCGTCTTCCGGCGACCTTTATAATTAAAACATTTGAATCGGTTCAGTAGGTTTAACGTGAAAGGTCTCAAGCAAGTGGGGACGGAACGGCAGAAAACCATTTGCCATCAGCCATTTATATAATGAAAAGTGAGTTTCATCACATCCTTCCTTATACATACCCGTTCAACTCATAAGCTAGATAAGATATAATCAAATAAGATTCCTTCGTTATATCAGTATCATGTCAACTAAAAAACAGACCAACAGAAGCTCTAATACCCTGACAAATTCAAAGTAGATACACTATTTACGGTCGTTCCTTCCAATATTCTATCTATCTATTGTTTTTGCTTACTAAGAGATAGCAATTTAACATTACTTGTATGGAGCTACTGTGAAAATTCTAGCTCTAGTAAGCGAATAAACAGTAACAGAAACGACTGTAAGATGACACAACAACTCCTAATCTTCATCTATATCAAACAGACCTCAATTTGACCTAAATTCCATATCTCCCCATCACTCTTGGTTCGTAACATCATCGTTTTAGCATGATACAACACAATCTTCAATAATGCTTTATGCTTAAATGTTAGGCAACCGCAACGGCAGTATATACTGAAGGAATTTGATTGATTGATACGTCGACGAACAACGCCTTCCAAAATGGGTGAGGCGTCAAGAAATAAAGGAAGATAGGAAATATTTTGAAACTAGTAAAAGCATTGTATCACGCTTGTTTTTCTAGGAGTGTTAGACAGATACCTATTTTCATAAAAAATCGGTAAATTGTAAGATGGAACGCGACCAATGAACAAAGACTCAATTATGGAATTTTGACATTTGTGGTCGCCATTTTGAATTTATTGTCATTTGGCGACAAATAGTTGCATACGTTTTGACAGTCATATTACTGACACTCTCAACCAATCAATGTTTATTATTTAAACAATGAGATAATTCAAAGGATGACAAATTCCAACTCTTGATAAGTATAGATAACTTCCAATTACATAATATGACACTAGCGTTTGGTAGTTTAAAACCTGCAATCCATTAAAACAAATTTTAAATCCTCAATATCAAATTGATCATAAGTGTCAATTTTTTTGCAAAAGAGTTTATATCACTTTCATGAAATACAATGTGATCAAACACCGTTAATAATTGCAGTTTTATAAACAAAAGAAATAAACACGGGAAGAAAATACCTTCTCTTTCCGATTATTGCCCTAATTTATATTGTAGGTTAATGCTGCAAATGTGTATACGGAAGGCAAAGGAAACATAGGTCGTCTTACGCTTAATCTTTCTCATTCCGAAGGGATCGGCGTTCTAAATGTCTATTGGTAGGTATATTGGGACTTGTAATTTTCTTATACGTAGGTGTAGTTTTGTTTTAAGGTATGCCATATTGTACGGGTTTCCGATGCATGTACCTAGATATATCCGATGAATTAAAAAGAACTATTTATTTTTATTTTTTTATTTATTTACAAATTTTTGTACAAAGTCAAAGTCAAATCATTTATTTCATTTAGGCCTTTACAAGCACTTATGAACGTCAAAATTATAACTAAGTTTGATTCTAGTTGCCCATTCCAAAAGTAGCTTCCTATGGAGAAGAACGGGCAAGAAACTACACATACATATATAACTATTATGTATTACTATTATATGTATGTGTATATATAACTATCTTCCTAGTCTTTTCTTAACTATTTTTTTATCGTTTTCTAGTCTTACTACATGAATCTGGGTGTAAGACTTTTACATAGAACAACAGTTTTTGACAGGTAAAATTCTCATTATTCAATTTGAAGATCGGTAAATAAAATTAAAGAGTTTCCGAGTTTCAATAAGGCAAAATTAAATTCAACAAACTAGTCTAAGTACATTTGGTTTAGAACACTTAACTTCAAACTGAATTACTCAGAAAAGAGTTAATGGATTGTAGAAATAAAATAAAAATACGGAGTCTTAAAGACAGACCCCTGAGATACAAAGGAAAAACAAGAATCAGATTGCAATGCTTTTAAAGAAAGTGATGAAGCGGGTAGTGGAGAAATCTTTGCAGTAATCACGGTAACAACTAGGTAACAACTAGGTAACAGCTTGCACACCAATTAATAGTTCTGCAGTTGCCATAAAAGGTAAAGAAAGACAAATAAGCATAATAAGTCACGCCAAACAGTCATTTTAAGCACCAAAGAAAAATGTAGGAGTACCAAAAAATGGTACGCAATAAAAATGAAAGCTTTTTTATTTATTCAACACTTTTCTTTCTTTATAGCCACGCGATTTTGCTCTCAAAAATCCTTTTGGACCTCTGGGAGGTAATTTGGGATGAGAAATAACAACATCTTTGGGCACAGGGGGATGTTTTACAATGGGACGTAAATATGTAATTATATTAATTCTAAGAAGGATGGTGAATTTAATGCTGTTAATTATGTTTGTAATGGGTTTGTATTGAACAATACTGTGTGTCTGGAATGTTATTTTAGCCACATTCGGTTTACTTGTGTGCGTGTAAATGTGTTCTCCTTAACAACAGATTTACACAAGTCTCCGCCAAAAGGTTTTTACAATACGTTTGTGTTGTAATTAAAATTATCTTTTGAAGTCCCAGTAATTATGTGCGTAGGTATGTGTATTAAGGATTCAGTCTTTTGGTTTTGTGTATGTTATATGGTTCGGAAATTTTGTTTGAAGACGAAAATGTTTAATTATTTTATTACGGCCATCAACCTTTTCTACGACATAAATCCTGGACAAATATTTATAGTAATATAATAATTTATTGTACTAGATTTAGCTCCGTATTACTTTAACAGAAAGATAGTTTCCCCGAAAGCTAAAGTAATTTTCACACAACGTGAGTGAATCCGCTTGAGGCAGATACAAGCAAATTGTTGATTCACCAGTAGCGTTTAAAATCAAATAATAATTCGATTAAAACAATTTGACCTTTAAACAATCCTACGCTAATTCGTAATACAAATACAAATTCCAGTAATTGTATTTCAGATACCCGAGGTTACACGCTTCAACGGGACTGAATAAAGAGAAAAATAAAAATAGTCGGAGTCTGACCTATTGTACGCAATGATTGCTTACAAAGGATTTTCGGAGCCTAAAACAAAGGAAAAGTAATGCTGATTTGGCGATTTATACAGTATTTTTATAAGCTTTTATTTGTATTCTGCGGTTTTAATATGTGTTTTTGATGTAGTGGTATGCCTTCGGTTTCATATGGCGAAATTATTATAACCACGAGCTCAAAAATGGAAATTAAAGAGAATACTTTTTAAAGTTAATTGCCAATTGTGAGTGAGGTCATGTTACAAAACCAGAAAACCTCTGCACTGTGGTTTGTTGTTGTAGCAATTATTCAATTTTAATATGAAAGGACCACAGTGTTTTTTTATTCGAATTTCGTATGAAGATTTTTTTATATATCGGTTAGCCGAAAGTTGAGGAAGCTTACGACCAAAAAAAAATCCCATTGGGTGACAAATGTTTTAAAAAAAATGTTCACCAGTAAGGATAAGGATCATGATTGTGTAATATGTCCACCTAAGCAAGAAATGACTAAGTATACTGCAAAGGCGACCTTTCGTAATTTATGCCTACTTCCATGAAAACATGTGAGGTAACTACATACATATATCTATTTTATTCCATTGTCATTTACCTTCTTATATATAAGTAGGATACAGTAAGTAAAAAACATAATATCCACAATAACCTTACTGAATGCTACAATAATCTTAAATCGCTTGTTCATAAATTCTAAGAATAGCCACCACAGCAAAACTAGTTGATATTTCCTTACAAAAGGACCAGACACTTTATTTCTTTCTGCGGCAGTATTTGTCTGACCCACGCACACACACACACAGTTACACACACATAATCACATTTAGCAGGTATATTACGATAATACCTTTTCTGAGCCACACTGAGAATTTATTGCTAAGAGTCGGGATAGCTAAGATTAAGTGGTGTATTATCTTAAGGTATGCAAAAATGCTTGATAATATTAAGAATATTTTTTGAGATATCTTGGACTGGTGTAGTTTGAAAGATTGGGTTTGCGAAGAGATAAGGATAAGGAAATAGAAAAAGAAATAGGTAAATCCATTTCATACATATTTGCTGAATGATGCACGTTTAGTTTTCAGCCATTTATAAATCTATGGATTAGAATACACATCTACATAATCCATATTTTAAAGATGAATAATAAGTATCTGTAGCGTTTATTTTTCTAGACCTCCTAAATTACCGAGTTTTATAGACACTTAAACTGTCTACATAAGCCTACACACATTACCTATATTCAGAAAAAAAGCCTTCTCCTAAATTCTCAATAACTTTCAAAACATTAAACACAAACAAAATACCGTACAAAACGTTTTTATTCCCACAGTACCGTGAACATAGGGTCTAAATTATCTTCTTTATAAATGTACATAACGAAATAACCGCTGTTTACGATGTCACAATAAAAAAACTCCTATTTTTTCGTCAGAGTAAGGCCCAAATTCACTGATAACATAAACGTTCGTTTTACTAAAACGACCGTTTACTATGATAATTTTCACGAAAGAGCTCGTGGTTAAGTCAAAGCTACGTAGATCAATTGAAGATTAAAGATTGAACCGTGGATGGCTGACCATCTTGTCATAACGTAAACTAGTGTATTTTGGAAGGCACGATAAACGGTAGGTCCCGGCAGTCATTTGAACATTTTTGGCAGTCGCTACGGGAAGTCAGAAGCCAGAAAGTGGAATAACCAGTCTTGCTAAGGGGTATTGGGTTGCTAAGGTAACTGGGTATAGAAGGTCAGATAGGTAGTCACTCTTTGCAATACACTGGTACTCAGCTGTATATTTTAGACTGGAAGCCGATCCCAATATAGTTGGGAAAAGGCTAGGCACATGGTAAGTTGTTTCAAGGAAAACAAAGGTTTATGCTGTCGGTGAAATTCGGCGTTATTATGTAGAAAGCTTGGATAAACATAACTGTGGATTACTGTGTATTTATTTTGATTCATTTCATCATGTACGGGAGTAAAGTGTTTGAGTTTTTGAATCTGGCTGTCAGTCTTTCGAGACGTATCGATATTTTTGTGTGTGCTTATTTTTTGAAGTCTGAATTTGTTTTTATTTGATGGGTATGTCTGCTCTTTCCAGATTTCAGGTCAAAGTCTGATTGTGTGAAGCCTTCACCCCAATTACTGTATTGGCAGCTTGAGAAGGAGCCAATTCAATGGTGATGATGTAAAAGTAATCAACCTTAGCACGTTTAGGGAAGGGTATACCTACTTGTATGTATTTTTAATTTATATAGCTGAAGATTTTTTGTTTTGCTTGAAAGCGCTAATCGCAGCATCAACTGATCCGATTACAAAAAAAAACTGTCTGTGTTAGATGGCCCATTTATAGAAGTACTATTTTTTATCCGAGTACGCAACTTCCAGGAATCGCGTGTAAAACCAGCAGAAGCTAGTCAAGAAAAGTTTACTACAATAATATTATTAGCTTGTCATTTAACCACTCAAGCTGGATGACTCAAAACCCTGCCACTTCACAAAAAACCTCCTCCTTTTTTCGCAAAGTCGGTTGGAAAAGAAGTGAGCCATCTACCAAGCTCCACTCGGCTTAGTGCGAGTCACGTAACTTTGATTTAGTTTGTAGAACATACCAGTTTTTAAACTTCCTCCTTAGTTTTCAGAGCAGTAGAACAAATTAAACTCAATAAAATGGCCACTGGTATGACCTATAGGAGTACACGCAGACTTCAAACTTTTAGTCGGCCGATAGTTTGGGCTCATAAGTCAGTATGAAGATGACTGTTAGTTCGCACATTATGAAGATCAGGTATTTAGCCGGTAAAAAAGGGACTAAATAGCTAGCCGACAGTTAACCCGATGACAATTTTTTTTAAACAAAATATTGATTCCAATCACAGTTTGCAGTTGGTCTGATACCGGCTAAATACCTGATCTTTGTAATGTGCGTACTACCATTCATCTTCATACTGATTTATGAGCCCAAACAAACTATCGGCCGACTAAAAGTTTGCAGTGTGTGGGTACTATAATTCAACAGCTAACTAGGCTACAGTTGGCTATTAATAAAGAATGAAAGAAAAACGATAAAACAATGCTTTATGTTCTAGAATATAATAGTGAAAATGCTTGATTAAAGTTCCGTCACGCACCTGTCAAAGGACTTAGAGAGAAAAATCGGTCAAGTCCGAGGCTGACTTGCACACGAAGAGTTCTGTAAGAAAAGCCCAAAAAACCGAGTTCGTTCTATGGGAGCCACTTAAAGTGTTTCTTTTTTGGCAATAGGAAAACGTAGGTAATCTGTGAAAATTTCATCTGTTTAACTATAATTGTTCATGAGATACATCCTGGTAAAAGACGGATTGACGGATAGCGAAGGCCAAGTAATAACGACCCACTTTACCCTTTAGTTACGGAACCCTAAAAAACTAAATTGGATACTCTTGATAAACGTGTAGAAAATAAAATAAAAATATATCGGTCAAGCACCACTCTCGTACTAATGGTTCCGTATGTGTTGCTACTCGCATGAGGACCTACTTGTGTGAATGGATTCTGTGAACAGTTTCAAGAAGCTTTAGTGAATGCTTGTACTGATAGAAATAATGTCATAGACAGAACGATGACTTAGTGATATTAATAGATATAAAAGGCACTCTGATTACGGATTTAAGATACTTTCCAGGTATGCAGGGCGGTGGTGAAACCAAAAGCAACACAGCTTCTTTGAAAAAAAAAATGCTATAATACGCCATCTTGAAACCGTTAAAACAAACGACCTACTTTAAAAAAAAGTTCGTGAACTTCGAATATGGAACGCATAAAATATAATAAATAGTTGCAACTCCTGCCAGTATTGAACGATTCGAAACATTTTGAATTTCGAAACATTTCGAATATGGAAGATTGAAACGGCTACTTATGCGCAGTGCTATCTTTTATCCGATATTTGCTGTTGAAGCTCCGTGAGCTTGGAGATTGTGGTCTTACATACTGTTTTTTATACTTTTACGGTTAAAATAGTCGAACTTTTGCACTTTTGTCTAAAAAATACTCCGTTAAATTGTTAGGGAATGTATAAAAAACATTGTTTTTTGAACTAATGGCTCAATTGCAAAAATTGCGTCAGAAGAACTGACGTGGCGTGCCGTGTTTTTCTTAAAAAGCAATTAATCAAACAAATCAGCCCCTCATGTTTCACAAACTATCAACTAATTAGATCTCCCACCACTTAAAGCAAATTCAAAGCCAAAGAAAACTAATTACAGCCTTATTAATCTAAATCAACCGAACAAGAAACTTATGAGAATAAAGAAAAATATAAATACTTCGGAAGATAGGATCTTAATTTGAGACGTCCCCGAGGGAGTTCGCAAAAGAATGTTGAAATAACCAAACAAGAGAGAACAAACGAATATTCTTAAACGATAATGAGACACCAGAATCTTGTGGCGAATGTTAACAATGTTACAACAATGTGATATTATATATTCTTTTCCAGACGTTGAAGGGATCTTTGAAACACATTGAGGTAATGGAATTTTCGTCGGACACTTGAACACGTTTCCCGTTCAGATTTAAAAATGTAAGGATTTGTGTTTCGTGAAGGATCATTTTGCGTATATTTTGTGCGTTATTTGCTTTTTCTGTTCTTTAATGCTTTTGTTGTATTTTCGGAGGAACGTTAAGAGGTTTTCAAGATAGCTGTGAATATTTTACCGTGTTTGTTAGCAGACTTCAATGCGGTGAACAAATAGAATTTGTGTTGACTATGAAAATATGAAGAACTTTTCTTACTTCGTGGAAAATATGCACATATAGGTTGAGAGTTAAGAAGGTAGGTTAAGAAACTTTACATAATATAGCGCCCTCTTATGTATCCTTTAAGTCTTATAATTCATTAAGTTCATATAAGTTCCTACCGTTATCGTTCAAGTAATAATATCTCGATGGCTATGGAGAAAAGTTTAAATTGCATCTAGGAACTCATTAAAAGTAAACACTAGAAGAGAAATACAATTAAATTATTCAACAAATAAACAACATCTGAATTCATTGTTGAAAATACTATCATTCGAATATCGTAAGTTAAAATATAAGTTCCTGGAATTACTCCAAGTATTTTAAATATTCACTTACCAATAAAATGCAGTGCCATGCAAACGAACACTGAGTGTAGCGTTGTCATTTTGATCATTGTTGATTCTTCTTTACAGCCAGTCTCTTTGATGCACTATTCATTTTATATAATATTATCCACATCGATTTTATTTCTATCCATATTACCATCCACAACACTCACATAATCACTTATTTGTCTTTCTGTAACAGTCTCATGTTTCGTCTCGACTCGATTACATTCAACAATCGAATCAAACTGGTCTTCTGATTATCGAGAATCGATTCTCGAGATAATCTTTCGCAAGACGGCGAGGTCGAAATATCCGTTGCGGTTCTGCCACGTTTCAAGTCTCCTGTAACAAAGTGGAGTAATTTGATCAAGTCTAGGAATTTGAATACGATTTCCATACTGGATGCTTACTCGCTAAACCTTGGGAGTGCGCCAAAGATGTACTCGAAAGATGTTACCGTGGATTTCCATGATTTCCATGCTAATCCGACGATAAAAGAAAAACATGGACTCGAGAGTGTAGTAAGAATATTATGAATTTTAAGGTTCGTTAACGTAATGGAGTTGTACGGATTTTAATACAGTTAATGAAACGTGTATCTATTAGTGCTTAGTGGAATTGAAGTTATTGAAAGAGCGTTTTCTGAACATTTGCATTTAGTGCAAATCAAAATGAAACCTTGCACGTAGGCAATTGATAGGTAAACTATATCTTTATGGGACTGTAGATTTTGATTTCTCTTATATTTTATTTACTTCTATGAAGCTAATAAATAAAATCCTCATTATATTCACATCCATCACAACATAATATTTCGGAACAATGAAACGAACACAAAATAAAGTCATGTTTTACTACCTACAGTTACAAGAAAAACTAGCGTAAGTAAGAAAAGTAATTTTTCACCATTTGTATACATTTTGTACATTCGTTTGGTACGAAACTAAAACCACAAATTCTGTAACTTGCCCAGTAACGACTGTTTTGGAAAACTTACTAGTTCGTAAGATTGATTAGTTTTAAGAATTGGGTTTTGCGGCCGAAGGGATTTCAATTAATTCAGTTGTATTGGCTTAGCTGGATATATTCTTGTTATTTGATTTGTCTTTGAATATGTCAATGTTCTCAATTACTTTCCTGAACTAATAAGGTCGAGAATCTGAAAATGCATAAACCAGTTCAGTGTTTTGTACATGCGATTTTTGGTATGCGTTATGAAATATTTTTGAAGCTATATAACCAGAATAGCGTACTTAAAGTAATAGCCACATAAGCACAAAAATATAAAAGCACTGTTTTAAAACAATCCCCAAAAGACGTGAGCAAAACACTACGAAAGATTCCGTATAAACTTGATAGCGGTAGCATTAAAAAGTTATTCGCGCTGTAAAAGCTATACGCACGGGATATCTCATAAACACCAGCAACATTTATGACGAAGGTAAATAAATAAACAGCTCACATTCACAAGCTAACAGTAGAATTCCGTATGTTGGAGAACACACATACAAATCATGGGAACAAACATTCGGATTTGAAGCAAACATCTGTAGGACATTGTTTGCTATTGTGCGGAAATCGCACTACGCCTTGCATTGAATCATGGCACACATTTGCTAAATAATTTTAGTGTAGCAAAGGATTTTGGTCTGCTTTGTACCCATGGAATATGCAGCAATAAGACAAATTACAGTTGTATTTGATGGACTAGTAATGGGACCTATAGTATCCTTTGATGCGGAAGACAAATAGCATATTCGGCCTCTAGGTTATGACTAAAACAAGCCTCTTAGAATATCAATCATTACAAGAGTTATATGCAGGTCGCTTCCAACCGGTATCTGTGGAGATCAAAGGGGGAGGCCTATGTTCAGCAGTGGACGTCCTATGGCTGAGATGATGATGATGATGACAAGAGTTACTTAAACTATGATTGATTGACTCGTACGGCTATAACTTAACCATGAGCTTTTTAGAAACCGTGACCGTATAATCATAATAAACCAATTACAAATATTACTTACAGTAGGGCTAATCTATCTATTAAATAAAAATGAATTGTTGTTCGTTAGTCTGATTAAAACTCGAGAACGGCTGAGCCGATTGACCTGATTTTGGTTTTAAAATGTTTGTAGAGGTCCAGGGAAGGTTTGAACAATACGAAGTTTTCGGGATCAGCTAGTTTTAAATAAAGATTTTGTTGGGGGTTGAAAATGTGCTTCTCTGATCCGATGGTAACTATTATTAAATCATTTCATTCTACCTCTGTGAATGAAATCATGATTTCATAATATTTTGTCTGTTTGATAAAAAGGATTGCTCAGGTTTAATCGAATAGGATGGACCTGCCATCTCCATAGACAAAACTACCCAGGCACAACACGAAAGACATTCAACCTTACCTTTTTCTTCACTCAGTTGATCTTTAATCAAATAAACGAGATGGGAAGTTCCGTTGGCCCTAAATAAATCATTCTGCAAAAATCTAAACCGTTTAGGTCTCAGGTCAGAACTTCATTATTTACGGCCAAATCGGTCTAACTTATTTGACTATTGGATGATGAATGGAAGTAATTTGTAGGGTTTTTATTTTATGACTGAATTTCTATATAAATAGTAGCCTAGGATATAACGTGTACCTAAGTAAATACACACATTCACACACACATACCTAATCCATAATTCCATTAGTGTGATAGGATAGTGTAGTGATAGTTATATTTACTCAGGAACAGTTTGTTATAGAACAAGTTGTAATAGGTTTTTTAAATGTCAAAGTTGTTGTACGATACTCTTACCAGATAAAGTTACTGTTCATAATAATTGCAGTTTAATTTTGCAAGCTCTTCCCAAACACCGCACCTCAAGACAAACTTTTCTAAAACAAAGCCCATATAATTTGTAATATAGTCTACGCATAATTACAAACCTACTCTGTTCCAAGTTGTGTTACGAAGCCATTTTATGAATATTTCAGCGGACTGCATAATTTCTGCCAAGATTTAGGAAACAAACTTTAATGCAATGTTAATTTGACGACACCCGGGGTGAACATGATTCCGTTTCAAGGTTAGGAAGTACTTAGGTGTTTTAATTAATAATATTTTGTTTCGTTATATTCAACAGTATTGTTATCATCAAACTTTTTTTCCTACTACAAGGCACAGGCCTCTTCTTATACAGAAAAGGATTGAGTGCCAATCATCACGATTGCTCATGGTGGATTTGATTTGATTTTGGTTATTTGGTAATTATATAAATTTTCTTGCTTTGAAACAATGGGAGCTACATAAAGTTAGGAATTGGTTAAACTTTTTATAAAGTATTAGGAGGAAGAATATATGTTCAGCTGAGGAATGTAAGTCCAGTTATTCATTTTCATATAGCTTAACACGTCATGTCTCGAAAATTTTGCTGTTTACACCTGCACAAATGTCCCACAAATTGGTACCGGTTAAGCAACGGCTCCCCAAAATCCGTTTGAGTAAAACTATGACACTGAAACATGCGCGCCACCTGTCGAAATTCAAAGCTGCTATTGCTATTTCCTCCAAAGGATCATTTTGGATATTACCACACATATGATAGATCTCTCACAAGGCAAACATAACGACGTAATATTGATTATGACTATTACTATAATACGGTTAGTAATGATAGTTATACGCTTTTTGTTTTGTAACGTAGGTAGCACTGTTACGTAATGATAGGGCCATAGCTGAGATAATTCAAACACATAATGAAATAATCTTTACTATCTATACTTTATAATAACTTCTAAAAGAGTATTATAAAGAGGATTTTATTTTAATTGTTTGTTTATTACCTCTGAAGGCTTTGAAAAATCCAAAACCGACTTGAAACATTCTTTCGCTGTTAAAAAGTTACACTATTCCCGAGCCAGGGCGTGGATGAAATCGCGGGAAACCAGCTAGTTTTACATAAAGCGTGCATCAAATTCTAAGTCACAGTCAATACTACTAGGATATTACTGCATTCACTCATAAGCGGCTTATTATATCAGGCACTATGAACCGTTAATTTGTGAAGCGCAGAATGAATTCAAAGCGAGTATTCGAGGGTTATTAAAGGCAAATTCTGCCTTTCAAATGTTACATATGAGTTTACAGGTAATGTTTAGTAGAGTAAGGCAGTCGGATTATACGCTTTTCGGATCTTCTAATTGATGTTTTATTTTTGGATTCTTAGATGTAACGTTATCTTTGAAGATGAGTGGTTTGGTGAATATTTGTTAAGCATTGAGGAAAAGATGATTCAGTATGACTTGGATAAATTATGATCTTAATACTGCGTTATTTAATGACGTTATTACAATTACGATTTGCATGTATGATGTTAATAAACGAGTTGGATTTGCTAGTTTCAGATATAAATAAGGATGTAAGTCAAAGTCCATAAAACTGTAATCGGTTTTGACAAAAAAAAAATTCATAGTAGTTCATTTTAACTAATTTTTAGGTTTCCTATGCCCTACCGTTATAACTATCTTAAACTATAAATTAAGTGCCTAAATAAAATGGCGAAGTATTATTCAACTAAAATCTTACCGCTTGAATTCCTTTTAATCATATTTTAATGTGGTAAAATATCTTCGTGATTCTTAGTTCTTACTCCGTTGGGGCTTTCAACTTATGCAAGTACTAGTTTCTGACTTTGTAGGTTTTCTTCAAATGGAATATCTATGCTATATTTTAGTGTATGATGTAGTAATTATTATGCTCCTTTTCATAGTCTCTTTGAACTTTGAAGGAATATTTAATTGCGAAAGAATGAGCGCTCTCTAATTTTATGAACCATTTACTTTTCTCTGTGGTTTGGTCAGAGTTTTCTGCTAGAGAAGTTTTCAGAAAATATATAAAATATTGAATTCTTGATTCTTGACCTTTGAGTTTAGTTCCTATTTATAAATGAGGATTGACATTAAAGAAAATAGACGTAAAATAAGATTCAAGGCCAGTAAGCAGGGACAGAGTGAAGAGATAGAATATTAAATACCTACATGTCAAATCCTATCATTAAGCCATATAAAAAGAACTTAATCCAAAATTTATCTCACGTTTTCCATCCATATTAATACACAAACTTAAAACGCTTCTTAAACTAAAGCATCTTCTACTCACCAACGAGCACTAAACAAAATGACATCACCGTTCAGTCATTACGCTATTATCTCATTCGCAAAGGATACATACGATCATATACGATCATTTGCGATCATTTACGATCATTTACGATCATTTACGACTGGTAAGTACTTGTAACTGATCGTTTGCATATTTGAGAGAGCGCTCCTAGCACATTCCATTTGCCGCTGCGTTTGTGCTAAATTGAAAGGACGTAACTGTGTTTTGGCCGTTCTTGTTGAGTGTGTTTGACGGTTGTCGCTTACGGTATTTATGTCAGCTATTGGTATTTGAAGTGGTTTGATTTTAGATGGCGTAAATATGTGGAAATATAAATTGGATAGCGAAAGTGGTGTGGGTCTTTTAATGTTGATACTCCATCACGGTTATGTTTCTAGACAGTGCGATTTATAAATCAATGTTTTTGAATTATTAACCATCTGTTTAAGGGAGTATAATTCAAGAGATAGCTGTAAAGAATTTTTTTAATCGTGTCTTACAAAAAATCCAAACCACACACATCCAAATATTTCCCATTTTCACAATTTAAATATGAAAATTGCACCCATTAACGCCACGATTTGATATCCGAAACGCAAGCTTACGCCCTTTTGATTCGAACACCGCTGCTGTGAACATTAGGTCCAATTCATTCCATTACCATTCGATACTCGTTACTCGGGACGCTTTTAAACTGTTTACCCGACAAAATTGAATTCCCCGAGTTTATCTAAGGGAACATCTTTCTGTGGTACCAACGCAAATTGAACGTGTTTTACTGGGTATACTTAAATAGGGTTACGACTTAATGATGACTGTGTTAAGAGTGAAATGAGAAAACTGAATTAAGGTCATTGGACTTGTTTGAGACAATTTTTGTGTTGGTAATCTGGGATTTTTCTCGTTGCAGTAGTTAAGGCTTATTAATTTTTCGCGATTTTATTATCTGTTTGCGAGAATGTCGATTGATCCTAGAAACAAAAAACAAATGATCATCACCTGCCAGTTGTCATTTTTCAAATTTGGAACAGTCAAAAAAACGTTCGCTGGAATTCTTAATGAAATAAGATATCGTAGTAAAATCTATTTCCAAACTAAATTAGTGGGTACGCCTCTTCAAGTTCAAACAATAGGCTAAACTTAGCCCCGCCAAATTGACAACGCTCAAATTAAAACAGAAAGTAATAAATGGAGTTCCCAAAATGTCTTCCTAAAGATCGCGTTTAAAACTTATAGGAAACAAAGAACATTTTTGTTAAAAAGTTAGAAGTTTCACGGCATTAGACAACACTCAATTTAGTTTCTTTGTTAAAGTTTGGTCTTTAAAGAATAATTGGTATATTCTCCGGTATTTTTGGGAGCATTTTATTCTTTTGACAAATTTTGGAGATCATCTTTTCATTTATATAAAGTTTTACTTCGATGTACGTACAACAATTTTATCGTAGTAATATTTTAAAACATGCTCTCTTCAGCATGTCAAGAATCCCGTGATACCTTTTTTTTAACGTCGTCAAAAATCATCAAATGACCCCCCCTCTGTGGGTTAGCAGCGGTGAGGGAGTTTCAGACTCTTACTGACTAAAAACCGTCGTGTTCCGTCGTAGGCCTTTTATGTACCAAGGCCGCGGCAACTCTTTCGAACAATCCCGCAGCCCCGGCAGGATCTCGTGATCATCCTCCGAGCCTTTTCCCAATCATGTTGGGGTCGGCTTCCAGTCTAACCGGATTCAGCTGAGTACCAGTGCTTTACAAGAAGCGACTGCCTATCTGACCTCCTCAACCCAGTTACCCAGGCAACCCGATACCCCTTGGTTAGACTGGTGTCAGACTTACTGGCTTCTGACTACCCGTAATCAGGATCTCGTGATACCCGAGAAAAAGAAACAAGCATCTCGTCTTCCTCATTATAAGACATCTGTAAAGAACAAAATAAAATTCTTGCATCCTTCAATTACCATTTAGAATTTATCTGTATCAGCTCAAAGAACAGTAGGTATACCCACTTGACGAAGCGACTTTTGTACCCAGATGACTAGAACAAAATAAAATTCTTGCATCCTTCAATTACCATTTAGAATTTATCTGTATCTGCTCAAAGAACAGTAGGTATACCCACTTAGAGAAGCGACTTTTGTACCCAGATGACTTCTATATTGCAGTATCTCCCAACGTAAACTCCCATTTCATTACAAACAGCCTTTCACTAGCACCATGTGTGAAATGGAACGAAAAAGCTTAGTAGATGCAATAAAAACACTAAAACCCAGTGAACAATAGGTCGAAGCTGTCAAGTTTATTGTAACAAATCGCCGACCAGGTGTCGTTTATGTTGTTCGGATGTCTCAAGAAACGTCTTTGGTTGTAAAACGTACGGAACCATTACGTTGTGGTCGATTGAACATTTTGTAGCACTGTTTTAGTGTTACGATGAAGATACTGGTAGTTATTAGGTGGAGTTCTAGATAGAAGTCTATTGGGGATTGAGTTGGCTTACGGCGTTTGGTTTTGTTATTGAAAATGGTGCTGGTTATATTTTGCTATAATTTTTGGCTTAAAGTAGCGACGTGTTCCATATATTAAGTTCATTTTACACTGGTACCTACTCACATACTTTGGTATATGACAATACTGGTTGTTGGTTGGCAGCCAGAAAATCAGGCAACCAGTCTTATCAAAGGGTTGCTGAGTTGTAGAGAATAGATTAGCATGACTTAAAAAAATGGAACTCAGTTACAAGACCCAGGCATCATTGAAAACAGGCTCTGCATTTTTAGGATAAAATATTCTTAAAAATGCTCAATGCCAGTAATAATATGTCATGTCCAATAATTATATGTAATCATGTTCCTTCAACTACACGTAAGCAAATACGTAAATCACACGTCCACACCATTAATTATACATAGGTGCAAGTAGTGGGTAGTCAAAGTGGTCAAACATTGGCACACCCAATAGGCTGACAATGAAATGTGACGTCAATAGAATTGTGTTTAGGGAACTGTTCACAGAGTAAGGAAAGATGAGCAGAGATGCCATAATACAGGTATGTCTGGCACCTTCTTCTAGGTCAAATACGTACGTATGAGTGAACCAACGAGGCGTTCGCTTTCTTCGAGTCGACGATTTTTAGTATTACAAAAAATGGTTGGTTCAAAGAAGGTGTATTAGGGTGAAAACAGTAACATTCCTCGTCCCCCGCTCACCCGCATCTTGTGCGTTTACACGGTGCATGTAGTTGGAGCAAGTTAACATCCGCAAGTGACAAGCGACAAGAGCACGCGGGTGGGATTTTGCATTGATACATGAGCGAGTCGCTGAACCCGCACGTTTTTGAAATGCATGTAACCTACGCATTTGCCTCAACATGCGCAAGCTACTTGCACCGTGTAGATGCAACATTAGGCGATTTTCCGTTATAGCACCTCTGCCAGTTATTTTGTTCTCCATGCTGCTGTCAAACTATGAACGGTAAAGGCAGTTGTAACGGGTGTCGGACTTGTTAACTGTTGTGTATGTTACTAGTTTAAGTTGGTACTTAGTTTTGATAGGTGTTGTATTGCTGGTAGACGAGTAGTATTGCCAATTTTGCAATTGTGGAATTTATTAACTAGCTAATTTTCTACGGTTTCACCTACGTCCCGCGGGTATTTCTGCACGGACTGGAAAAAAAGTCCTTCCGCGATAAATGGACTATTTTAAAGAATTGTTCACATCGGTCCAGTAGATATTAGTAAGCCCAAAGATTAGCGTGTTCAAGCAAACAGACTCTTCAGCTTTATAATACCAGTATAGATAGGTCATTTGAAATACGTTTTCTGAGTAACTAGTTCTGTAGCTGAATTATATTTTTGAGGAGTGGTAAACAATGACAATTACTGTATATGTAATATTAAGTATTCGTTAATAGTCATTGAGTTTTGAAATACTTTAATTAACCCTTCAATTACCATTAAGTACAACATTTTATATTAATGAAGTTGTTAATCTTTCAGATTCTCATAGTGTTGGAATTAACAGTAAATAAATCCGAGACTATATTAAAAAGGCCTTCCCACTCACTATTCATTCAGTAAGGAAACGAGGTGAAATTTGTTTCATGAAAGCAGTCTTCGCGTTTAATACTATTCATATTTTTATGATTCCCATGAAAATTGCGGGTGACTGTTTTTGGTTTACAAATATGCATGAGCTTTTTGTTATGGAGTGTGAAAAGATGTTTTTTTATTGTTTCTTTTGTTTTGTGGTAAACGTTACAGATACTCACAGTTAAAAAGTAACTATGATTATGAAGAGTATAGTGATAATAATACCTATTTTATATGTGGATATAATGCAAAAGATGGAATGTTATGGGGAAAGCCTTTACCCCGTCGTGGGACAGCATAGACTACTCAAAAAAATAATAATTTAAATGTAATAAAAATTGAGAAATTGCTTTTATATAATTGATAAATCAATTAATAGATATGCGTGGGTTATATAACTAAGATAATCTTCAATCATTTTACACGTGCAGTCTGTGGGTCAGATACACGCAAAGGGCATACAACGCCCTGCGTGTCCAGTACAATAACGCATTTAGGATGCTTATGGGCCTACCGCGTTTTTGTAGTGCCTCTAGGATGTTTGCCGAGGCTAGGGTCGATGGCTTTCATGCGATTATCCGCAAGCGATGCGCTTCAATTCTGAGGAGAGTAGGGGAGAGTGGGGGAATTGCGGACGCTGAAGGGAAATAACGCACAACATTCGTCCTATTAGTAATAATCAGTCTGTCTTTATTAATTATCAATCTTTAGTTATTTGTCTACAAAATCAATTATACTTTTTATACGAGACCAATCAATAAATATAATATTTTTAGCAAAAACAAAACCTTGTCAGTCCGTATTTACCCGTAGCGCTCGGGGTAAATTCGGACTGACCCTGGGTTAATTACGGACAGCATGGGGTATTTACGGACTAGGTGGACCTAGCAAAAATCACTGGCAAAAGTCTTTAGAAGAACTTCCTGCAGTGCAGTTCTCATGAGCCCACTTGTTACCCACACTTTCAACACATAATCCAGTCTTCGATGGGAGGATCACTTCCTGACAATAAATGCAAAAGTAATCAACATTTCAACATCAACATTCTAATCAAGATTTTAAGTTAGTTTTCTTGCATTTCGTTAAAAACGGATTTTATCCTCTCTTTGGTATTGTAGAAACACTGCCCTTTTTCACTTTGTCAAACAAATACCCAGCTCTGGGAATACCATATTTTTCTTCCGCCTGACGAAAAGTTATCCACGGGTTTTTTATTTCTTGTACAGCTTTTTGTAATGATTCGATTTTTTTCTTATAACATATATTTCCGAGGCATTTAAAAATGAGTAGTTATTGATTAATTTCATAATAGTTTATCGAATTAGGGGTAATTGCGGACGTACGTATTTACCCCACGAGGCTTGTCCGCAATTAACCTAACTGGGTATTTTTAAATCAAAGAGAGAAATTTGTAAGTTATGAAAACGTTCCATAAAAACAAACATTGGCGCTGCAAACCCCATTGACAAAGCTATCCATAGAAAATATCACTTTTTACCATCACTTAGTATACAGACTTGTCCCTTGAATTGAAAAACACTGAAAATTAGATCATTATGCACTTTTTTAAAAAAAATTACCTACCGTTCAAACTGTGCGCAGCCGGCTGTCGTAAGTTTTTGCGTGGCACTAAAATGGCTTAAAGAAACAGATGACAGCACCGGGCTGCCGCGGGGGGAAGGAGTGAGTAGATACATGCTAGTCCGTTTTTACCCCGCGTCCGCAATTCCCCCACTCTCCCCTACGCGATAGCTCGCACAGCATCCTGAATGCTTTGTGCGATAAATGGGACTGCCCTATGCTAGCCCATTGGATACGGAGGCATAGTAATAATTTAACTTATTTTTACTAACACTAGGTTAAGTATTCTTTTACTAACATCTTATGGATCGTGTATTTTGGTCTGAAATAAATGTTTTATTATTATTTAGGTTTTAAACGATCGTTTTCTCAGGTTTTAATTTAAACCTGGTCTTTTTAGGATCTTACGGGCAAAGCCAGAGTGAGATCCTAATACTAATACTATTGGGTTTGGGAAGTTTGCTGGTTGTTCTGTACTGCATTAAAGTTATTATCTAAATCTAGTTGCAAAAATTTTCTGACAATACGGCATGTGTTGAGGATAGCTGCTTTCTGTAGAGTGAGGTAAGTATATTTGGAGAGATCAAGTGCGGCAAAACTATTAAAAATTTGTTTAGGGACTACACCTGTGGTAGATATTATTATTGGGACTATTGTTACTCTATTCATTTTCCAAACTCTAGTTATTTCTTCTTGCAATTCTGTATATTTCCTTATTTTTTCTGTGATTGTTTTTTGAATGTTGTTAGTGTTTGGGACGGCTATGTCAATGATGAATGTGTGTTTCTTTGTTTTATCTACCAGTGTGATATCAGGTCTATTGTTATAAATGGTGTGGTCTGTAATTATAGTGCGGTCGTAATACATTTTAAAATATTGATTTTCTAAGACAGCTCTTGGTGTGTATTTGTAGTATGGCGTGTAAGGATCTTGTGTGAGTTTGTGTTTTATGGCGAGTTTTTGGTGTATTATGTTTACTAATTGGTTGTGTCTGTGTGTGTAATCGTTTTGTGTTAGTGTGCTGCATGCTCCTGTGATGTGTTGTATGGTTTCGGGCTTACTATGACATTTTCTGCATAAATCACTCCTAACTGTACTATCCCTAATTATATACTTTCTGTAGTTCTTTGTGTTAATGACTTGGTCCTGTATGGCTAGCATATATTATTAATGCTATTAAATCTCGATTGGATTCATATCGATAGCGCAATTAGAGGTGAACTAATTACCCCCCGGATATCCAGGCTATCTTAGACATTTCGCTAATGTCGTTTCTACATATCAATCTAAATACCTACAAAAATCATACACAGAGCTATCAATACTTAAAACAGCTGACTCACCGTAGTCAAAACAAACAAAAAAAAGTCGTATAACTCACAAAAGTACTGTAAATCAATCGAACCACCAAATGATTGCTATCGAGGCAGTAAATCTATTTGCCGAGCTCTCCATCAAAAACATGTTTGTCTACATGAAATGTATTTGCTGGCTCTTCATAATTATATTTACGAGTAGGTATATTTACCTATGTCTATGGTGTGAAAATGTAGGCTAATTATTAATGTTATACTTTATTCATGTTGTAAAGCTGAAGAGTTTGTTTGCTTGGACACGCTAATCTCAAAAATCTGTGAACCGTTTTGAAAAATATTTCAATGTTAGATTGTCCAATCGTCGAGATTCTAAATTATTTTTTCTGTGATCGCATGGGAAATGGGCACTACATTTGGCAGAAATTTGCATTATTTTAAAGTTAAAGCGTTTGTTTGTTTTAACGTGCTTATCTTGAAAAGCACTGGACTGATTCGAAAAATCTTTCCATAGTTAGAAAGCCCGTTTATTGAGAAAAGCCATAGGATACATTTTATCCAGCTACATTAAGTACTTCTCCCGGGACATGGACGAAATAGCCAAAATCACCTACTTCTAAATAAAGACACAGGTACACTGCATAACAAGTAAGTTGCAATTAAACTTCGTAGGATCGGATCGATTTTTTCACTGTAAGTGTAGCAAAGTTATCGGTAACTTTGTGTTGATTAAGGTTCAATGAAGCCTAAGTTTTAGTTGCAAGTCCTGAGTGAGTTAGTCAACTTTCCTGGTTCAAACTTCAGTATGCTAGAAGATACCCGAGGTAATATAAAGGTGATCGATCAGGAATTTCGTTAAGGTATCGGTAAATCGAATTAGTTTCATTCGATAGCTAACGTACTGTTTTTTTTTGCACTTCGTTTTCTCAGGTTTAGATAAGATTCTTCATAATTTTCTTATATTTTGAAAAAAAAAATAGATTTTATATGTCAAGTTTAAAACACTAATTCTTGTGTTAATTTATATACCACGGTTAAATACTAAACTCATCATCATTCTCCTGCTCTTATCCCAATTTTATTTGGGGTCAGCGTAGCATGTTTTCTCCTTCCATACTTTTCTATTCATAATATATTCGGACCTTAACATACCTACTGAAAATTATTTAAATATAATCCACAGTTGCAGTGCGAAAACATAGCGTCTTTATAATTTTTCAACACACAGTTTACAAACAAAATAATCCAAATCCATTCAAAATTCGTATTTTCTGAAAGTTGAAGTATTGAAAGTGTAAGCCATTCTCCTTACACACCCACACTTACACACAACCAAGTGAGTAATATAACGCCCGTATATTCACCTTCTATGGGAACATAGGTGTGAAGTAAATTCTCAGGGGATGGTATCAAATTCCTTGCAAGAGAAGGCAAGGTAAAAGCCAGTATGAATAAATGACGCTGCAAGACTACGTGCCGTAATATGGGATTATGAAGTTTTAGTGCTTGAGAAGTAGTTAGGTGTTATTATATTCTGGGAAGTTAGGACTAGTTGGTGGGTATTTACATATGTATGGGTGTGGCTTTGGTTTGGTAGGTATAGTGGTTTGCTGGACATTACGTAGTGGGTTCGATTCAATAAAGTCGTTTTGGTGGAAGCGTTTATCGTGAACTTAAAAAGAAAATATAGGATAATAAATAATATCAGTTTGTATCAAATGTACATTAGTTCTCTCTAAAGAATATTCCCCACCCGATAAAAAGTAAAGATATCCCTTCTCAGACTCTTAGACTATCTGTGTACGAAAATCGGTTCAGTAATTATGGCTTGAAAGCCGTACAGATAGAATTACATTTGAATTAAATGATTTAAAAACGAAACTTCTTAAAACATTTCTAAAATAAAATCGTATCTTCACGAAGAGTTTTTTATTATTTCCTATCTTGTTTTCGAACTGAACAGACAAATCTTGATATCACAAGAATCCATTTGAAAACACTTCATGCGATTTCTAAGTATCTATTTCACAATCTTCCAAGCCTTGTTTAGACGTATCTCTTCTACTGAGTGAACTCGGGCCAGTAACTCGCCTAAACTGTAAACTTTGGGCCGTCTACATTTCACATTATTATCTCTGTCTTGTAAAACTTTGTTTGAACTCTGATTTTAGTTTAATAGAATAGGATTTTATTGCTTTATAATTTTATAGAGAAAGTTTTCGGTTTGTGGCTTTATTTTTATGTGACTGTGATACGAGTAAATAGAATTTTATTTTATTTTTGTTGTTTATAGCCTACTATTTGAGATAAATATTTTTGTTAACCTAAATGGCATAGGATAGTGAAAGTTTATTTTATGTTTGTGTATGTTATTTTTAGTCGTGTTTTAATGGATTTAAAATATTTAATAGCCCACATCAGAGGCAAAATGTTTGAATTCCGAGCTCATATTTCTTCTCATTCAATGTAATAGTAATAAAAACGAGTTATATCTTAAAAGTCAAACTTACCCAAAAGCATCAAGCATTACGACTATTGGGCATTATATGGGCTCGTAATACTGTAGGTTCCGGCCGTCATTTGAACAACTTTGGCAGTCATTACAGGCAGTCAGAAGCCAGTAAGTCTGACAACCAGTCTTATCTAGGAGTATTGAATTGATCAGGTAATATCCAAACTCACCCAAGAGCAGCAAGCATTACAACAATATTTCTTTTCCTAACAAAATCCTACTACTTGCCTATTAACTATACTAACTAGCTACATGTAAACACTCCTTAGATCCCAGACGCAAGTCACGAGTGTTATCAGGAAGCACCCACGCCACTCGCCCGTCCAAGATTTTAAAGTCCGCTCCAGACTCAAATAGTGGAATTTTTTAACGAACCAGATACTAAAATATATTGCTAGTTTTGTGAATTTCTTGTACTGGTAATAAATTGGTACTGTTGCAAGTATTGGTATATTGTCTTCACTAGCTTCAGCAAGTTGTTTTACCCGCTTCCCGAGGGAATTAATTCCCACTATTAGATAAGAAGTAGCCTTGTTATTCTGCCATATAAGCTATTATGTACTAGCCAGGTTTCATCTAAATCAATTCAGTAGGTTTGGATTAAAAGAGTAAGAAACAAACCAACATAATATCCATATACATAATTTGATGCGATTTTAAAACAAAATTCATGGCAAAAGTTTTTTGGTATATACTTAGCTGAGTGACAACACATAGACAATTTGCCCTTTTATAAAACAAACAATTGAATAGGTACCAAACATACCTACTCATCATTTAAATTTAAATCCTATTACACTATCACTAAAGTCCTGATTTGGTTAAAAAGAAGACAAAAAAAAGCGCCCGTAACAGTGCAGTTCTTATGACCCATTTCGCGAGCAATGTAATCAGTATTCTTTGCAGTTCGCGTTAGTATAAACTCGTGTTGAAGTCGACTATAATGAAGCAACGAAATGTAAATAAATGGCACTGTTAGTAGATTATATTATTCTGTTTAACTTAATTTATATTAATAAGGTCGCCAAGATATATACTTAATTAGAATACTAGGTTTTCCAAACAGTTTTATAGTTATCGACACGAATCTTGAGCTCTGACCTACATCTGGGCAGAAGTGATTTATTAGCAAAGAACCAATCCTGAGTGACGGCTATGACGCGATGCACTGCGGGCCAATCACCGCTTTAGCCCGCCCCCGCGCCTCACTTCATACTAAAAAAGGGATCCAATATATTACTTCTGCGCAGGTGAAGGTCAGAGCTCAAGATTCGTGCCGATAAGTATACATAAACATAGCCCACGTTCCTCACAGAATGTGTAGCTTCCTAACAGTGAAAAAAATATTCAAATCGGTTCAGTAGTTTTAGAGCCTTTATGGTGCCAACAAATTAACAAAATAAGATTTTATCTTTATTATATTAGTTCAGAGGTATAGATTTTCCTAGCAATGTAATCAGTATACTTTGCAGTCCGCGTTAGTTTAAAGTCGTGTTGAAGTCGACTATAATGAAGCAACGAAATGTAAATACGTGGCACTGTTAGTAGATTATATTATTCTGTTTAACTTAATTCATATTAATAAGGTCACCAAGAAGATTTGTTATAGAATGTAAGACCCTCCCACGACTTAACTAGTATCATATGAAAAGTCCCGCACCTGGTTAAAAATTTGTCCATCTCCGTTTCCTCGGTACCATCTATCTTCCTGTCAAACATGCAGTCAGCAGGAGGAAAAAACATCAGAGAAACAAAGTCAATAAGTTTTTTATGTCCTTTATTTATGGCACGTACCTAATGCGTAAAACGTATCCACAGATGGATTAAGTACAAAAGCATTTATATCTAATTTGTTTAACTTGATTAATACGATACGACACGACCAAATAAATACTTGTGTACTTTATCTTTACATCTCTCAACCCCCAATTTCTCAGTCAACATTAAATGGATTTCAATCTAATTAAAGATTTGCTACATAATATTAGCTTATGTAATTGCAAAGGTTTAGTTACGCTGGCCTCATCTTGACCTCGATTCTTCCTTACCAAAGAGTATAATTGGATTACCCAGTTTGGCGGATTTTCAGTTTCACTTCGAGATTAGAATCGTGTTCGATAAATGGCGATGAAGTTTCCAATCATGTTAGACCTAGTAGCGGCGGGTAAGCGACCTCTTCTCACTTATGGCTGCCTGGTACTTTTAGTTAGATGATTCGTATGTATACCTATGTGTTGTTATACTAGAAATTTTTTGTATATCGAAAACGTCTTTTACTGAAAATGTTTCTTTTGCTAATAAACACGTGAATATTCTAGAAGAGGAAAAAGTTTTACGATTTACATAAAGGTTTCATACCAATTGCTAAAGATTAGGCAACTATTGGTTCTGGCCTGACATTTTGATTATCTGGTATTTATTTTTTGTTAAAGATTTTGCAAGATTAAGAACCGATTTTTATATCATCAGTTAACTTCTATGTGAAGAATAAGTATATTCGTTTCAACTTTATTTCCTATTCAAAAACTGTCACGTCACACCTATTCTTCAGATATAAGTTACTATCGGACCATAATCAGTTGAAGCTCACTTCACCATAATTTAGCATACTACTTACCTACATACCTACCTACATAATTTAGCATTTCCTTAACAAACAACCCATATTCAAAACGCAATATATGAAAGTGTTCTACAACTACAACAAACGAATGTCGTTAGTGCATTAGGAAGGCCTGCTATATTCAGAGCCACGCACGATCCCCATTTGGTTGGCGGCCATATTTGAAATATGCTCGCGAAACGACTCATCGTTTTTGAGAGTGTAGCTTTCGAAAAAATGTTGGTATTTCTAATATACTCGTAGTTTGGTTTTAGAGAGTAACTGGGAATGGCGAAATAAACTTTTTAGATTTTGTGTTTTGAGTCCTATATTTTATTTTATTTCTGATTTTGTAAAAATAACTGATAATGTTGAAACAACTAACTTCAAAAACATTTCAAAGCGGAATCCGACCTACAGAAACCCTTGCGGACCAATCCATCGTTTAAAAATTATACTTCCTACTTTACTGTTCTGTATTTTTCAAACATCGACCTTTGACCTACATAGTATAACATTTTCAATATCTGTAACCGGCTGTCATTGAACATCCTTGGCAGTCGATACAAGTAGTCAGAAGCCAGTAAGTCTGACACCAGTCTAACCAAAGGGTATTGGGTTGCCCGGGTAACTGGGTTGAGGAGATCAGATAGGCAGTCGCTTCTTGTAAAGCAGCTTAGCTATATCCGGTTGGACTGGAAGCCGACCCCAACATAGTTGGGAAAAAGGCTCGGAGAATGATGAATATTTGTTAACCTTCAAACATGCAGCCTTTTTATCTTGCAACATATTACGCAACTCATAATAGCACTAGTTAATCAACCCCAAATAAATATCAGCCTCTTTCTAACAAGACAAGAAACAAGAGAAAAAGGCGTAATAGAGGCTTGCTCCTACATTTCTTGCTCCACTTTTTCTTGAACTAAAAAAATGACCTTCTTTTTATTCGATTTGTCTTGTCTCAATCTAGAAATTGTACTGTGGAGGCTGTCAAGCGGAATTTATCTTGTTACGAGTTTTTGCCGTAATGTACTCAAAAACGATGATTCGGAGTTAGGCGGAGTCATTTTTGTAGATTTGTGTTTCTATTTTTACATATTATATTTTGATAAAGATGATTGTAAGCGAAAAATAACTTGGGAACAGCGCAGGTGAAGAATAGAGATTTTTGAAAATGATCTTGAAATCTTGAAATCTTTTGTATGAAAGCCCATAATTTTAAGACGTGTAAGGAATATTGTCATAAGGCCACTAGGTTTACTGATCTTTAAACAATTCACCTTTGTATCCGAATCTAACTTAAATAAGTCTTTATGTAGTGTTACTCCAGAAACATACATCTAGAAAAGCAAGAATTTCACCCTTACACAGATTAACTAAAAAAGACACGAAAAAATCACATCCCTTTATCCATTGAAAAGAGAACTTCATTACACCGCCCACACACGTCTAATCAAACCGAATAAAAGAAAACTCCCTTCCCCAAACTCTAATTAGCTCGGACTAAATTAAACTTTAGCTATTCTTTTTAGTACTAAACTGGTAGGCAGTTGACGATCGTCCAACTGTCGCAATGTGGTTTTTCCATGGAGAACAAAAGACGAGAAGAGATGTCATAACGCTAAATCTCGTAAGAAAGTTGCGCGCTAAAATGCATATGTTTTGGAGACGAAGACGGTTACTGGACTTTACTCTTCTTCGAAGGAAATCGTCCTTTGTTTTCAAAATAAAATCATCAGTCAATCTACACCAATCTGTGATAGATTGTTTGGATTGGACAAGAAACTGGAATGCCTCGTTGATTATAGTAACTGATCACTCCCTCCGTTCGTTACTTGACCTACAAGAAGGTACCTGACCTACCTTTCTTATGGCATCTCCGCTATCTTTTCTTCCTCCGTGGGTCTTTCGGTCTACGTGAGGTAATTGACCTCAGTAATGACTACTAAACTTGAAGCACGTTTGAATTTGTTATGTTTTGTTAGTCAGTACGGAAACTGGGGTTTGAGTTTTTTTTTTTTTTGGTAAAATATATAAAGGATTTTTGGTTTTTAATTGGTAACAGAATAACTCCACTTACATATACGTGAGAGCTTGTAAAAAAATATAGATGTATGTTGAATATTGTTACTCTTAAACCTGGCCTAAACCCATGTCTGAGAAGTAATATTTCATTGAACGCAGATGAAACCACAATGTAGAATGAAGTCTTTAATACGACTCGTAATATTGAGACAGATCCAAACCAACAGGAAGAAAAAGAAAAATTCCCTTTATCTATGTTGTCCTAAACGTCCCGAAAACAGTGTAGCGATACTTCACAATACCATCCACAGTAACAAATAGCAGCGAACGTTCACAAATCGCCTCTTTTGTTACCTAATTCCAAGCTTATGTCCGCTACGCAGCTGTGTCCAATTTATTGCTTAACCTTTCTTCCTTTACGGATAGAATTGAAGACAATAAATTATACTTCAAACCCAAATAAGGGCAGTAAGTTACGATCCACACAAATACCGGGCTAATGGACGATCAGTCTAGATAGATTGGATGGCTGCGAAAAACAACATGGCGGACACGTGGACAGGTATCGGTGAAGTTCAAATTGGACCTTTTGTGATAATAGGGTGTCGGATATTTTGTGTTTGTTGTAAAGGTCGGTAATGAAGAGAAAGGTAGATGATTGTTGGTAGTCGCATTTCGATACGTATCAACTTGGGCTTACTTTAACATTAGTAGGAAAGCGAAACGATGCTCGATGAGTCCCAAAAGAGCTACATAATATAAAAGCAATAGCTACATACTATACAATTTATTCTATAACAGAAGTCCTAATTCAATTTTCAATACATGTTTAAGCAAAAGTACATTCTCTCATTGGATTCATTTCTGACACAACCTTTGACACAAAAATGGGAATCGATTTTCACTTGATTGACACTGTAGATCCCAATTATTCCTCGACCATCTACCAAAGTTCTTCTCAACCTAAAAAAATTGACCTAAAAATACCTAAAAACTAACCGCAGAATAAGGACAATTTATATTTCAGCAATGTACGGAACTAGCACAAACATTGTGTGTTCGTTTTCCGCACACGATCGCTTGCTCTAATGAAGTTTGCTCGTGTAACTAACTGTTCTAGGGATTTGGGCGTGATGGGAACACATCTTCAGCCTTTAATAGAAGACTTTTTGGCCTTAAAGTTGGTCGAATTTTGTGGCTTTTAGTGTACTGTATTTTTGAGCTAGTGCAATAATATTTGTGGTACGGCTGCGCAATTTCCTAATGGATGTTTTTTTGCTTTGGCAATTTAAATATGGTAAAAAAACTAACTACATGGAATGATTGCTGTTATCCTGGTTTTAATTTTATATTTTTAACGACTGCTAATGGAAAAAAAATCTCAGTTTTCGGTTAGAAAGCCGATAAAAATATAGTTTAGCAAAAGCTAGGCAGATAGATCGACATGTAAATTGTTACAACTTGAATGATCTCTGCTAGAGCAATAATAAAATAAGAAAAACAACAACATTAAATACTGATAGGTAGTCTTTTAATCATAATAAAACTGAGCAATAAAAAAACTAGGTATTTCTCAATACCTGAACCGTTCTAAGGAATCCATTTGACTTTGTACCAAATTGATTTTACAATCAAGATTTACGCAAAGCCCTAAAAGCCTGATAAGAGCCGATTGCCGATCATAATTCACGTATTTACTTCTAAAAAGGAATATAATATGCGTAAATAGGGACCAAATATCGGAACCCAAGAATTTATTGGGTTGCCCTTTTGGTCCTTTGGTACAAAATGGAGGTAGTTGTTTTACATTTAGATTTAGATAGATTGTTCGGTAATGGAAAGTTATAGATATTTATCAGCTACTGAGTAAATAACGCCTAATATTCATTTATTTATTTAAAATTCCCCTTAAGTTTAGCAGACTTATGTAAGTTAGAACATACAGGCTAGAGTAATAAGAATAACGTTGAATTTTTAACTTCCAAGAATTTAAATGTATCAAAACTATTTGTGAGGAATATTTCTTACAATAATTAACCTATTTAGGTCATATTCCTGCCCTTATGTTATTTATCCACCTTCTTTACCATGTCTTCTATACTTCCAGCCGACCCATTTCATCCATTCAAGCTCATGATCTTCATAATTACTGTAAATATATCATAAAATAAAGCCATTCTTCAGATCGTAACATTGTTAACTCTCATGTAACAGAGCGTCCCACGTCGTCAGACAGACAAACAAATGTATATTTTATATGAGGAAATGGCTAATAGTTGTGAGACCATGCGACATTGCCCAACACTTAGTAGACGCCTTTGATTAATCGCCGATTTGTCTACACGTCTTTGTCCTGTCTAGGTTACTTAGGACGTAAAAAATATAGCTGTAAATACGTGTATAAAAAATATGTGGTTTGCTGTTGTAGGTTAACATAAAATGATCTGCTTACGGAATTAAAAGATACTTTAGCTTATTTCACCCAATTGCAAGTCACCTCGGAACTTTGTAACTTTGCAGCTTCGTCTAAAAATATCAAACTATGTAAAACTTTATTTGAATCCAATGAGATCGCATGTATAGTAAAACGGGATATAGTCACAACTAAAATGTCAATAACGAAAGTATGTTTGTTCATGGTTTTACCGAAAACAGTTTAATCGCACGGAATAATTTTATTGCTATCGGGAAAATTTCCGTTCCAATATACGTATATGTTCATGCAAATACGCAAACCATTATGTACTTTATGTTACTATACATATGTACCAGTTTTGTATAAATATAACTCCCATTGCCATTTGCCATTGCTTACTTAGTTTAATTAAACCTTGAAATAGAACAATTTAGAATAAATATTTAAATTAATATAGTCTATACAGTTATTTCACTAGTTGAAATAACTGTACTCTTTCCTTGTTGTAGTCAATACAATAAGGTTGTTAAATATTCGAGACAAAAAAATAAGCTAGATTGATTTTAGCTTATAAATAAGCAAAAGAGCCAATTGTTTTTAAATAGAAAAAATAAATAAAAGCAAATTAATCCAATAAAATTTCACCGAACTTGATTCAATATTTCCAATTTTCAAATAGAACTATAACCAACTAACAAAATAAAACTGTAATAAAAAACTAAAACTATTTTACAGTTGTATTTACACAACAGCAACTAAAAAACGTACCTGCAATGCAAAAAGTTATACGATAGTAAAACCATGCTCACACAAAATGCAGAATATTTTTTATGGAGTCCATAAGGCGCTAAATCAATTCGAATTGAAGAAACAAATGGCACTCAATTATAAACAGCACTAAATTAAGATTGAAAATGTTCAGTTAAACAAAAGGAAAATGGGCTCAATCATCCTCCAATGCTGCAGTAAAAACACAATTGGAATGAAGAAATAACCCATTCAATCAGAGGTGTTCTGAACCACATTTATCAGCCCCCGTTCAAATTTGAGCACATCAATCGTACTCGCTCCACTAATGGAAAAACGCCAGTGATTTGAGTCTGTTTGTTGATTTAATCCTATAAAATGGAGATTAAAATTGTCAGATTGGGAAAAGTCAACGATATCGTATTGCTGGGCTGGAGCAATGATAATCCCTTTAGCTTCAGGCACTAGCATTCATCATTTTGAGTGCGACACATTTTTTAACATAACTGTTTTAAAATAAGTGAGCTGTATATCATGGACCATATCTCTTTGGATTATTTCGAGTTTTGACTTATAGTTGGCAGTAGGCCGAAGGATAGCAATAACGATTTAATTTGATATATGCTTTATGAACATGACTTTACTTGCCAAGAATTGTACTGAGCTAATAGCTACAGGTTCAGTCTAGGCTCAAAGTGAGATAGATAATGTAATTTGCAGAATTTGATTAAATTATCTACGAGACATGATATTATTAAAAGCTTTCTTAATGGATTCGATTTGCATTACATTGATATGCAAATTGGACACCTACTTATAGCTTAACACACTAAATATACGCACAAAACCTTAATAGAATCAAAATTATCATAAAGCACCTGAAACCAAACTCTTGTATATGAAGTCGTCTAACTTAGTTACTAAAATGATTTACTTGAGAATAATATAACTCCACTATAATTAAATCTCCATCAAATTCAATTAATACAAAACCTAATTCTGTCATAGCTAATAACTCAAACATCTAAACCCAGAAAAAAATCCTGTACAAAAAACCCTTTACTAGTACAATTTTAAATTTGTCTTTCTTTACAATTTAGCCTTCATAAACACCCAGTTGTTAGCCACAGCCCGCAATTGTCTTTGAGCATCCTTTGTGATAAAAGTGGCGTGGATTGTACTCTGTGACAATTTCAACGTTTGTGAACCTACCTATAGAAAAGACGATGTTACAGAATGTAATGTTGAACTATTTGTAGATACTGGATACAGTGATGATGAAAGCGAAGTTTTTGATATAGTTGTTGGGAATGATAGTGATGATGATTTTTGGAGACCAATAAAAGAATCACTTTTAGGATGTCATGATTTTGATTTTGGAAGTAAATTTTTTGGTATTACAAGTCCTAAAGTAGTCAATCATCAGTGTTAATGTCTCAAAGGTATACTTTGACAAGGTATGATAATTTATCCAAATGATACCTTTGGGGAATTACAAAACCACATTGTTAGTAGTAATATTGTCCCAAAATAAAGTATCATTACGGACGTTAATGAAAAATTTAATTGCGATGAATAAAGTCTGTGAAAGATGCGGCCCATTTTCACAAATAGAGTTACGCAACTCATCAACGCTGAACGTTGTATTAAGAGCTGAGGCCTAAAAGGCATAAATACTGTATCATACGGCTTTAATATGATTGTGAAAATTTTCGAAATGAATCCGGATAATTACTCCGTTAGTAATGTGGTTAGAAATTGCTTGAATATTTTTGACGGTACAAAATTTTGCTTTTAATATTATGGAAATGAACATAAAGATTTTGAGGAAAGTATTGCAAAGCTCATTATTAAAAAAAATGAATAAACAGAGTGGCTTACTTTTAAATAGATATTACCTAATGATGCAAATTTTCCAGGAAGTTGCACGAAAAAAATTAGACAAGATTATAAGGGACCCGACCCTTCACTCACTGATGACACTCCGAGTAAATGAAAAATAGATTTGGACGATTTCACCCGAAGAAAAAGCGACACCAATAAAAAACGCGTCATAAAATATCCGTCGAACCCTAAAAAATCCTTTACCTTTACAATCTCCACAAAAAAGGTTGTTCGTATGTCTTTTCCCTCTTCTCCGTTCATAATATTCAGGCAAAAACTGTCAGTATTAGGTTCCCCCTCACGTTCCACCGTTCTTGTGTGGACGACGCTTAAATAACGCATCGATAGGTAGCCGTGGCACAATCGTAACTGAGCTTTCTCTCTCCGAAAATTCGTAAAGCGTTTTTGTTCTGCCTCAAGCGAAGTAGATTTTGTATGATGATTTTTGCCGAAATTATCTCAGGATTAGGATTGGAGACGGGGATTATTGAAAAGCTGAAAAAGTGGATTAAATTAACATCGGAATATTTCAGTCACTTAAAATATGAGCTTTTATTTTTGCTCGCAAAATGTAAATGAGCAACATTTCGAATTGAAATCAGAGAAAGTAATGGAATGAGAAAAAATGAAACAAAAACCGTTGCTGTGGATTAAAATCAAGAATTCAAAAGAATCAATTACAAAGAGCAATCTAAACGCTAGAAATTGCATCATGTATACAATTTTAGAAACACAAACGTAACTTTTTCTGATAAGATAAAAGGCCTTTGTTACCTAAGGCGTAACTCGCCGAGTCAGGACAAAAGTAATTACAAATGTTAGTTCGTAGCAGCCGTTCATTAATATGCTAATACTGTAGCGGAGGCACCATCGAACTCCGAATTGGCGCAAAAGAACTCTGCAGCGCAAAAAATGGGAGTTGAATTTTAAAAAGGGGAACCCGCTGTAGCTTATTTTGATGCTGAAACTGAGTAGGGTTAATTAATTTGCGCTTTTATTTGCCTCCGTTGATTGTATTTCTGTTTTGCCTGCTAAGACATTTTTTTTATTCAGTACTTCTCCAGTATTTGGCCAGGTTGCGGCTTCAATTACGAGATTGCATTTTTTGATATTTTTTGCTTGGAATGATGAAGTAGGCAAACAGATGAAAATAAATGCACTCAGCTCGTTCTGATCTGAACAGAAAGGGCTTTTGATGGTAGCGTTTTTGAATTTGCAGATGCGCTTTATGTGGATTTTAGTGAGAGGATTCAGATTAAGCATGTGAATTACTACAACGCTAATATAAACGGATTATTGTATGATTGTATTTATAATCAATTTTGGTATGTTGATCTCGATATTAGAGCACAAACAACCGGGTTTGGGCCTCAGCTACAAGTACCTGCAAAGGATGAACATTGAATACCCAACGATATTACAACAGCCTAAACCAACCGTGGTTTATTTAAACTAACTACAGCTTACAGACCCTTGCCCAAAACGATAAAGATTGCTTTTTAAATGTTTCCAAAACCTTATTTCTGAACGCAGTACGGTCTGTGGTCGTTATATCGACTGTGAAGACATAACCACAGTATAAAGCTTTTGTATACTAATGGAGCAGACGTTAAAATGTAGCCAACGTGTGCCAATGTGCCCAGAATTCATAATGATACTACATTTTTCGCTCAACGTATAGCAACTAAGTGTAGGAATAAGGATGGGACCACGTTCCCAATTACCGATAAGCGTCCCTAATAACTTCTATCGACACTAAAACATCGCTTTTTATTAAAATGCATAAAAATCCGTTATCATAAATTGTAATCTGCATGCTTTAGAGAAAAATGTGGAATAATATTATACTTACATGGTCGTAATTTATTTTATATGCTTCCTAGCAGATTTAAGGGGGATGAAAAATCTGCGTATTATTAAATTAATATGGGGTACCATCCCGTGTCAGATATGATGGAAGCGCTTACAAGTATATTACTGGGTACATAGCCTCTGAACCTAAAGACTGATAAAATATATCTATTGGATTTTATGCTGATAGTATGAAAAAGTTCCTTTGAAAATATGGTGCGTAAAACTTTTTTATCATCTTGTACCTAAAATCACTAATAGTTACGAAAGCCAATATTGTAGTAGATATAAATCACTGTAGGTATATTGTAAAACTTAGTGATATAAAAGTAAAAATAAATAATAAAATCTTTGTTTAATTAAAGCCAACACAACACGGGTAAAATTTTACAAGTCAATATTGGTTTACCAAATAGCAGAGGGAAGGAACAACGCTTGCAAACTTTTCATTTTACCCTCCTTTGGCAAAGTTTGCTATAGCTTTATTTTGAGCTAAATTGATACTAACGTAGTAAAAAATGCAGGTGGAGGAGCGCTTTTGTTGAAATAAAATAGATTAAAGCTAAGTTTATGACACTATTGAAGTATTCAATTACTTTTTGTGGAATTTGAATAGATTGAAATACTTGAACTTTTTTGTCCAGCCAGTATCTGAATCCCAGTGTATTTCTTTGGCTGTTTCGCGTGGTTGCACCCGCGGAACTTTTTTCCGCACCTGGATAATATTGTCGCAGTCCCTTTGGAATAGTGCAGCTCTCTAATATTGAAAGTATTTTTCTATTTGGATCCGTAGTGTTAAACAAACAAAACGTTTTTTCCTCTTAATTAAACTACTTTCATTATTTTCATTTTCAATTTCATCTAGTTTCTCGCAGTTTTTATTCGTTGAGCCAGAATCTACGAATATTTGATTATAGCGACTGTCACCTTTTTCTTGTCAGCCATTTTTGCAAAAAAGCGAATCTCCATGCACTACCCAGGCAATATGCAAGTTGATTGAATGATAATGCTTTTGAAACTCACAAAGGCTGGCCTTTTTACGTCCAATTTATTTTTTATTACCGTAATTTCAACTTAAGTGAAAATGAAAGAGATGTTTAATCAAATGATTTTATAAATAGCTCTGCAGTTGAAGTTTATTGTGTAGGATTTGATCTTTGACCAGAATTAATTTTATTGTTGGGTCGTATTGTGTGACGATAAAAAGATCGAGTTACCAGTGTATCATGACTTTTGTACCTACCCTTATTTCATGCTACTTAAACGTTACTTAACTTTATGTCTTTGATATATAGATATTCAGGCACAGCATTTCACTGAAATGTGGCAGAGACAGAACGATGTGGAAATTGGGTGGAGTTTCAGTATTTGACTGTTACTCCCTACATATGTCTGTCTGAATCACATGAATGATGTCATTGTAGGACTTCGAAATTCGAATATATGTATTGACGATCAGCAATTCAACAAATGAAGCTGTCATATTTTTAAACAGTTCCGATTTCAAATTGAGACAATGCTACATCCAGATTACGAACAAAAGACGATCACAAAATATTTTCCCCAGCCCTAATACTGAAACAAAAAGATCTTTTATTCAAATCAGTATACTTTGAAACCTCCAAAAAGCTATCTAGTCTACAGCCCTTATCTTTCGTCGAAGTTTCTTCATTAGGAAAACGCTAAAGGACTGTTGGATGCAAAGTTTTGATCCGGTATAATTATACCGTTTACACAGTGCGTGAGGGGTAAGCTACTATAATTTGCGAGTTGTCACAAACAATTTTAGTTTAAAGTAACTGAGTAACTGTCTACTGAAGTGTTGAGTAATCATGATTAATTAAACGATTATACGTGAAACCCTTCGCCTCATTTAGTTTGGGAAGTTCAAAACATTTGTTAAATCTCGGAGCGTTATTAATGATGTCTTTGTAGATAATGTAAACACGTTTATGTATACTTGAGAGCAATGAAATTAGGTCAATTTGATTTATCCATGGTTGGGAAGCTTGATCGTTTTGGATGGGTGACCATGATGCACATTATTGTCCGGATGTTTCATTATGGTTGGTTATGTTATATTGTAAGCCGATATGGTATAGCTACGATAGAAAATACTGATAGACATTGGCTATAGTCAAAGGAGAATATCATCCTCCGAGCCTTTTTCCCAACTATATTGGGGTCGGCTTCTAGTCTAACCGGATTCAGCTGAGTACCAGTGCTTTACAAGAAGTGACTGCCTATCTGACCTCCTCAACCCAGTTATTCGGGCAACCCGATACCCCTTGGTTAGACTGGTGTCAGACTTACTGGCTTCTGACTACCCGTAACAACTGCCAAGGATTTTCTATGACAGCCGGGATCTGCCATCCGAAACACACTCATTGGTGTCTAAGATATACTTAGAAAGTAAATCAAAGGAGAATAGGCAGGACATAAATGAAGTACGTACGCACAAGATACACTCAAGACAGGTGCAAACACTATTCCATTATTACAATAAAAAATACTGCTTTTTATAATTATTTAATCTTTCATAAATAAAGCAAGTCCGTCAACAATTAAAATATTGATAGGTAAATTATATTACGAATTAAAATTCATGAGAATATCATTCCACCTCAGTCGGTTACCCGTAAATTTATAATTTTGCATATTTTTACATGCTGTTATCTTGTTTTAAGTGTTAATTTTAATTTTAAAGCCTTTTCTGATTAATGTTATAGTTACACGTTAACATGATGTTGTGGAATTTCATAATGCTATAATTATTTAGCTGTTTTCTTTCAAGGAGGGTTTTAATTCCTTATGTTTAGGTGGTTCGGTGGTCTCTTTTTTTTACAGATTCATCAGGATTCGAGATAAGCGAGTTCAAACTAACAAACAAATCATCAACATATAGTTATCTTAAAATCTATAGCTTTTGACAAGACGCAGTTAATTATTAAAAAAAAAAAACTGATATTCTATAACAAACCTCTAAAACCACAAATCTATAAATTTCTCCTCTCAAAATATTTCACATAGGTAATCGTTTATCAGAAACCGATACCTGCTAGAAGCCGCACACCGCATCGGCCAGTAATAGAATACTCCGCAGTACTTAGAACTAGGATCTCAGCTTTGTAGAGCCAACACGATATGTACGTGATACTAATATTTATCTGAGTATTAGAAGCTCAACTGTAACACTACTGGATTTATCGTTTTGTTGACGAAAATCTCTGAAGACTCGGATAAAAATAGTATGTTTTGTTATAGACTAACCTCTTTTCATAAGGATGAATTATGGACCTAGGTCTTCCTCATCTCTGCGCCGGGGGGAAACCCCGTTGCCGCGACAAGTTGTCGCGCAGCGGGCAGAGCTCCGGCGGGATGTCATGGTGGCCTGGAGGGAGCGACTGTCGCAACCCAGTGCAGGGCACGCCACCATAGTGGCGGTAAGTCCCCTCTTTGAGGAGTGGCTCGGGAGGAGTCACGGCGCCCTCACGTACCGCATGACGCAGGTCCTCACCGGACACGGTTGTTTCGGGAGGTATCTGCATCGAATCGGTCGTGAGGAGGCGCCCGGGTGTCACCACTGTGCGGATAGCCCCGAGGACACGGTGGACCACACAGTCCAGGAGTGCCCTGCGTGGGAAGGGCACCGCCGGGTCCTCGTCGAGGCTGTGGGCGGCGGCGACCTCTCGCGTCCGGCCCTGGTTCAAGCCATGGTCCGGGGCGAAAGGGAATGGGATGCCGTCGCCTCCTTCTGCGAAGCAGTCATGCTCGAGAAGGAGGCGGCGGAACGTCAGAGAGTTCGCACCTCTCATCCCGGCCGCCGCGCTGGAGCAGGTAGACACCACGGGCGCCGGGTGTCGCGAGACGACTCCCGGCCACCGTAGGCGTGGGTCTGTGGGCGGTGAGTTCGGGTGGCTCATCGCTCATGTCTGTTTTTAGACAACAGACCCGTGTCGGCGGCGCGCGTTGTTCCACGCGCTCCTCAAAGAGATGTCAGCAACCCCAGAGGGGCCCAGCAGGGCCAAGGCCTGCCGGGGCTGCGGGTTGTTCGAAAGAGGTACCGCGGCCCTAGCACATAAGGCCTACGACGGAACACGACGGCTTTTAGTCAGTAAGAGTCTGACACTCCCTCACCGCTGCTAACCCACAGCGGGAGGGGTCATTTGATGATTTTTTACGTCGTTAAAAAAAAAAAAAAAAAAAAAAAAGGTCTTCCTCATGAATCTTTTTATATACCTATTGGTGTAGTACTGTATGAAAGCCCGTTCGATTGTCATGAAGAGACAAACAGACCGGAGCACTTTTATTTTTTTTTATATAAAAAAGTAATTGTCAGATTATCATTTATTTTTTCTTGGGTTCAAATAGGGTACATGAGGAGCCAGCAAGAGCTTTTCATATCCTTTACCATACAAATCAGTGATCGCCCTTGCAAAACCTAGCCTTTCTTTTCTTACATTATTTTTTACACAGCGGTTCTACTTCTAACACCTTCACTATTTTATCCAAAACTATCCATATTTACTACTAAAACCCAAATCCATCAAAAACATTTTCGATTAACAACAGGTCACTCATACACCAGCATATTGCGCCGTCCAATCACTAGCCCTCTCTCAAATCAAAGTGACATTCCTATAAACATAGGTATCATATATAAAACATGTAAGTTGGTATAACATTACGACACGGAGGAGGGAAAGAAATGGAGATGACATGAGGCAGGTGGGTCAGGCGCCTTCTTGTAGGTCAAGTACCGTACGGCAGGCTTTAACAGTTACTGCAACTAAAGAGGCTTTCGGTTTTCTTGGCAAATCAACACAAATACGTCAAAGATTTTTATAGATTGGTCAATTGGTTTTAAAAAAAGTGGTTTCTTAAGAAGGCTTAAGGCGGAGCTAGTAACGTTCCTCGTCTCGCGAACACCGGCATTTTGACGTACTACTGTCTTAGGAGATTTTGCGTTATGACATCTCCGCTAGTCATTTTGTTCTCTTGTTCTCCATGATATACGCAGACGTGACATATTCATCCAAGTGGAACAACAAACAGAAATATTCGCGGTTCGTTACATACTTGTTTAGAGAAAAAAAATTCTGTCTGCTTCATCTAACTTTCGAGACTTAGGGGTGATATTTCTATATAAAGATATTATACCTACTAAACTAGATAATGCTAGAGGTTTCTGAGGAAAATATTTACAGCAGCCGGATAAAAAGTAGCAGAGTTTTATCAAAATACGCGCGTGAGACGATATGTGATGTGATTATTTGACTGTTATGAAATACACTAATATGCAACCTGCAGGTACTAAGCCACATTTTCATTATATTTCCTTATTCAATACCTAAAACGCAGCTAAAAATTATACGAATATCAAAAAATAACCTTAAAATATTTTCACAAAATATTACTTCTTCCCACGCATACAGTTAAACACAAAAGATATCCAAAATGCGTTTGCAAAGCTCAAAAGCTCACAAAAGGAACGCCGTGACAATTCATTTCTGCTTCAGCAAAAATATAAAATTCTCGAAGAAAGTCTTACATTAATATCCTTAGTATACCTAACCTTAGTATACCTACCTGTGCCTCGTTGGTCTAGCTGTCGCAAGTGCGGCTGCTGAGCACGAGGTCTCGGGTTCGATTCCCGAGTCGGGCCGAAATCGCTTTGTGGGTTTTAGAAGACTTTCACAAAGCAGCCCGGAGCCTGGAAGCTGGTGATTGATACACCCGTGCATCGGAGAGCACGTAAATGTCGGTCCTGCGCCTGATCTCTCTCCGGTCGTGTCGGATTGCCGTCCCATCGGGCTATGAGAGTTAAGGAATAGTGAGTGCACCTGTGTCTGCGCAAATGCTCGTGCACTATAATATGTCCTGCGTAGTTGGCTAATCTCCTTACATGAGAACAGCCGCCGTAGCCGATAATCGGCTAGGAGGACATCATCATCATCATACCTAAAAAGAAGACTGTGTGTTTGTTCATTTATTTTGCTTTCACAGTAAACCCAGTCAACTGCAAATGAATGTGACTCAAATACTAAGAACGGATTGAATTAACTTTTCATATGTTGGTTTAAAACACTATAATGTCTGAAATCAACCCACATGTACCTACTGCTTAACCGAACTTTCCCCTGTGGATGCAATCCACATTGGGCGAACGTGGTGATTAAGGCTCCTTCTCTGTGTGAGAGGAGGTAGCCCAGCAGTGGGACGATAAAAAGGCAGATGATGATGATGATGTCTAAATACATAGGCGAAACCGTATAAAACTGCTACTACCTATAAAACTTATAAAAACACTAAAACAAGGAAAATATATTCTGTAACATTGCAAGTTGAACAATATTGAAGTATTCTGAGGAAGTTTGAAATGTACACTTTGCGTAACTGTTGAGTATACGGTGCGGTGTTCTTTACACGTTCTTGCCGTTTGCAGGGAACAGTTTTGTAATCGTGTTAATATATGTAGAATGATTTTTTATATAAGCTGAAAAAATGAAGCTGGTTATTTTAATCACGGAAATAATAAAGTAACGAAAAAAACAAACTCAGAACACATAAGACGTACATTATTATACATACATAAGATTATCCCTTGGTAAGGTTTTGAAAATAATTTTTACAAAAGAAAAAAAATCTGATTTTATAAAAGGTCCATCTTTTATGTTTTTTAAAAACAATAGTACATATTTTCTATTATTTGAAATATTAAAGAGATTTTAAAAATACAAGCTCTATTTTAGCTCATTTTTAATGTTTGAAAATAACGTTGTCTGGACGTCCATTTCTTATGCCGACAGCACCTCATGAATTATGAAGAAGTGTGTGCATTATCAAAATCTATCTTCAGTTCCAAACTGAATGTATTCTATTTGTTCAATAATAAACAATGTGTTTCAATACAATATTTATGAGAGAATAATATATATTTGGAAAATTCGTTTTGTTGCTAAAATTTTGCTGAGTGAGAGCATTTGTAATTTACGAGTGTTAAGGTTGTTTGTGTCAATTTAACATTTAAATCAAATATATTTTTTTATGTTTTGGAATCGAATGGCAAAGATTTATTTTGTTTTAGTCTCCATCCCATGTGATTTTGTTGCTATTTTTATATTTCAAAGTATCTTATATCCATACTGATATTATTGGGCTGTAAAATTTAGTAATGGGTTTTTTTGTTTTTTTACTTGTTTTAAACGATTTGGTTTTATCCGGGTGCGTGGAGTAGTCGGGACTCGGGTGAAATCGCTAGCGGAAACTAGTATGTAATAAAGTGTAAGGCTAAGCTAAGTCATATGCTCAAAATTATTATTAAGTACTGCGTAACTGACCCGGATTCGCTGCTCCCCAGTGTAAACTCGAACAAGAAAAAACAAACACAGACGTAAAAATGTGACCAAAACTAGAAACGCTAAAAAACCAACGTCCACGCTCGCCTAAATAATGTTGTAATATTTAAAGCGCTTTTAGGACTTCGCCATAAAGACTAGAGCCAGATAAAATGTTAGTTTACGAACCGGCGGACTATCCATTTTATTTATACCTATGTGGTTTACAAAAAGTTTGCGCCGATACCGGCTTGTTTACGTAATAACATTTTGGCGGAATTACTTTTGCGTAGCGTTGATAAAATCAACATTTTTGTTTAGGCAAATATGTGTGTATAAATGTTTGTTTGTATACACAGGGTGTTACAAGATATTATAAGTACTTAATATCTTTACTTATACTATAAATGTGATAGTAATTCTGACTGTCTATAATATAGCGCTTTCTCACTAAAACGACTGAAACAATTTGAACACACGGATAGTCTAGATCTTGAGAAAGGACTTAGGCCATTTTTTATCTAATTCTCTTCAAAATTTGAAATAAAAAAATATTTTTTTGATTACAATTTTTATATTATTTGACTACTTCATCCAGGTATTTTAAATCTAACCCTACAAACATGTTTACCCCAAAATAATATGACAAAATAACTGTAACAGCCTGTTAGATATTTACCCAACCATCCAAAAAGGTTACCTTAGAAAACATTTACAAATGTAACCATACAATAGCCGTGATAGATCCCCATAGCATCTTCAAAAGAAACCTTAACGTATCTTTTTGAAAAAGCAATCATTCAACGAGAAAGTACTTGCTAAAAAAATATTGCTTACAATTCTGAACGTTTTCTCTGAATTGGACGTATGGGAAAGAAACATAATATCTATTGTGGGGCGCCCATCATTTGTGGGGAAGTAAGGATTTTAATTAGAAATTATATACCTGAGAGAATATAAGATAGTATATATGTACTTCTTTTTGCAAAGCATCGGTAATATTGATTATTAAAATTATGTTCTTGGTAAAAGACGGACAAGACTTTTAATTATTATTTTACGCGGGTTTTAATGCGTTTTATGAATCATTTTTTTATTGCTCTAATATAAAATCTTTATATGTATAAAAAATCTATTTCTCACCTTTTATTATTTTTATTTGGAAGCCCACCACCAAACCATCATACATCACGATTAATCTACAAAAAAAACTGCCACATCAAGTACCGTCCAAAAATAGGGGCCAAGTTTTACTGAACCAAAAAACGGGACAAAATAAAAACAATACAGCCTAACTGACCGTTCAGGACTATCTGCTATCGAGGGAAAACTACGTCCCACTACACGAACGACTACTCGACATCTAGTCGCCTTTATTTATGGCGTACTCTCACACAAAGCGTGGGGTATGTGCCATGGTGAAATGGAGACAGAAGTTTAACAATCTAATACTAATATTATAAAGAAGATTTTTTTTTTGTTTGTTTGCATTGTAAACGCCTGCCTCAAAGGGAAGCTGCACTAGTCCCGGGTGGCATTACTTGTATTTTATCCAGGTACGGGAAGAAGTTTCCCCGAGACGCGGATAACAGTTTGTGTATGTGGTATAAGAATGATAATAAATAATTCACTTAATTTCTCTCAGAAACAATTCTTCTAACATATCGCTATGTATTGAATGATAGGAACATAAATCTGCGATGACTTTTTCAAAACTGAGAATAACAGAATGCCTTGCATAGCTGTCAATAATATAACTGTAAATGATATACTTAATAAGTGCAATATTTTTTTGGAACAATAACTTTCTTCATACTGCAGGTAGGATGAGGCATAAATTAAATGTTTATAGCAAAAGATGTGCCGAATAAATCCTTACTTTTGGCTGTAGCAGCCATGATACAAATTACCTACCTGATTAGCGAGTAAATATTTAATACACTGACGAATTTAGCTATTACACCAAATATATTCAAATGCAAATCAGTCATGTGTTAACTATATCATATACAGAACTGTCAAAGGCTGAAATTCAGTTCCTGGAACTCATTTGGCTTCTAAATTACAACTAGGCGTATAATTTAGAATCAGCCACAAACTAGAGAAGCATTTTAGCCAAGGTATTTTGAACAATAATGCAATATAAATAAAGTCTAAATTACCTTGTTTTATAAAGTTGTTTTTTGTATAAAATGGCCCTTCTGTCCTATTTGTGGTTGTGTGTCCAGAAAAACTGTTTTCATACAACCCCCTGTATTACTTGTCGTATAAAAATGTACGGCCAAAATAAATAGGAAACGTATTTATTATACGTAGGTAAGCATATTGGTTAACACAAAAGTATGGTAAGTATATTATTATTTTTATATGTCTCCGTACATATTCAGTTAATGCGTCAGTCTAGACTTTGCTATATGCATTTGCATAATTCCATTTGCAAATGCATAATTTAACACTATTTTTTGAGTGCTAATACTTAGTTTACATACATATTTCATAACTTAATTCTATATTCCCTTAAAAGTGAAATAGATTGAGAGTTTCTGCTTTAATTTAATATTATGTCTAACTAAAATTATTCAATTCCCCTACACTATGGAACTCTGGATTAGCAAATACTGAAAGTAATATTATTTATATAATATTTATACCTTCAGCCTCACATTGTACGGATAGTGTATATTACAATTTCAACTTTATTGTCGGTTGTTGTTAAATTAGAGGTAATTTTGTAAACACTCAACAAGCAAACAAATTGATGCATTAATTAACAACATTATCCTTTTTTGTGATTTTTCTAAGACTACTCCCTAGGATAAAAATAATTCCGTTTTCATCTATCATAATCTCTTTAGTCCTTTAAAGTTAAAAATATAACAAATAATCAACATTTTCCATATATTTTTTATTGTTACTAGCTTTGAGTTATGTAATAAATCACTTTGTTCCTGTAGCCAATTTTGGATTTCATTAACATTCTTCCACAACCTTTTCCTTATTATTGGTTCGACGGTCAAACGTTACCAAAATCTTGATAATTTCCTACGTAACGTCCACACAGCAATTATTGGTTCATTAATATTTCCATTAATCGGAATTATTAACCAATACATCTTTATCAGAGTCCATTTATCGGATGATTTATTTGACTTAATCAAATAAAACGTTATTTTAAGTAACGTCCCTAAGGGAAATTATATAATAAATGGGAATAATAATGATTTATAGTAGTCCCTGTTGGTCAATTATTATAATAGTACAAATAGAACAAAGCTTTATGTAATTTGCTATTAATTTATTCATTAATTGTGTTAGTATTGCGAACGTAATTTTATCAAACGTAAAGGACCAAAAGCAGTAGTTATTTGGGCTTAATATCCGACTATATGAAATTGGTCCTTTTGTCTACATAAACATTATATATGTACTTTTTAATACATATACTTGGATCAGATTCCTTTAGATTTATACCTACATATTCTTTTATATCATCGTCATCAGCCTTTTAATCGTCCCACTGCTGCGCATAGGCCTCCTCTAACACAGAGAAGGATTGAGCGTTAATCACCACGCTTGCTCAATGCGGGTTGGTGATTTAAGACTTCATAGTCCAGGTTTCTTCAAAATATTTTCCGTCGCCTTATGTAATTGTTAGTGAAAAACACCTAACAGGTAAAAAGAGTTCATATTATTTTCTCCTTTATTCTAAAAATGGTAGAAAAACATATTTGTCATGTCAAGCTGTCACGCGACGCAACTTGTTACCCGACTGAGAGAGAATGAAATTATTTGGTAGTCACACTTTCATTTGTTATTTATTACAAACCTTATATTTTTATGTGATTATAATGGCTATTATAAGCATTATAATCTATCATCATTTCGTAATGAAACCATCTATAATTTTGGTATTTATTATGAACTAAATCTTGCCCGCAATTTAACCGACATTCCGGGAGAATCATTTTCCATTACCGCGTATAAAGTAGCTTATGTCCTTTCTTAGGCACGAAACTATCTAAATCTTAATTAATTAAAATCCGTTAAGTACCTAATTCAGATTTTTTATCTTCGAAAATTGGACTTAAATTCTGAGCAAGTTCCTTCTCTTTTATTCCTAGTTCAATAAAAAGCAAGTATAGAACACGACTTTCCTGTTCTCATTTTATTAAATCGTCAATCGACACAGCTAGTGCTTTGTCGACAACTGACATCATGTCGACAGTCGACAGTCGACAAAGAGTGCTTCAGTTATTTTCGAATCGAACGTGAACATCTCATTTTAATTAAGCACATCACTTTGAATGAAGGTTATCATGTTCGCCTGAAAATTATTATCATGTTTGCTAAAGGTTTGTAGTGTTTATGGAATTGGAAACTTGCACGTCATATAAAAATTAAATATTATTTACGAATATCATAAGTGCGAAAGCAAATATGTCCGTCTGTATGTCTATCTGTCTTTTACACCATATTACTGGACCTATTCAAATAAAACTTGATACATAAGAAGGCCAAGACTTGAGAAAGAACCCGAGAAGAATGGTTTACTTTTTATCCAGGTGCGGGAAGTTGGTGACTCGGAACGCGGGTGTAACCGAGTGTAAACTAAATTATAATGTTAAGTTACACACTAAGCGATATCACAATGCTTGTTTAACTACTAATTGAAACTGCACAAACAATTATTAACAATTAATATAATTCAATTAATATGCATGAAATACTATAATGTTATTAATTGTCTAACTAATCGTGTTAATTGGATGCCTATTCACACCTTAATTACTGGGTTTCTAGTTACAAACTGTCCCATTTCTAGAGGTACAGAGTCAAAGCTGTATTGTCGAATTGAAACTGTATATTTATCCTAAATGTTCTCTCGTTACTTTAATTTAGAGATTGTTTTTTAATAGCAGCTGAAATTTCAGCGTTTTTCATCCAATTGTTAACAAGAAACAGTGTTTAAAAGTAACTACTGTTTGATGAACCAATCGCCTACATATAAGGAGAACGTAAGAAACCTCCCATGCAATAATGCATAATAATTATTACATCGTTAATTCTTTGTTACAGGAACTAATTGTCCAATAAAACACTTTACTACTATGTACCACACTCTACTTCCATGATATACCTATGTAGGTATTATTTAATTCTTCGTACTTTGATACATCAGCCGTCACTATTCATCGAAATAAAAGTAAAACATCATCATCCTCCGAACCTTTTTTAATCATATATCCTTAACCCAGTTACCCGAAACCCTTAGTAAGACTGGTTGTCAGTATTTCTAGCTTCAAGTATTTCTAGATTAAGTTTAAGCTGGGTCTTGGCTGGGTCAGCTTGCCACCCATCTACGAACGGATCGCACCAAGCGTTGCTTAACCTTATGACCGATCGATCTGTGCGGCTACATAACCATAATCTCTTCGGAGTGTTGTTTTATTTAAGCTATATTTAAGACCGATTTGCCATCAAGACTTATTAAATGACTTTAACTTTTTCTGACAATTACAACCCTGTTTATTTTAAATTAAATTTTTCTTTATTATTAAACATCTTATTATTTAACAATATCTGTTTGATAAAAATGAGCACGAAAACACACATGAGTCATGTGAGATATAATTTTTTTTATAGCACACATTTCTAACACGGAAAATCTCCAGCATTTTCCGTATTTTTGTAACAGTTTGTCAAATCTACAATATTATGTTATGCTTTATAAAACCTATGTGGGTTGGACCCTTGTCTTCATAAAGCTTGGTAAAGGTCTCGGGTATTTCCTTTGCGGATGATAAAAATGTGACACAATATTAACTCAAGGTCATTTTCTACAATATGAAGAGCAAATTTTACTACATTAGTATTTTTGTAAGCATCACAAATATATATTTTTTTATTCTTTTTTCGCGGAAAACCTTAAATATTTAATTTAATTAAAAATATTATATTTTGTAATTTTTATATTTTATCTCGAGTACACATTTTAATTCAAAAATCATTCACTGTTCTATTCAACGAACAACGATTGCAATAAATAAAAATATACTGCGCAACACCCGTACACTCTTTGGTTTTTGTTATAAAAAAAAAGTAAAAACTCAACTTACCATAATCACAAACCAACACAATTCACAAAAAAACTCACAATGTCCACCACGACACATCAAAAAAATTTAAATTCCATAATAAAAAACGTCAAGTTAAAAGAAACACGTTTACCAATACAATTTCTATGTAAATCGTTCTGTTTCTCAATCACACCGCCGTAAATCCAATTAATAAGCTCACGTTTATTCGTCAATTATCGGAATCGGTCCTTTGATTCGGATGTTGAAGGAACGCGTCCTCACCGTTCGGCCGCTAAGCGTCGACTGAAAACGAAAATGCGTTCGTCTACATTCTCCGAACCATTCTAGCTGAGCGCAGCATACCACTGCCGTGTGCACTGCTGCATATTTTTGAATTTGGAACCGCGGAAGAATTTTTGGTCCTCAGTCTTTTAATATGAACTCTTTTGATACCGCTCGACAATAAACAACTTTTGTTCGCAATAACAAGATTATTTCTGCGTTTTATGAAGGATGTGGATTATGTATGTATTGTCACGTTTTTCCTTACACAGTACGGCTTCAATCCCTTTTATTAGTAGTTCATTTGTATTGTAGGGCTTACATTCAATAATAATCTAAAGCCCTGTTTGTGTTTATCACTTATAAGGTTATTTTGTCAACAATAAAAACATGATTATATTGAAAATGGTTTATATTTGGAAAAAGGTAAGGAAACTCTACTAAATATAAGAATAGGATGGCTGACAAGTTTACTCGGTGTCATTTCTATTTCGGTTCTTATGATTGATGATTTTTGGGCTAAAGCACCTTATAAAGTTGACGTTCGCTCAGCTACGCGCTACGAGTGCTACGCTGCGTAGTCAAAATATTTTCGTAGCCTAAATTACTCTTCCTTTTTACTTTTTAAAAGATATTTTAGTGTTAAATTTATCGACACATATAAATCAAGAGAAGAAAAATTAACTATTCTTTTTGACTTAAAAAAACTATTTTAATAAAAAAGCTCTAAAGTTATCAATTACACAGCGACTGTAAGTCTCAACAATTTGTTTCAAGTATGAAGATTCGAAAAAGTTTCTTCATTAAATGAGTTTTGGTTATATTTTTTTAATCACTCGAAATAATTTTCGGCCGTAAATTAATTGTTCTTATTTCAAAATGAGGTCAGGCGGTCTGGGTACCCATTAGCAACAGTAATGAGACATTATTACGCTTAAAAAGGTTTATTGTGATTTATTTTTCTTTTTGTACTATATTAAAACCAGCGCGGCTTGTTTGGCTGAGGATAATTATAAAATTAGCAGTAGGTAATAACTTCAACACCTTAATAATTTTGTAATTAAGAATATTATTGTCTAGTTATAATTAAGAATATTATGGTTATGCTTTATAAGATTTTAAAACAACAAAATGAAATGTACAATCAAAGATATAGGTACGACATACATTAAAACACACATAGTGGCCCAACTTGTGACACACCTCTTTCTGCATAAAGGTAAAAAATTGCCTCAAAGTCAAAAAAGTTTAAAAAATACTCGAATCGAAATTGGTTTATCTTCTAAGAGCTACGATAATACAGACAAACTGAAATACATAGCGACCAAAATTTTACACACCTCTATTTGCACCAGAGCTAGAGGTAAAAAATAATCTCACCTTCACACAAGTTTTTCAGTAAATCCAATAAAATAAACTAAGCTGATAAAAAACCTTTCGCCATGTAAATTGATTTGTCCTACAAAAGTTTCGTTCTGAAACGTGCAAGGACGGATATCCCGTCCGTATTAAAGCCTATTTTTAGCACAACCTTTATTTGCTTCGGGATTTGTATTTAAATTATATTTCGCACTAGGTTTTATGTTTAAATCTTCTTGTTGTAGGCATGATAGAAAATGTTTCAATGCCAAAGAAGATTCGTGGTGTTCGACTCACAAAACCCTTTTGAGAGAAACAAAACAAAATAATCACTTTAGGGGAAATATCAGGTGTGTCGTACCTAATCACATTGAATCCTATGGTGAACTGTAAAAAAAAATACCTAATCCATTCTGTGGTTTAGCCACAGGAGTCATTTTTCGTTTTCATAATTTACAACATCATGTGTAAAGCAGAGATAAAGTTAGGAGTATCGAATGTTTTGACCAGTTGACAGCTGTCAGTTTTCAAGGGAGAATTTCAGTTGTTTGTACTGACTGACTCTTAAATGGTGTTCTAATTCTCCTACATTGTCTAAAATTGTTTTTATATATTTTTTTTTGTATTTTTATGTTTTTTGTGTTAATCGACATAATTATATCAACCAGTTCATTTTTTAACGTATTTAATTTAATGTGATTAGGTACGACACCCCCGATATACCAATTATAAAATATCCATGTATTTTCCTTACCCTTTGGTTGTACATATTGTTATAGATATATCCACATTAAAGCTCAAATCCTTCTTCGCAACATGATTTTCATTCCTTCTTATCATATGTCTAAATTAGAATTGCGTTCAAACAGAACTAACTAACTAAACCATATTTATTTTGTAATTCTTGATCTGCAACGAGAGCCCTGAAGTTATCCATTAGCAGGTTTATGTCCCCAAAGTATTTATTCAATTCAAATTCAAATATTGTATTTCGGATTTCTCCATATCTGTAGATATAATAGTATTAATGTATTCTTGCTTCAATATATATATTAACACCTATTTTATGTTTTACAATAACACAGACCTATCTACATACATAGAATGACCCAACCTCAAGACCACTGTCCACCCACCACCATTTAGATAATTGTGTCCACTATATGACCATTGTAACGTGTCCACAATGGAGGTAGTCCTACACCTCCTTCACAACAACAAGTCTTAGAACAATTACATGATATACTCTGAATGATTCAGCGGTACTCGGCAAGGGTATTACTATAGATGTAGGAAAGACTAGACAGGGCTAATTTTCAATCGCATTTTTAAAGCTCGAATTTGGGATGCGGGAAGTTTCTCAACACAGCAAGACATTAAATGTCCGATTTGACGTTATGTGGTGTTTGTATTACCATTAGTCGGTAACCAGAGCCTCGGCTGTTTTTCAGAAAGCTGCACCAGGGTCAGTCAGCAGTTGGGGCAAGATGATGTAGGTTTGCTTTACCCGAGACGGTAAGCGAACTCCCTAAAAAGGTATTGTTACATAATTTAGGTAAAAGGATTTTAACCAAAGTAACTTAGCAATTTTGACATGAAAATATAATAAAGATTCATAAATTATACACACAGAAACTCCTAGACCAAAATAATATTTTTCCGACTCTATGTCGTCATTGTTTGTCACAATATCTTATCTAAACATACTTACACCTGTGTCTACGATGTAAGATGGGCACTACAGCTGGGATGCAGCAGATGGGACGGCGTATGACATACATACCTGTCGCACTGATGACCCTAGATTACTTCAAATGCGGGGTTTAATTCACAAACTTACACAATTCAATTGCTCGTTTAAACGTTTGTCACAATCATAATATGAGTACTATTGTAAATATAAAATACTCTTGTTTATGACGCCATATTGTCATAATGTCTTATCTAACCATTCTTACACCTATAGCTACGATGTAAGATGGGCACTACAGCTGTCAGTTGGGACGGCGTATGACATACATACCTGTCGCACTGATGACCCTAGATTACTTCTAATGCTGGGTTTAATGTACGCAGAGGTAGGATGAATATTTATTTTGACGTGTTTCTTTTTCTGCGTAAGATTTAGGCTTAAAAATAAAAAGTGAAAAATCATGGAAATATAAAGTGTGTTTTGCATAATTGTATAGGTATGAAAAAACAGTTAAATGATCTATGACAAGATATGAATTTGCAAAAAAAGTGTTTGTTTTTCAGAAGGAAAAAATACCTACTGTTTAAATATAAAGTGTGATACATAATCTTGTAAACATATGTAAACTTATATTTCAATTATAATAGTTAAACCTAATGAAATTTATCTCTATTCCCCGATGAGCATTTATACCTATAAATAAAATGAAATCTCGTACACAATTCTTAGAAGCTACGGATTGTAATAACAACGCAGCCTAAACTTCTGTTTAGTTCATTGCCGTTATAAAACGTCTCTTAGAAGCCAAGCCACTACTACAAGCGGTAATGAAAAGCTTAAAATTAAGCTATTAACCAACATCAAATTAGGACGGTGAAGTTTTTGTCATCATTAGTGTTGTAATTGGCGCAGAATGAGCATTCCCATTTCTACCTGTATTTACATAGTTAATGGGCAAAATCGGCTAATGGCCGCAGTTTCAGGCCTCGGGGATTCTGCTGCGAGTCAAAAGGGCTTAAGTACTGTTTAATTTGAGTGGAGATACGCCCTTTTTGTATCTGTTGGTAGATTTGTGCATGGCAGGAATTATTCCCGGGTTTAAGGTTGCTGTAATAAGATCGAGTTGTGTACCGATTTACTGATGGAACTTCAAGGTTTTGCATAGTCTTGAACTTGTTACAAGGTTGTGACTGTCAAATTATAACAATTTTTTGGGATCGAAATATTTTCCTTCACCTCATCATGATCCTTCACCTCATAATGATTCTTCACCTCATTATGATCTGCCTAGACTTTTTCCAACTATATTGAGGTCGGCTTCCAGTTTAACCGAATGAAGCTAAGTACCAGTGCTTTACATTGAGCGAGTGCCTATCTCTCTATCACCTCCTCAACCCAGTTGCCCGGGCAAACGCGTATGACTGGTTTTTCAGGCTTTCTGGCTTCTGCCTACCCATAACGACTGCCAAAGATTGTAACCTACAGGGTCCACAATTGTACTTAGCTCTAAGACATATTGTTACACTTATTTTATACATTTCACAATTTCAACCTACCCATACAGCGTTCATTAAAAAGCTCTAGATAAATAATAAATACCCAAGATCTCTAGTAAAGTATAAGTAAATACCTTCGAGAATGTACAGCTATCTTCGTCAGAGGAATACCCTCGCATCTTACAAATAAAACGCGGCGCGGAAACAATTGGGTCGACTGATTGATTGCCATACACACTGCGTATAGTTGTAGACTCAGGGTATGAATTGTGGATAAGGAATACAATTACTATTTTTCAGGTACTTTTATTGATGTTCAACCGTTTTTCCACGGTTTCACCAGCGTCCCATGGGAATTACTACCCGTATCGGGATTAACATAGGTTATGTTACTCAGGAAGAGTGTAGCTTTTCCACTTTGAAAGAATTTTTTAAATCGGTGCGGTAGTTTTTGTAGTAGTTTAGTTCCAGTTGCTTAATTTTCTCTTTTTAATATTAGCATGTATATAAGTACCTATAGATAAAAAAGTCAATCAAAAATCGTATATTTAAAAAAACTCACGCTCTACAAATGGGTGTATTTTGTTTTATTCAAAACTTTTAAATCTTTAGTGAAAACCTCATTGGATTATTAAGTTTCGCCACGTCCTTGACATTCGTTGAAGATCTTGTTAGAGTTACGTAAGCAGATTTAAAATCAAAACTTTTAAATATCTTTAGATTCTATTTAGGTATGTTTACCGTAGGTTTGCATAATCTGGTCCCTACACTTTATTTGTCCACACTTTTTCGAACGCGCTCTACACCTTAACACATACTTAAACGTTAAGCCTATAAAAGCGGTAATCTATAATCGATACCGTTCAACACCTAAGCATTATCCACCAAAATTAGGGAGTCCTACGCACGAATTACGAAAATACGACAGCGGTTTTATCCCTATTTTTGCCGGATAACTTCATTATGGGGGAGTTTAAAGTAACTTTATGAAAACATGGACTTTGATGGATAGGGGCTACAAACTCCAATGATACTCTGTAAAGGTGAGTATAGACTACTACATTTTCTGGAGCATTTCTGTGCAATGTAACATTACGAATGGTACATTACAGGCAAAAGCTCAGTCTCCAAAGCATTTCCATGTAATGTAACGTTCGTGCGAATGCTCGGCGTTATGTTACGGGTAAATGCTCACAGCGTGCGTCTTTCGTCCCTCTCCTTCCGCGTCACCCCGCAACCGCGAGCGCGCACTTGGCTCGACGAAATGTTACACCAATATGCTCGTTGGTTTGAAACAAACAGGCGAGCGTGCTCGACGTTTTGTTCGTAAAAGGATGATACACTAGAACATCTCATAGAGCGGCTCGTTGTTCTGTTACAAGTAAATGTTGTAGTCTATACTCACCTTATTATAAACGAAGTTTGTTCATCGGATTCTGTTGTTTTATGAAATATGGATGGCCTCATCGACAGTGACGATAATTTATCGAAATGTCACCGCCAGAGTGCAGACAAGGTATTTAGTTGATGTCGCTATTAAATAGATGTTTGGTTTGTTTTGAATTGAATTGAAGTGAACTGTCGACGGCAGATGGTTGGAAAATCAGTGATTATTGGATTTTTTTTGTTTATGAAAATGAGATTATGTTATTGGTTTTGACTTTGAAGTTGAATCTTTTTCGTTCAAGCAATAATGTTTATAACAATATTGTTTTTTATGGATTCGATTTGAGACTACTCACAAGTGGGTTTAGTCAAGCTGAATATTTTTTATTTGTAAGATTGGCTTAAACTAAAGACTTTGTTTTAAGACCTAGAACCTATTAGGACTTACCTATTAGTTCAAATGGAATTAGTTAAGATTAGACAAATTTACAAGGTTTCCGTTATAATTATACTCAAAACTTTAAATTCTCACAACAAAGGCCTGAAAACGTCTTACCCATAAAATTAATTTCTAACACAAGTTTCACCTTTAAAGGTACAGCCTTTGTTAGTAATTGGTGTATCTTATCCCAGTGAAATCTTATCTATGCTAACCCTACCCTCGTTTTGGGTACAATTTGAACTATCCCATGGGGTCCTTGTAATTAGCAAGATGACTAACGACATAAACATTATATTAATGTATGTTATGTCTTAAAGGGTTAGGCACAGGTGTTATATAGCTATGTAAATACACAAATATATTTCTAGTGTCTTGTGTTATTTGAAAATGCGTTTAAATCGCCATGTGAATAAACGGTTGACTCTCGCTTGTCTCAGGTAAAAAAATATACCTAAAATGCACTTTAATAGGCACCTAATATAAAACTGACTAACATAGATAAAACTCGTTTATTTTTCTAAATAAGTACTTTTCATGTACGTAAATATTAGATTCAATCATACATGAATCAAACATCCAGTGTGGCAGATTTTTTCATCAAAACATAAGCCATTTGGTCATTGAACGAAACAACTAGAAATAAAAACAATTGCCATATATTTTGACCTTGGCCATGAAAGAATAAAGAGGAAGTTACCGTTTTCCTTCTCTCATTTTGTTTTCCCTATTTTTCGTTTAATTAATTTTGCCAGAGGTGACAGGTCAGTTTTGATAGAAAATGTTCAAAGAAAAGTAACGTTTATAGTTTGTTCAGAGTAACTAAAATGAAAAGTTAGGGAAATGAAATAATTATTTTAGGCGTACTCTCTTTTCCACGCCTTTCTTGCATAATCATCATTGCATGTTTTTGGTCAATGTCCACAAATTAATTATAATGCTAGTGCCAGTAAGCCTGACACCAGTCTAACCAAGGGGTATCGGGTTGCCCGGGTAACTGGGTAGAGGAGGTCAGATAGGCAATCGCTTCTTGTAAAGCACTGGTACTCATCTGAATCCCGTTAGACTGGAAGCCGACCCCAACATAGTTGGGAAAAAAGCTTGGAGGAAGAAGGTCAATGTCCGCAAATGTCAATTTATTCAACCACTTACCGAACAGAATAACTTTTACATTAAAATAACTGAAGAGAATAATGAAAACGTATACAAAAATAAGTGTGCAATTGTATTGTACGAACAATCAGAAAAATGTACAATACCTACGTGCGATTTAACCCCTATTCAAACAGGTACCCTAATCCTTTTCTCAGCAATATTCACACAAAACTTCTTCAATATCTGACCTGCAGACAACCTTCATATATCGAGGGCTTACAAAACGCACACTCATAATCTTTATAATAATTGCTACTACGTGGAAAAAACGGCGAAAGCTAAAAACTGATCATTATTTTTACAAAAGTTCAAAGAAAAAATCCGTGACGTGTGAATCGAACGCGTGAACGAAGGGTTCCGTATCATATCTAAACGAAAATATCGCGTTTGTTGTATGGGAGTTCCGAAATGCATATTTATTTTATTCTAGTTTTCACTTACAATATTATACTTATCATCTGTGTAAATTACAGTTCCTGTCTATTACCACGGTTAATGAGACACAGCAAACGTTCAGATAGATGGACAGCGAAGTCTTAGTAATAGGGTCCCGTTTTACAATTCAGATACGGTACCCGAAAACCACCTTTTTTGAAAGAGTTTATATTTTCAAAATGTTTGTGTAAAATAAAATAAATATTTAACGCAATATGTAATACAAAGGTTAAAATAATATTTTGAAAGGATTTTCTTGACGGTTCAATAGCCACTGTGTTATAACTAAGTCCAGATGAAATTGGAGAACTTATTGAATCCTAAAGGTACAGGTTTGCAACATTTGTATAAGCCATAAGTACTATAGATTTATTTTATTTCTTATAGATATTATTTTATTTTAATCAAGTATGTTACTTGATTAATTGTTATGGATGAATTTTTTGACGCCTTTTAGATATAGTGTATAATATATATATATATATATTTTATTGTTCTACAAGGATAGTTTTTTTTGTGTTGTAAATATCTATGTATATAACTATGTAAATAAATAAATATTTTATTTATGAAATAAGTATGTTACTTATTTTGTAAAATATAGTTCTGGCAGTCGTTGGCTCTAGCTATAAAGATATGCCTTTAACTACCAACGAATAAATAAAGGTGTCATAAGCTTGTCCTCTGTGCATGTATATATGCCTGTGGCACAGTAGACCTAGTCTAACGGCAGAGCCAAGGTTGTGCATCTTTGAAATAGTTACCAAGCAATTTGGGTGAAAACACGGAACAAAAAACACAAAGTTAGATATCTGATATAGTGAACAGTCTGATTACAGACTCTTCTTCAAAAACATCTAGAACCTTCTTCTAGCTATCCATATTTATTTAAAGAGGACTTAGTGTACAAAGGCACACGAAAATATAAACAGGAAAATAAACATAGAGAAGAAAATATTCGGTGACCGTCTTCTCCGTACGAACCGTGTGCTAAATTTATGCGGTTTTTATCAAAATATAAACAGAATAAAAAATATTTGGCCGATTCATAATTTATTTGCATGAAGACACCTTTTTAGTTTTAATAGTATGTTAGAAAATATGTTTTTATAGTATCATTGTTTGGTACATATCCTCACTTAAACTCAAAGAAACTTTCGGCAAAAATTATCGATAATTCGGCTGAAATTATGATTTATTAATCCTGTAATTTATATTCTAAAAAAAATATAGAAAAATGTAAGTTGTGAAACATAATACAACAACGTCTGTTTCCGAAATTAGTTTTCATAATCAATATTACAACCTTAACTTACAACTTTACAAATAAATACAATTAAAATAACAGAGCAAACATATTATCCGTTAAAATAACACCTAGCGCACACTGTCGCATTTCCCGACATAACTTTTGCGAATGGCCAACCATTAAAATAAGCTTTAAAATAATCCGCTCTCCATTTTCAAAGACATAGTACAGTGGAAGCGACGCTCGGACGCAGATGTGTCCTTACGACTAGAAAACTTTCAAAACTGAATTTTCTTTTTGTTTTCCCAATGAAGTTAGATTTTTCGAAAAGCATAATTTTGTTAGGAGTCTTTTAGTTGTCGATTGTGATGTCTTTTTGGTGTTGAATGGATATTTTTTTGTTTTATATTTTGGATGCAGTATTTCCTATTGATAAATTAATTAATCATCAACCTCAAGCAGATACACGTAATATGTATATTAATGAGTATTTTTGTTAACTTTAAATGTTTATATATCTGAGTTTCTGCAACATTTGAGAAACTTAGTCGTCTTGCTTATCATCATACTCATACAAGTCTTTGTCCCTACTGTGAAGGAGGCAAGGAATAGTAATTTGAGTGTCCATCCAGATCTAAATATTATATTTCTTTAGTTTTTTTTACGTTCCAAATCCTTCTCGAACATTCATCGAAAACCTCAACCACCTGGACATTGAACCGTAAAGTTTATCCTTAGTTCTTTTACCAACATCACAAACGAGAAATCAACAGCAACTGTAGGCGTCTTGAAAGCCTATCGAATACACTCGACATGTGTTTATGTAATGTACCATGAAATTGGCTAGCTATTGGAATTGAAACACGAACGAAATACCCAATAAAATTGTAAGAAGGCTTTGTTTTTATATGTACCGATGCTTTTTTAAGAACGACCCCGAATACCTCATTTATTTTTTTGAGAACAACGTTTTGGTATTTCTGAAATTGTTTTTTTCGGTCATTTTAACTAGCGGACCAAGTTTCATTCATCCGAAAGATCTATAAACTAAGAAGATGAATTTGATGGGGATGATTGGCTCTCATTGAGAAAGGCCCTCGTTCAGCAGTAGCCGTCTTAAGTCTGATATCTATAACTTAAAGGATGTTCTAGGTATATCAAGTATCGGTTAGGTATGTATGTGCGTACATATTTTCACCCAATTATGCATCACTCATTAAAATAAAGACAAACATCTTAAAGGTTCTAATAACCATAAATTAATTCATAGTCTCGGAATAAAAACTATCTACAATTCATAAAAAAACAAAAGTGGTTCGTTATCTCAACATTTCAAGAGTTCGCCTTTAAACTCTTTGCAGGATTCCGTTAATGCTGGCTGGAATGAAAATCAATCGTACCTTTATGGTTAGATCTCTCGAAAGCAACGCGGCTTCCGTGGTATAAGGAGTTACGGGTAGTATTCTAAAGTACTTTCGATACGGTTCTTCACATTAATTTCCTTTAACTGTTTGATTTTGATGAGGTTTTTATAGGTATTGTTTTAATTTTATTGTGAACTGGTTTAATGTTAGTGCTTGGAAATAATATGTTAAAGTTAAGCAATATATTGAATATAAATTGTATGGGAAACTATTTAGGTGTTTCGCAAGGAAGCATTTTAGGCCCACTATAAAAATAGTATCCCTTTTGCCCTATTCGCTAGAAATATATTTATTTATTGATTCGTTATATTAGTGAGAGCAAACTAATCCAAAGAAAATTCAACACTGCACGGCAATAATTTAAATCCAATTAACAAAATCTAACCAATAACACACCCATTCAAATCCTTTAACAATAACTCAAACACAAAATGTTCACAAACGCGACACAAGATCGTTTTAACAGCTGCACAATTAGAATAAACGTATAAGCATTATTTAAATAACCTGTTTCAAAAGCCTTATTCGGAATAAAGCTGAAATTTCCTTTGGATTGCACAAGAAAGCGCTGGAGCGGGTAACATCCACATCTGTGTGTTCCGCACCTTCTGCATTCAAGTTTTATAGCGATAATTACAGAGATTATAAAGGGGAACGTCTTTGTTATCCCGGTTCTTTCTTCTCTTTTTAACAGCCTATTAAAGATAAAGACGTAAAATAAAGGGGAGTTAATCCGTTTATTCGACGCTTGAGGGACAATAGGCCTATGGATACAAACAACAAATTAAAGTTTAAAATTACGCTGTTGTATACTCTAAGACTAGCAGCAAAAGGTGTAAAATTGAATAGCAATGTGTAAAGGACATATTTTGATGGTGATACGATAAACGATAATTGTTATGTAACCAAGGTTTTATGATTTGGGTCCTTCATCAAATTGTAGGCGTCATCAAATGGGGAAAAGTTAAAGCGAAATTACACAGTATTTATCTTGATGAAATCAGAGGACAGAAAATTTACAATACATTTGTCACGTTGTTATAAGTCAATCAAGTAAAAAAATATATGTCTCGGTTTGATAAACTTACCATAACTTTTCATTCTTGTGAAAGTTCTTACTCACTATATACATTAAAAACTACATTATTAATAGAGTTTTTCTATGATTTGGCGTGCAATGAAAAGGGGAAATTTTCAAAGTCTATAAAATTGCACCACACTATACAGCCGAGTGGTAAAACCCGAGCATCTTCCAAAACACACATCCCCAAGATTTAAGAAACAAGATACTAGCAAAAAGGTATCATAACAATGCACATTTCTTCAATAAACAACGCAGATTTAAGCGAAGCCTGAGTGTTCAGAGAGTTGGAAACAAAAAGCAAACTTACTAAGGAAACTGTTTGATATTTTCTTTGTGAAATAAAACAGATAGTTTAGGAAGTAAGCCCGTTTATCCTGAAACCTAGGTTTCATTGCAGACTGAACTTCAGTTAGGAATACGCCTCGTATTTCAGAGTTAAGGAGGCCTCTTGATAAAACTAAGTTCTTTGAAGAATATAGAAAAAGCGTTGGCTTTAAATTTTTATTTATTGTGCCTTTATTTTTTGTTACCAAGTAACCAGCTAACCATTTTCATAAGTTTTTTAGTTAGGAACGGTTTCAATCGTTATGAAATGCGATTAAATATTCTTATAGAGTTGCTGCTATTCGGACAAATATAACCACGAATCGGGCAATGACGCTGCCAAAAACAGAATCACTAGTCATCAGATCATCACTAGCTCTTCATACTTTTTGTTGATATCTAGACACACGGCAGTGTGTCCGCCAAGTTCGAGCAAAAAAAGCGACACACCGGCCGTGGGTTATATTACACGAACCATTTCGGGCCAAATTCGACCCCCCTGTAACTCAAAATCTATTTTATTTACGCATATCAAATTTCTAGTATCTGTTGAGACCCCCTCACTTATCTAAAATACAAAATTTCATTAATATGCCTATTGTAGGTCTTGAGATATTGACGTCAGAAAATCGCTATTTTTACTATACACTCACTGACTGATTCACTTATTCACTGATTCACTGATTCACTGATTCACTGACTCACTCATCAAAAACCTAGACCACTTCCAATGGTCGTATTGACTTGAAATTTGGCATGGAGGTAGGTCTTTATGTCAAGGTAAAGGGAAAAATCTGAAAATGGCCAAGTGTGAGTCGGTTTCAAAATAATGAAGGTGTTTTATACCCGGTGTAAATTTATACCCCTAAGGAACTAAAACGAACTAAATTTATCTATATTTATGTAATATATCTTCGAATGGTACAAAGGTTTGTATTTAGTCAAAGTAAAGTAAAAATCTGAAAACGGCCAAGTGTGAATCACTTTCGAAAATAACGAATGTGTAACTTTGATCCACAAACATAATATATGATAACATGTCATTAAGGCGGCCAACTTTCCGAAAACTGAATGCGGGACTTAACCTTTCGTGAAAAAGGGGAGGGGGGGGCATTGAAAAATGATCGGACGGAACTGATAAAATAAAAACCGTAAGCAAAAAGCTATAATTTAACCTATCAATATCGTGTCACAGCGTGCACTAATGTATTATTTTCAAAATCATTAGGCCTCACGAGTTCAGTAGAAATAAAGAGAACGAGATTATATTATAGGTAATCAGTCTGTGCTCCTGCACTGTTGAGCGTGCGCGCAGGTGGGTGTTGTGTAGAAGCGTGGTAGAAAAATACTGATGCGGGACATGCGGGACGCATACAACGTTTTGCGGGACTATTTTACTAATAATTTCAAAACGGGATTTCGTCAAGCATTGCGGGACGGTCCCGCAGAATGCGGGACGGTTGGCCGCCTTACATGTCATGTCAGTCAGTTGGTAAATCTAGTCCATTTAGTTAATCTAGTTCATTTCTTTGTAAGAAACATACTGCATATTAAAAAATCTAAAAAATGAGACATTTCTTTAACTAACTTCATCATAAGAAAAAAATAAAATAAACAACCTTACAAAAATACATGAAATCCCACCCAAAACAAAAATGTGAAAGACTGCCAAGTTCGATAATATGGGAATGCTTCGCCTATAAAAGAAGTGAGATCTGAATAAGTACCAAGTTCCATACACATACCTCAGTTAAAAATAGTTACTTTTTAATGATGATTACTTGGCAAGTTTTAATAGAAAATTAAATACTTGATTCATCGCGTTTAGTAGGTTTATAACAAGGTGTATGAAAACTTGCCAAGTAACATCATTAAAAAGTAACTATTTTTAACTGAGGTATGTGTATGGAACTTGGTACTTATTCAGATCTCACTTCTTTTATAGGCGAAGCATTCCCATATTATCGAACTTGGCAGTCTTTCACATTTTTGTTTTGGGTGGGATTTTAATTATACTATACAATCTACGAATTCAACAAGACTTCTAAAAGCACTATACCCTAAAATAAATACCTACTACAAGATAACTGCTCATATATCAACACTAAAATCCACTCACAAACTCAAAAGCCCTATCAACCTGTAGTAAATAAATCATCACTTAACAAACACCGATACTAAATTACCACTTCTGATTAAATATTCCACAGCTCTCCGTAGTGTCATGCAAATAAACAAACAAACTTTGAAACACGTATTTATTTTAAAGACAGACAAACAGTTTAGATATTAATGAATGTGTCTAGACTTCGACCGAGGACCGAGTGACTTTGGGAAACGGACTTCGAAGTGAGCGCTTTCTTCTTAATTGCAGACTTCGACTGTATAGACTGCTTGAGAGACTTCGTTCAGGTGTTAGGCGGTTCAAGTCTGGGCACCTGTAACAGTAGTTATGTGAAAAACGTTGTATAAATACCTAGTAAAATTTTTGAGGTTTGAGACTCAACTTTATTTGAGGTTTATCATCTAACTGTATAATTTATTTAAGGTTATTCAATTCTTGATGAACGTAAGCAACAGATTTAGGTTAGTTGGGAAGGGAGACTTTCCAAAAATCCCCTTCAATATATTGCGTTCATCTTTGTAAAAAAAGTAAATCTGCGTAAAACATTTCAACTTTACAAATCTTCAAAGACTAATTCGTACTTCAAAAACTGATTTCCATAATATTTTATTGAAACTAAATCGGCAAACCCGATTTTAAGATTACATTACCATAAGCCCAGAAAAAGGTCCGCTTAACCTTTTATGGAAATAAACTGGGCCTTAAATCGTGGCCTGAACAAATAAGGAAGGGACTGGCCCCACCTCCCTTACTTCTAAAAATAATATAGTTGAACTAATAATATCCTTATGGGGCTTTAAACGCTTATCACAAATCTACATAATGTAATCGTCTGTCGAAGACTTGAACCTTATCTTTAAGTGATGGGCTTTTAAACGACGGGGTCGTGGCCCCGTAATGGTCTGAAGAGTCAATCTCTGTGGGGCGTGGATGGGTTACCACCATACATTTCTTACCATGAATATCCCGCATTTATATAAAAGGGAATGTTCAGCGTTCGCCTAACTGCCTAAACTGGAAAGTGGATTCAAGCGGCATTTGCAGAATCAAGGGATCCAGACTACTACTGAAGCAGACTCCTGGAGTCTTTTTGGTACCTCGCAACAGCCACCTTTTTTTGGACAGTGAGTCACACACTACTTGAATGTGTCCCAAAAGGTGATAGTATTAAGGCATTAAGCTAATCCGAGGATAACATAATATGATCTTCTGTCTGGACTGGTTTTATGGGATTTTCAACCGGTGTCCAGATAAAACTAGTTTGATCTATACTCACTTGTAAATCTCATTGGTAATGAAGTTATCATTCTTGCATCTCGTTGTCCACTGTGGCCAGTATTTGAAGCCTTTTTCTTCAGCGATTTTGAGAGCACACACCGTATCATCTCGAATATCATCGTCTAGTAAGGCTGGGGACGAAAAATATATTATCAACTTATGCCTAAACTATAAAGGACTCATGTTCCTTAATACAATTAAACAAGTCTCATAAATGTAATATTTTTTATGAGTATTATAATTGAATGTCATAAAAAAGCTGAGAAATTACCCATGTGTTAGGTTGCTTACGTGCCTAACAAACACTATAAAAATTTACCGTACAAATAGAATAGAATACCTATGTAATAAGTCTTTATTTAAAGTAATTAAATAACACTTAAGAACGAACCACACTTCCGTATTAAAAGAATTTCTACTAGATAACAAGATAACAAAATGAAATTTTTATGCAATGTAGACATAGGCTGTCTACATTGCATTCAATTAATGAATTAATGAATACATATTAAAATATAAACAAATTGATCAATCTATGCACACGCATGCGGTCGCGTGATAACCTGATGAGATTCATTAACTCACTTCGTAAACAGACAGATTGAAATAATACATTTTGATAATAAACAAATTGACAGCTGAACAGCTAAATGTTTTGAAATTATTGGCATTTCAGTGGCTTTTAGACAGACAAGTATTATTATGGTTACATAATCATCACGGTATCGAAAACTATAGAACAATATTACCAAGCTAATGCAGGATTAGAGCATCGTTAATTAGAATATGTCATTACCTTGATAGTATTGAACAGAAATAAAACAAAAGCTACCAAAAAACTAAGCCAAGCACTAAGACAAATAAATAAAATATGAAGAAAAATAAAACTGTTTTACTACTTTGCTCATACTAATAAGCTCAACCATTCAATCACTCAAGCACAATGTCACCAAACATTTAGCAACAAAATCCTTATTACGGTAAACCAGAAACTCACGAAATCAAATAAACTAAAGTAATGCTCGTAAAAATGTTGCTTAACTTTCCGCCACTACAGAATCCTGATTTATACTTTCCTACTTTAATATTTCCACTCGAGTGGTACAAAGATAACGCTGGGAACTACCACAGGCTTTCGATAACTCACTCTTCTACAATCTCGAATAAATCCGAAACTTTTAAATATCGTGACTTACGCCCCGATACTATGATTTACAACACCATGATAAGCGAACACGGAACAGTGCCAACCCCTAAAAAAATAAGGCCGTAACTCGCAACGTTATGTTGGCAAAATTACCTCCGTAATACAAATAGGTACTTAAGCTTTTGTTGCCATCTTCCCTTATGAGAACAAAGAAAATCTTGGTTATCATGTTGGTTTTAAAAGGAAGACATGACGATATAAAATATGAGCCTGTTTTCTGACGAACAATTTATCATGATCTAAATAAGCGCTCATTTTCGTATTTGACTTTTAGGGGGGTAATAAGTCATGGTGACATACCTTCAGAAAATGGTATTGAGGTCGTTAAGTCATTTAATGATCATGCAATGAAAGATTGTTTCCTTTTAGACTTTGGAAATTACATACGGTACCGAATATGATTTACGATTGTTTACAAGTTAACTTGATGGCTTTATCCGGATGACGAAAACAAAAGAAAAGCGAAGAGTGAACTCTTAACTGATGATGAGATAGATGTAGCAAAGAAGGAAAAATACTAAATTTAAATACTACTAACAAATCAGTAGTACTTAAAACAGAAACTGAAGTAACAGATCCAACGAAAGCGCTATACAATACACTTGACCAAAGCCCATAAACTTTTGATGTAAAACGTAGACCATAAAATCTGGGGGCTACGAATTGTTTGCTATGTCGTTCACAGATTGCTACAATCGTGTCTTTGTCAATTACCAACATTGTAACTAAGCAGTTACAAAGAAAGTTACATTAGGGTGTTTCTACACGGTGTATGTATCTGGAGCAAGTAGACATGCACAAGATATCTGAGCGCACGCAACAGAGCACGTGGGTTGGTAGCTTTACTTTGGTATGTGCTTGAGTTACTAGACTTGCACGTATTTTTAAGGGTGCATGTAGCTGGAGCAAGTTAACATAGGCCAGTGACAAGAGTACGCGGGTGGATATTTTGCTTTGGTATATGCTCCGTCTGAGAGGAGGCCGCAGCCCAGCAGTGGGATGATAAAAAGGCTGTAACTGTATATGCTCGAGTTACTAGACTCACACATGTTTTAAGGGTGCATGTAGCTGAAGCAAGTTAACATACGTAAGTGACAAATGACATATGGTACAATTAAACATGGTACATGGATAATTTGGACATGAACGAGTCGGTAGATCCACATGTATTTAAAATGCATGTAACCTGAGCGAGTGCCTCAATATGCGCAAGCTACTTGCACCGTGTAGAAGCACCCTTAGTTGAAGAAAGAAGCTTTAGAATAAAAGAATCCTCTGGTCATAAAGATTGGAATATGGTAGTTACTGTTCAAGACGGAGATAAAGAATTCTCGCCGAATAAAATTGAAGTATGCAGTGCAGATGATGACGGTTATGAGAATTTAGGAAGACCAAAACGACGTATGGATTCTTTTAAAGATGTGAATAGTGATTTAGTAGGTGATAGATTTTATGAAAGAAATATAGACAGTTAAATAAGCGAACTTGATATAGATGGTGTTTTAAAGGACCTACTAATACTTTAGCAGAAAATTGTTAACAAGTCAATGGTAGGAGTCGACGTGAGTTGTATTAAATAATATAAACTCCCAGAATGAATCGTATAAATATATAAGCAACTCTTTTCTCACCTTCGCAAGATATATTACAGAGTCCACCGCGTTTCTTCTCACGACACCACTCTTTTGGAATCTAGAAATCAAAGTAGAGGAAAAATATAGGAGGAAAATATCAACTTTAATATTGATTTTATTTAGTAGGATAACTTTAATTTTGTATTCTGGGGATTATGAATAAGGAAATATTTAAGAACTTCATATATAATTCCTTTATTAGAAAAACACAAATTATTTACCTGATACAATCCATAGAGCTTCTTGCCACTTGCTTTGACAGTCAATAAGCTAGTGTCTCTTTTGCTCACTTTTTCAATCAAACATACCCCTGAAACAAAGAAACAGTTATTTGAAAACTGTAGACACGACATTTTCTTTATATTATTTTCAAGAAAGCATATATGTAAGAAATCGATAATAATGATCATTTCTATCTAATCTAATCTAGCTTAAATACGAAGTAATCGTAAATTTATCGTTATTCAAAATCTAACCAGAACCACAAAAGCCTTTCGTACAAAGTTGCTTAACCTCTCAATTGATCTCACAAACTATGCAACCACGAACCCTCAAACTACCTTCTATTGTTCACTAGATATGCCCTAATGTTTATTATAATAACTAGAACCACTCAACTCTGCAAAGGTCATTGCTACGAGAAGTTCAAGGTCAAGGTCACAATGCTAGGGATCAATTAGTCAGAGATAATATCCCGAGAGGGATCTGTAGCCAATTTGTAATATTGCATCGTGTTATTCTGATTAGGTTTGGTATCTAAACGTATTTGTAACCGTGACATGGCACGGGATATATATCGGAATCAAAATATATTTTTAATAAAACATTGAGTACGTAAAATGTTAGTGTAGCTAAAGACATCCTGACACATATGACAAATGTTATTGACTTACATAAAATATGTTTTATTTATCATGATTTGATAAATTATTGTGCAAATAACCGAAAGATGAACTAACAATCGAAGACAGTAATACCTATTATCACAAAAAATATTCATAGACATCTGAGATTCAGCGAGATTGTTTATTAATCACAATTCAAAATTTATTGCACACCAAACGCTTATTTATAAGTCAGTGTCTTATCTCAATTGTTAAGCCTTAAATCCTAGTTAACACTACAATAGAATAATTTAACGATAGATGGTCTAAAAATAATTTAAAGAAAGGGCTCAATATAATCTTGAATTTATCTTCGAGAAAATCCCACTTCTCAAGTACTTTTAAACATCAGCCTGTCTATACCCCAAGGGGCTCTATTTAAAACTAAAGTTTCAAGGTCACTGCTCTTTGTATACGGAGGTCAAGGTCATCGTTTGTGATCACCGCGGAGTTCCATTGTGTGTTTAAAATGGCGATGTTCTGCATAGAAAGTATTGTGGTTTTTGTATTGGATGAATTGGTGCGAATTTTTCATGGCTATGTGGGTACTTATAAAATGTATTTTTTTACATAAAAGTACCTCGTTCGTATAAGTAACATTTAGAATAAGGTAGCTTACATAGGCAATAAGTGTTCTGATATTTACTGGATATCTAAAATTATTATTATTTTAATTGCACTGCAGAATATGAGCTAACTAGGTGTTATCCCTCGCGTCCCGTGAAAACGAATGTCCGTACCTGGATATAACATAGACCTTGTTACTTGAGGATAGTGTAGCTTTCCAACAGTGAAAGAATTGTTTAAATCGGTTCAGTACCTAGTTACGGAGCCTTTAGTATACAAATCAACAAACAAAAAAATAGTTTCTCCTTGTTATATAAGTATAGATAACATTAGTAAGTACTAATTATACATAATTAAGTGTATAAGTAGTACCTAGCACTTCAACTAAACGCACGTGTGATATCTCGTGAAAGGTTCGAGAGGTTATCAGAAAATATTAATTGATGCTAATAAATCGTCTATTTAAAAGCAACTGATTAAATATTGTAAACGTTCATTTAGTTAATTCCTCGAAAGCCCTGTATAATGAAACTGTATCTTTTTTTATTTATACATTTACTTGGAGGTTCTAAACAAATTCCATTTTTTTTTGTATTTACCAATTAATGAAACATTCCTAACTAGAAAGCTAAATCTATACTAATATTATAAAGCTGAAGAGTTTGTTTGTTTGAACGCGCTAATCTCAGGAACTACTGGTCCGATTTGAACAATTCTTTCGGTGTTAGATAGCCCATTTATCTTATATATCTATCTCTTCATATATCTATCCGGGTTCGTGCAGAGGTTCCCACGGGATGCGGGTGAAACCGCTGGCAGAAGCTAGTAAGGCGAATAAAATTTAAAAGCCAACTTATTGCTTAGAAGCTTAAAAACGTTAAATGTTCATGTCAAAGAACATAATTTTTATTATGCAAAACAATTTTATAGTCGTTCTGTACGTGACTTAAATATTGCATTTACTGCATAATCACGTTTCTATGCAAAACTAATGACTTTTAATTAACTTTTTTAACTTTAACTTGGACTTATTTTTAAATCTTTTTGATGTCGGTGGCATATTTTTAAGATTTAGATTATTAAAATTATATTAAATATCCAAAGTTAGCGTTATTCATTTATTAACCGACTTCTTGAGGGGAGGTTCTCAATACGGATGTTTGTATTTTTTATCGTCAATACCTAGTGCTTATACATGAGCAAAAATAATAATTACCTAAACCTAAAAGACTACCATTTTTTTTCTTCTCAAGGTGTCTACACACCAAAGCCTCTGAGGCCGGCGGCACAGCCCGGCGGCCCAACCCGCCGGCCGTATTTTGTACAATCATGCCGCCGGCTTGAGCTCGCGCGGGCAAGCCAGCGGGGCAGCATGCCGATGCTGCCGACATCCCTCTCCATTCACTCAGTCAGCTGCCCGCCGGCTTTCATAGAGTATTTGACAATTACTAGAACACCACATGCCGCGGCAGTCGTGCCGCCGGCAAAGTCGTTCGGCTTGGACATTCTGAAGCCAGCATTCTGAGGTCAGCGGCTTTGGTGTGTAGACCCCTTACGAGTAGTTAAATGGAACTTGAAAATAATTAAGGGGAAAACCTCCCTATAAAAAAACATTAAATTAGCAAAGAATAGTCCCACGTTTTTTTAATTTATAAACTTGTATTGCAATAAGGAATAATGAATTACAACTGCAGCACTCCGCATTAATTGTAACTAATACATCATAATAAGTTACTTCGTTCTCAACATAATGATTGCAGTACTTAGAGTACGTAACCAACCGGATTCGCCATTAATACAAGTCGCTATGTTAAAAAGTTGGCTTATTTACGCGCATAGGCTAAGGTAACGAAGCCTATAAGTAGCTTAATAATACATTTTCGATCACATTGTTATACACGCACAAGCACATAAGTAATTGTCAAAGACATGCATTCACTTAACGCATACAGAAGCATGCAAGTATGATCGACGCTGTCGTTAAAGAGTTTGTTGCGCCAGTTCTTTTTCTAAGCAAAAACACTTCAGCCTCCAAAACCAAGTGGTAAAGGGAGGGCATTTTGTCGCCTTTTTTATATTTAAAAAGTGCTGATTAATCAGCTTAATTTGAATTAAAGTTGGTTTGAGCTCTCGTGCAGTGGCGTCGTCTCCTGTTGGTTAAAAGCTCTAAGTAACAGCAATAGAAAACCAGTAGGTAATTGCGTAACAATTATAGTGCAATTTGTTAGATATTTATCATACAAAGAAACGGTAAGAATCTCGTGTGGTAATTAAATTACAGTCAAATTGATCGATCGGTCTGCGAAGCAAAGCGCGGTCGAGTAATGGATGGATCAACATAATACATTACAGTATTAAGCAGGATGAACTTATAAATAGTAGAAAAATTATGTGAGTGAATAATAATATTACCTAAGTACAAAATTAATTTGAAGAAGTCTAGACAGTGATTTAATTTTAAAAAAAAATAAGAAAAAAATGAATCATTGCAAAATGTCGCTCCAACTCCACAGAAATCATAAAACAACTTCCTGCATGACGCGATTTGTGACTAAACATCGAAGAGGATAATATGAGAAATTTAATAGGTATACCTGCAGTTCTACCTGACACCATAACTTTGTGCTAAGACTTTTCTATCCCTACTAATATTATAAATGCGAAAGTGACTCTGTCTGTCTGTCTGTCTGTTACGTTTTCACGTCTAAACCACAGAACTGATTTTAATAAAATTTGATACAGAGATAGAGTTGACCGTGAAAATATGATATTTTTAAAGAATTCTTAACGGACTTTGAATAATTCTCTAGGAAATGCGATATAACCGAACTCTACGCGGGCGAAGCCGCGGGCGGAAGCTAGTTGATCATAACTTTGGGCATCCCATGATTATCGTAGGTATCCTCAAAGACATAGGGCATGAGCATCTATTGCCAATCAAACTTTGCTATGATACCGTTGACTATAGAAACTTCAATTATTTAATACTGTAACTGACTTATTTACACAGGATTAACAATTGTAAACTTATATATGTGTAAGCGATTGTAAATAAGTAATAGAGATAAATGAAATAAATAAATTCGATGTCCACATTCGCTTTACGGCAATATTAATTATAATGCGAAAGTAACACTATTTTACTTCTTCATTCTCTTCTCTTGTTTGTCCGCTCTATCAAGCGATGATTAGAACAGATTTTAATAAAATTTGACACACAGAAAGTCCAGTGCATAAGAAAAGACAGGGTATTTTTCATCCCGGTGCAGGAAGAAGTTCCCTCGGGACGTGGGTTGAACAGAAACATTATAAGGAAAATCTTTTAGAAAACTTACATTGCCCCAAAAACATATCATTTGGCATTCCAATTTTCAGTAATTCTCTCACTAATTTACACCTCGTTTCAATTTTTTTTGCATCACTGACAATTGCAACAAAAAAAGTAACAAAAACTATCACACGTGCGTTCCACATAGCTCTGTATCTTTATATGAACGTAAACACACAAAACGATTATTCAATTAAAATAACACTAGTCCTTATTCCAATGCAATAAGGTTCAATTTTAAATGAGTGACAAGCTCAATGTCAAAGTCAGCTGATTGTTCAACGTGAGACGTATTTTCCGCGAAGTTTTTTTGCATGTAAATACTTTATACTGGTTAGGAATCTGACCTAATAATGTTTATGTATGTGTTGTATAAGTAATCACATTTCAACTTATTGTAATACATTGTTTTGTCTTAGTGCACGGTATTTTGGTTTAAATATAAATAAGGTTGTTTGTTTGTACGTATTTATTTATAGGACAGGTAATATAAAATCAATAATAAACAATTTCCCAGAAAAACATTGCAGACATACCTAATAGGCTAATACTTTCATTCACTGTATAAACTGCAGTTATTTGTTTATCTGTTTACACGTTGGGTACTATCTCCGGAACTACAGCCTTGATCATAAAAAAATAACAGTAAAAATAACATTTTAGAGTGAGAATACCAAAAAAAACATTTTTTTGCGTCTCAATGCATCTCATTGGTGAATTTACCTTAAGATTTAACATAACCAAACACTGCAAATTGACCAGTCAGCCGATTATTGACCCGATGATTGTCAATTTTTTTTATTATAAAATGTTTTCTTTTGTAGTCAGTCTGATACCGCCCGATCTTTGGACTGTGCGCAGTACGATTCATCTTCATACTGATTTATGAACCCAAACAAACTATCGGCCGACTAGCAGTGAATTGCAGTGAAATGATTTATTAAAAGAAAATATGAAGTCTACTTACATGTTCCCAAATAAGTTTTCTGTATCCCTTTAATTTTCAACAGTTCTTTAGAAAGTTGACACCTCGTAAATGTTTTGCTCGTGCATAAATCACACAGAACGAAACATAGCAACACTACTGATAGTAATTTACAATTCATGGTTTTTTAAATAAAATAACTACTAAATAAAATCACTCAGATATTATTTGGTCGGCCCAAGATATTGAGTAGACAAATTGACAGTAAATAATGGACAATAATATCTCGAAAATAACAATTTTATATAACAGTATAACCTATCAATTTTACCTGTTTGAAGAAGATTATTTTTCTGTCTCTTTCTTTTGTACTATGATAGTGTGAGACGTAATATTTTATCTGTGTTCAAGTGTTTCCTTATCTGCTGATGAAACTAGTGTAATGTTTAAAGTTCCTTTAAAGGGATTCCTTGATATCTTCGTTACATCTTTATAGTATTTTTTATAAAAATGTGTTTGTTTTTGCTCGCACTTTGATGGTTAAAAATCTATACTAATATTATAAAGCTGAAGAGTTTGTTTGTTTGTTTGAACGCGCTAATCTCAGGAAGTACTGGTCCGATTTGAAAAATTCTTTCAGTATTAGATAGCCCATTTATCAAGGAAGGCTATAGGCTACTTTTTATCCGGGTTCGTGCCGAGGTTCCCACGGGATGCGGGTAAAACCGCTGGCACGAGCTAGTAATAGATAAATACATCAATAAAAACGCAACAGTCACTTTAAAAGAACCGAAAAATGCATGAATGAAATACATATTGGTAACAATTGGCTCATACCTACGATGATGACAATAACAAAGCAGCCTGCAAAAGTAAGTTGGTGATGTTACGAACCCATACTTGGAAGGAATGGTATACTAAACGTCGTACCTAGGATTCGAAGCCAGAGGCCATCAAGTGAACTTAAGAAAACTGACACTAGGACTTGTTATTACAGCCTTTGTAACGTCCCACTGCTGGGCACAGGCCTCCTCTCACGCGGAGAAGGATTGAGCATTAATCACTACGCTTGCTCAATGCGGGTTGGTGATTTTAGACTATAGTCCAGGTTTCCTCAAGATGTTTTCCTTCACCTTTTTATCAGCCATTAGTGTCCAAGATATACTTATAAAGTACATACAAACTTAGAAAAGTTGCATTGATACTTGCCTGACCTGGAATCGAACCACACCCTCATCGAGAGGTTGGCTCTTTACCCACCAGGCCACCACGACTTAACACTAGGACTTGTTAGGTGATTTTTGATATCTCAGAAGAACATTAAGAGCGTGTACGTCAACCGCGCGCCATTTGGCCTAAAATGGTACTTTTCAAACCACTGTTTCTCAGTAACTACTTATCCTATAACTATGTTATTTTTTAATAACGCAAGGTAATTTCACTGTCTATATAGTTAATTGAACATAAATTTCAATTTGTGTAGTTTAAATACTTAAAACCCCTATAACGTAACAGATGTTTTATAAAATTCCCGTTCAGCGTCTATTTCGAAGCTTAAATTCATGTGAAAACAGTGGCAAATCTAATCATATTTATTTTTTTACTCATAGACGAAATCCCCATGCCTATAGTTAGTTGAAAACATTTTTTGATTTAGGTCTCTATCTTTCAGAAAAAAATATTTTAACAATGTGAAAAATTGTGAATTTCAAATGCTTTTTTTACCTATCTATCTTACTTAATTTAATATAACAATTATTTACTATAGTAATATAACTCTTTCTTTAAAACATAAACTTTATATTATAATTTAATCTCTCGTTTTTATTTTTTTATAAATTATTTAAAAACTACTATAAAACGCTGCACACGAGTCAACTCAAACCAGACCGCCGCAAGGCTTCACAGAGAGAGGACGTGTCGCTCCGTCACATCGCGTAGGGTGAATAACCTCTGCCGTGGATACCGAGAATAGAGTACATTTCAAGCGCGACCAACAAATCTTGATACATTACTATTTTATTTAAAGCTCAATTTTGAAGCATATTTTTTTTATCGATTGAGTTGAAATTTTGTTTGAATGTTCAGTTTTAATGACAATGTATTCTGATTCTATATCCAATATGGCGGTATACCCAAGATGGAGAAAAAAATGTTTTTAATGCATTCCTACGATATGGGTATCAAATGAAAGGGCTTGCTATGAATAACTCGAAAAAAAATGTGTCGCGAGTCTAAATCCAATATGGCGGACTCCTTAGGCTAGAAATCACTTATTGCAGATGTCTGTTACCAATCGAGCTATAATTTTTTTTTTTTTTCATTTTGGATGTACCCAAATTTTGACTTTTGATCTCGAATTACTTTTGAAGCATATAGGATAGATAACTTAAAACTTTATTTGCAATGGTAAACCCAAGCTCTTCACCAATATTTGGCTTTCCGGCAATTGTTGTTATTTGACCACAATTTTTCGGTCTGGATGGACTGGACCATTCATATAAACAATCAATTTTTCAAATCACAAAAAAATCTAATTGAAACCTCCTCCTTTCTTTTTTTGAAATCGGTTAAAATACAGAAACTCTTAACATTGTCATTAATCATCAGTCGACTATTAAGTACTGTTGAAAATTGTATGTAATATACAGAAAGTCCTCAAAACCAAGGTTTTCATAGGTGCCCGTTTTTTTTGCAAAAGAGTGTAAGTATTAACGACTTATTTTCATGCTTTTATATTTTAGACATCCATAGACTTACACTATTATCCCGCTATTAACTATTTACTAAATAATATATTTTTTGTTCTACCAATTTCACTCGAAAGGATCAAAATGGTTTGTGTGACTATACGTGAAGTATGATAGGCACGCACACAGCCGCGACGCTAGTCTGCGCGGTTTTTTGCGTTGAATTACCTAAAGTTGACATCGCGCGCCGAGCGTACACGCTCTTAACTTAAAAGAAATTAATCATCGTTTGTCATAAAGTGATACTTAATAATTGCTATCAGGTTACTTGATAACAGTATCGGTAAGAAATTGATTGTATAAATAGATTTATCATGAGTGCAAAGTTGATTGATAACGATTCACATTTGTTTACACGTTTTATATAGATATTGTTGATAGAATTTATCAATCATATTGTAAAATCTAACATAATAAATAGTAGAACTTGTAATCGAAAACCAGAAATATTTATATGAATACATAATAATTTCTTTAAAAAAATGTTTTGTGTCATTATTATTTTTTCTTTATTGTTTTTATTACTTACTTAATTGTTCTTAATCTACAAATATCTACCTACGCTTTTTAATTTCTGTTTTTTATTAGAATAATATTTAATAAATAATATTTCCACCACGAAACTTCCAATCCCAGACAAAAATAATACCTATATTTCTTTTAAGTTCTGATAGTACCAAACGTCACTCAAATCGGTACAGTACGTAAAAACTTCGACAGACAGTGCAACTTTCACATTTGTAGGCAATATTAGCAAAGATTAAAAATTCCTCTTATAGGTACAGTAGACTGCACATCAGTGGTAACTGTCATGCACTTTAACACAATAGTAATAAGTACGATTTTCCTATAAAACTGTTACCACTAACATAGAGTTGACTGTACTATCAGACACGGCATCCGCTCACTCAATGCACCAAGTTCACTTTTGAAGTCAAAGAGATCAAGTTTTAAGCGTTCCTCCATCGATATTTCAACATGAATGGAGATATCAATCTACCCTATTTATTAGGCCATTGCGTTTCAACTTTGAATGGGGAGATTATTTTTGCAGTTTTGAGTGAAGTTATAAATAAAATACAAGTTATATTGCCGCCAAAGTACTGCTTTAAGTGCATTACGAAGAAAGGTATACATTTCTTTTGTTTTATTTCACATCATGAAGGAACTACCAAATGATTACTTACACACAAATCATTAGGCATATCCGTCCTTCTACGCTTCATAATTTGTATTTCAATTCACATCGAAAAAATGCAACATCACTAGGAGTTAAATCCGTTCATTCACAGTTAAGTTCTTAAATCAAAAATTATATTTGTACTGAAAACCAGCCAAAGTATGGATTGCACTAAAAACTCCATACATTTGGAAGCTAAGCAAGTTATATTCACAATTTGTTAGAGCGCTTTCAGACTAGCAAACTTTTCATCCGGCTGATATACGGCCAGTATTGATTGAGTTATTTCATAGCGTTTTACGATAGTTTTTGTGAACATTCTATAGATATTACTGTTTTTGCTGAAAAGCTATTCTAAGGCTAGATACGGAACGAAATGGCTAAAATAGAAATTCTGAGTGAAAAGCTAATTATTAAAGTTCCGTAACCTAATCAATAGAAAAGGTATTCGATGTGTTACCTGTATCTTTCGAAACTGGTATTTAAAAGTATTTTATTTTTGTTTGAACTTTTTAAATTATTTTTCAATCTAACATCGAATAGATATAAGATGATAAATATTTTAAACTAGCCGTTTCCCCGCGGTTTCACCCGCGTCAAGTAGAAACTACTGCCCGTAGTTATAAAATATAGCCTCGCAGATGATGAAGCTAGCTAACTACTGTAACTAGCTAGCTAGTGGTAAAAGGTTTTCTAAAATCGGCCCCGAAGTTTTTGATTATATCCACTACAATACACACAAGAATACTTTTTCCTCTTTTTTATGTTAGTTTAGATTAAATAAATAAATAAATATATATTAATATATAATAATATTTCACTAATTTATCAGAACAATAAAAATATACAGAAAATTACTTCTAAAATTAAAAGTAAATCTAGAGGCGCTCAGCTTACTCCGAAGCCAGGCCAGGACCCGCCATCTTTAAATGCAAATCTCTAAAATTACGAATGGAAGTTAAAGAGCAAAAGTCTACGCGATAAAAGTTTTAATTAGACCAAGAGACCTGTTTCACCTGTACTCACAGATTTGCATAGATGGTATTAGCTTTATGCATTTACTTAATCGGATTTTCGATTATCATTGTTTAAGTGACATCATAATTTATCGAACATAGTTACTTATTTACTTGTCGAGACAAAATAAAGCATCTATGTAGGTACAACAAAAATATTGGCCCTGCGTGATTGTCGAATCCTTTGACATTATAAGTTATTCAGAAGAGATTTTATGAATCCCTTGAAATACAAACAAATCAACATTGATAGTAGTTAAGGTAGATGGTAGTTAAGGACCTCAAGCCAAGCTCATACTTACATCAAACCGCCTTCATTACACATTTCATCCAGTTGCAGAAAATAGTTTGCTGTCAGTAAATACGCTGAAATTGTAATAATGATCGCAAAAGGTGACCTACTAATTTAATCTCTATCTAAACTATAAAGGCAAGTGCATTATCAAGCAACAAATCAAAATAATGACATCTTAACAATTCCGATGCTTACACACAGTTTATAATATCTCTACTCTCTGCATAATTCTGCCTAGCAATAACGAGTTTATAGGCAATCTGTTTGCGCCTCACAACTAGTTGCAGATAATCAGAGTGGCGCATCTGTGTCCTTTGTCAGTTTTACATGTAGGTGCAGACGTGCATCGTGTTGTACATGCTCCTATGTCTTTGTGTTGTGTGCAATTTGTGTTATGTGGTTAATTTATTGTTTCCACAATATTGGAGGAATAGCAAAAAAAAATATCTGGTTAAACGAAGTTGTTGATACGTAACCTACGTGTCACGTGTAGATGTAAGCTACTTACTGCCTAACTCTCTATTATCTGCATCTTTATCTTTGTCCTACCGGGTCTATATTGTATCTACCTTATAAAATGTCTCAACTGTATAAACATATGGAATGCTATAAAAGAATTAGGTACATATCACGTTATTTGTATTCTTAAAATTCCTGTGGAATTATAAGCACGACTAGGAATGCCAGTTTCAACATAAACTTTTAGAGAGGCAAACTTTAGCCTTCCCTACATAAAACTGCACAATCTAAACAATATTTCAACTTAACACAAATCTTTGCAAAAATATTTACCACCCAAATTATCCAAACAATTCAATCAAAACGAAAAACAAATGCAAGCTGTAAACAAAACCTTATTACTCTCAGACAGGGCATCAACCCTCGAATAAACAGCGTCATCGAACACAAATACACTAAATTGAATTCAACCCTAAAATGCTACAATATCGGAACGTGTAAACAAGTTTATGCCCTTTGTACAGACGTTTGTAACTTGCTGGAACTTGTCCGACCTTTGAAATGATCTGAAACATGGAGAATTAAATGACTGGGGAGATGTCATAACGCAAAATCTTCTAAGAACGTAGCGCGCCAAAATATGGGTGTTCGGACTAAGAGGAACATTACTAATTCTGCCATTACCTACACACCTTGTACAGAACCCGCCAATTATTTTAAAAATAAAATCACCAATCAATCAAATTCACTCTTTAGTGCTTATTACGCTTGACTAAATTCAGTCGTCTAACTGATTCAGTCTCTAAATTCAGTCAAAAAATTAAACGCATTTAGGAAGGTAGGTTTCTTAGTAAATTATTTAGAAACCTAATTAGACGACTGAATGCAGTCAAGTGTAATAAGCCCTTTAGACAAATTTTCCGTTTGTTACTTTACCTACTGTCCTTCTTGTAGCCTGACCTACCTTCATTATAGCATCTCCGCTACGTTACCTTCCTCGGTGGTCTAAAACGATTCGTCGAACGTTTTAGAACACGACCTGCGGGGTAAGGGTTGGTTCAAGGAATCTTAACCCTTTACGGCTAGTGAATTCTTGCGGTTTGGGTATCAGTTTCATCGATTCTAATAATAAAGGATAATTTGGTTTTGAATGACTTTGTAGGAATTCTAGTGTAATTTTATTTCATTACGTATCACGTGTTTTTTTTTCAATCATCCTACTAATATTATAAACGCGAAAGTTTGTATGTATGGATGTATGGATGTTTGTTACTCTTTCACGCAAAAACTACTGAATGGATTTTAATGAAACTTTTCAATAATATAGCTTATACATCAGAATAACACATAGGCTACAATTTGTAAACATATTGTTCGAAATACTAAACCTGCGCAGACGAAGTCGCGGGCACCAGCTAGTAAAGGATAATTTGGTTTTGAGTTACTGTTAATGAATTCTGGCGTAATTTTATTTCTCTTAATTTTTTTTTTATGGGTATTTATTTAATTTATTTATAATTTTAACACATTACAGTCAGAACTTTCTTCAAGTTAAATATCCTTTCTTAAATTATAAACACTAAAGTCCAGGTTTAAATCTATTGACATTTCTATAAAGTTTATCAAAACAATTTACATAACTTCGAACTAGTTTTAACGACTTTAGAATTTTGCTAACAACAAAAATAGATTTTGATCTTTATCCCCTTTTAGGCTAAAGTCAAGCATAGAATAGCTATTTTTAAATTTAATTACTTTTTTGGGCTTATTTTGAAGCGTAAAGTTCTTAAGCAGTTATGACTGCAATTTTGAACAGTTTTTTTGAGAGGGAGAATCCAATCTTTCATGTTTATTTTATTTTATTTTATTTTATTATATTAGGGACAACAAACAGCAGTATATTAAATATTACACATGATTGGAGTACTTAAATAACAGGATAAACAAATATACTACTCACAACGCTATCCACAGATTACCATATTAAATACTTAGCATAGATACTGTAAGTAACAGTAAGGGCAAACTTAAAGGTACTCAATACAAAGTTAAAATTATTACAATTATTACTCGGTTTGTAATTGAAATGGATCTCGGAATATAAAGCAACGTGAAAAAAATAATAAAAAAGCTAATAATAACAGGCACTGCATCTTAATACTAGGGACAAATATAAAGGTTAGTAATAAAATAAAACGGCTTATAAAAAAAAAAATATATACAAAGATAAACATAATGCTAAATACATGCTGGATCAAAATTTAATACATAAAATTTATAGAAAATCATGGCTGTGCCTTTAAAGTGGAAATAATTTGATTTTTGAACTTATTCTTATTCAGAAATATAATATCAATAGATCCAAACTTTTTATTATACGTGTCGACCAATCGGTGCAGTGGTGCGCGTGCGCCTGAGTTAGTACGACGCAGATTAGTGGCAAATAAACTGCGTGAACGCACTTCTCTACTCTGCACTGTGCGAGGGACCAGGTAGCACAGACTTTTCACAAGATCAGAACAGTCAAACTTATTGCGGCATATACTGAACAGGGTCATCATTTCTAGGAGCGTGCGTCTGGATTGTAGGGTCAGGATATTATATTTTTCGAGCAATGATTGGTAGGAAGCCTTTTTGCGAAAGCATCTGTAGTGCATAGAGCGAAGGTATTTTCGTTGGACTAACTCCAATATTTCTATATATTTTTTGTAAAAAGGATTCCAAATAGGGACTGCGAATTCTAATTGTGGTCTGATTATAGATTTGTATAAGTGCAAGTAAGTGGCGGGGCGGCGGAATTCTCTAGCTGCACGCATTACGAAGCCAAACATTTGATAAGCTTTATTAACTATATTGTTCACATGCACATCGAGATGGAGCTTGGAGTCTAACTGAACACCAAGATCGCGGACACAAGTAACATTATTTAAGACAGAATGTCCTAAAGAATAACTAAATTTGACCACTAATTTCTTTTTGGTAAACGTAATGCTATGACATTTAGAGTAACTAAGCTGAAGTTTGTTAGAAGAGCAGTATTCTACGAAACGATCAAGGTCCTTCTGAAAATCTAAACAGTCAGATTGATTAGTGATATTTTTATATATCTTTAAATCGTCCGCATATAGGAGAAATTTCGAAGATTGAAAACAATTTTTGACGTCGTTAATAAATAAAATGAATAGTAATGGACCTAGAATGGATCCTTGCGGGACGCCAGATGTGACTTGAATGGGGCTAGACTCATAGCCGTTTATCACCACTTTTTGAGTCCTATCAGTAACGTAAGAGACAAACCAGCGAAGCAGATTTCCTCTTATGCCGTTAAAAGCAATTTTATCTAGTAGTAACTTGTGATCCACTTTGTCGAAAGCTTTTTGGAAATCAGTATATACTGCATCTATTTGCTGTCTATATCAAGGCTATCAAATAACTGCGATGTGAAAAGGAGGAGGTTACTTACGCAGGACCTATCTTTCACAAACCCATGTTGTTCTTTTAATATCACGTGGCGCAGGACGGGGTAGATCTCACTATGAACGAGTTTTTCAAAAAGTTTAGAGAGCCCCGATAGCAAAGAGATTGGGCGGTATGTAGACACATCATTCTTAGAACCGCTTTTATGGACTGGAACAATGTTAGCTCGTTTCCAAATCTCTGGGAACACGCCATTGGTAATACATTTATTAAAAAGCAAAAATAGAGGAACGCACAGTGTGTCGCAGGTGTTTTTTAAGAAGATAGAGGGAATACCGTCAGGGCCCGGTCCTTTAGATGCATCTAGAGACTTAAGTTCACTCTGTATCTTGTCCATAGAAAAGTGTAAATTGCAAAGGTTAATATCATTATCAGGAGTAGGGGTCGGTGGTTCCCAAGAATTATGATCGAAGGTAGAGGGTTCATATACTGAGTGGAAAAATGTGGAGAATAAATTACAAATAGAAGCGGGATCATTGGAAGAGTGTTGTTGGTAATAGACTGTGGAGGGGATACTGCTACTGGCTTTACGACTGGAGACATACGACCAAAATGCTTTCATATTGACAGCCACGGTATCTTCCACCGTATTCATATATTTTTTATAGCATATGTCGACGTCTCTTTTAAATTTCGCTCTATAAATGGAAAAAACTTCATAGTCGCTAATATTTCCGTATTTTTTCCACTTCGTCCATGCTAGAGATTTCTTTCTGTGTGTGTGCAATAATGATTTAGTAAACCAATTCGGAAAATTACAGCTTTTAGGTTTGTGCGAGGGAGTGTGTAGCTTAATGATATCATAGATTTTTTCGTAGAAAATTGAAACAGCTTCCTCAGGAGGTAAGTTTTCTAAAAGGCTAAGCCAGTCAACGGCTTTAATTTCGGAATTAATCTCAGCATAGTTAGATTTATGATAATTTAGTTGGCATCGATTTATATGCTTTGATATAAATGAAGGTTTTCTAAATGGTATTAATGCATAGAAGACTGGATGGTGGGAATCAAGGGGCAAAAGTGGAACATTAGGAGTATGAGTCACTACATGTGTGTTACAGAAGAATAGGTCCAGGATGCGCCCGTTGTTGTTAGTAATGCTGTTATATTGGTTCATATTCAATAGTGAGCAAAAACTCAATAGGTGACGACTAACATTTGAATACATGCTGCTCGCGGCACATGCCATATAAGTTTTAGAACTGATCCATTTAAGCTCGGGTAAATTAAAATCGCCTGCTAATACAACGCATTCTATAGAGGGGTCGTCAATTAAAATAGCCAGTGAATCAATAAAGTTTACATAAATATCTTCTACTGTATTAGGAGGTATATAAGTGGCGCAAAGTAATAAATATTTATTATTATGGAAGGGGACTTTAATTATTTTATGTTCCGGTAAAATTAATGTTAAATGTTATCGAAGATTATTTTAATATTTTTTCCTTGACTGTATTTTAAGACAAAGATCGCTTTAGGTACTTCTTCTTTATAATTCATGCTAATAAGATCTTCAGTGTCAAAAAACAAAACATTTTCCTACCAAATTAAATATTCTAAAACATAAACAACGAGCCTTTTTTTCAAGTTTTATGCAAATTCTTAGATCAACGTCGAAATGCCATCAAGTCTCGATCTCATTGAATATGCAAATTTCAGGTAAAATTGAAAATGCCGTTCCACCATCCATTAGTTCGAAGCCGCGAAGGGTCCTAACTTGGAAATTTCGGGTTTGTAATCTTTATTAAAGGATTTCCGAGGGCTAGTATTGATTGAGTTAACAATAGCTCTTTTGAATTTTCGTTTTGTTGGCCGATGAGCAATCAGGGAAGTAAAGGATCTGAATTCTCTTGAGATAGGGGATACTTTGTTTAAGTGGTTCGCTTTTTTTAGAAAAGAGTTTTGTCCTGTAGGTATTTTAAGAGGTAAATGAATGGTGGATAGTTTCATTATTTCAATGTAATTGTTAGAAGCGCCTATGCCTTAGAAGTTTAAGCTATGTAAGTAATCTCCACATAGTTTTATACTCAATCACGAAATATGAAAGTAAGTTTATTACAATAATTTTGCACGTAAAATATAGGTACGACTCGATGACAAAAATAGGCTTTTAGTCGATTAATAGAACTGACTTCTTGCTGTCACTTAATATAGTTTAACACATTGCTATATTCAAATAATGTTGAAAAGAAAGATTCAATAAAAAATTACGAAGTCAACTCGGTATAAAAATACCACTTCATTTTCCTTTGCAACATAGTAAGGAAGGAACAAGGAAATAAGCGTCATAACGCATACATATTTTGTCACCCCTTCAGAATTAACTATGAGAACAAAAATAGAAACTATAAGCGTTGACAAGCTTGCATCTTTATGGGCTATAGTCGCTGCGTTTGCAACGCGCCAAGAGTCCGCATTCTAGATATAGAAACTTATCTAGAACAGACTTTCGTCAGCCATCGTCAAATAAGTTAGTCGCTCCGTAGTTCGCCCTTATATGCCCTTTGTATACACAATCATCTTTTGTTGATACCTATATTTTGCGCTGTCGCTACGAGCCAACTTCAGTGCAGTTTGAAGTGTTTTTTTTACGAAAGCTCCAGTACATTATTTTTTCATAATACCTAGCAGATTGTGTAGCATTGAGGTTCTTCGGGGCATTCGCTCTAGCAAAATGTAATAAAATGCGTGCAAACATTTCTAAATCGCGATCTGTATGTTAGTTTTGTAGTCACATATCTATACTTACAAAAATATACAGCAAGAACCACAGACCACGCTCAATCTAACCACCCAATTAACCAGTCACTTCCATATTCTCTATCCCGATATAAAATCATCAAGTGGAAATAATTAGGGTAACCACAAAAACAATTTGTGGTCCGTGACTCCGTGGCTTTCATCCGCTAGTCATTTGTTTTGTCCATAGTACCATTTGTGCCCAACGCTGGACACAAAGTTTGCTTTTAATGAGAGACAAAAATTATGAAGGCGTTCCGTTGTTTCGAATGTGGACTTTTTTGGATTACCTTTTAAGAAATGACGGATAGCAGCAATTTTGGAATTTTAGGCAATATTCGCTTCAATAGAAAAAATGATTACAAAAAAATAAAACCGACTTAAAAAAATTACCTAACACCTTCTATTGAGACTGGACAATATTATTCTGAAGACCGCATCAATATCGGTGCAGCCAAATGTGAGATAGACGCGCACAAACATACTTCTAGATAAAAATTAAAACCTCCTTCATTTGAAGTCCGTTAAAAATTGGTCGAAATTCTTAGTGCTCTCTGTACCTAAATTCCCAAGTAGGTAGGTACTCTAGAAGAGGAGCTTACATAGGGCAAAAGTGAAAGATGGTGCTAATAAACAAAAACGCTTTGACAACCAAAACTATTCAACCAGGAAACAGTTTTTGCAAATATTTCAAGCATTCACAACCCAAAAGTTTCTTAGCCACGACTTAGTGAGGTTTGGCGTTCAAGTGAAAAGGGTCCACTCAATTTCCGTTCCTATTCGTCGTTTCAATGTATCATCTATCTCCCTCCCACTAATTAGAATAGGGATACGGTGAAAGGGAGGTGTGACGTGTAGTTTCAAACGAGAGATAGCGATGTCAGAAACATTCCCCATTAAAATAGTTGTGTCGGAGTTACTTGTCGAAAATGTCCAAGTTAGGCAGCGGCCAAATTATTTTACTTTGTGCTGAGCAGAATACGTTGACTTCCCATTGTTTCTTTCTAGCAAATTTTGTATCACATTTGCTGGCAGTACGACTATGCGATTTGGAATTTTCCGCTTTTATTTCTCAGTAGCGCATTGCTTTTCTCTCGTAAGGTACACCTACACACGTTGTTGCGTCCAAATTGCTTTCAAGGTACGTAGCAAATATTTGAGAAACTTGTGTTGAACAGAAGTTGGTGCTTCAAAAAGGTTGTAATATTAACGTTTTGTTTTATTAAATAAAGTTTTAAGTTAAAGAACAGTTGGTTGGAGAAAGATCATTAACGGACATCAGGATGGACTGTGTGTGTGTATGAGTTGCATGGGATGAACCTAAGTGTTGAATTCCTGATACAAAGTTATGTAAAAAAATGCTGTGACGACCTTTTGTGGATTTAAAATAGAGCAGGAGAGTGATGAAAATTTACTTCAATAATATTCGAAAAGAAAAGGTCAAAGGCAATGCGTCTTGTGAAAGTTTTATTCGTCGTTTCAATGTATCATCTATCTCCCTCCCACTAATTAGAATAGGGATACGGTGAAAGGGAGGTGTGACGTGTAGTTTCAAACGAGAGATAGCGATGTCAGAAACATTCCCCATTAAAATAGTTGTGTCGGAGTTACTTGTCGAAAATGTCCAAGTTAGGCAGCGGCCAAATTATTTTACTTTGTGCTGAGCAGAATACGTTGACTTCCCATTGTTTCTTTCTAGCAAATTTTGTATCACATTTGCTGGCAGTACGACTATGCGATTTGGAATTTTCCGCTTTTATTTCTCAGTAGCGCATTGCTTTTCTCTCGTAAGGTACACCTACACACGTTGTTGCGTCCAAATTGCTTTCAAGGTACGTAGCAAATATTTGAGAAACTTGTGTTGAACAGAAGTTGGTGCTTCAAAAAGGTTGTAATATTAACGTTTTGTTTTATTAAATAAAGTTTTAAGTTAAAGAACAGTTGGTTGGAGAAAGATCATTAACGGACATCAGGATGGACTGTGTGTGTGTATGAGTTGCATGGGATGAACCTAAGTGTTGAATTCCTGATACAAAGTTATGTAAAAAAATGCTGTGACGACCTTTTGTGGATTTAAAATAGAGCAGGAGAGTGATGAAAATTTACTTCAATAATATTCGAAAAGAAAAGGTCAAAGGCAATGCGTCTTGTGAAAGTTTTAGTTATCATACCTTTCTACTTAAGGCGAGGAAGTGGTCAACAATAATTCCGTAACCGGCACGCGCATCTAAGGCGCCAAAAGGGGTCGGAGCGTCTGAGCGGGGCGAGGATAACAATACGCGCGCTAGCTTATAACTAAAAGTCGTAAGCGACAAAATGGTTTTGTAATTTTAATATTTAGAAATGATAATTTAATAAAAATTCCTACTACCATTTTAAAGAGTATGTATATACTCAACTACTAAAAAAGTTAAGAGGCTTAAATCGGTCCCGTTTGCCCATAATATGTGAATCTCTTTTTAAAAAGAGGTATGTTTGATATATTTTTCTCTGTTATAAAAGTTACCTAATCATGTTTCTACAACTAACAAAATAAGGCTTATATCATGAACTTTCAGGTAACCAAGTTGTATTTTGATCCGTTTTGTATTTACTGAGAAAAATTGACATCCTTGGCGCCAAAAATTCCAATTCGTCCTCTTAAGGTCAGGTCATAATTTTACGAAAATTCAGAGTGAACTAGAAATACTTTCGCATTAAAATAAATCGATAAGATAAACGAGAGGTTTCAAAGGTTCGAGGTTCCTAATAAATTAATTATACTTAAAAATTAAGCACATTTTTATGTCATCAACGCCTACTTTGATGTCTTTGACAGTAAAGAAAATTTTACGTTTTTCATTGCAAAATCTTTTACTAAATTAATAATTTAATTTTTATCTTTTCCTTGTAGACAAAAAGGTACTTAATACGTCGAGCAGTAAACTAAATTAATACTTTTATTAAAAAGCTAAAGAGTTTGTTTACTTGAACCACCCTAAGTTCCACTAGTGCAGACCATCATCATCATCCTCCGAGCCTTTTTCCCAACTATGTTGGGGTCGGCTTCCAGTCTAACCGGATTCAGCTGAGTACCAGTGCTTTACAAGAAGCGAATGCCTATCTGACCTTCTTAACCCAGTTACCCGGGCAACCCAATACCCCTTGGTTAGACTGGCGTCAGACTTACCAGGAGCACTAGTCAGGTTTGGAAAATTCTTTCATTGTTAAATAGCCCATTTATCGACGAATCATTTACTTTTTATCCATGTGTGGAAGGTAGCTCCCTCGGGGGTGTAACAAGCTATGGATGCTAACATATTATAATGAAGGCATGTAGAAACAGTCTCGTTAGCAAGAATAAACCACTTTCATCCCATCTCTATCCGTTCACAAAACGACAATTCGTTGAAAAACAAACAAAATTGTCGTAAAAGTCAAATGAAGTCTTCCCCAATTAAGTTAATTGCGTTTTGTCGACAATCACCGAACATCCTGATTGCAAATGTTCGCTTTATAGCTCTATGAATTGTAATTACAAATTAGCGGAGTGGGTCAATGACCTTGTGAACTAATGATTCAAGTTATGTTGAAGTTTTAGGCTTTCAGCTATGGCACGTGTTGTGAGGTGATCGAAACTAGTGGTATGTCAATATATAAACTTGAACATTGAACTTAGTAATTTTGATTATTCAGGGGTATTCTTCTCCTAGGTTTCGGAACTCAAAAGAGAACAACGAAGTCTTACTAAGACGTCCGTCTGTCATAAGACTGTATCTCACGAATCGGGATAGTTAGATAAGTGGTTGATTTTTATCCAGTTCCATTTATATACGTTTTAGCAACAGATTTTTTTGATTGTATCTTCAGAAATAAAAAAATTCATACTGTCCTAAGAGCAAGATTATAATATTTGTCACCAAAGATGATACTTACCTGCAGCTCCTTCATAATCATTGCGTCACCATAAAGCAAGGTTTAAACGAGTTTTCGCAGTAAAACTCCTCAAAATTGAGGGGGAGACGAGAACGCCTTGATAAATTACATTATGGTATGACAATTTCACTGGAAGGTGAAGAAATAATCAGTACTGCGTTTTAGTACAAATGAACGGTTCTTCCTATAATATAAACGATTCTTTTTGTATACGAATTGTAGTTTTTTTGACATAAGCCTCATTAAATAAACATCGGTGTGTTATTGTTACATAAAAGTTAAACGGAGGTTTGTATGTTTCAAAAAAAAAACTTTTTTTTTCTTAAGTGTCGTCTATTTAACTTTTTTAAGTATTAGCACCATAAATTCCAGTCGGTAAGCAAAACGAATAGTTTCTTGTTTATAGAAAACGGACATTAATTAATATGTATTCTTCTTCCTTTGCAAGCCTTTATATCCCTCTGTTAGTATCAGTACTTTATGCGGGATTGCGTTACAAGTAGGCCGAATATTGGTTCTGAAGTTGCAGCCCAATATTCGTTTTCAGCCTGAAGTTTTAAAACCGTTTTTGTGGGTTGCTAGCTCGTGATTAAAATAGAAGTATACTCGAATAACGTGTAGCAGAGCATTAATCAAATATTGACAAAGATAAATTAACTAGGCTAATATAGGAAATGCTGTGCCTCCGGTCTGACTTATTCAGACCAGTATCTAGAGGTAAGATTAAGTTACATACTGTATTACATAACTTTCTTTCAAGGACAGGGGTAAAAAATTGAGGTCATCAATCTGACCTTAACCACTACTTAACCTCACAATTCTAAGAAATTAAATAAACCATTCAAGGAAGTAACTAAAATTGTACTAAAAAAAACAAAAGAAAGAATAACCCATAAAATATAACGTTGAAGCACCTCGCCCATAAGTTGGTTGAGAAGCCTTAGTTGTTTAGAGCTCGTCATTGCAGGCCGACTCTGCCCATAAAAAGCCGAGAGCACCCAAGTACCACTTCGCTGGCATATTGCGCTCTTTGCGTTTACAACAAAAAATGGAAACCTTCACTTATTACTATGGAGTTTCTATTCGAATATAATTTGAGTTTTCAAGTTTGGAATTACTGTGTTCACACTACCCGATTTTGTTTTTGTTCTATCGTCGTATTGTCACAAACAATTGACAACTACTATTTCAATCGATGACAATTGACACACGACAGGTTTTATCTATGGGCTTTTGATGCCTGATAAATTGATTTGATTTATTCCACTTGATATGCGTCGATCATGTCGATCATAGCAAAAGAAAAGGTCAAGGAAAACATCTCGTGGAAACCTGGACTATAATGTCTGTAACCACCAACCCATTGAGCAAGCGTGGTGATTAACGCTCAATCCTTCTCCGTGTGAGAGGAGGCCTGTACCGACCCAGCAATGGGGGAAAGGCTGATGATGATATCAAAAATCCACCAGTGTAAGAGTACTGTAAAGAAGTTACAACTAAGAACAAGAATTTTGACACAATCCCATAACGATCCATCAGCCTAAGCAAATAAACTGAGGTCAAAACTTTCAAGGAAAGATAAGTCTTGGGCTAAAATTAAGATAAACTAAAGCTAATTAGTTAGGCGTTGTCTTTAGGATAGAATTTCAAAGTAGAAACATAAACTGGAACTTAGTAAAAACTACTTCTTGTACTGGAAGTTAGTTTGCGTTTGGGATCGAATTATATTAGTCGCTCCGTTGGCTTAGCGTAAAATAATCTGTAGTAAGTTTGTACTTGGTTATTTTTGTTACTGTTCATAACTTCCACCATTTTTATGTGGCATAGAAATATTTGCAAAACTTAAAACATGTCGTATATTTTTTATTTGGGTTTTACAAACATTACCAGTTAATCTCAATTTTAAACCACCTTTTATAAATCATGACGACTCAAACTTACGAACCCAATGACCCTTTCCATCAATTTTGGCAGACTCTCGTGGATCCTCCTCAATAGATTTCAACCTTGACTACTTCGCCTGCAATATTAGTCTTATAAGGATACTATTACCTCTCAAATGAACACTGATCCTATCAAGGCGTTCCTATTATCCAGCTAATAACACGGTCTGAATTCATCACCGTAAGTTGATTTACGGTAATACGCTATGACAAATGGGCATTCGATGTCCGATACTAATCCATGTGAAAGCCCGCATGTTTGTCAAACGGCTCCGTCAGTCAAAACGTCAGTTGTATTGACTCTTCTGTGTGTTGGTAATGTAGTGTTTATACGCCTTTTGATGGTTGAACAAGTTTCAGTAGTGTTCTGGTCAAAAATAACTATAAAAGAATCGGTCCAATCTTAATGAACAGAATTTGTTTGTCGCTGACAGGCACATTATATCATGAATAAGTGATACCTAATTATAGCAGGTCAGCTCTCAGCTCGAAAGTACATAACAAAGATACTTAATTTTTATATTTTTTCTTTAGTCTCAACTAATATTAAAACTCTTACTGAAGTGAAAACCATATGAGAACTGAACGATGAACAATTTCAACTCGTACGACAACCCCACAAAATAAAGCAACTACAAAGAACAAGCTCAGCAAAAACCATATCGAATCTCAATAACCCAAGAACAATTCCAGGCAAGACAAACAAATAAATGTACGTAATAACCATACTCTATAAACTGGGAGGCATGACGGAGCCAAAAACAATGTAAGCCGACGTCTTACACTGCATATTGCACTCTCCACGGATTATGCTGCGGCCAGCGTAGCGTCACGGATTTTGAGACAAATTCGTTGCATCATAAGCGTAGACTTACCTGGAGATGCGAAAGAGCTGATATGCTTTTTAGGGTTAAAGTTGGTATTTAGTGAGTATTGTGGTTAAGGTGTAGTTCGTCTATGCTGTAATGATGCGCCCCGCTGTCTAAAACCCTTATGTCAAATGGTCTTAGGACCACAGTCTTGTTCAGCACACACTATCAATGTAAGTGCTCTATCATGCCTTGGGGAGTAAGTGAAGTATCTGGTCATAACCTTTTTATTATGAAGATGTGTATTGTTCTTCACAGTAGTAGCTCCAAGTCTCATTAAGTCGGCAATTGCAGATTTGCCATCATCAAAAATATTTTCTAGTTTTCAAACTTGGCACAATTATGTATTCCAAACATATCTATTTCATTTTTCATTTTATTTTGTTTCATGTCAAAATACTAAACAAAATCATACATCTTGCCTATTTTTTCAGACATTACCATCTTTTCCTTCATACACAGGCCAAAAACACAACAATTTATTAGCACCACGCTACATTAAAGTTTATCTTGCGCGCATCTCCCTACCTTCAGTACTGCGCGTCCTATAATCCTTCGTCGTCTAGACGTCATATCAAATTGTTGCGAACATTGTTTTTGGGGATTGACTATATTGTTCTCTGCTTTGCAAACAACGATATTTGTATCGACAAGACGGCAGTCAAATGGTTCTACAACATTTACGTTTGTGCTTAGTGTTGATAGTCTGTTGTTTTGTGGTTTTAGTGCAAGCGTGTGTTTGTGAGCTTAATTTCTTGTGTTCTATCCATCTAAATCTATTTGTGTATCGTCAAATTGAACATATTATGTTAGCGTGATATTTTCAGTCCCGATCGATGATTGAGTGAAGCGGTAAGTTCTTGGTTACATTAAATAGTCTTACATTAATTAATATAAGTGTTACAGCCCTCAGAATTCCAGCTCTTTTTAAAGGAAATAATCTATTACATATTCCTTCAGATGTCGTAAAATATTCATTAAGCCTTTTGCTAATACTTTAGAGGAAACCAGTAGCACAAAATACAAATTCTCTTACACAGGAAAACCTACATTAAATACAAAAAAAAAAAAAAAACATAAATTCCCCAAAATTCATGACAACAAAAAAGCCTTTTAAATCATTAGCCAATAAATATAAGGGTATTGTTTCCGTCAGAACTAAGCCGCACATAATGGCTTACTCCGCATAAAGGGACATATAAATTGCCACCTAAGAAATGTTTCTGTACGTACTCTAAAAGAAATGTTATAAAACTTTTAAGTACGGAGCGCTGCATTTCGTGAAATATGGAGATTTGTATAGAGTAGTTGCAACCAGTATATGTTATGTTAGGTTACACTTTAAAGTGTGTATGTAAAATTGTTGCCGCACACAGCCTAAACGACTTAACCCATCTCTAAATACATGCATTATTTTTAGGTATAGTAAGCATCTTAGTTACCTACATATTAATAAGTATTTAATTGATATGTCCTCCCTCACAAGACTTTGTAAAACGTTAGTTACAATGAAGAATTGAAATTTCAATAGAATATAATAGATTTAGTATTTGGCTACAATTGCACGCAAATGCCAGTACATTTAACCAAGATCTCAATGGTGCCATATCATCATCATGGTCAGCCTTTTTCAAAGTACCACTTCTAGACACAGGCCTCCTCTCACACGAAAGAAGGATTGAGCATTAGTCACACTCGCTTGATCAGTACTCAGGAATAAATGAGTATTCTTTCTAATTATATAATCTAACTGGTATCACCAGCTCCATACAACATTTCAATATAAAGTGGCAACACATCGGCAACATACATAGATCTCTGTGTAATAACGTTACACCGCAAGATATGCATAGCAACTGTGCAAGTAATAATATTATATGAGAACCTACGTAGTTTGTTCGTAAGGAAACATGACGGATTGTTATTGAATGTTTCTCTTTAAGTTGTTAATTAAGGTTTTATATTTAATCTCAGATTAAGAGTACTCGAAGAATTTTAGTCGCTCGGCAGTTTGTTGGGGCTCATAGATCATTATGGAAACAAATGGTAGTACGCAGATAACTGCAGTGAGTGATCATGTATTTGGCCGGTATCAGAACCACTAAAAACATTGATTGAATTCACAATTTAAAAAAAAAAAATTTTCTACCATCAAGTCAACTGTTGGCTCACTGTTTATAGACTATAGTGAGCTAACTATTTTATTTGCTTAGAATTTTTTCGTCTTAATAATCATTGTGTACAAGATTCATATAGCTTTATTTTTAACTAACTTAAGCTTCTTAGCGGCTTAGCCGTTTCCGGAGTCCTAATAAATGTAGATCATGAACAATCTCAAATTACCATAGACTTTACTATCGATTTTTATGTCCAGGAATAACACTAAGTGATACCACCAATAACAACTACTTCGATTATTGCCGAAAAAGCAACAGTAACACATAAAAATATAACAAGATTTATACCTAATAAATAAACATAAGTCAATCGGGATTTACAAGACCAGGGCAATATTTACGAGCCCATTCCATTAACACAAATGGTTCCATCAGTTAAGACAATAATCCTTACTAAAGACGAAATTCTTATATTACCGTACATAGGGAAAATGTGGAGGAATGTGTTCCAATAGTAGGATAAATACAATAAGTGGAACTAATTGTTTGTAGTTTATGTTTAAGTAGTGCTTTGTTTGTGATTTTTCACGTATATTTCAATCTTAAATACCCCTTTGTCTGTAAATAGGAAATCATTAGATGATCCCTGTAATAGTGTCAGACTCTTGTCAGGCTCTTCTTGACTAAAACTTACTGATAGGGTCAACAGTGCAATTCAAACAGTTTTTTTGCGGTTTGTCATAAGATATTTTTTTCTGAGACTCATTACGGGACGTGCCATATCCCGTCATCCCCATCCTTCTATTTGGGATCATTACCATGTCCACTTCAACCATACTTTTCTGTCTTTGTTAAAAGCAGTTAAAGACATTATTTCCAGCTCTTGTCCTATCGCAAAGTGTATTTATATTTACCAGCAAAAATTGCTCACTTCCCAAGCTAAGAATTTAAAAAGCCTAAACTTAAATACGTTTAAGGATAAAAATATCCCTACTTACAAAACTACGTGTTTTTCATATTGCCATAATTATTTTCTGAAATAATCTGCAGCGTCGTTATCCAGTGCATTGAAGCTTGAAATAAAATTGGCTGAACTTGAACATCTTTGAAGCGCCGTAACAATCCTTAGATCTCTGTTATTTATTTATTTAATTCAACTAACGGATTGTTTATTTGATGGTGCTTGGCTTTATTTTTGGAATGATTTTCTTTTTTTGGAATTGGCTCCGTAAATCCTCTAAGTTTACAGCATACTTTGTCAGGGTCTATCCTATCCGGGTAGCTGGCATTAGAAATACACGGATTTGCGATCAGAGGTGATTTCGCTTGTTCCCATCCGTGTCAATGTCAGAAGTAGTAGAAAGTAGGAAATGCAGATGAAAACCAAGTTGTCTCTGCTACTTCTAGGCACTTCTAGTGAGATAATAGTCAAAGTGTGTCTATCAGCAATAAAAATAAAAAACAATTGATATGAGCATTTTTCCACTGTATCTCAAGAGGCAATATTTAGAATACAATTATTAAGTACCCACGATATTCGATACATAGGTGCGTTGTTCCAAATTACTATCAATATACAGCCTGGTAGTACGTATGCAACAGGCTACGCTTCTATAAAGCGAGAGTAATCAAGTCCGTCTCAATGATCGTTTGTAGCCGACCAAGTATTATGCCATATTATGTTGCAGGCATGTTACTGAATCAACTCAAAAACAGTAGTCCCTTGCTTTCCTCTCTAAAACCTATCCATGTTCCTTCAGGAGCCCTTCAATTCCCAGAGCTGCAGTAAGTTCTCTAACAACTAACATTTCGAATTTTTTGGTTACATATTCGACTTCAGAAATTGACAATTCATCACCATCAGATTTCTCACCGTCTGCAGAGCACAGACTTCTGCTTATAGAAGGAATGAGCGTTAATCACCACGCTTGCTCAAGGTGCATTGACAATTCTAGACTCTATAGTAAAACTAAGCTTAATTATCGAAATGATCTTTTTTACCCAGAGCACGATTTCAGCCGTTTCGTTCAGTGACGTATCTCCAGCTTCGGCTGCAACATCCATACATACCTTTACGCATACATCATGCGTATTGAAGCGACTATCTAATATGTCTCAGGGGCAACCCTATTTACATTTTGCAATTGCATTGCAGGTCCGTCCAAAATGGTTTATGGACTGTGAATGGCAGTCGGAGTGTGTTAATTTTTGACTGACTTCCCAAAAAAGGTTCTCAATTCAAATGCTTGTATTTTTTTTTACTTAGGTAACTAGTAGCTGTTTATTCTAATTCAATAAAATGGTGAGGAAACTGTAATGCTTAAAGCATTTTTTTGTTTTAAGCATTACAGTTTCCTCACATTACTCAATTGCTAATGCGTTGGAACTTTGTCACATTAAAAACTCGGGTGACGTAACAGTAGTCGCGATTGAAACTCCTTGCTATTTTATCATAGCAATGTTGCACGAATAAGTTGTTACATTAATGTCATTTTTTTCTCACCCATAAATGTTTTTTTTTTTAATTATTATTTATTTTAAATTAATTTATATTTTACGATTATTTGGTTAATTAGATATAGCTAAGCGGCTAGTGGACAAAATAGATGGTCATAGTGCAGACACAAAAAAGTAGACATGTAGGTTAACCATGTTGACATAAGAACATAATGTGCAAAGGTCGTATTGATAAGACACATTATGTCATAAATAACTTTTGTATTTTTGGTTAGTGAAACCACACAATATCCGCAAATTGTATTTGGAGGAAAACGTATTAAAATGCCTTAAACCACTTTAACGAAACTTCGTAACTTTATCTGTCCACTGATTAGCGGTTTTATCAGGTTTTTTAAATTTAATAATCGAAATTAATTACGTCTTTATCTTAATAAAGAAAAAAATTACACATATTACCAATCATTTATTTCCACACTTTTTTTTCAACCACAGTGTTTTAAGATGGTAAATATACAAAAGAAACGCCCCCGGGTGGGCTCGAACCACCAACCTTTCGGTTAACAGCCGAACGCGCTAGCCAATTGCGCCACGGAGGCGGTGTGAGTCAGCGCGAAAATATAAAACATATTTTATTATCTGTAATTCTTACGTCATTCTTGATCGATAATAATAAAAAATCGATCACTCGATAAAATAACAACAATTGCAAAAATATAGGTATTATCGTTTTTTTTTTATCTCGGCAATAAAATTCAGACGTATAGGATACCTGCAGATTTTCAACCTAAAAGTTATATATATTTTTTTAATAAGGATAGATAAGCATACCTATTACTTTACTGCAGAAATACAAAATACCACTTTATTTAATACCTATTTAATTCTTTTATAGCTAATTAGTAAAAATAGACAGGTAGGTACTCATTTTCTGCAGTCTAAGGGAAATAATTAATGAGCAATTTAGTAGGAAAGATGAGCTAATGAGTGATCTAGACTCCATTGTGAAAATATACATGCTTTAATTTTTTTTAAACGACGAAAGTAACTCGATGAAAATATATTATTTTGAACTGGAAATATCAAGCGATGGAGCGAAGTGAAAAGTGACACACAAAAAAAAAAGGAACTAGTAATACATAATAAAAGCATAATCAACCACTGTTAACATCGTAAACAATTCCCATACAATACCCGGTTGGGTAGTGAAAAATTAATAATTCATAAAAATTACCATCAGCAGGTAAGTTTAAAATTTTGACCAAAAATTACGCAAGGCAAGTGAGATCGACCGCGCATGAGTGACCCGCTACAGGGTGCAATCAAATTTAATAGGATATTGTATTCATGTGCGCGATATTTGCTTACAACCTTGTTAATTTACTGAACGCCCTGTATATGGGTCAAAATGGAAATAATGTGGGAATCATAATGTACGTAAATAGGATATGATGATGCAGTGATTTGGTTGATGTTATTATTTTGGTTGATTAACTTATTTTTTGGGGAAAAAAAATCGAGATATTTGCATAATCAACAATTTGAACTGTGAAATATCTCCACGTCAAATAAAGTAAATCGTCGCTTTTACACGCTACCATGTCAACAAAGTTTCAGCACACGTATATATAAAAGATTTTCTGTAAATTCAGGCAAAAAGACATCACCAATACAAATATGGCCATGTTGATTCGATAATGACCGTTCCAATTTACAAATACCAGCACAAGCCACTTAAAAGTACACATTAAATCTTACAATGTATGCACAAATTAAATCGCAGAATATTTCGAACAATGCGAATTAATTAATCGGATAAAACGAATCGAATACGTCACTTTTATTCGATTCGTTTTATATAGCTTGTTTAATTACCGTTTTATTCACAGATTCTCGTGTTTATGAGCGATTATTGTTATGGTTCGAAATTCAAATCGATTGTTTTGTATTTTCATGTGGACTATAAGTAAGTATACTTGAGGTAGATTAAAAACCAAAATTCTGCTAACTATCAAAAATATGAAGATTGAGCGAGAAATGGGGATGACGCAATAAAACAACCTATCTGTGGAAACATTTTATCGGTGACTTACAATAATTTATATTCGAGCAGCATTTTAATACTCTCCTTCTTCCAAAACAGACATCACTAGAGTGAAGAAAGACATCCCGGTCTTGATGAACTGAAACCAAACATTTCTACTATAACTAGTGTTGGACTTCTTAATTAAAAATATTTGATATCGTTTAATGTTTCCAACATTACGATACCATATTTCATATTATGGAAAGAACTCTAGAAGCAAGGATTTTAACATTTCGTTAAAGTGTCAAAATGGCCAAAGTGTACTTACTTCTCTTTGAGGCATGAAACACGGATGTACCGCTGATACATGGTTGTCATTGCTAGAAGGAAAGATAGCCAGCTATCTATTTAAGGCGGAGAAAGAACGCTTTCTTGCTTTCTCCTTCTCTTTCTTCCTATGGAAGTCTATCTATTTATGGCTCACTTCAAAATTACAATGCTATTTAGCCTACATTTACAGAAAAATACTGTATAGATAAACATACCCAAGTAAATGTCGGCAAAGACAAAGTAATAGTTCCGAATATGTATATCGGCATCCTCTGACTGAGGGCCATATTGAATATCAGCACGTTGACCTTGTGTGTCTTGTTGAAGATATACCATTTTTCCGTGGCTGCTTTCTCTAATGCTTCACACTGCAATAAATAAACATATTATAATAGAAATGCAGAATGGCACATTCAGTAAAAAAGAAGATATTGTCACTACTGAAAGAACTATGGCTCTTGATGATGCCGTGGCTAGACGTTTGTCGATTGTCGAGACTGCCTATCCAACAGGAGCTACAATAGATTGATAATAAAAATATATAAGTTTATGCGCAGACAAAAGCCTTTTTTCTCTACTCTTATAATCCGATGGGTATTATATATGGGGATTATGTAATAATAAATATAATCGAATGCAGCTTTAATTATCTTTTGTAGATGTTATCAGGCCATAGTAGTAGTTGTAGTACTCGTATAATCCGATGGGCTACCTATGCATAGTGACCAGGGAAAAGATCATTCATGGAATCAATACAACAATATAGGCTCTCCGAGGCTTACTGGGTGATTATGACTCATTGTTGCTTCCTGCCAGTTCTCAGATGTCGCAATCATATTACCCTGCTGGTTCTCTTATGGTTAGTAGCTTGTCAGCTTGTCGTTTACATCCAATTTGGGCTGAATCTCACTATTATTTTAAATGTGAAAATTTGTACGAATGTATGGGTGTATGTTCGTTATTCTTTCAAAAACGGTACGAATCAGTTGAAAGGTATGTAGACAGGTGATATCCTGGATTGACGCATAGAATACTTTTTATCAACACATCACGCGTGTGTATCCGCGGCTGGAAGCTAGTATGCTCTTACTGCTTACCTCATTCTCAACCTGTTGTCCCAACAAACAAAACATGAGTACCATCAGAATAAAGCAGAACTCGTGAACGTAATACTTCATCGTGTCTGTTAAGTATTTGCGCGGGAAACAGGGAACAACGCAGTACGTCAATTAAACACGCTAGTCTATTGCACACTAATTTTATTTGTAAAAAGGCGGGAACGCGCGGGACGCAGCCCGCGCACGATGTACCAACATCACGGCGCGCATTCGGCGCCAGGTTTACCAACCTAACATCTCTCCCCTCTTAGATAGGGAATATGCTCTTTACCTATCTACTTAAATTATAACTTAATCTACTAAATAAACTAAACTTTATAACTCTACATCGACTAAGGTGTCGAGAATATTGGGCTAATTGCCCTTCGCCTGAGGGGCGAAACGGCGCGGGGGCTGCGCGGCGAGGTCTCCGGTGGCGTGCCGGGCGGCGTGGGGTCTGTACCCGGTGCGGCCGGCATCGATGAAGCTGGTTCTGCGACAGTTGTCGCCTCTCCTTCCCTCACTGGTTGTGAAGTAGGCTCGGGGTGGTCGGTAGCAGGCGACGTTACATCTGGAATTATGTCGGAGTCCCAGTCTTGGTCTTCCCCGGTTGGCTTTGGTACCAATGTACACTGATGTCTTCTTCTTATTTGGTCCATGTGCCTGGTGACCTCCCCATTCAACTGCGGCACATATACCGTGTACATTATATTGCCGACTTTTTCCTTAACTATGCCCTCGAGCCAACTGACTTTGTTATTGTTAGTATTTTTGGTTATCCAGACAAGGTCGTTTTTCTTGAAGTCTGGTCTTTGTACACCTCGGTAGTGTTTAGCCTGCAAGGACTGCTTACGCGCGACGGTTTGTGTTAGGTCTGTGGACGTCGATGACGAAGACGGTGCGAAAGGGTTCAATAGATCAAGCCGTGAGCGCAACGAACGCCCAAACACTAACTCTGCGGGTGACTTATCAGTGGTACTATTCTTGGAGTTCCTATAATCGAATAAATACTTTGCAATTTTATCGTATATCGTTACTTTGTTACACCCTTGTAAAATTATAGCCTTCAGCCCCTTTTTTACAATTTTAACAAAACTTTCGGCTTGTCCATTACTGGCCGGGTGATACGCAGGTGATAACAAGTGTTCGATACCGTTAAGCTTACAGAATTCTTGGAACTCGAATGATGTAAACGATGTGCCATTGTCACTCACTAGAATCTGTGGAATACCAAACCGCGACATAAAATCGTTCATTTTATTTATGACTGCCTTTGAATTATGGGTTGATGCCATACTATAACACTCGACCCATTTACTGTATGCGTCTACAATAATTAAAAACATGTAGTTGTGAAACGGCCCCAAGAAATCTATGTGAATTCGGTAAAACGGTTGCGGCGGCAGCGGCCAAGGCGCGAGGGGGGCGCGCGGCGGCGCGGGGCGCAACGCCGCGCACACCGCGCACGCACCCGCCACTCGTTCCAGCGCCGCGTCCACGCCGGGGAACCACAACCGCTTGCGAGCCTCTGCCTTCATCTTCACAACGCCGAAATGCGAACTATGCAATTCCTTACATACATTTCCTTGTAAAGTCGGAGGAATAACTACCTTATGTCCTCGCATTAATATACCATTTTCGTAAGATAACTGAGTTCGACAATTGAAAAATGGTTGTAACACAGCGTCAGTAACCTTCCTAGGCCACCCGTTTAACACATAATGTTTAATAGTACACAGGTTAGTGTCGCGAGCTGTTTCTCGTCGCAAATCGTTTAACGTGACAGGGAGATCGCCGTCTACCACGAAATTCACGTAAGCTGCGCGGTCCTCGCATTCCGTGAGCTCGTCCGCTGTTTCCGTCTCGTTCTCGCCGCCGTACGCGCGAGATAAATAATCTGCACTATTTTGTTTACTACTAATGTACTCAATTACGTAATTATATGCGGCTAGAAATATAGCATATCTTTGTAGGCGGTTAGCGGATACCTCGGGAATACCTTTATAGGGCCCAAATATAGCCAGCAGTGGTTTATGGTCAGTTCTGAGCACGAAAGGCTGCGAACGGCCATACAGGTACTGATGAAACCTTTTAACCCCAAAAATGATCGCAGTCGCTTCCTTTTGAATTTGTGCGTAGTTTTTTTCCGCTAGTGATAACGTTCGGGAAGCGTACGAAATAGGCCGTTCTAATTCATCCGAACCTACTTGCGACAGTACCGCACCTAGTCCCGACGGTGATGCGTCCACCGTCAGTATTAACTTAGCATTTGGATCGAAATGTGCCAAGGTTTTATCAGACGCTAAAATGTTTTTTATTCGGATAAACGCGTCATTGTGCCTACGAGTCCATTCCCACTTAGTATTTTTAGTTAATAAATCATATAATGGACTTAATACCGATGACGCGTCTGGCACAAAGTTACGGTAATAATTCGTTAGACCTAAAAATGACTGTAACTGTGTTATGTTTGTCGGTTTAGGAGCTTGCAAAATTGCCTTGACTTTGTCTGGCGATTTCCTGACTCCGTGTTTATCTATGACATGTCCTAGGTATGAAATCTCATCTTTAAAAAATTCACATTTACTCATTTGTACCGTTAACCCTGCATCATCTAAGCGTTGCAAAACCGTAGTGAGTCTTTGTTTGTGTTGGTGTCTATTTGAGCCCGTTATCAGAATATCGTCCAATAGAAAGATGATTCCTTCAATTCCTGAAAGTAAACATTCCATTGCGCGTTGGAAAATGGCTGGTGCGCTAGACAACCCGAACACTAATCGCGTGAATTTAAAAAGGCCGCGATGAGTATTGATGCATGTTAACATTTGCGATTTTTCATTTAAAATAAATTGATTATATGCCATAGATAAATCTATTTTACTAAATTGTATGCCTCCGTGTAGCTTAGCTAATAAATCATTTACCGTTGGCAAGGGATATTTGTCAATTACCAATTGTTTATTGATTGTAACTGAGTAGTCGGCACAAAGTCTGATGCTGCCGTTTTTCTTAAGCACGGGCACAACGGGCGACGCGTAGTCTGAGTGTTCAACGGGCTTCAAAATGCCTAACGTTAATAATCGGTCGAGCTCCCCGTCTAGTTTCTCTCTTAGAGCATAGGGCACCGGTCTCGCCTTAAAAAAAATTGGGTGAGCATCATGTTTTAAATGTAAGTCAATCTTATATTTGTTAAACGAACCGAGATTACCTGAGAAAACTTTAGGAAACATTTTACAAAGCTCCTTATCAATACTAATATTAGACTCGCAAGGCGTTTGCTGATACACGACGTGCACGCGCGCAGCTGCGGGTTCCGCCGCTGCCGCCGCCGTCGCCGGCGCTAGCTCGAGATTGAACTCACGAATAAAGTCGCGGCCTAGTAGCGGGGGCCCGTCTGCGCGCACTACGTACACGTTAAGTGTATGTGTGCGACCTAAGTATGATATAGGCAACAAAACAACTCCAATAGTTACGATGTTTTCCCCAGTATAACTATACAGTCGTTTTTTAGTGATTGACAATGGCAACTGCTTAAAATTCGAGTTGTAAGTTCTTTCCGAAATTACGCTTACTGCTGAACCGCTATCAATCTCGAACTCCAAGGCTAGACCACTAACCGTCACTCGCTCTGTCATGGGTTTCCCTTCTGTGCACCGAATATTATAAAAACACTCACCGTCGTCGTCACTGTCGTCCACCGTACCTTGTTCGACGTATTTCACTTTGCCCTCGTTAGGACACATTTTACGCAAATGACCTTTATTATTGCACTTTTTGCACTTGAAATTTTTATACCGGCACTGATTGGATTTATGGTTGGTGAACCCACACACACTGCACTTCTCTTTCTTGGAGATACTGAAGACGCCATCCGCGGCTGCAGCGGCCGGCCCGCCCGCCGCCGCCGGCATCGCCGACGCCTGGCGTGCACACCGCACGCTCTCCGCCAAGTCGATCGCCTTTGCGAGAGTCAGCTCCCTCTGATCCTGCACGAACAACTTGTCGCGCTCACGTCCCGGTGACATGCCCATAATGAATTTGTCCAGTAAAGCTTCCTCCAAATTTTTGAATGCGCAGTGAGTTGCCAATCCTCTAATTCTTGCCGCCCATTGAGTGTGCGTTTCGCCTGGTCGCTGACTTGCTGCATAGAAAATCGACTTCTCTGCAAACCCGAACCTTTTTGGTGTGAAGTGGCTGTCGAGTAGTTTTACGATCGCGTCGTAACCCAATTCCTCCACCTTGTTCGGTAACGCCAGGTCACTAGTGAGCTTGAACGTTGATTCACATAATGACGTTAATAGTATCGCCCGACGCTTGATGGTTGCTTTGTCGGTTTCAAAATTTATGTTATTAGCGATAAACCATTGTTCTAATCGCAACTTAAAGTTATTCCACTCTTGTGATGAGTGGTCAAACGTTGTCAGAACGCCAAAAGTCGCTCCCGTGTTCATATTTCGATATATGAGTCCGCTCGTCGCCACTTGTTAAGTATTTGCGCGGGAAACAGGGAACAACGCAGTACGTCAATTAAACACGCTAGTCTATTGCACACTAATTTTATTTGTAAAAAGGCGGGAACGCGCGGGACGCAGCCCGCGCACGATGTACCAACATCACGGCGCGCATTCGGCGCCAGGTTTACCAACCTAACAGTGTCTAATGATAATTTATCCTGAAACAGAAACTAGTTGGTTAATTAAACAAAAACTTGCACTGCGGTTGCCGAGGTTTATATTAGATCAAGGAGAATGCAATGACTAGCGGAGATGTCATAACGCAAATTCTCCTAAGAAAGTAGCGCGCCAATACGGGTGTTCGAGGGACGAGGAACGTTACTAGCTCCGCCATAACGCTCCTTTTATGCAATCCGCTCATTATTTTCAAATTAAAATCACCAAGCAATCAAGACCAATCTTTGACAGATTGGTTTTGTTGGTTGGTTGTCTCGTTAGTTCTAGTTACTGAACACGTCTACCGTTCGTTGCTTGACCTACAAGAAGGCGCCTGACCTACCTTTTATATGGCATCTCCGCTATCTCTCTTTCCTCCGTGTATTAGACGGTATCAGATTCTCTTGTACTTGAGTATTACTTGTATAAAGTTTGTTTTATAGCAGTTGTTTCAGGAATCGATGTTTTGTCTTATTCGAAAGCAATCGATATGTGAGGTTCGAAATTTAATCAGTGTTCCGTCTTCAATGGTAAATACAGAACAGCTGTGTGATGTGAGAGACTTTGTAGGTCAAGCTTAGACGGTATTTGAATAGATGATCATGACTGTATTCTATTCAACTATTGTAAGTGATTTAATATCTATCTATTGCAGTAGTTTGCTGTATTTCGTTGGGGTAAAAATTCATCAAACACCATTTATATAAAGCGTGATCTAATTAGTAATCATTTTTATGTCTTCTAGTTCAAAATAATCCCAATCAATATTAATAACTCCACGTAACTAAACATAAAAATTGATTTCCCCTAACACAAAATCTCACAGAATTAATAACATCGAACTTCGAAATATTTCACATAGCTCCAATCCCGAAATCAAACTGCCATTACGAAAAGGGACTGAGGCAATAAAATTTAATCGTTCAAATTACTAAAGTTAGCATTACTTACCGATATTGCTATTTTCACAGAACACATGCAAACTAGCATAATAGCAACTAATATCAATGTTAAGTAAAATGGACGACAGATAACGTTGAGTCGATTGCTGAACCTATAAAAACAGATATTTGGATTCAGGATGTTTGTAGCGATAGCAAATGTTAAAATATGTTTTTAGGTTGCTGTTGTTTTTGATATTCAATTGGAAATGGAAGTTAGAGTTGAAATTGTTGATGGTATGATAGTTTTTATTCATTGAAATGTGGAAAACTTTGAAGTACTCATAACATCTTAACGTAACTCTTAATATAATTTGACTGCCATTGAGGGTTATTCAAATATACCAAAGACAGCTTTTAGGTTGCCACCATACATTTCATCATCATCATCTCAGCCATAGGACGTCCACTGCTGAATATAGGCCTCCCCCTTAGATCTCCACAGATACCTGTTGGAGGCAATCTGCATCCAGCGTTTTCCGGCGACCTTTATAAGGCCGTCTGTCCATGCATTTGGCAAAAACCAAATTAATAGCTAAGTTTTCTTATACATATAAGGGATCTTACTAACAAAATGATGTTCTGTTTACCTTTTGATCTTCACATAGTGATCCACACACTGTGAATGAACCAAAGTACAATAGGTTTGCCATTCTTCATCTTGGACTCCAGTTACTTCCAGTACCAACTCATTCAAATGGAGAAGAATAAATGTTAATATTCTTGTCTGACGAATTACTTGACCGATAAGAAGGATTATTGTTGATTGTAGACCTGGATAAGCTGTAAGAACAGAAAATATTTCAATTGATTGAAATTGGTAGAAATTATCAAATGTGATTCATTCAAGACCAGTCGTGAAGTCGGCCTCATTTCTCAAGCTTTGTGACCTAAATAGAATTTATCCTTTACTTACCAATGCAACACAAATATCCAGCATACGCATGAAATATGAAGGAAACAATGTAGACAGTATAATTTTCCAAACTCCACGGGAACCACATGTCGAAAGCTGAAACATAATAAAGATTTAATTTTTATTAAATCGAATTAATTTTATTTAATCTAACACTGAACATGGAAGAAGTTATTGGCCACTTTATCACTACTTTCATATTAGTCCTTAATCGGTTTCTTTTAGATTTAAAAAAAAAATGTGCTTTTGTCACAAATATCAAAAACTTAATCTTACCCAAAAGTCGCAAAGATTTATCCTCCCTCACAATCATCAAGTAAATTGGAGTGCAAAGATACAAAGTAGCACACACGAAAACGCTCAAAACATACGTTTTTAACAAAACCCTGGTGTACTTAAACAGCTTATTTTGCGAATCAGTAACCAGTTCTCTTAACTCATGTATCTTTTCTCCTTTTGAGGAGACCAGAAATATATGCTTTATCAAAGGCATTCCCATCATCCCATCTTGAAAGGCCATCTCTTCCAAAAATCTTCGAAACTTCTTTCGGAAGATCAGACAGACCCATATAGAAATTGTCATAATGACTCCCGTTGTCCAGATACAAGCTCCTTGTATGCAGAGAAGGAAATCAGTGTAGCTGGTAGCTACAAAACCAGTGGTGAAAACGAAGCATAGGTTGCCTACAATAAAATTGATGATCTGAAGAAGTAGCCACCGCTTAGAATTCCAATTGTTTTTGGCAAAGATTGGGATGCCAGCGAAGGATAAGACGCGGTGGAACGCAAGAAATGTCTCCTCCATTTTGTATTGGTAAATGATATCGAAAAATATGGTAAGGGGTTTTTATTGGAGCTTAAATTGGTACAGTCGAGCTCATAAGTGGCTCACGTAAATAATTTCGATACGATTTACTATCAAATTATTTAGGTTCAGTTCTAATTTTGATATGAACGATTATTTTCTCGTAGGTATGTCAAACCATATAGCTATTTTAATTTTGAAGCAGAACCTAAGCAAAAATCAAAACTATTTTTAGGTGCATCGGCCTAGAAATCGGTGGGAAAATAAACATAGCTGCATCGTCTAGACACTGACCTCTACGCCGATGTACACAATTTTTTTTTTTGTTATCAGTGTTTTTAGAAGTCGGTCATACATTTTTTGTAAAAAGTATTTTTGTAAGCGTATTACATATGTACATATATCACTAAATAATCTTACTGTGCATAATACCACGAAACTTATACCAAAAATCCTTACAAAAATATTCGAACCACCGCTGTCGCCATCTGTACCTGTCAGACCAATCATCTTTAAGGGCTGTACTTAAAAAAATGACAAAATGATATATGAAGAACGCGTACGATATACTCGTAAATGCTTGAGTGACACCCCTTTGATATTTTGATTTCTAAAGCTAAGAAGAAATTCTCTTTGATACGAATATGAGTGACGGTTTCCAAGTATTAGGTATTTAAGTATCAAGGATATTTATTTTTTAATATTTTTCACTCGAACGTTGTGTTATTTTGTAAAGAGGAATGTGTCATTTTGATAAACTAATACTGATTTTAGGTGATTATTTTTTTAGGTGATTACTATCATAAGGTTAAGCAACACTTGGTGCGGTCGGTCCGTGGATGGGTGACCATCTTGTCATAAGGAGTTCTTCCGTGTTTCGGAAGGCACGATAAATTGGTGAGTCCCAGCTGTCATTTGAACACTCACTGGTAGTCACTTGTGGTTAATAGCCAGAAAGTCTGAAAGCCAGTCTTATCGAGGGGTATCGGGTTTCCCGGGTAACTGGGATGCGGAGGTTAGATAGGCAGTCGCTCCATGTAAATCACTGGTACTCAGTTGCATACAGTTAGACTAGAAGTCGACCCCAACATAGTTGGGAAAAGGCTAGGCTGATGATGAAGTTATTATTAATGGGGAAACAACAGACTCACTTTCAAAATAATGGTATTTGTTGCGAAAACTGGTAATTACGATTTTCTAGTCTTTGTCTTAAAGAAGTAAGTACAAAATCAATATTACTTACCGAAATATTACGGAGAAAAAAAGTATTTCATTTTTAAACATTAAACAATGTTTTCATGAAAAATAATTATTGCCTGAAGGAAAATTAAACAATTTGGGTACATTTCGCTTTTGTTCTTTTAATAAAAAATCTTATTAAGGCGAGGAAGTGGTCAACAATAATTCCATAACCGGCACGCGCATCTAAGGCGCCAAAAGGGGTCGGAGCGTCTGAGCGGGGCGAGGATAACAATACGCGCGCTAGCTTATAACTAAAAGTCGTAAGCGACAAAATGGTTTTGTAATTTTAATATTTAGAAATGATAATTTAATAAAAAATCCTACTACCATTTTAAAGAGTATGTATATACTCAACTACTAAAAAAGTTAAGAGGCTTAAATCGGTCCCGTTTGCCCATAATATGTGAATCTCTTTTTAAAAAGAGGTATGTTTGATATATTTTTCTCTGTTATAAAAGTTACCTAATCATGTTTCTACAACTAACAAAATAAGGCTTATATCATGAACTTTCAGGTAACCAAGTTGTATTTTGATCCGTTTTGTATTTACTGAGAAAAATTGACATCCTTGGCGCCAAAAATTCCAATTCGTCCTCTTAAGTTTTAATTGGCAAGCTTCTGTATGATCGTATTGTTCTGATTATCATGAAATTAAGGAATACATTTTCATTATACTTATCTTGGAAAATATTTTTTGCTATAGGTATTACTTATAAACGTGCGAATTTGAATGCTAACATACTTTACATGTTCATTAAACATTGTGCTGTGACACTAAGAGCTCTACCTCACTAGGACGCCATGGCGACGTCGCCAGCGGCACAGGTCAGGCTACTTCTGGCATCCAAATGTCGCCAAGTCGAGTGGCCAAAGCGTCTCGACAGTCAATTGTTTACGTCGTCACTGAAGAAATTGCACGCTGACTGGCGACCACATTGGCGACTGAGTGAGAGAGGTGCGCTTTACCGTGTACATTATAGTGGCAACACGTCGCCAAGCTGCCACGGTAGCCAGAAGCCACGTAGGGAATTGTAGCTCGTGGCCACGCCTCCAATTTGGCGACGTTGCCAAACCGTCGCCAAGTGAATTAGGTTCCATACATTTCAATACTAACTGCTTGGATACGTAGCCGGCGCCGTCGCCATTGGCGTCCTAATGAGGCAGGGCTCTAAAACTATTGCCTTTCAACTTTCCATTCACAATATACAATTAGGTTGTTTCAAGGAACATATTAGGTACTGAGCATTTGAATCGCAGTCCACTTTCAACTGTATTCAAATCGCTAGTTAGAAACAAAAACGTATCGTTCTTAATTCAAAATTAAAAAAAAAACGATATTCATTTCTATTTTGTTCGTCATTGTCAATGAAGCCACAGACCAGTGAAAACTTAGACAGAAACATATTGTTCTAAATTCAAAAATAAAAAACAGAATCGAGTTTTATTTCTTTTTTATTCTCTTATTCCTCTTCGAAAGCAAAGATGAGGAATATTCGGCCTCCTCTATCCCCCAGTCACTCTACATACATTCGTCAGGCATACACAAATATCATAAATCCGATATCTTTGTGTTACGGTTATTTTTCATTGTTGCTTTATCCAGTTGTGTTAGAGTGATTTATGCGTCCGCACTCAATGCTGTGAGTTGGTTTATTAGCTTGATTGAGGCGTTTTTATGTTTAGCTTCTATCGTGTTTTTTGTAGAATATAAGTTAGTGGAAATATTGTCTTGTTTTTTTAGGCTCTAAGTGTAACCTCTTTTGGGTTGTTTTGAGAGAATTTTGGTCTAGGTAATGGAATAATATAAAAATCTAAAGAGGTCGATAGATGGTATGTAGTAAGGGTCAAACTATATAAGAAATTAAATTAATACACATACCGTTTTAGTTTTAACAGACCTAGGTTAAGTTTAAATTTTTTACATAGCATTATGCAAATTGTGTTCCAGTTTTTTTTTATTCCACTTTTTCAAAGCTTAAACATCTACCTAATTACTGAATACTTCACCTACCTATATTTCATAGCATGTGTTTTGCATAAAATATAGTTTGAATGAAATAATTCTAGTTGGTAGCAACTGCTACACAAATGAACTGGCGAGTTCATTCGTTTTGACAAATGGTTCCATTGCTGCGTTGAATACACTTCACGCTATTTTTATTTCTATTTAAAAATTGAAGATAAATATATAATGTTGATTTCGCACCTATAGGAACATACTCAATTGATATTTTGTACGCATTGTTTTTGGTGCTCCATGAACAAATAAATAAATTGTGAAAAGTCGGAAATTAAATTTAAAAAATTACACTTACAGGCACAAAAACAATACCCCATTGCATAAATCCCACAGTATTTCATTAAAAGCCTAAAATCAGTCATTTTTTTTTATTATAAGTTACAAATACTCCCAGAAAAGAGGATTTAATTAAAATCGCGACCTTTTATCCTAACAAAGTTGCGTACGACTCTATAAAGGAACACTATATAACTCACAGCCAGGACCACTTCATCTTCAACACAAAAAGGGCGCGAAAGAACAACTAAACAAGATTTATTCATACACAACACGACGCAAGAATCTCACATACATTTGGCAACAACCCAAGTACAAATAAGGCCGGCTCCACAACTTGGTACCAACGTTGGCGCTGAGATTCCTTTGATAAAACCAACACGAGACGGCCAACAACCAACGCTCGCCCCAACGTTGGTAGCAATGCCATTTTCTAGATCCACACGTTGGACGAATAGCGTTGGGGCCGATATTGGGGCCAACGTGTGGAGCCGGCGTAAGAAGAAGATAGATTCCAAAAACGAATTAACTTACAAAACAGTGGGGTAGTGGGAATATTTTTATATTTTGTACATTGTGATCTGTCCCCCCCTCTATCCCCCGCTGGGCTGCAATAACACGCCGCTTGGCAATCCCTTGAATACTGTGAAAATAAAAATATTATACTCCGGTTTGGATTGGTTAAGGATGGAATATAGAGCTGTGTTTGCGATTTTTACTAGCTGTTGCTAAAGGAAAAAAGTAGCCTATGTGTTATTCTGATATCTGTATAAATAGTTTTTAAGTGAAAGAGGAGATCATCATAGACATCCATCCGTAAAATCAAGATACCTAATATAAATCATAGCTTATACTCGTATAAGTTAAAAAAAAATAAGATGTGAGTTCATGCAAAAAATAAAAAATAACGTCATTACTAGTCATAATTCTATATATTCCGATGTCACTAAATTCATCTTCTTATACAAAATTTCCATTGTTTAATTTTGCGTTAATCACCTTTTAGGTAGCCATAGGGTACAAAAAATCGATACCTTTTACCCCCAGAATAATGTGTAGCCGTTTTTCTAAATGAATTTGTCTCAAGCCATGTTCGCTCGGCGTAAGTGAACTTAACACAAAATAACATAATGAACATCGTTTGTGTGCCGACAGTTGACGCAATATTTGACAAAAAATAGTTGAACATCTTGGTTCCAATCAAAGTTTTAAGTATGATTCCGACTAAATGTCTGATCTTTGTAATGTGCGTACTACCATTCATCTTCATACTGCTTTTTGAGCCAAAGCACTATCGGCCGACTAAAACTATGTAGTGTGTGTTCTTACCCTCATAGCACATTCAATATCCTTAAACTTACTAACATCTTTATACTACGAGAGATGGCCTAGGGCTTTCTCTTTGTAAGTCCTGCGTACCTAAGGACGAGGTGTGAACATTTTACCCGTTCCTTTGTCTAGCGTTTACACGTTCGAGAAGTTAAGGCAACTGTGGGTTGGAATAATTTTGATTTCCTATTAGGAAAAAAGCAAATATATAAATATGGGATTTTTAGGGAACTTTAGAAGGATAAACAGTGTGATATTTATTAAAATATTCATCATGTACCATTGAATATGCTATGAGGGTAACAGGCATACGACGTCAATAACATAATTAGTTTTAAGGTTATATACTGCGATTTTCTATTTCCTATCTATCCTTTGTTTAGAGATTGAATGTTGACATTAGCTTCATATAGACAAATACGTCATTTGCCTGTTGCGTTCTCAGCACATTCAATTTTCTCAAACTTACTAACTTCTTCATACTATGTGAGATACCCTAGGGCTTTCTCTTTGAGACCTAAGGACGAGGTGTGAACATTTTACCAGTTCCTTTGTCTAGAGTTTACACGTACAAGAAGTTAGTACAACTAATTATATTTATGTCGTTGTTCGAAACTCGTTTAATTGTGTCGTGTGTAAGTTTGGAAACTTTATGCAGTTGCTTTGATAGCTTTGTTACGGGTTGAGGTGGAATAAATTTGATTTTCTACCGCGTTATGTGAAAATTAAGTGGTTGTTACATTAAATGGTGATAGAGAATTATATAAATATGACCTTTTTAAATTTAGTGATTGCCTCGTTGGTCTAGTGGTCGCAAGCGCGGCTGCTGTTCCCGAGGTCTCGGGTTCGATTCCCGGGTCAGGCTGAAATCGCTTTCTGAGTTTAGCAGCCCGCATTCTGAAAGTTGGTGTGCAGCCAGTGTGCCGAATATTCATAATGTTTCTGGGAGCTTCTATTAAATGCCTCATATAATATCACCTGTATTATTATTAGTGTACACTAGCTTTTGCCCGCAACTTCGTTCGCGTGGAATAGTGACTACCAGCAGATTTTTGATTTGACCAATAGATGGCGCTATATGTCCGGAATAATTTTATTTTTATTTTTTTTTGTAATAAAAAGTAATAAAAACTATCCTATGTCCTTTCTCAAGTTTCAAACTATGTCTGTACCAAATTTCACACAAATCGGTTCAGTAGTTTAGGCGTGAAGAAAAGACAGACAGACAGACAGAAAGACAGAAAGACAGACAGACAGACAGACAGACAGACAGACAGACAGACAGAGTTACTTTCGCATTTATAATATTAGTTTGGATTTACTAGATAGCTGTCCATAAAAGTTGTTACAGCTTTTTTATCGTCCCACTGCTGGGCTGCGGCCTCTTCTCACACGGAGAAGGCTTGAGCATTAATCACCACGCTTGCTCAATGCGGGTTGGTGATTTCAGACGTAGTAGTCCATAAAAGGAACAAGCTTAATACTAACAAAAATGTCATCCTCTGCCACCTACAATCCAAAAAAAGTTTTGTTTCTAACAAAAGGTATTACCAACTCCAAAGATATACTATTTGTGTTTCTATCTAAGTTAATGTGGTGCTTAGAGTATCCTTGATTTACCGATTTAATATCACAAATGTATTGACTTCAGCACATCTCTTTGGGCATTATTTATTCTAACAATAACTGTAAATAGATTAGTCTGACTTTCTGACGTCATTCTATTTATTATCCACGATGGCAATACGTGACTCATTCGCTTGATGTGACACGTGACGAAAAATAGGTAAGAAGGTAATGTGACCAAATATTAAGATGTAGTTTTTTAATGCATAATTATGGTGGATGGAACATTACAACCACCTTTATAATGAAACCCAGATTTGTAAGGAACCTTCTAATTTACCTTAAACAATTGTGGAGAGATACATCTCAGGAGAGATTGATTTTTCTATTTCCATGATATTGAAACTGACCTGATTTTAATAAAATAAAATGAATACCTCTACGCAGCTTTGGTCTACTATTTCGTTTTTCATGCCTAATATGGCTTTTCCAAAATCACGTTGTCTTGTTTTGACTGGTTTGAGTTAGACTAAAGCATAAATTATATTTCATACATTACTTTCAATACAAAAAGTCAGTTACATTTTCTTTTATATTAAGAAAAAATAGACTTGCTTCAGTAACCTTGAATACAGTCCAAACACTATAATCCTTTATCAAAATGATGGACAGAGAGAACCCAAAAATATCATACAAAATAACCTTTAGAAAGTAAGAATAACACAACACTTAAGACACTAATACACTTCAAAATCATAAAGGAACCCTTTCTCTATAAAAAAAACTATTGCAACCTAAACAAGGAATTCTTATGCCCCCGCATACATTTATTTTATTGTTATGAGCCTAAACACAAAAGCTCCAGAGTTATACGGAGTCACAATATCTGAATAACACATCTCTATTTTGTCGAAGAAATCTCGATATCAACGAGAAACAAGCGCAAACATAATAAATCATATCCTGTAGTTTTGTGTGGAGTATTCTTAAAGTCATTCGATACTTATACGTGATTGTAATAAAACAAAATCACTCTCTACAACTAGATTTTATTAACAGATGTTTAAAAAAATAACAAAAACTACTTAAATAAAATACAACTTATAATAAAGTAACAAAAATGGTAATGCAAAAGGATGCTAAAATTACGACGTTTATGACTATATAAACTTATACAACTAATTATAAATATTCGAACGAACCATTGGGTTCGAAGTTCAACGTTCACCTACCGATCAGACATACCCCAGTCAAAATAGAACAATCGAGAACAAAGTATATTCTACAATACAACATACCTTCGTCTTAATAATTACTAATTCATGACATTTCACACACTTTAACCATTGCCCCACAAAACAGTTCACTGTTGCCTTTTATTACGATTTATTAATTTGACTGGGATATCATTACAACTCAAACTCAAAAACTTCTATTCAAATGATTATAGGTAACTACAACTCAATACTACAAAGAGTAAATATTCCATCACTTCCCGTGGTTGTACAAGAAATAACTCGTTTTTAGTGCAAACACTTCCACCCAAAAGTTGAGACCAAGGTAAGTTCCCGGGCTATAAAGTTCTATTGTCACAAATTTCGCGCCAATCCCGCCGTCTCTGATGTTTACTTCCCCCAACTTGTCAATCCTTAGGTCTATAATTTGTATGGCACTTATAACTTCGTTCCTTGAACAATTGACGGTAAAAACATCAGATCGCATCCAAACTGCAGGACTTTGTTCGTGTCCCTTGCTATATATCAATCTTGATTTCAAATCTGCGTATCCAAGAAACACATCGTGACAACTCACACTGATAAGAGTAATAACATTCAGGAAGATAATAATTTGAATCATTTTTAATGCGTTTGATCTTGAGGAAGTTAGTACTACAAATGATCCGGTAGTAATGAGATTGCTACCAGCCTTCTTGTAAGTACGTCACTCTCTGATCAAACCAAACACAACCTTTCCATCAATGGGAATAACGTAAATATTATTGTTATGTAATATGATTGTACGATACAAATCATTTAGCATCCATCTAAACAGTATGACGCCATTTCCTAGTAAAACCCACAATAGTCATACTCCATATAGAAACTCGTAAATTAACTTACTAGAAAATACATCACAATGTGCTAATTTGTCTCCTATTTATAAGACCCTCCTTTTCTTAACATCTTCATTTGTATTTCAATATTCTTATAGTTGTTATATTTAGTACTATCATTCTCATCACCAAAAAGTAGTATCATAATGGATTTCAAATTCCTAATATTGTTATTTTCGCTATTATGTTTAACGTTAGTGAAATCCAATGACATAATGCTTGGATTTGCATCGCCGTACGCGAAGAAGATATACAGTGCTGTTAAAATTGCCAATCCTGCGTTATGGAGAAGAGAAGATGACGTGATGGTTAGCTCTCCGAACCATGAGCTAATTAGTGCTGTTTACATCACAGACCTGAGACCTGATAAAGAAGGAGAAGCGTACATAGAAGCTGGTGGATTAGGAAGCAAGACTGTTACCATCGCTTTGAAGAGTCCATCTATTTTGAGAGGATACAAGTTTGCTATTGAGGTGTATGCTCAAAGTGTGCAGCCAGGTTTTGGACAAAGCTATCCTAGCAATCCAGGTTATGTTCGAGGTGGCCTAAGTGGGTATGCTGGAACATATGCTAATACTGGATATCCTACTGGAAGCATATACCCTCACGTTCACTATAAGAAGTGATGTCATGGTGATAAAATATAAAACAAACATTCTTAAACAAACACATTTATATGGATGACCTGATAACTATTGTGAAGAATTTTACTATTGTGGTGTTACACGTGTTTCAGTGATTATTCTAAATATAGATTAAAATTTTCGTCTATTCCTTTGTTTCTGTCCTTGTTTTGTTATTTCCTTAGGTTAGTATCTTTGAGGTTTGAAAACAATAGTCTTATTTGGGCTATTTTTGAACATGTGATGAACAATAGGTACTACTCAGTTATTTTGGGGTTTAAATATAGTAATTAAGGCCAACCTATTAACAATACAATATGTTTTGTTTAATAAGCAAATATGGAAATTGAGAATACATTAATGTAGAATTTTCAGAATGAAATGTAGAATTTATTTTGATAGTTTACCCCATTTGCAATACTTTTGATTCATATTAATAACCTCTAGCTAGAACGAAAAGTCACGTAACTCCCTCAGTCTTATTATCTTTGTAAAAAATACCTCCTCATTCATTTCAGCAATTTGATACATGTATTTTCTTTGAGATCGGGGTTCGAATACCAAATAGGTAACTTCTCATTTTCGAATTTTCACCCTCTTTTGTTTTTGTCTTGAGTGACTCTCTTTGTTATGAACTAAGAAAAATAGACTGCAATAATTAAGTTACCGATTTTTAATGCTTCTCTAGTGTATTGTAATGAGGAAAATAGTGAGCAAAAAATTTGCTAATCACAGTACATATATTGGCTGTACTCAACGCTCATTTTTTTATAACTTCATGTTGAACTAAAAAACCTAACAAAATAATACAAGTTACAATAAGCAAGCTGAAAGACCCTGATATAATCGCGATGTTCCCGTCATCTTTAATCAAAGGCCTCAAGATAAACCGTTTGAGAACATTAAAACAAATCCAATTCAAAACACCATGTCCTTATCTTTATTATGAGGCGTATAACCCCATCACGTAATTAAGTAAAAACGGATAAACCTGCTTAGGTAATAATAATATAATCTTCTATACTAATGGTGTGAAGCTGAAGAATTTATTTGCTTGACCGTGCTATTCTCAGAAACATATGGACCGTTTTGCAAAAACACAACAGTATTAGACCCATTTATGAAAAAAACTATAGGTTAACTTTTATCCAGGTGCATGAAATAGTTTCCACAGCGGGTGAAACCTCTCTTAATTATCCAAAAAGTAGTAGGATCCCAATGATGATGATGATGACTCCAACATACTGGTAAACTGGGTAGGCAGATGATAAGCAGAAAATCTGATATTAACACCAAAATTCCCCACAATTATATCAAATCTACACAAAAATACGGAATAAACCGAAACCAAAATAAAACATTTATCTATAGCTCAGATCACATAATGGGACTCCATAACCCAACATAGCTGAGCCGCATTATTAATATTCAGCATGCGAGAAAATGATTTAATGCGCACTACGTTGCAGTTTCCAATTGTAGAGTATACAAAGAACTGGATAAGCTATTTATTGCCAAAGGTATGTGACAGCGGTCATTGTAGCTAGTATATAGGTATCTCCATTTTGTGTGTCTTTACGCTTGTATTCGTGAATTGTGCGTGCGTAATAATGTGATCGAATATAGATACATGATCGAGATATCACTATTAGTATGTATATTCTTAATGAAGTATAATTATATGATGGCAGATATATGATGTGGGGCAGCACTTCTTCTCAGTAAACACATAGGAAGTGGAAAAAGGCGATCGTTTTTGGGTTCATTACATGTCAAAAAGTACTATTTGCAGCCTTTTTTGAATAAATGCTCTTTAATTTTTTAGCGTTTTGCTACATTTCGCGGGCTTAGTGGGGCACTTTACGCATAGGATGTGCTCATAACGGCTCCAGTAGGTGAAGCGCTTAGAGGCAGATTTTATAGCATATACATTTGTGCTCATAGCGGTTCCAGTTGTTCAAATGCTCTAAGTTTCCAATGCTACAGTTACTGCGAGTAACTCCCGGTTACGTCGAACGTGTTCCGTTTTAAAATATTACTTAGTGTATACTATTGTAATTGTTGGCGATATTTTTTATTTTTCATTCCACTAGATTTTCCGTTTCATATGAGTGCTTCGTTTGTGGTTTGGATAAAGCAAATGGTATATCATTTTAGTTAGGGGATGCTTGTAGACACTAGATAAATTAGTAATTGACTTCCGTTAAACATATGTATGTACTAGCTTCCACTAGCGGCTTCGCCCGCGTGGTGTGTTGATAAATAGTAGCCTATATGTTAATCCAGGGTATCACACATATCTACTTACCCAATCAAATCGGTCTACCCGTTTTTGCATGATTGAATAACAAACATACATCCATACATTCTCACAAACTTTCACATTTATAATATAAGTAAGAAGTAAGATATCTGTAGGTACAATAACAACACTTTTAAATCCCTTTTCGTATGATTTTCTCTCTCTGCTCAATAATTTACGTACTCAAATATTACCATGTATCATAATTATTGTTTATTTCAACATCAATTATTTTTTCGCAACTGCCAATGTAACTTTCCTAAATCAAATTCCTAGTAGCACAATTAAATAACCCTACCTAAGACAGACTTGAAATAAACATACCATCTTAGAATTCCCAGACTCCCAACAAAAGAAGAGCAAACAATCAATTCAATTTACTTAAGTCCTTATAAAGTCTAGTTCGAAAGACACCCAATATTATCGTTGGCCAACCTTCAACAAATCCATTCGATACGTCCAGAAATTAAAACGCTTTGGCAAAATTAGAACAGCTATTTGCTCAGCGCTGGGAAGGATTTTTTAGGGTCCTGCTTTCTGAACGTGAAACCAGACTCTATTCCATTGCACTTAAAGTATGAGTAAATAGTTTTGTAATGAAATGGTGTTGTCACATTATTTCAAAGGTGACATCGTCTCATTTAATTTTGTTATTGTATTGTTAGACTAATATTATCCTGTGTTGTTCTGTATGTTATATTCTCTTTTCATACATTAAGGAACTATACTATATTTACTGAAGTATACTAAATCATTTTAGTTTTATACGGACAACACTACCTCTACTGTGAGGACAACACTAAAAAGAGATTTTGACAGTTAGAGCGCGCGCTTCCCATGCGCTTCCTTCGTGGACTGATAAACTATGTTTTCTTACGATTGATATTAAATTGTGTTTTAGAAGTGAATACAAGAAGTTACTGTGATACGAATTGACGTTTTATTTCTGATTAAGGCTAGGAGATCATACCCTAGCTTATAGTATGAAGAGTATTTTTGTGTGTTAAGTTTTTAAAAATATCCTTAGGTGGTGTGTAGCAGAACTTACCGATGACTTCTGATAACTTCCGATGACATCAGATAAAAAATTGTCCACGTCACCAGGTTACCTATGTATTTCTGTGCCCTTATTCTCAATCGGTTCAGCCATTTCACCGTGAAAGAGTATGTATCAGCCAATAAATACGAAGAAATATGGAGTTACTTTTTCCTTTATAATAGGAAATATTAAACACGGTACGGAACCTTCAACCGTCAAAAATTCATAGGCGACTTGCACCGTTTTTTTTCCACCAGTTAGTTAAGGGTTCCAGCTAGAGTTTGCTGACTCCAAATCTTTTTATTGGACCGTCCTTAGGTGGTGACCTTATATTCTTCGCTAATTGTCTCATCCAATTGTAAAGGCTGGATATATCTGTGATTTCATCCAATCGAATTTCGACGCGTTTTGATCACCTAGCTTTCATGAAAAGGCTTTCATATTTTTTCTATCAATTTTGATAATGAAATCTCTAGAAGACTGCGTTAGGTTGTCTTGCTTTGCCTTAAAAACACAATATTGAAAACGCGATTTCGTTATGTGTTGTGTTTGTTGCTTTTTCTCACAAAAACTACTAGATGGATTTTCATAAAACTTGGTAGTGAACCCATATAATACCAGAATAACATATATGCTACTATTTTTATATACCCGATAAGTAGGTTCCTCAGGTCACAGGTGAATACGTGGTTAGAAGAGCTCGATTGCTTATAATTTTAATTGTAACATTCCCATAAAAAATAAATTAAAGCACTGTACATATTTTGATATACTTAGATCGAATAAAAAGTACCTACAAGAATTATTAGTTCTACTAATCTACTTATAGGCAGCTAGTAAATCTCACTGACGCTCGCATGCTCTAATTGCTCGGCTATCGTTTGCAGCCTCGTTAGCGAGCCCTTGCGTCGATTGATCCTTATACGTGTGAGCTAATAGAACTAGAAGCCCTATTAAAAATTTTCTTCACCCATATTGTAGAAGTATGGCATGGCATATTTTTTTTTGGTGTTCTTATATTTTGTTAAATGATTACGGTTTGCAATTTAAGCCTTATTCCAATTTGTGTGCATGCGTTATGGTCACGATATCTACAATTTTAGTAACACAGATTTTAGTCTGTTTTGCTCTAGGTTCTACTAAAACTGTGTTCTTGCTTTTGCACGTTATATGGCTGGTCCAATAACATGCTTATATTAGTAAGCTAATAATAATATTTATGTCATAAAACGGGTCGGCCATACCTACATGTAAATGTAGTTGCACACTGTCTTAGTTTGCGTAAGCTCAGGAGGGCTCAGTAATGGCCGAGACGCCTAGTAGTAAAAACAAATGTGCATGTTCATTTACACATTGTGTGTATGGTTAATTTGCCTTCGTAACACAAAATATCTTCCACTTTCCTCCAACATAAAACAACTGACTATCATCTTACGAGCCTTTTTCCCAACTATGTTTGGGGTCGGCTTCCAGTCTAACCGGATGTAGCTAAGTACCAGTGCTTCACAAGCGACTGCCCTATCTGACCTCCTCAACCCGGGACCCGTGCAACCCAATATCCCTTGGTTAGACTGGTGTTAGACTTACTGGCTTCTGACTACCCGTAACGACGTTCAATGACAGCCGGGACCTACAGTTTAATTAACGTGCCATCCGAAACATAGTCATTGGTGTCTAAGATATACTTAGAAAGTACATACAAACTTAGAAAAGTTGCATTGGTACTTGCCTGCCCTGGAATCGAACCAGCGCCCTCATACTCGAGAGGTTGGTTCTTTGCCCACTATGCCACCACGATTTCCAATAATAATAAAACAACTGACTATCCTTTCCAATAAACAACAGAAAAAAATATTCATCGAATAATCAACTAGAATGTCTACAGTCAGCAAAAACAATACATTACGATTCAGTCGACCTACCGTCTACAGAAGAAAATCGTTTTAATTTGCTCCTCACTATTTGCTGGCTTGCGCAAATATTGGCACTGACTATTGGTCCCGACTATCCTTCGTGGAACAATAGTACTTGAGAGTGACTTAGATCACTGTGCAGTGGTAATAGAAGTATTGTTTAAAGATTTTATACAAGTTTACGTTCGTTTTGAAATTTCGAAAGTATTGAATTAATGTCTTAGATTTAGTTGAAAAGGATCTGTAATTTTGGTTAAAATAATGTAGTACCCTTACCAGGTCAGACGGGGGCAAGACCTTTTGAGGTTCAATCTGTCCATGTAGGTAATACGTTTTCTCGGGAGTTTCACCCGCGTCTTGTGGGAACTACTGCTTGGACCAGGATAAAATAGCCTATGTTAGGTACTTTAGAAGAGTGTAGCCTGTCAACAGTGCAAGAATTTTTCAAATAGTTTCAGAAGTTTCGGAGCCTTTAGGGTACAAACAAACAATGAACCAAAAAAAATCATCTTTATTGTGCTAGTTAGAAGTGTAGAAAATATCTTCCTCCTTTTTGGGCAGTTGGTTAAAAAGGTATTCTTCTAATTGAAACTATTGGCTAACTTCTGCAATACGATTAAACGATCTACAGGCTACAATCAGAGACACAGAGAGGAACGTACGCAATAAATTAAGATAAATGCTACAGTAATTGTGATTTCTCGACTACAATCACTGTTTTATTTTAAGACATTGAAATTGTACTAGTTTAAAGTTAGGATTTGTATTTTTTTTAAATCCATTTTTAGACTTGTTCTTTAAACAATATAAGGTTGAGTAAGGTAATACTTTAAGAGAACGACAGCTGGCTCCATGAGCCAAATTTTTCTTACAAAAAAGCCCTCAAATGTCTTTCTACAAATTACTTCTCGAATAAATCCGAATTAAAATTCAAATAGGACTTATAAATCTGGGCAATTATTTTCATTGGCTTCCCAAACTGGTTTAATGCTAGCCTAATGCTAATAAAAGGACCGAGATCCATCGACCGATGATCATAACGACGCTAATTCAGTTTGACAGACTTCTAAGAGATAAGTTATTCAAAACTTTTTGAGACCTCTGTCTTTTGAATAAATTTTCAATGAACTTTCTAAAACGAGTTTGACAAGTTTTGATTGGTGCGAATACTTTAGAAGATTTTATGCCGTGATTCCGGTAGCTTCGCTTTTAATATTTACAATTTTTTTGCAGTCTTTTATTAGGAGCTGATTATTATTTTTTGATGGCGTGTTTCAATCTCTTATTTGTTTTTCGTTAGACTTCTTGTCACACGCGTTGAAAGAAAGAATATTTCTCATTCTCTTTATAAAATCAATTAAGTACCTACGGATCTAAAACATAAGTCTACCAGAACATGTTCAGGATAATAAATGCTAGATAAAGAATTTTCAAGGATACATACAAAAGTTCTGTTTAAATAATTATGTACCTGAAAACCATTATTTTCATTTCTACAAATGTACGTATATCTGATTAACTACTTTGTTTATTAAAAGAACAAGAAAGTAATAATAACAAGGGTATAACAATAACGAGTATAGCCACACAAAGATCATAATCAAAAAATATTTACAAGTCAGCAAACAAGGCAATAATATTAAAGCCATTACGTTCGTTCTCATTAACGTCCCCTAAGCTAGAAACAAATTCTTATCAAATCACTCCCCCACCAAGGAAAACAAAGAAAAGCACAATCTTCTTAATACTGTAATAACAGAAAACTTCAATAACGTACCAACTATTTTGGAAGTCAAAACAGATCCTAAAGTTCGGGACCTAAGAACTGCAAACATAACTTTATTAGACTGAATGTATGTAATAGTTCCATAAAAGTTAACTGCTAGTATTTGCTTAAGTACCGTCGGGAAACGTATAGAAGTATGTCAACCAGTATAAACAGAACTCCGACTTAACGCCAGTGTCCTTCTAAAAATTCTCTGGCCGAACAAATGACGTCGACAGGGGAGGTCAGCTTAATTTAGATTTTCTACCCTCAAGGCGACGCGTTTCCCAGTCTTAGAACAAAAGCCGGAACACCGATTGACACTTGTAAGAACCTTGTGAACCAAGAAATAAGGTCGGTAATGGCTTAACATAGAACATGACCTTATAAGAATATTGGGTGACGAAAAGGTTCGCGAAAAGCGTGGAATGGGCGAAGAAAAAATTAATCCTTTGTCAGTTTGTTAACGGTTCATTTCAGTTTCTTAAATAAAGAAGTTTTGATTTCCCAGCTGTATTTCTTTTACAACTTGTCTGAGCTCATTTTGAGCAAAGAAAGTTTTGTCACCGTTTGATTTTATATCAATTTTGATGATTTTAGGCTTTCCTTCCCTCTTCTCGTTTCAATAATTGACATTAACAACTGTGTTTATTTTTTGTTATGTTTTCGTGATAAGACCCATCTCTAACCTTCCCACTCAGGGACAATGATTTAATGATTACTTAAGTCACTCTTTAGTGACGGAATGTCATACAAATCCTTCACTAAGGAATGGCTTAAGTAACCATTAAATGACTCTGAGTGGGGAGGTAAGTCATTATGTTGTTAACATAGTTTTATAATCAGCTTTCTACGAATTACCCAATTTATCTCGTTCTTGATCATCCTCCAATTATTATACTAAATTCGACTCTATAGTTTTCCCTGTACATATCGCTCGGTAGTTTTATCACAAGTTTGGCAGTGGCATAGCACTTACATTCGCCACGGTGCAACCTCTAAAATATGAAAATTGAATCTTGTTACTCTGGTTTGGCGGCTACGACATCAATAATATAAATCTATCGTCAGAATCTTTGTGTTTTAGAGATTAAAAGAATTGTCCAAAATCTTCTTTTTTTCTTTACATATATATTTTTTTCAATTTACGATCAGCTTGATCTTTTGCCGACCGTTCATTCGTCAACATCACGATTTTAAGTTTTGAATTGAATCAAAGTGATACTCAAAGTTGGATGTAACTTAATCTATAGTTTATGAAGAGAGACATTCACTTCAAAAATATTCTCCAAAACAAAACTGCAGTACACAACTTCGTTCAATCTATAATTGAACGTACAACCCCTATTTTTTCTAAGTCACAGTATCTGTGTGGACTCTCAATTATTAGTTCAGTGCTAAGATAGTTCAGAAGCCAACGCGACCAAAAACTGGGTCGGTAAGTTTTCTAATAACAGTTCTTTGGAGACAAACGCTAGTGTCCAAGAAGTTAGAGATTGTTTAACCTAGGGGTGAAAAACCTATGGTGAGCTTGCCAAAGGTGGCAGTTCCCGTCGACCCGGTAAATAGTTGTGCATTCAGAATTTGATTATTTGTTCTTATTTGGTCTTTTGTAAAGAATATTTGAACTTGTTTGTCGGTTAACTTTTCATTTGTAGAATGATTATGGGATCAATTTAGAGGAACTGATTTTCAGGTTCATAAAAGTGCACATAGCAAATACTGACTAGATTTGTATATTTAATTGCCAGATACCTAACTTATGATATTGTACAAACTCGAATAAGGGAAGCGACATATTGATAGCTTTTAATAAAGTATCTCATTAACTCAATCATAATCTAAAAAGCTGGAGGCTTAAGCAAGATTATCTAGTAAAACACATAATAGTCCTAATCTTTACTTTACATGTTAATAATGTTTCACTGTACCTTGGTACCTAAGTCATAAGCTATTAAGTTATTTTGTATCATCAGACGTCGCGTTCATTTCAATAACGCGGTGTCCTGTGTGAGCGACGAACGCGACGCGACGCGACGCTGCAAACGCGACGAACGCGATCAACTCTACGGCATTCCCTACATGCGGCCTATGTGACAGTCTGCGGCGAGACGCGACGTAACGCGAACTTGTTTTAACGCGGTGTCCTGCGTGAGCGACGAACGCGACGCGACGCGACGCAACACGACGCGACGTAATGCGACGCGATGCTATACGCGACAGATGTCCTACGTGATTTTGGTCATTACTTCTCAAATCATGGAGAAGTTGTGTTACAATTTTGCTTGAAAGTTCGTATTTAAAGTACAGACAGCAACAATCTTCCAACTTGTTTGTACTAATAAACGATTTCTTTAATATTTATGTTTTTTTTGTCCCACAACAATCAACGCTTCTGAATAGTTCGCGGTGTCGCGTCTGGTCGCCCTCAAAACAAGTACGCGTTACGTCGCGTCTCGCCGCAGACTGTCACATAGGCCGCATGTAGGGAATTCCTTTGAGTTGATCGCGTTCGTCGCGTTCGCAGCGTCGCGTCGCGTCGCGTTCGTCGCTCACGCAGGACACCGCGTAAGGGCGACCAGACGCGACACCACGAATTACGTTATGGTCAAAATGTGTTTCTTTGTAAAAATATTATATTTGTTTTCTTTCTGTGCTTTTTACGATATTTTTTTAAAAGTCTGTACTTTAAATATGAAATTCCAAGCAAAATTTTACTGTATTTCTAACTGATTTGAGAAGTAATGACCAAAACCACGTAGGACATTTGTCGCGTATAGCATCGCGTCGCATTACGTCGCGCCGTGTTGCGTCGCGTCGCGTCGCGTTCGTCGCTCACGCAGGACACCCCGTTACTGTTGTAATTCTATTAACTGTTGTAGGGGTTGCAAAAAATATGGTGTTCAGTGCCTTAGCTTTCGGTTCGGGGTTCGAAGGGATGTTGTTTACGATGTCGAGACGGTAAACTGGCAATTGTGGAAAATTGAAAATTATGAAAGTGGTTGCTGGGATTTTGTTTCATTTTTCTTTCGTTTTTTTCTTTTGCGTTGTCTAAAATGTTCGGGGAATAGATTCCTTAGTGTAATTGTTTGGCGGTTCAATGATGATAAATATATTGGAAGTAATACTTAGCAAAAGATGTCGTTAAATGATATTACTTTATCTCCTTCTGTTGTTCTACTAGTGTAAACAGGCTCTGGGTCACAACTTGGTTAGATTTTGCTGTTAGAGCCTTATATCGAACGGCCAAAGTGTTATTTAGTGTTATTTATGAATAAGTGTTGTTTCTCTAAAACCAATGCCTATTGTAAACATTGTCAAAAAAAGTTAGGTCATCTGATTCTTACTATGTTCTCCTCGTAAGAATGGAAAAAGATTTTTCACCTTTGTAGGATTAAAAATACACTGCAGAATCTATCGCAAAGTACCTTACTAAAATTCATCGCGACTTAGGCGATCAAAATTTCAAGGCGCCACACAAATCCCTTTCAATTACGAAACTGAATTTAATATGCAACATGTGGTGTACAAAACAAAATATTACAATAGCTGGGTCCTACAGGAGTTCACTGGGATATTGTATGTAGCTGCCTGATATTGTATGTAGCTGCCTGGCCCGTAACAAGATCACCACAGAGTAGGGGAGAACAGAGGTGGACTGTCATTTGTTTTCTGGATACGCTCGTATCGTTGTAACTGTTGTAAATGATAGTTGTATTTTTGCTAGTGCCGTATGATTTTGGCGTAAAAGATATTTTGTCTGGTATTTTTGTGTGTCTGAATTATATCAAAACACAGTTGAGAGTCTCAAGCTTGAACTAAGTATAGACTATTATGTACGGGGTATAGTGTTCAATTTATATGTCTTAAAAACTTTCGCAAAGCAGTCCGGAGTCTAGAAGCTGGCTGTGTCATATTTGTTCCATTACTGGGTCAAGCCTGCGCTCCTAAATGCTTCTCAGTAGCAGTCGGTGTCATAAAAATTCTATTTCAAAGGCAAAGATTTGATAAAACTCTGACTTGGCTTGTTTCATTAACCGCTGTTAAGAAGAGAAGAAGAGTAGAAAGTATGTTTGCTGCAAATATGATCACCTAAGGAAGAAATAACACAAGCCTTAGCTATTTCACAAAACTGCCAAGAATATCAAATACCCCAGGCTACTCTATACCAAAATTCAGAAGTGAAATCTTCATACAAAGTCGTGGTGACATAACCGTTCGCAACAATATCGCTGCAGCAGCATTGGCTTGACGTGGCTCCACCATGCCCGTTTGTTTTATGTCACAATAGTCTATTATATTATGTGCTGTCGAGTCTCGAGAATTTAGTAATAAGTATAGTTAAGTATAAGGCCTCACATTTTTGCAACGCCTGAAAAAGTCCGGTAAGCAACATTAGATGTATTTGACAGCTGTACCTGCAAATAAATATGTTTAGTCAATTTTCAAACAATTTTTAAGCTTACGGAATTTATTATAAGGTTGAAAAGTGAATTAGCTTTAAAGTGGAAAAATGTGGATGGTTTGGCTTTATGGTTCCCTGATTAAATACCTATATTACGAAGAAAGAGCTTGGAAACTTAGTTAGTGCTACAAATCAATGTCCTTCTTGTCAGGTTGTCCACAAGTGACTAATGTATGTGAAGAGAATCGAGGGCTAGTAAAAATGTCTTTATCCACTTTAAAGAAACTTGCTGATCTATATTTAAGCATTCTCCGCTTGTCTGGGTCTCGCGACCCTGATAGACAAACAAGGACCAAAAACAGACGATCTGAAACTAACTCCGATGTACCTAACTGCGTGTTCATCTTTCATCTCTCGTCTCAACATGACTTCAAATAAAATAACTTTACCAGACCAACAACTGCTAAAGCTAAATAATGCGTCTGTCCTAAAACCTCTTTTATAATTTAAAGGCAATAATTTTTGGTTCACCCAGTTACCCCTAGCTACTGGTTACTTCATAAACATTTCAACATAACCAACCAATTTAACAAAATTAATCGTTCCAATATTATCGTTTAGTAATTAGCGATCACAGGAACTCGAAACTGTTTTAATTAACGAATTTAGAGCTCGAATCGATTCGATTTCGGTAATGTTACGTAATTCTGTGACCCCACTCGATATATTAGGGGTCGCAAACATGTGGGGGTAGACATTTTGACCGCGGAACCATCTGATGTAACTTTGGAAGGTACATTTAACCCTTAATTTGAAAATGTATCTTTTTAGATACAACATCTTTAAAAAAATCTGTAACATAAAATAATTGTATTTTTTTGAATCGATCGATTTAATTATAAAGTTTGACTCATTACATCACACGGAAAAGTAAGTCTATTGCATTTTCAACAACTGGACATCCCTATTTACGTCAACCTGAAAAAATGGCAGACACGAAGAGCAACAAAGCTGTAAGTTTTATTGATTTTTATTATTTTTTATATGTGATGCTGTCAGGTTCTTACTATTTTATGTGTGTAACGTAATATACTAACGATTTAGCTGAAATTATGGCATAGAAATGTATTTACCGAGCCATGACACGTTGTCAAACCTAAATGTATCTTTAAAGATACTTTGCTCAAATGTCGACTATACGACATTGTATCTTTAAAGACACATTGCCAAAAGTTAATCTATTATCGCACGTTTAATTTCTCGTAATGTTTACATAAAAAAAGACCCTACAGCATGTAAGGTTCCGTAGGATAAAATTATTTTTTATTTCGATTTTTTTTTTGCATAATTTTTGAAATAATTTCATATAAACAGTTCAGTGTTCAGTTTGCTTGGGTTTGGTTTGGTTGCATGTGCAATTTTTTTATTCGTAGGTATTATAACGAGCAAGATCCAAGCACATTCTAGCGTTGATTCCTGCAGGAAATGCACGATCGGGAGACAGTGACACAACAGACAATGAGGAAGATAACACATCTTTGCCAGTTTATGGAATACAACATGATTCTTACAGTAGTTCCTCAACACCTTCACTGGATTCGGATAAAATGTAATGTGAGATTATGTCTAACTAAACAACGGAACTGTTTTTACGATTTTCATGTAAAAAAATAATATTTCTTACCAATTAACTATTTTATTTTATAACCCCGATTTGGTAATGTATCCTTTTGGATACACTATCGAATTCCTCCGTATTTGGCAATGTGTAAAATAAGATACATATTATTTCAGCGCAATTACTGAAAAAAACATTTTTATAATATTTTTCTCTATTTCCTTATACCTCAAATAATTAGACTACAGTATTTTTTAAATAAAATTTTATAAAGGTTATGCTTGCCAAATTAAGGGTTAAACATGTTGTAATTAGTATTTTGCAAGTTGAAGAAGACTAATAGTTGGCGCATTGAGGTTTATGGGTTCCGTACACGTTATAATGTGCCGTAATCCAGGTATTCTATGTCTAGTTTCATCTGTACGACTAACTATCGTATTAAATTTATATAAGCCAATATTGAACGATCTATGTATATACCTACGGATGAAAACTAGCCAAGGTATCTATTTAAAATTCAGATTTTACTGTAAAGTTTCACTTTAATTCATTCAGTAGTTTTTCTTTCCATGACAGAGATACATACATATACAATTTGATTTCATATGTTTCAAGCTTAAAAGCTAATTTAAATACAAGACCGTGTTTTACTAAAATATGTTGTTTACTGTACTTTTCTAACGTCACTTGAATAGAGAATCGACAACCATGAAATGTTAAATCCCATGGAACGGAGATGACATAAACCTTTATGGAATCCCCTAAGACGATTTGTTCCCCTCGATCTAATAGCGTTTTTGTGTTTTTATTTTCTCTTTTATTTCTTTATTTTTATGGTATTTCTGGGACTTGTGGCTGTATCAATGTGCGAGTCTAACACTCCGGTATAAAATGTAACCAGCTGGAATCCTAATAGTGAAAGAACAATCATCTACCTAGCCATTCCTTAAGTCGTTCCAATCATTTTATATTGTGACTAAACAGAAATTTATATCTACTCGAAAACATACTGAAACATAGGTACACCTACTTACTTACTTTTAACCTTGTCATAAACAAAAAGTTTTCAGCTAATTTGAAAGACTAGAAATCGGCTGACACTTTAGCAGCTTTTTTGCCATTCATTTCAATTGGTTCAGCCGTTTTCGCATGAAAGGGGCAAAAACAAACTTACCTTCTCTTTAGTAAGGAGCGAATACATGACTCATATTTGGTTACCTTTAGTAGCAATCTGGCTGTCAAATGTAGCAGGAATCCCTTCTTGGCAGTCGGGTAAAAACATTCAATTTTCTTTAGCTCCCTCTTTAAATGTAACATTTTCAATCGGCGACGCATAAGACGGTCCAAGTTTACGAGCTTAATAAAGACATTCTGCCGTCGTGAGTAAATCACTTAGTTTACCTGGCCTTAATTATTCCGAGAATTTCCATTTATCTATGGAAACTATGACCGTTTACTATGTATAGGTAGGAATAGGTTTAACTGTTCTTAAGTAATTGAATTATTTTACTTTTCTTTTTGCATAGATATTTATAAATATAACAAAGTCGTGGTGGCCTACTGGCATAACAGCCTCACAACCAGGTGTCCGGGTTTGATTCCAGGACCGGCAACCACCAATGTAATAATGAAGAATTTAAGTTTGGAGACCAAAGTTATATTTTAACAAGTATGTACCTGAATTGCTTGCTTTACAGTCCAAATATAATAGATACTTTTTAAAGAGTGTAGAAAGAAAACTACGACCAGGATTTTATCAAATCAAAGACACATAATAACAAAGCTATCTTCATTTATTCATACACAGCAACGTTTAAATGCATTGTTTTTTGTACATCACAAATTACAAAATATTTTGATCCATATTTTTGGTAGACCAGCTACCAGTAGATATTATTATTATATTTCAATAGGATACCTGTATGCTTTCTTAAATAAGATTTCATTTTAAAAAATCCAGATTCAATTTTACTGGATTTTCCGTTTCCCAGCTTGAAACATTATTAATATGATCAGGTATCATAAGTAACGTATAACCAAGTCTGAGTTACTTAGACGATTATCACACCCACAGAGGAAGAAAAGCTAGCGAAGATGCTATAAGAAAGGTAGGTCAGGCGCCTTCCTGTAGCTCACGTCACGGTTCGATAACATACGGTAGGCATGATCAAAACTATCAGTTACTAGTAATAAAGAGGCGTTCGGGTTCCTTTTGAAATCACAACCATTCTATCAAACATTGGTCGCAAATGGATTGCTACCTGGATGTATTTTGAACTTTCAAAAAAACATTTGAACATCTAGTTCCAAATTTAAATTATTACACGTCCTGCGTTAAATCAAAACTCATTGGTCCCGCGACTCATTGGGACACCATCATACTATTGCCACAGTCATTTCACAGTAAGTAAAAAAAAAAGACTCTAAAGCTAAATGTTTTAGATCACATCACAGTCTAAAATAATGGGTTGGTAAATATTGCCCTTCTGCTTTTTCTTAGGCTACGTTTGCCTCTTGCTGTCCTTTTGTCGCGGGGTGGGGATGCTCTGTTCGGTGGATGTACCCAATCTGGACACCTGGAAAAGTTCACGTAAGTAAGGTTAATCTTTAATATTTAATTGACAATAGTTATTAGTTATACAAGAATGCAAAGTTGCTTTTTAACCGCGTGCTCAATTTTGATGACCGAGCAAGCGAAGGCTTCTAAAATGACCCGCACGTTTTTAAAATGCATTTTAAGTACCTGCGCATGTGCCTCAACATGCGAAAGCTACTTGTACCGTGTAGATGCACCCTAACGCTAACCAAGGCATAAACCAGCTATAATCATCGGCAGGGATATTGAGCCCTGACCTTCACCAGCGCAGAAGCGATTTATTGATTTATTGCCTTATGTGTACAGTGCGCAAAGCGATCCTCACTCTTCCGCCGAGAGCTCAATATCCGTGCCGATAACTATACCACATCGCCGATTTAACCACGCCGAACCCAAATATAAATTCGGAGAATGGCAAAAGGATGACATCAAAATACTTTGATTAAGTGGAGATTTCGCTTGCACGATTAACCCCTCGTTTATAACAATTAAAGTGCCTTGGAGAGGCCTATGTCCAGCAGTGGACTGCGATAGGCTGATGACGACTCAACATGATGATGATGATGAAAGTGCCTTCAAATTGTTTCAAAAAGTGCAACACATCCCAGTTCTCGTACTTTTTAAGGTACACAGTTGATTTAGTTTAAAACTCAATGTACACAAGTTACGTCCATGAATGAGAATAATTTTCCTCAACGAGATACCATCAAAATCGTTGTTGGTTTTTACGCTGTGCCTATATTTAGCGAAGCGTGGTTTTATTTATAAATATTTTCCCACCACTGTAAAAATACTACGTACTCTTCTTTTTTTGCTGCGTTTTAAACCAGCCCATTATAACACGTCTACTTGAATAATATTGTGAGTTACAAGCGATTAATCTCTACTTCCCTACTAATATTATAAATGTAAATCTGTCTGTCTGTTTGTAATGCTTTCACGTCTAAACCACTGAACTGATTTTAATAAAATTTGGTGCAGAGATAGAGTTGATCTTGAGAAAGAACAGGATAGTTTTTATCCCGGACTTTTGAAGAATTCTCTTGGAAACGCGATATAACCGAACTCAACGCGGGCGAAGCCGCGGGCGGAAGCTAGTAAGCGATGAATATGATATATTTATTAAATAAATGTCTCGTAATTCTGATAATACTGATAAACCCAAGACTTGTTACCTCATTTTGGAACATAATTAGTTCAGAAACCGAGTTGACCTAAGCATATACTTATCTAGAAACTTTGAGATTCAGTTTTTACATAGAGTACTTAGTTGCAGTTTTACTCGCATCTCGTTGTTATTTATCTAATTGAATTCCTCGATAAATGAGCTATCTAGTACTGAAAGATTTTCTCAAATTAATCCAGTAGTTCGATTAATGCATTGTACCAAACAAGCATCCTTTCATCTTTATAATATCATTAAAGATTTCATCATAATGTACAGCGAATGATATCAGTTATGCAATACTTGGGTAGACAAAACATACGCACATTGATACTACAATGTCATGCAAATATCTAATGTATGAAGATAATTTGTTTTTGCAGTAAAACCAACAAGGATTGTCACCTGCGCTCTAATATAAATATTGGCATAATTTAAAAAGCAAACATTTGTCTTTCGAGCCGCGTTAAGCATATTTATTTAAAAATGTCCAAGAATTTAGTCACTTTTAAGTGATACAAAAAAAAATGTAGTGTTGGCTGTTGGTACAGTCATTGTAAACTGTGAGGCCTGTATGTTTTAAAATGACAAGCTCATAAATTGAACATGACGCTTTTACAAACGTTCGTTTACAAATTCATGAGTATTTTAAAATTACATGATAATTATGTATCACTAACATTAATCCATTATTAGCACCTGATAATTAACCAATCATGATTCGCGATAAATTCGACAACGATACAATTATATTAAAATGTGAACATTAACTCAAATCTATACAAAATTTATGAAATAGTCCAAAATTATCATTTCAATACAACGATATATTTCAATGAAAATTTGCAGATGGGCATCAAAGTACATGACATCAAATTATAATTAGCAAACAGTAGGTAGCCCTTCAAAAATGTTTATATTAATTCAAACTTAAAATTGAGTTTTCAGTTGAAGCATAGAATTTTGTCAAGTCCGTGGGATCAAAAAAGTGGACGAATATGTCAAACTGAAATAACAGCTGATAAGAATGAATGAGAGATGGAAAACAAATTCGCTACCTCCGAATATAAAGGCAGTGAAAAATGTCAAAGAAAAATCTTCAAAAATAATTACAGAACCGTTACAAAATATAGCATTTAAACCAAATTGTTATTTATCAGTGAGATTTTGACATAAAGAATTCATTTAAGATGTCTATGATTATTACGATTAAAAAACTACCTAAAATCTTCTTGTAGATACAAAAATTTCACGCATTGAGCCTGCATGGGATTATAATGCATAGCGTTTTTCGCAGAAACAGGTGCACTGTCTATATCCTGACTATGATAATCCGACTTGACCGAATAATAGAATTTCTTAAAATTTACAAAGCAACTGCGGTCCGAACCCGAGACCCATTGCACGGCTGTCAAAGCTTGCTACAGACCAACACAATTAGGTTTTGCTTAAATAAATGATAGTAAAAACAAATGCTTACTTCTCAATATCAGGCAACAGTTGCCCCTTGCACCGCGCCTCCCATTTGGCCCAGTACTTGAACCCTTCTTGTTCAAACACCTTCACGGCGCAGATGCCATCATCTTTTATGTCTTCATCTAGTAATGCTGTGAATTAAAATAATAATATTATCAGGCTATATTACTTACTAGCTTTTTTATATCGTCGTTAAGCAGACTATGTTAATGATTTAAGTGTTCTTTCATTCCATTTCTACACATATTCTACATTACACAAAGAAAGAGAACTGAATATAATCTGGGGGTTGATATTTCTTCAAACACTGCTACTCAGCTGCATGTGTTGTTGATAATAGTCTAGGCAAATGATTGAAACCATAAAAAGCCTTTAACATTATAAGTTCAAGAATCTCATTGATAGATACCTAACTAATTTTTCAGTGAAACCTCTCCTAACTTGATATCAGTTGATAACATAACAATGAATATTAAAATTAGTCTAAGTTATTAGTCTTACCTTCACAAGTAATATCGCACTTCCCACCTTTCTTGCCTTCCTTGCACCATTCACTTCCTATCTGAAATTATAATAACAGGTCTCTAAAATAAGGCCTAAATATCAACTAGTTTCGCCCACATTCTTAGCTAATGTCAATGGAACTAACAATAACGATATAGATACCTAAGAAATAATATCTTTATATCATTTTTTTAGGTCAAGGCAGGAAGACCTATACAGTATTTGAGCTATAAGTAAGAACTCTGTAAGAGAAATAACCATAATGCAACTTTCCTATTTATTATTGACTAACATTACAGATAACTTGCCTACTGTCTTTAATAAGTCAAAAATCTATCACTGATCGACAAGTACAGTTGGAAAACCCAGATGCTCTATTTTATACTAACTACATTGGATAGCCTAATGAGATGATAGAGAGAAAATATGTGTATTAAACTTACTTGAAACAATCCATAGAATTTTCTTCTGGGTGACTTTACTACCATAGCCGAGGTATTCCTATCACTTTCTTGTTCTATTAAACATACCCCTGAAAATAAAAACAATACGTAAAATAAATATCAAACACTAGAAAGTACTTATTTAAAAAATACATAGGCCTGAACTAAATGCCAGAAGTAAATAGGTGTCAGACTTGATAAAATAAAATATCTTCATGACATTCCTTCAGAATACTTGACAGGTAAATATTGATAGTAAATTCTAAAGCAAACCATACATCCTGTCAAGAGATATTATTGTTGATTCTAATTTATTACATTAAATTGCAGATGCCTTGAATTTATAAGAAACTAGCTTCTGCCAGCGGTTTCACCCGCATCCCGTGGGAACTACTTCTCGTACCGGGATAAAAAGTAGCCTATAGCCTTCCTCGATAAATGGGCTATCTAACACTGAAAGAAATTTTCAAATCGGACCAGTAGTTCCTGAGATTAGCGCGTTCAAACAAACAAACAAACTCTTCAGCTTTATAATATTAAGTATAGATAGGTATCTACTATTATAGTGATTCGGGTCATCATATTATGTCAGATGTCAAGTGCAGGACGCATTTTGTAAATGGTGGAGATTGAGGGAAAGTCACGCTTTCTCTCTCAAGCCTAAACTTTTTTGTTGATCTTTTTATTTTGATTTCAGGGCCGCGGTAAGTCTTTCGAATAATCCTGCAGACACTGGGCCTAAGGAGGTATGTCAATAAAATTATGCTTAATTGACACTTTTACTAACAATCAGAGCAAATAAATTCTGATTCTACAGTCATTCTAAATTCACATTTGCTACTACATCAAACAACAAAAACTTGATAATTAGTACATACTAACAGTTCTGTAACAATTTGTCTATTCTATTCCCTATTACAATACTGACTACAACTATTCTAACCAGTAATTTACAGGTGAGCTATAAATGGTGTAATCTATTGCTAAAAGTGATGACTAACCTCTACTGTTAAAGTCCAGACGTCAAATTGACCTCTTGTCAAGGTCACATGTGTACGTAGATACGTAGTCATTTGATTTACGAGTTCAGTTACGTACGTATTACATGAGATTAATTACATAAGGAAAAACAGGAAAAGATTGAATATTGCACCAAGGTATTGCTTTACGGAATAAAGGTATGACGCAATTTTGTAAGACGATTAAAATTGAAATTCCAGAGTTCACACTTAAAGCACGGTTTTCACATGCCCTTTAAATTGATTTTCTAGCTTCTATAAGGTACGACTAATATTATAAACATGATGGATGTCCGAATGTTTGTTACTCCTTCAGTCAAAGACTACTGAACTAAGAATTTTGATATAATCAGATTAACAGTAAACAAAAGAGTAATTATGAAGATTGCCAGCATGATTGAAGCATGATTATCCAGGTGCTGAAAATAGTTCCCTAGGGCTACAAATGACATCGTCGATAACAACTGGTTATATTAAGAATCAGGAAAAAAACAAAAACAAGGACTAGGGATAGGAAAATTGCTAAAGAAACCCACACATTGACTGCTCAAGATAGCGTAGTTATTTGAAATATTCATCCTTATTACTCAACTCGTGGTTTTACCAACACTCAACAACATCTTGTTTACATAATTAAAGGAACAACTTTAAGTACCTATAATATGGTATTTATTAAATGTCCGTCTGAGAAAGGACATACCTAGGTTACTTTTTAACTGAGTGCATCAAGTAGGTAGTTCCTTTGACAAACCTATGCTTGTTGAAAAATAATTTTCATTTGGGCATCATAATCAATATTGAGCTACGGGCTCAATGAAGAATGATTAAGATGATCAAAAAGAAAATAACTAGTAGTATGGTTCCGAGAATCAGATACGAGGTTGATACGAAAAAAAAACGAATACAGTTAAGCAACGATGAAAAAGAACATCGGTACATAAACTTTTATTGTCATCAATAGCTTTTATTTTTTGCTAATCTTAGCACATTACTTCAATTGCCTGAACCTCCAATTACGAAAACATTTAAGGTTATAAAACATTTGGCATAACAACTGTCGATTTCCTGCGAAACATCATTACCATACAAAATAGGTGTACCAAAAAACTAGTTCGAATAAACTATATCTACAAACATTAAGATGAAGTTCCACCAAAATTGTTCGCACACATTTTGTTCGCGAACAAATGTGTACGCATTGGCGAGAGTCAACAGCTAGCTTGTGTTCGCGCACAAAGGTTGCTGTTTCGCGGTTACTTTTAAAATGCTACTATTGGCTGTAGTAGAGTAGAACAGAAAAAAAACAACTGTTTGTTTTACAATGCCTAAAGGTGGGTCCACACGATACCTACCAACTTCACACAGACTTTCATAAAATTTGATATGCGCATTAAATCGATGCGTGTAAAAGTCTGAGCCAATGATAAGTTTGTACCTACGAATATTTTGTCATCATATTTTCAGTCAGACTACAGTTTTTTACACAGACTTTAAATTCGTACAGATATTTGCACAAACATAAAGTCTGTATCGTGTAGACCCAACATAAAAGTGCCACGCATTGGTAGAATCTCGCCTTTAAAGCACTTATAGCTACTAGCTACTAATACCCAAAGACGTAACGAACGTATAAAAACTCCCACGCTTGAATACCAATCATACGATACCAAAAACCATGTTCATATAAGGAAAACCCATTGACAGAATCATGACTGGCAGTCATTAACAACATACAATGGGTTTTAAACTAACAATACAATATACATTGATAATGCACGCACACATGTAAACAGGCGTAGATAATTGTTACTTCATTTGTTTCTCTTAGATCCGGGAAAATGGAATTGTGTTACATGCTTAGGCCGGAATGTAGTATATAAGCGTCAGTAAAACAAGTGTTTATTTGCAAAATTGAAAGTGAAAGTATATAGTAAAACTACATATTTAAAAACCACACCCAAACACCGTAAACAGTTAAAGTTATACACTTTAACTTGGGTTAATTAGCTTGGGCTTATGTTTTTTAAATATGTTTTATCATAGACTGATACTTCTTGAGTAGTGTAGTGATATTATATTTTCAGCAAACCATATAATATTTTATATAGGTACTGCCAAAATAGTACGCTGATTAGGACTCATCTTCAAAGACTGGTCCATACATAGAATGAATGAAATATTATAAAGGCCACTTAAATACTGATGTTAAAAAATTATATGATTTTCATTCACAAAAAATGACTGAAATCCTATGAGAATTAATGATTCGACTGTAGTGATTGATTGTTCAACAAGCTATAAACAATAATAGATACTAACAAACAGTTGCAACTATTATAACACAATGACACTGCGTACTGATTGTCAACCATAATTAGACGTACTCAAGGTCGTCTTTACAATGTATGGCTGATTTCCAATTGTACTCATACGGCTGATATATTTTGACCAGGTGATCCTACAATGATGACTTTTCTTTGTATGTTAATGAGACTGGTCAGTGCAATTTGTTCTTCAGAAATAATAAAGAAATTCTGGCTGCGGATCAATTGGCTTCCTAAGATCTTCTTCTCGCACCCAGATGAAAGCAGCCTGTACCTATGTTATTCTGATGTATGCCAAGTTTCATCAAAATTCGCCCAGCAGTTCGCACGAGAAGAAGTAACAAACATACACATTATTCCCTTTTAAAATATTATTGTGATTACATGGTTTTGCTGTTATCTTTGGAAATGATTGCTGTCTAAATTTGACCTTCGAAAAGTGCTGATTTTCAGCCTACTTTGAATACCTAAATGACTTTTGATTTTGATTGAAATGATGATGATTACTCTTCTTCTATTTACGACTTCATGATTAAGTCTTGTTATCCAAAAAGTAAATAATAAAGGTGTAAAGGTCATCACTCTTTCAGACTAGCAATTTTCCCAGGTATTCAAATAACAAGGTTGACCTTCGGAGACGGTTTGACATATTCTCGAGGAGGGTTCGGCAGCATGAGGTAGCATTCTTACAGATTGCTGAGAGGGATACTAAACTATTCTAAGTGAGATAACATAAGCTACTTAATACGAGAAATTGGAATTAATATATCCCTTTTTTTTAACGACTTCAAAAATCATCATCAATCAACCCGCTGTGGGTTAGCAGCGGTGAGGGAGTGTTAGACTCTTACTGACTAAAAACCGTCGTGTTCCGTGGTAGGCCTTTTATGTACCAGGGCTGGGGTACCTCTTTCGGACTATCCCTCAGCCATCAATATTTACCTCAAAACCTGATGGTTAACCTTCACCTTTAATTAATAACAATAACATAGCTTTTTTGTACCTATAGTTTTGTTTACGCATCGAAATAGGTATGCAGGAATTCAATGGACAGTATTCGATCTCAAGGAATGTAGTAGTTTTGGTCTATAAATAAATATCTCCGCTTTTTATATAAAAACTCGATCATTAGGTCTATACCAATAATGGACAGACATAGATTAGCATATCTAACTATGTATGTACCACTAATTAGAAATTACAGATGCACAAATCCTACTAAGAATATAAACCTAAGGCTAATATTGTAAGATTTAACATGCAAAAATCTGGATATGCCGATCCAATTCGAAAACTATTAAGTGTTAGATATCCCGTTTATTGAAAATTAGTCGGCTACACAGTCATTCCTACATGAAAACGCCGAAAACATCTAGACAATTATAACATTAACCACTTCAACAATACACCAAAATTCACAATTTAAAAAAACAACAACTCACAATTACTCAGGAATGTCCTTGAAAAATTATTTTTCAGCAATTCACGGGTCAACTGACATCTCGTATACACTTTGGCTTGGAGTCCCAAACATAATGTTAGGAGTAAAATAACTTGTAACACACGTGCTCTCGCCATGACGACCGGCTTGCTACTGATAGCGGCGTCTGTTTACAAATATATATTATGCATGCGTCTGCGCACCTTTGACATTTCGCTTTTGTTTAAGGAAATTGTCGCGAATTGTTGCAGTGGACGTGATAGCTGAAGTATTTTTTTATGTTTTTTTTTTGTTTTTACTTAGAATTATTATGTTTAAATACTTACGTCAATGCAACTTCTATTTCCCAAGTCTATCCAAAATTACGAGATTTAGATGATAGAATTTTAATTTTTTTGATAATTAATTCAATCGTCTTAAGTTAGTAAGTGACGTTCACAATCCTGGTTAATCATTATCATCATCTTCCTCAACTCATCTTATACAATGCTAAATCTAACTATCGTCCTAATATTTTTCACAAAAACAGTTCGCACAGTGCACCTTGATGCAATTTATACTATTTCATATTGATAGTGTACGTGACCCTTGTATGGTTTTAAAATTAACTGGTGACTACTTACCTACTCTTAAATGCTTCTTTACCCTTTCCTCCCGAATCATGATAATTATTTCGAAGAAACCGCTTTAAGTAGTGGTTACCTAGCAAACGACAGCCCTCTAATACAGCATGGTTTTCCCCAAAACTATTAATTATACCTTCAGTACTTTGCAAATCTCTAGGAAAAGATAAAATGAGGAAAGTCTTCAAATAAAATCACCTATAGAAGTCATATCATTTAAGAAGATTATTGTCAAATACATACTGCAGTGAATCTAAGGTCATTGGGTCAACCAACATACATAGGTACTAAAACATGCAGTCGCAAGATATGGATTGAAAATAAAATCCTAGGTTATAAAAAACTGTGCAGCGGTATTTCCAACTGATATTGTAATCTTTAGGAAAACAGTAAAAAAAAAATAAAAGAGGTTTCAATAAAATAATGTTCAAAGATAGGCTATAGAATGGGACAGAAATAATCGACCGTGGTCTCTAAAGTATACCTACCTATGTACAATCTTCTTCGTCGTCTTTTCCTCAGTGATACGACCACATTTGACTTACCACCATATAGATTGCATAATGCCAGATGGAGTGCATGAATGAGATAGCCCCCAACGACCTCTATACATGTATATCTCTCTGGTATTCGTCCCCTGGGCCATTTGCCCTCATATCGGCCCAGAATTGAGAGATTCTCAAGATTGTTATTTGAAACTTCTTCTTCTTCTTAACGTTTATCCCGTCTTGTGACGGGGCCCGCTTTCCGTATCTTCTTCTTCCACTTCGCTCTATCCTGGACATATTCCTCTTCGAGTTCGCAGATTTTCATGATTGAATGAAGATTGCAATGTGTTATTTGAAGAAAACTGAGGGCTTGGTAAAGGCGAATAGAGAGAATACCTACAATACAATTACTTGAAACTCGTATTACCTATACATACTTGGCTGCAAAACCATGAACACCTTTTGAACGTCAAAAACGACATAGATGCGCGCCCAATATTTTGGTGGGAAAAAGAAGTGGCACAGCAACTATCAAAGGAAAAAGCGGTATTTGGAATTCTGAGCCGTAGTATCTTTTGCGATTTCCTTTTGGATACCTAAATAAAATACTCATACATAACATATTACAATAACATACCCATTAAATCTTAATGTACATTAAAAATACTTATTTTTAACAAAAACCCTGAACTTCTCTATCGCTGCAGTTACGAACATTTGGAATAACCCGCGCAATTAACTTTACCTCATCGTAAAGATAACAGATTTATCTCTAGTTCTATATTTATTGTTCATTCCGAGAATTCCTGCGTCTGTTTTGATAGATTTTTTGTATTTAACTTTTAGCATGTTTTTATTGATAAGAGTTGTAGCGTTATAAAGGAGTATTGAGGAAAATTCTGGCTGCTAGCGTCACTTTTGAACGAGAACGTGCAAAGGCAGTTTAAATTTATGTATTTTTGACATACAACATTAATAGCAGCGTTTTACCTGAAATAAAACGCATATTAAATACTTACCTTATTTGAAGCTTACTAGTTTGAGATAGGCACCTACGTGTTTTCCGCTTTTATCTCCGTCCTTTTCTACCCCATATCTTGCATCTCTCTCGCACATCGACCAGTTTCACTCCCCATCAGGCAGGAGGCGACGAGTGTTCTCGGCGGCCACAGTTCGTCATTGAGTCGAAAACACCAGGCAGAAATTCAAGTGTAAGCTTCAAATAAGGTAAGTATTTAATATGCGTTTTATTTCAGGTAAAACGCTGCTATTAAATTCTTGACCGTTATTTGAAGCTTACTAGTTTGAGACGTGTTTGTTATCGCCTGGTGGAAGTGGACGCCAATGTGAGCAAAAGCACAATGAAATTGTGTATGTAAATAGGTACTTAGGTACACGAGTAATCACATCAGTAAGTATGTGTATTGCGTCCTGGAATACTAATGTAATAAAAGTTAACTGGTACTGGTACTCAGCTACATCCTGTTAGACTGGAAGCCGACCCCAACATAGTTGGGAAAGGGGCTCGAAGGATGAGTAATAAAAATTAAAAGAGAGATGCAAGAACAAAAGCAAAATTGATTTCATTTTCTAATAGTAATAAACAAAAATATTGCGATACTTCTTAATAACAATAGTAACAAAAATATAGACATTAATCAGCTGGATTAATTAAATAATCGAGATAACTTGCTACTTCTATTTAGTGGGTATCTTTCTCTTCTGTAAAAATGGGCAAATGTATTGCCTGATCGCCAATTACCCTTGGCTCCAAAGGTATATTGTCAACACAGATTTTGACGCTACCGCCGAGTGGAAGCTTCCTGGGGTTGTAGTTATTCCTGCCTCTTTTAACAATGTCTTAATCCAAATAATATAATCCGCAATCATCGTTCGGGTGCCTGCCTTTGGTTGGCCTCTAACGGATATAAATAAATTTAAGGAATTAGCCGATGTCCGTCTATCTTCTAACAAGGCTTTAGTCTTTCTGACCCAATACACTGGACTTAGATTTATATTTTCCTGATTATCCATCAAACAACAACCCGACTGCCCATGACTAGAACTGTCGGTCTTAGAGCCAAAGACTGGCCATAAGATTAAATTATCTTTGTTGTTTTTGAAATGTTCTGGGTCTATTGCAAGCAAGGAAAGATCATGGACTCGCCTTTCCGAAACAAGCTAGCAAAAGAAAGAGCAGCAGTGTGCCTGGAAGTTGCAAAAGGATTATTCTTGTCTACGTTTACTGCACTTAAGTAGGTTACCAATTGGTCAATATTCCAGACGTCCGTCTTCCCGGGGAACAGGTTTGCTCAGCGCTATTGATTTTAAAATGTGTCCGACTAGAACGTGTGAACCTAGCTCTCCAGTGGTTTCTGCATTGCATACTGTAGCTATAACTGACTTGTGTAATAAAATAGTATTGTATGCTAGTTTATTTACTATGTGTAAGTCCGCAAAAAAAATTGGGTAAATATAGGTCCAAATAGGGATTCAAGGATCCATAGGATCCAATTTCATACTTTTCGCCCCAATTTAACCATCGACTCCAAGCTGATTGATAAGTCTTGCGTGTGGATTGAAGAAGACTTCAGTCGGAGAGACTCCTTGTCCCTCCCCCCCTCCCCATTTCCTTGACCTTGGCAGGGGGTATCCCCGTTGCTGTGTCTATCGGTTTCTGCTCGAGGTTCATCAGTGTGTAGGGTACTGCTAATGATCGGGACTTCAAATCTGCTCGCCAAAATACCTGGTGCCACCGAAGGAACTACTATGATATTAACTCCCGTTCCTGAATTGAGATGACTGAGGACCTACGGTATAAGGTAAGGTGGCGGTAATACCCATGCTAGCGGGTAAGTCCAAACTTGAGAAAAAGGGCATCGTGGAACCCCGCTTTCGGGTCCTTCAGATCTAGGGGCACGTAGTACACAACTATGTATCCCTGGGCTCGCTTCGAGGCAAATAGGTCCACTGCTGATACAAGATGCCCCTCCGGTGGAGGTTTGTGTCGGGAGAGATGGTCTGCATGACTGTTGAATAGGGCTGGTATATGATTCACGACGTGATAGATGTGATACAGCTCGAGATAACTGAATACTTTGTACGTCAAGTTCGGTAGGCTCCTTGATCGGGTGCCACCTTGATTTCTTAGATATGACACTACAGTCCCATTTTTGCATTGAAAAATGGCTGTTGATCTCCTTAGCAACTCGCCGTGATTATCCAGTTAATACTGCAAGCATCTCTTTCAGATCGCAGTGAAAGCCTTTTTCTCTCTTGTTCCATGAACCCATTACGGGCGTTCCGTTCAGTTGTGCCCCCATCCTACATCGGAGGCGTCCGTGGTTATAAGGTGACAGGGAAGTGGCGTATGAATATCCAAGGTTTGGTGGCAGCTGACCAGCCACCACTTTAGATCTGCTAAGGCATCTGCTGGTAGGTTCAACATTGCTATACTCCATTCACCGAGCCGTGAGCCCACAATGTAACCAAAGAATGACACTTTTCAAAATGGTGGGTATAACCCGACCGATGACAAAAACGTCACATTTTTATGTAAAATGTTCTTAGTATCTGTGGTCTTCAATTAAGTAGGGTTCTATGTATGACAGTCAAGACTTCTAGGTTCCTTTTACATGTAAACGATTTACTACATATTTAATTAAAATAAAGAAAACAATTTACGGCATTTATTATATTTGATTTCAAATAAGTTTGAAAAGATTGCATTGCAAGATTAGACATCGTTCTAAAATATAATTTCTAATGTTGTCAGTATATTACTTTCGTAGTTATTTTTATAAAATATGATCATTACTTCAATCGTGACTTATAAGAACCCTTTTTATGGTTTGTTCACCGTTTGGCTCACGGTTCCATGAATAGGGTAGGTATAGATTGCTGTTCAACACTGCATTGAGGAAAATGAGGAGAGCCCGGTAATGCAGTCTGCCGTATGGGACAACAAAAACTTGCGAAGTTTAAAAGTCCTATCAAGCTATGCAGGTCTTCTAAGTTTGTCGTGCTTTTTGTCACGTAGTGCGTTTTGTCATTATCTTGTTGATAATGCTTGCGATTTATTCACTTGCCATCCAAAACGTGGTGCAAATGATCCCAAAGTAGGCGAATATATCTTGGTGAGCCACCAGAAAATCGAGGTACACAATTATAAGTAACCCTTGAGTTTTCAAAGTTTGAGCCACCCAATTGGTCACTGTGGCGAAGGTCTTGGGTGCCGTGCTTAAGCCAAATGGTAGGCACGTAATCTGAAGCAGTCTTCTTCTGTATACTAGTCGAAGAACATGTCTGTGACCTTCGGCTAACGGAAGGTAGAAGTAAGCCTGGGCGAGATCCACTTGCACAGTCATTCGTCTTTCTGAAGAAACTTTAGCACGCGAAAAACATTTATTAAACTGAAGGGTTCCGTAATTATGAACTTGTTGAGAACCTTGAGATTGAGTATTGGACGGTTCTTTCCGTCGCCTTTCGGGCACAAGAAACATATTGGAAAGAAAGCTGGCAGAATTTGCAGCTATCAATAGAATTTTTTGTTTTATCATTTGGGATATGACGACATCCATCTCTTTGGACTCTCTGGTCAAATCTGGCATTATCTATCAAAGGTGGCTTTTGGCCAATGGTATCCGATACCCAGTTATTATTTTTGACAAGAAAGGCGGAGCTCCCATTTCTTTCCATTGGTCTTGATATAATGTTAGGCAACCCGCCTCGAAAGTCATAACTTACGTGCCTTGTTGGACGCATCAAAGTCCGCCTGCGGTCCTGGACGCTTTGTTTCGTCTGTTGGACATGGTTCTTATTGTAATTTACTCGTGATGTCCCAAGGGAGCCTTTAGAGTTTTGCGTCACACGCCATTCAGCGTGAGTGTGATTACCATTTCCCTTCGAGGGAAGGTTATAATGGCGACTCTTCGAAAGTCGATCCAAATAGCCACCCTGCGAGGGTAGATTGCAATGATGGTACGACCCGCAACATGCATGATTGGTACCCTGCGAGGGTCCGTGATAATGAGCCGACCCCTGCGGGGGGTGGCTAGTATACTTACTGGTCCCTGCTTTGTAATGATGCTGCGACTCGCAAAATGCAAGATTGGTACCCTGCGCGGGTCCGTGATAATGAAACGACCCCTGTGGGGGGTGGCTAGTATACTTACTGGTCCCCACTTTGTAATGATACTGCGTCTCGCAACATGCAAGATTGGTACCCTGCGCGGGTCCGTGAAAATGAGCCAACCCCTGCGGGGGGTGGCTAACATACTTACTGGCAGTCCTAGGCGGAGCGTACCAAGTCTTTCAAGGCCGAAAAGCATCACACGCCGAGATAATGAGCCGACCCCTACGGGGGGTGGCTAACATACTTACTGGCAGTCCTAGGCGGAGCGTACCAAGTCTTTCAAGGACGAAAAGCATCACACGCCGAGATAATGAGCCGACCCCTACGGGGGGTGGCTAACAGACTTACTGGCAGTCCGAGGGGAGCGTACCAAGTCTTTCAAGGCCGAAAAGCATCACACGCCGAGATAATGAGCCGACCCCTACGGGGGGTGGCTAACAGACTTACTGGCAGTCCGAAGGGAGCGTACCAAGTCTTTCAAGGCCGAAAACCATCACACGCCGTGATAATGAGCCGACCCCCATGGGGGGTGGCTAACAGACTTACTGGTAGTCCGAGGGGAGCGTACCAAGTCTTTCAAGGCCGAAAAGCTTTCTTGACACCATCAGCCCTCTTCAAGTGCGGTAGTGATCAGTCCGAACTAAGGAGATGCTGGTTGGACCGCACCTCACACCATTCTTTTTTGTCAAACCGTTGAACGCCTTGCAGGATTGAACTAGGGCCACAGGTGCCTTAGGAACTTCGGGCTTGCTTTCTTTTCCATAGTCACGTGCACGGGCTGTGGTAGCTTTATTATTTACCGCATCTGTATTTGCTTTATAAGTCACTTATTCTGAAAACAAATTACTGAAAAAAAAAAAGTACACGGAAGAAACTCGTGACAAAAAAGGGGTAGATGTACAAAATATTAACACTTGATTTCGCAAAATCGAATATCGAACGGTAAAACCGTTAACAAATTGTATAAAATATTATAAACTCACCTGTGTTCTGCGAGAGCACTGAGTTTATTTTTCAACGAAATACTACAGCGGTTGGTTAGACCAACCTTCTCGGGCGGAAAACAAGACGCCAATGACGAACTGTGGCCGCCGAGAACACTCGTCGCCTCCTGCCTGGTGGGGAGTGAAACTGGTCGATGTGCGAGAGAGATGCAAGATATGGGGTAGAAAAGGACGGAGATAAAAGCGGAAAACACGTAGGTGCCTATCTCAAACTAGTAAGCTTCAAATAACGGTCAAGAATTTAATAATATAATATTGCGTATTTTAAAATATTCAACTTATTTTAGACCTTGTCTTTCATTAGACAATTTAATTTTGGGTCCCTACATGAGAGAAATGCTAATTGTACTTTATAGCCATAGCAATCCAATCTTACTACGTTTATTGGTTTCAGCGATTAGAAAAGTAAAACAACCTGAATAATTGTCAAAAATTAATAATGCTAGGAAAGTAATAAAAGACATAAACAATTGTTAATATTTTATTTAAGAACGGAAATGGCATCACATAAATTATTTATTTACATATTTAAACTAATTAAAGCAGAACATACGATTCTTATAAAAACATTAACTTAATGCGGTTTGGACGCGTTATTTTAATTACAATGCAAATAAAGCTCAAATACCATACAACGCATGTTATAGAATTTCAAAACTTATTGTAAATAGATAAAAGAAATATTTTTGCCTGCACTTAGACATCGAAGCATCTATGACCCTACTAATGTCTTTGAGGAGACTTTCGATTACACTAGTAAAGATCAAAAATATTTTATTAGCCATTCTATGTGGTATCAACGAGTGAAGGGAACATCTTCCCGCTCCCCTATAAAAAGAAGCCTATATGGTATTCTGATATATAGTAAAAACTATGTAACTGCAAAGTTTTACCAAAATCCGTCTAATATTTTTTACATGAAAGACTAACTAACATCTAAAGAAAAACAAGTACATAAATTCGGAATCATAATAAATTATTTATTCCCGTACTGTGAGCAATTAATTGGGATTGGTTTGACTATGAAACGCACACTGGTGGATTTTAAGATTGGTTTTTCCGCATGGTTGTTGCACGTATTACGCAGACAATTGCATAACAGATAAAACAATTGATATCTACCAGTTTGAGTGATGACTACCGAATACGATCGTGTGTGCGTGACAGATTTTTACGAGGAGGTCAAAACGTACGTAAACGCGCGGAAAAACACGCTAGTATGAAAGCGCTGTTATTGTTGTCGCAGTTGCAACATAACATTTTATTTACTTATACTTTTTTCCTTTACCACTTCTTATCTTTTCATTAATTGCTACCGATTTTTTTAAAACAATACCCATACACATTGATCACAAATTGCAAAAACGGTGCAGAAAACGGTGCATAAGCATAAAACGGAGTTTCCATGCGAGTGAAACTTCAAATGTATGCGTGATAGTGTAGGCTCCTTACGCCATTGGATTTTGGCAAATCAGGAATGTTTTGTGAGAGTGCATTCCTTGTCGCCTCATTGGATGGCAGGGCAAAGCTTTGACGGCAGAATGGCATTGCCACGCCGATTGCCTTCGGGGCACATATTTGTATGGCCCACAGATATTTGTTTCGACTTGATGTTTTGGGTAGATTTGTTTGTGTGGTTTATGGGTACCTAGTTACTGTAGAAAGTATTTATCCAGAACCAAGCCTTCATCTTAACATTATTTGACACTTACATGCAACTATGCAAAAAATAGGTACATATTATACAGATCTTATCAGAATAACTGTGTCGCTGTGAAGTTAGCGTCCTGGTGATCAAATTCAAATGGCTGGCTTCAGAGGACAAATGTCATTTAAAACTTTAACTTTAGTACAGTACATAATATTTCTTCCATCTATTTACTGAGACTAATAATAACAATATACGCTCCTACGATAGTAAATGAAATTTATATGGTTTTTAAAGTCTGAGTTTCCAAGATTGCTCCTTAACAAAATATGGTTCAGAAATATACTATTGTTTAAGTAAATAAAAATTATACAATATTGTAATGTTTATAGGCACTCGATAAAAAGAATGGCCTGATGATTTTTTTATATATTTTGCTTGTCTGTTGCAATACAATATATTGCATTTTAAAGCACTCAGTATTTAAAAAAAAATCTCCATTAATTTGTAAAGACACAGTACATTTTTCTTGAAGCTTCAAAAAATTGGTTCAATTAAAACAAATTATGATACTTTCTCCAAAAGTTCAAGTAATTTTCAACTCCTTAATTGAACAATGGAAATAATTTATAACCGATGCTAGCTTTATTAATTTCTCAACTTAAAATGATATTAATAACAGATTTAAATCATAAAATTACTTAGTTACAAATCACTAGAATGAATTAGACAAAATTATCGTGCTTCTTAATTAAAATTGTAATTACATACAGACTTCGTATTGACTATATATCATAACTAGCCGTTTTCCCACGGTTTCACCCGCGTCCTGTAGAAACTACTGCCCACACTGGGATAAAGTATAGCTTGTGTTACTTGAGAAGAGTGTAGCTTTCCAACTGTGTAAGAATTTTTAAAATCGGTCCAGTAGTTTTTAAGTTTATCCTTTACAAACAAACAAACAAACAAAAATACATTTTTTATCTTTATAATATTAGTATACATAGATTAAACATATTTGTCAGCCTCGTGTTAATATATTAGTTCTAAACTAAATAATGTTTGAGAAATACGTCTTCACAGAAGAAATATTTTATATTTTAGTCATTTATTAGAAGCTCGTCGAGTTATTTAGCTTTTACTTCGAGGAAAGGTAAATAGTGGGAAATGTCATTAGGACTCTACGTTACAAAAACATGAATAGGTATTTCAGAAGTGCCACATAGACTGTAACAAACAAAGGAAGGATCACTATCCTTCTCAAATACCTTGTTATTATTAGCAATATTACTTTTTGTGGGTTGCATATAGAACCAAGTCGAAAAAGTTGGTGGTTGGTGGTATATACTATAAACTTGCTAAAAAGTTAAATCAGTTTGCATCGAGTGACTTCATGTCCATAGGCATAGGAAGATGCCACTCTTACTCACAACCTTAGCCACCGTTTTTTTTCCGAAATGATATTATTTTCATTGGAGTGGTTTTAGCCTAGCTTAAGACTTTTGGAGTACCTTGACAGTGCCCAAAACACCACACCTCGAAGTCAAGCTTTAAAATCAGTCAATTTCAAGACTAACGAGATTTTTTCATTTACATTAATATTAAATTTACATTAGCTTAAACTATTATATACACTTGAGAGCAATAAATTTGAGTCAGTTTGAAAATCTTGACATCTTCAATTTATACATTAGTTTTATGTCCCAATTATTACATAAAGGTACGTAAACTTGGCTGTATGTACCTACCTATAATTTCAAAGCTATGAAGATTTTCGCTACTGACTCAGTTATATTGCCAGCAAGTGTAATTATAATTACAGATATTTACGTTCTTATCACAAGCTAGAGGTGATTGCAAATATTATTACTTAGAGTAAGATATTACTGTTACACAGTACGCTTATCTGCTAAAAGCGCGCGCACACTACAAACATTTAGTCGGCCGATAGTTGTTTTGGGCTCATTATCATCATCTATCCTCCGAGCTTTTTCCAACTATGTTGGGGTCGGCTTCCAGTCTCACCGGATGTAGCTAACCCAGTTACCCGAACAGCAAAATACCCCGTGGTAAAATTGGAGTCAGACTTACTGGCTTCTGACTACCCGTAACGACTGTCAAGGATGTTCATTGACAGCCGGGACCTACAGTTTGACGTGCCATCCAAAACACAGTCATTGGTGTCTAAGATATACTTAGAAAGTAAATATAAACTTAGAAAGTTGCATTGGTATTTTCCTGTCCTGGAATCGAACCCGCGCCCTCATTCTTGAGAGGTCGGTTCTTTGCCCAATAGGCCACCACGTCTTGTTTTGGGCTGATAAATCAGTATGAAGATGAATGGTAGCATACACGTAACAACGATCAGGTATTTCTCCGGTATTACCGACTAAAACTTCGATTTTATTATAATTCTGAGTATTCAAAAATATTTATTTTTCCTACCACCGGCTTTTAGTCGGCCGACTGAAAAGTTTGCAGTGTGCTCGCGCGCTAAAACAACTTGATTCCCGTCTATTTTATTGTACTTTGATCTCAGAGATAATATTTATTTACACGACTGTATTTAATGATCTTATTTCTTAGTTCTGATGTGGGGTAGACTTGGTATATTAATTTGATTTTATGTATCTACAAATACAAAATTATGTACTAATTTTGACTTTGGATCAGAAGTATTTGACTCCCAAAAAATATGGAGTCACAACACTCATGACATCAAAAAAAATATTTGCTTTGTTTCTGAAGTTCAAAGTTATAATATTTTTACAGAAGAAGAACGTTAACTTACACACGACAAACAAAAAACAAGTAAAATTAAAATCTAAGCGCATCTGTTAAATAATTATAATTTAAACAATCCAAATTAGTGTGCCATTTGGGATTTTCCGAATTTTATTTAACAAACAATAATATTATTTTTACACAACATCTAAAAATACATCGAATTTAATACTTCATTTAATAACCGAACAAATATATTATTTAAAAAGATAATTTTCACGACTAGTAACACAAACTCCTATGGAGTTTATCTATACCTTCGAAGTGGCTGTCAGCATGACATAACTCGCTCTTGGATTTTCCTCCTGAACTGGTTCTTGTCTAAAACACCTATGGGGTTCAAAGTCCGCTGGTTTTTTCAACATCTTTCTCACAAACCACACCAAACCGATTACCACGACCATTAAACCAAGAGCCACGCCAATCAGAGCTGTATTTAACCCCTTGAAGCCTGCTTTCATTTCTAAAGTACCAAGAGACTCAATTAGCTGGGGGACCACACAAATTGTTCTTCTTTCATCGACTTTATACTTCGAAATTGCTGCGCAGACCTCGTAGGGTCCTCTCATGAAGCCTTCCATAGAAATTTCTAGGGTCGATTGGCATGGGGTGTCTTTTTGGGCTACTAAGCTCCCTCTTGATAAGACAGCGAGGACGATATAACAGTTGCCGATTGGTCTGACATCATTGGACAGTCTTTGGGAACGAGGTAGCACGTATTGTGGTCTTTGGGGAAGCCCCAACACTGATATCAGAACCGTTAAGACCCCATCGCTGGTGACGTTCGAACGAACTTCTGATACTCTGGAAAAACAGAATTGCTAAATTATTGATTTACCTACTTACATAAGTTTATCAAATGTCTATTATATGTTATCATTTATTTTTAAACGCAGAAATAAATTTTCACAGAATCGGTCGGAAAATAAATTACAGTCAAACAACTTTTTGGAATCAAATTATTTTTGTGAACTATTATAATTTACTTAATCAATTTCTGCGAAATGTTTTGGAAACCTTTCTCTATCATTAAGCCTAGGTCTAGAAACTGAGAATAATAAACAAAAATTTTTTTTTTTTCTAATTGACTTACCTCAAAGGGTTGCTTGGTTCTGGAGCCCGTGTAACCACAATCGGCACAACAGTAGCAAAGGTTGCTCGTTGTCTAACTTGCATGGGTGCTCCACAACCCAGTACTAAGGAAAGAGGAACATCTGAACTGTCCATTTCTTCCAGAGCTATGCAGAATCTGTGAATAGAGAATAAAATACTGTAAGAAGAAAACCTTTCCTTCTAAAGTAAGAACAATTATAGGCCAAACCGATTTACAGAATATGAGACAGCTGTGTGGGAAATATAATGGTGCACAAGCATTTGTGCAGACACAGGTAAACTCTCATAGTCCGAGAGTCTTTTCTGTCAAGATTTGCCATCACTTTAAAAAAGAACCTTTTCCAACGAAGCAAGAAGCAACTACTAAAACATAAATTATAAATCAAGTACAAATCCTCCTAATTATGAGGCCACGGTAATCCCCCAAGGTAAATTATGAATGCGTCCTACTTTTAACAACGATAATTAGTAGACATTGTAGCTTAACCACTGAGTAACAAATAATTTAACATTATGGGACAATTAGAATCGATTAAGGAATGAATATTGGTCAAGTTGATAGTCTGTGTTTAGGAAATTGGGCAGACAGGTTAGGTGTATTATTATTCCGTATTGTAACTTTCCTTTATCCTCATATAGTCCGATGAAAAATGTGATTAAAGATCAAAAAAATTGGCTCATAGGTATACTGCTTAACTTAGCTGGTATTTCTATAAAGGTCTCAAAAATAGTTCTTACGTCAAACGCCTAAAAAGTCACGATAGCAATAATATTTCTTAACGCATCACGTTTGTATATTTCATTCAGGTGCGCTAAAGCATGGGACGGCTATGAATTTGACCTTCCGTATATAATACATACCTGCAATATATTGCAGGTATGTATTATAAACGGTAAAAACGTATAAATTAACGGTATAAATTATAATCCGAATTATAATTATAAAATTAAATCAGAATATCCACGTATGTAAGTAATACACTAAGTGACATCCAATGAAACGGATTTAAAATGTGACAAAATGAAACAGGTTATTTGTACCAGTCAATTATAATGGAAATTATTTAAAAAATCTCTTCTTCTCAATTCTATCTTTGGACAACGTAATTTCATAACATTAGCCAAAATTACCTATTTAATTAAACCAATTTCAGCTCATCTTGTATTTTCATTAACTTCATATTATTTCGAAAAAATATATATTCTTGTGATTTTATTTAATACGAATATTTTCAAGATCTCATTAGTTGCTTAACTATTTGTTGCTTGAGTATTATTTTCTACTGTGCAAAAATAGTAACTATTTATAACAAAGCACATAGACTCATTTTAATGTTCAGGAGTTTCTGAAATTCCCAACTCTATATAATATTTCATTTCTGACTAGCAAAGAGGTCATAATATTTATTTAGGATCCTCACTGATTACATAACAGTTTTAATTAAAATAAATGGTATCTAAAAATAATGGCAGAACACCAAATATTTGATTTTTCAGAGTCTATTAATTACTTGAATGCAAATAAGAGTTTTAATACTTTAACAGGTTTTAGCGATAAATCCGCCATCATGGAATAAAAATATTTTCTTAAACATTCATTCTGAACCTCTCTATCTACCAGTGAAAACTGCAAGAAAATATGTTTAGTATTTTTGAGATTGCCCGGGTAACCTGGTATTGGGTTGCCCGGGTAACTGGGTTGACAGTCAGATAGGGCAGTCGTTCCTTGTAAAGCACTAGTAGGTACCTAGCTACATCCGGTTAGACTAGAAGCCGACCCCAACATAGTTGGGAAAAAGGCTCGGAGGATGATGAGTTTTGAGATCAAAGAAAATCGCAATATTCAAGGTTAAGCAACGTTTGGCGAGGTCGGTCCTTGGATGGGTGACCTGTGATCGGGAAAAGGTTTGGCAGATGGATTTAACATTAACCAAAAACAGATGATCAAATAACCAAGTTTCCTTTAATTCAATTTGTATATTACTCTGTGAGGGACTCCCATTAAACTTCGGTACAGTTAAATATTTACTTTAGCTCTTTAATTTATCTTTGCGGTTATAACTTTAACTGTTGATCTAATTAGTTCAATTATGAGTTTTTCGAGTTGCGGTTAACTGATATTTTGTGGAGTTCTTCTTCCTTGATCTTAAATTGTTGTTTGGATTAAGTTCCATTTTGATACTTAAGTTGGCTTATTAGAAGTTATATTGCGGATTGAAATATGAATGAGTAACAACGCTTACATTGTTGTTCATCGACATCTAAAGGGCGAACATTTTTATTAAAGATACTTGATACGATACATCTAACAGAATTGATAAAAGTTAAGCAAATTGTGAAAGAAGAAAAGAACAGAAATATATACACGAAACATTTAAAAATGAAATATTTTAGGAACATTATTCAATTTACAAGTTCTTTAAGTGTTAGGTAAGTGTCTAGAAAATGGTGGTGGTATGGGCATGTAATGAGGAGGGATGATACGCATGCAACAAAGTGTGTGCTAAGTATGAATGTAGATGGATGGAGAGAAAGAGGAAGACCTAAGAAAAGATGGATGGATTGCCTGAAAGATGATATGAATAGGAAGGGAGTGAGTGTCAGTATGACGAGTGACAGGGGAAAATGGAAGAAAATTACATATTGCGCCGACCTCAAGTAAAATTTGGGAACAGGGCAGGAGAAAGAAAGAAAGTGTCAAGAAAAATATACAAATTAAACCTTTATATACTGCAAAATCCCCATATCAAATCACTAGATCACCCAATCCCAATAGACCCAATGTACACCGAAAATTAAAAACCATTCAACACTTACGTATACTGATCAACAGCATCAATCTTCAATCCTCGTAACACGACATTGGAAGGTGAGGCTCTATGACACGCCACGTGCTTCGGTAGACCACCAGCTCTGGACGCTGTGACTCCCGTGCATCTATATCGGCGACTCGATAGAGGTTCCACTGCCCAAGATAGGTGCACTTCTTCGTCGTCATGCCAAGCGTCTATTAGGCGTACCTGATAAAAAATATCGTGATAGATAGGTGACAAAGATCGAAGATAGATAGGTGGTGTTTAATTTATCAACAGAAGCCTTACTTGTAGTCACTGTTGTTTTTTTTTATAATAATATAGGGACCCATTTCATACATGGTCGGTTATTCCCATATAAAGCTATCGATTAGCTCTTGTTATGTGTTCCCTAATGTGACTCCCAGACCAAAATAGGATACCCTGCTAGAAAAAACTAATACCGCTCGGTAAATATTTGACCGACTCAGGAAAGGATTGTGATTATCAATAAAATTGATTTGGCTTATATTTTAAACAGTATCTATGAGGTCAAGAAGCATTCATTGTGTAATAAAAATGTTACATAACTTGCAGATTTCTCAGTATCATTTTAAGAATGCTTAGTTTGGACTATAAAAACAGCAAACAAAAAACCTTTGCTAATGACTTCGTTTACAATAGCATGACTCATACAGATCACACAAGTATCAAAACCAATGCTAATTTCATACTGCCCATAATTTATGCAAACAATAGAATTTAGAATGACTACCTACTACAGTTGCTATATGATGAAATAAAAAAAAACTTATAAGATGACTAACCAAACCATTAAGTTCTGATCCTACGCAAATTCAGCGGATATACATACACTTATTGAATTTTACTGAATCATTCGCTAATAGTAGAATAATTTTGGCTTAGTGATTCACAGAGTTCAAAGTGTTAAAATTCCAATAAAATTTGCTTAAAACGGGTGATCTTTATGGATGTCCATATTTATTATTCAAGTGATTTATTATCATTACCAAAGTTTTATATTTCATTGACATTGAACAGCAATATAATTTACAATGGACTTGAAAATTCTGCAATATTTTGTTCATTGATAAATCGATTCTGAAATCTTAGATAGATGTAGTTTATTGAGTACAACAAGTTCTATATTATTCTGAACTTAAAACTAGTTAAATTAGGTGACATAATGGGCGGTCTTATCGCTGAGAGCGATCTTACGACCCTTATTTATATTTGGTTCATATCTTACCTTAGCTTCAGATATCGGCAAATCTTCTTCAGCTGGAACTTCTAATTCTTCATCATACAAATCATCATCCAAGCCATCTTGCTTATCAACATAAACTTCCCCTTCACTATTATCCACATTAATTTTATAATCGTTAACAATCGAATTCGCTAGAACCTTATTGTAATCGTAGTTCGTATCTTTTTGTTTTAAGTCTGTATGTTCGGAATCATCGCAAAGCTTGTTTTTTGACAATCGAGATAGCAGAGCTCCTTCCAAATGTGGCGGTGTTGCACACACGGCCACAGATTTATCAGTTTGGGGAAGATTTTTTGCCTCCCTCAACCACCTTGCGAATCCGGCCATTAGGCAATCGCAATTAAGAGGATTATCTGTAAAAGAGAGCAGAATTTATCTTTACGACCCCGAATAAATGTTGGTGAAGTTTACAGAGGAAGTTTAAAGTATGAGTAATTGCTTATTTGATTCTATGCAATTTAACTTTTGTTATTTCTTATGGAGAATTTTACTGCAGGACTTTTGGGTGCTCTGTTTTAAGTGAATTATTGTTCATTTTGGGGTGTATACTTTATTTAAAAAGCCTTAATTTTATACAGAAAAATAATTTATATCCTCAAGCTACATAATAACATGTATATTTTTGTTGTAATATAAGGATATTTTATGCCTCGTCAAACTCAAACATGATGGCTTTTCTATTCCTTTCAAAGGTCTACGGCAAAAAAGGCGCGAGAAAAATGAAGTTACACTAACAAAAGTGTCAGCGGCCAGAATTATTCCTTACAAAAAAAGCCCATAAAGGAAACTACAAAGGCAGAAATAGTTAAGAGTCACGCAACAATATAACCGGGGAATATCGATGGGCGAACAAAGACGTTTCGACGTCACCTCGGTGAAACGTTGAGTATCGACAAATATCTGTCGAGACATACCGGTGAGGAAGATGGACGAGCAAGTCAGGTTTGGATACAAAATATATAACATATCTGAAAAACTGTGAACGTGTAAATAGCAAAAAGGTAATAGCTATTTTTAATTCTAATTTAAATCTGTATTAGTTTACATAAAATATTTCCTTTGTCCTATTTACCCCAAATAAGTAGATAACAAAATATATTGAATTTGAATTGCGTTTGAAGATTTGATGCAGAATAAGACCAGTTTAACAAATATAATGGTCCGACCTGCTAGCCAGACACTCTATTTGATATTAAGATTATCTATTTAGTAATAAGTTAACCGTGTTTCTTTACCTATCTGACAATAACCCTAACAAAAGTCTAGGTACAAATTCCGCTGCCCATCTTCCTCAACAGTATGTCCCTCCAAAGTGCGTATCATCGCGCCTCCATTACCTTCAATGGTGAATCGGCCGAGGTCCTTATGCAGTGCCAAAGCTCCGTCATCTATCATTGAGATGTCGTTATCGTGAAGCAATAGTTCGGTCAGACCTCTGAGAGATTTGAGCGGCTCAGCAGATAGGGACCGAAGGAAATTGTGCGAAAGATCCAGGTGGACTAAGCTAGTCAGCTGAGCTAGCGATGCACCTGTGGACGTGAAATGGGAATTTGGAATTTATGGGAGTATGAATAATGGCGGTATTGTCTTGTATTTTCGTGTTCTATTTATAGCTATATATCTGTTTATCAATGGTGACAAATATTCACATAATTGAGTGGGATATAATATCTTTAAATCTGATTGAGATTATAGTCGGCAACATATATTTCCCCATCCTTTTTTTACCCAATCGATAATTTATAACAGAGAAGCAAAGTAGCGAAACTAATAGGGGTCGTTTTTCAATTGCCTTTACATTAAGACATCAGAAAGGTTCTGTTGTTAGACAAACATTAGAAAAACTTCTTACCCTTTCTCAAAATAAAAATCCTAATTGAAATACCGTATTTTCTACCTCTTTTTCCTATTTTATTGACGATCGAACACAAAACCTTTCTTATACAGGCTTACAAAAGTTATTTTGATTTTGTTTCTCAATCGTTTCGCTCAAATCTTATGTAAATGTTAAGAAAATACTTTTCCTCCTTATTTCCGTCGGTCCCAGGCGACTTTGGGGATTTTTTTGCCGGAAATTAAAACGTCACAAAATTGACTAAAAGCTTTAAATGGACATTATCTCTGTTAAACTAAACTAATCGAGAGGAAACTGGATAATAATAACGATTTTGGCGCGGGTTCGTTTACCAAAAAGGTTTTAATGCTTATGGAATTGTGGAATAACAATTTTGGAGTAGGTACCTAATATTTTTATACAATTATTGTTATTTACTTTCATTTCATTGAGAGCAGTTTTCATAAACCTATAACTTCTATTCAAAATATGTATATCCATTAGCAACCCTAATCACAGTCTACTTGTTCTATGAATCGAAATGAAATAAGCTTCAGTGTGTCCATATTATTTTATAACCTAATTTCTCGACAGTGCTAGCAATTTTTACAGTAATATTTTGATGAATCATTGCCACCCAAAGTTGCAATGTTTGCCACCCAACGTGGCAATGTTACCAGCTTGGGTTCATCACGGACAACACGTGAAAGCCATGACAACCAATTTTATTTCTTGATGCTGTTTGTTGTATAACTGATTACAGGTCTATTATGAAGTAAATAAATAAAATTAAATCACCCTCACCTGATACAGCGACGATCTCATTGTGAGACAGATCCAGATGCGTCAAGTTGGCTATGTGTTTGAACGCATAGTCCTCTAGCACGTCTATCTGGTTGTTGTGCAAGTTCAAATGAGTTAAGTTTGTGAGACCTGTGAACATGGACCGCCGGTAATTTAAGGGATTGTAAGAGAAAATTGATTTAGTTTATAAGTTCATTGTGGTTTAGAGTGTTAATTTTGTGACAAGCTGTTTTATAAGGGGTAAAGGATACTATGTAGTGTTGTAAGTATCGTTAGAACTTTGTCCATCTGTAGATATTTTATAAAAATTATGTGTCAAGCTATTTTCACTGTTCTAAAAAAATATGGGCTAATAAAGTTTGGTGACCGTAAAAATATTTTGTATCTTGAGATTTTTATACGTTAGTTTCACATAATATTTTTATATATTATACTGTATTCTGTAGGTATGTTTTTATATACTGTTGTACGTAACACTTCAGTACTTTAAGTCTAGTTTAGAGCCTGTCCTTCTTGAATTTGAATTGAAACACATTCTGGTGAAATTTTTGACGTTTGACAAGGCTCAATCGATCCATGACTGTGCCTGCATCAATTGACGATTCAGTATTCAAGCTTTGACTGACGTCTTGCGTCGAGTGAAGCGGGGAACGTTAAAATATTCCAACTGAACTCTTTTGAGAATTGGAACCAGAAAATTCGATGGAAGATCTTATAAGACTTACAATTTTACGAATGTTTTTCAAACCGTTAATGTAATAGTGAAGACGGTAAAATTCTTTTTTGCTTTAAACTAAAATCAGTTTGTGGTCAAGATCAGGACATACAAACTAATGATAGTTCGAAAGTTCTATTGTGTAAAGGTAGCAAATATAATTACAAAATTGATTTTGAACTATAAATGGATGATAACAAAAAAACATAAGTCGAGGGATTTAGAGGTGTAGAGTTGAAGTTAGGAGACCTTTGCAGAGCAGTAGGACATATAGACTACAAAAAATATCTTATATTAAGTGTTTTATTCAGGAGTGTATTTAGTTCTTACCTGACAGCGCCCCACGGCGTATACTCGCAAATGTGTTATCAGACAATTGAAGAGTGGTGAGACAAGTCAATGTGGGCACTGTGGTAGGGCCTAAAGGACCTTCTAGTGCATTGCTGGATAAATCCAAATCTCTTAACATGTGAGCCTCCTAAAAGAGAATAAGGGTTTGTTAGATTTTTATTAATTACATCTTGCAATTATGTATTTATCTACCTAAGTATATCGTGTTATGACCAGTGATAGGAAGCGGAGGAATGGAAGCGGGTTATATTAGCGGAGGTGGACCATACTTCAGTGACCCTAAATAAAATAGGGACATTGCGAGAAGAAGAAGTATTTCTCAGTTTTTTACCCTACCCAAAATTAATGATGTGTTCAATTCGACCGAGTATATACTTATATATTTTAATATTTTAATGGAAATTACTTCTATCCCATATCTAACCTTCTCATCCCATTTATACAAGTTAAAATAAGATTGGTGTGATCAGACTGTCTAGCTTCTTTCCATAGAAATTCACTGACCGACCTCCTAAGCATAGCTTAACCTTTGATCGGTCGACCCTTGCGGCTATTTCTTTACAAGCTGGCTTTTGTGATAGGTAAAATTATTTTTATATAAATCTTTATAAATACTTGCTGAGCTTGTTCTAAAATGGATTTTTCTGCTAATCCAACTGTGTTTAATCAGCTGCATATCAAACAGACAGAATGAGTAATATTCTCTGAAGATAGAACCGAATTAAAATGGATTAATAAATATTTGATTATAGAATAAATGTAGTCCATTATCTATGTATTAACCTTAAGTCTGGGTCCATAAGAAAACTCCATTAACTACCCACATCAACCTCAAATAATGATATTGATTGAATAAGGCTAATTTCATCCATAATTCTTCTCAATAAGGTCTGGTAAGAAAATTAATGCTGATTGGTAATAAGAGATTTATTGAAGGGTATTAGAAAACTAATTCAATTATGACGGAGCGTTCCATGCGAGGCCCACGTTGGGCGCCATTAAGGCTCTCCATACACGTTTGAACAAATTAATGAAAAGGTAATCAGCACTTTCTTAATACACTTTTGCGATTCGTTTTAGCTATTATTACTTTTTGATTCAATTTTGGGTGAAAATTATTGTACCTACTATAACCCTTATTTTGAAACCAATACTTATCAGATTATTTCAGAATATTTTTTATTCTGTTCTATTGTTATATTATTGTAGTGAAATAATACTACACGTCTTACCTTCAAAGGAGCCAGAGCTGGTACTTTCAGTAGATTCCCTCTTAGCCTCAGAACACTCAGCCTTATCAAAGGCAGGAATGCTCCCTCCGATATATCCGTCAATTGATTGTCACTTATATCCAAGTAGGTTAGATTTGTGATCCCCTGAAAACAATACATTGCATTACACTATTGTTTATTAATATTATTGTTTTTTTAAAGAGTGTCTATGGAGTTTCGTGCCGGCTCTTCTCCGTGAAACCTACTCTTTGGAACCTGCTAAAGGCCTGTTTGAAAAAGGTAAAAATACTTAGACTTAGACTTTGAAAAGACTTTTGTTTTGCTGAGATTATAATTATGTCGTCCGGATATACCTATGTTTCTTGTACAATGGTTATATGCTTGCTCAACTTTTATCAAAATATTTCGGCATAAACTTAGCTTTAACGCTAAAATTTTGACAAAATTCTAAATTATGTCAGTGACTGCCGGACTATTATATTTTGTTACAACAATGTAAATATTCCTGAAATTATAAATAATGTCGTGTTTGTTTATTGTTTACACTATAGAAACAAGCAAATAAATACATAATTAAACCTCATTATTTCCCTAAATTGACAAACATTTAACAATTAACAAATTCATAGAATTCTCTTGAACTCCTAACTATGTATTTGTCAGTCCTGATTCTGTTGAACATTTACGTAAAATTTAATCAATTTGAAGGATTTCCAGAAAGGGCTTACCTTAAATGAATTACTGTCTAAGGTATGAATTTTATTGTTGGACAAATCCAAGCGATCTAAATTCCAGAGTCTTGTTAACGCTTCTGTTGGTACTATGGGCAGCTGGTTGTTTGGAAGGCCTGAAACAAATGACGGAGTGTAATATCGTATTTAACCGGTAGAAAAAGAGAGTATGTTCTTTTGTGTATTATTTATTTACAGACGTCATCAATGGAAACTGTCATAGGTAATATAATTAATTATAATTAATATCTACTCTTACAGTAGGTGTTAGAACCTTTTTTGATCTTTCTTTTCATTATAAAAATGAATCGACCGGAGAGACAATTTTTTATTAATTTCAATTCTAATATAACAGGCTCAAATATGACGAATTATTAAAACTATTAAAACACAATATTCAAAAATATGTCACTAATTTAAGAAGCCTAATACTACTTCCAGGATCTATTAACATTAATACATTTGAAATTAGGTAAGAACCCGCTACATTAGCCAAACATTGAAAATTAGTAAATCGGTGGAACTACACGGAACTTTCGTAACGTCTATTAATGAACCAAGTTCTCCAGGGAAATACGTTAATGTTTCGAAATTATGTAATTTAAGAAAACTTGCTTGAGAAGTTGCTTGTTCATATTTAAAAAAAGCTTTATTTTAGGAAGATTTTTACGTTAGAGATTTCATCCCCTCGAAATTCGGTTTTGGTAAGAACCCATTTTTCAAATCCACCTATTCTCGATTCTTATAAACAAGGAGCGATTCGGTCAGCTTCCGGAAGATAGTTAGGATATTTCCTAACTCTACATTTGGTTTATCTTAGACACCAATGACTGATAAAAAGGTGAAGGAAAACATCTTGAGGAAACCTGGACTGTTAAGTCTGATATTATGGTGATTAACGCTCAATTATTCTTCTCCGTGTGAGAGGAGGCCTGTGCCCAGCAGTGGGACGTAAAAAACTGTAACTATGTAACTAAATTCGGTCGCAAATCTGCCATCCAAAAGAAAAATGTCAATTTCTTAATAAAATAAATACTGCTGTAAAACTTTTAATAAGTGTTACAGAAACAATCCTACATATAAGTCACCTTAAAATTACGTTCTGATGAATTCGTGAACATTTTGCAGAAACACGACGATTTCGCAAACAAAAGCCACCTGTTTCAAGGTACAAACAACGCCGCTCGCACCGTATCTTGATTGCAAATGGAATTACGAAATAGTACACGAAACGCGGGTAGTTAACACACTGGCTTGATGACTTAGTACATCATCTGCCTAGGGTTTTCTCAACTATGTTGGGGTCGGCTTCCAGTCTCCGGTTGCAGTTGTGTACAGCGTACCTTAACAGTGTAGTAAGTAGTGTTTTACAAGGAGAGACCTTATACCTGATCTCCTCAACATAGTTATCCAGGCAACCCTATACCCCTAGGTAAGGCTTGTTGTCAGATTTTCTAGCTTCTGACTATCCGTAACGTCTACTGAGATGTCCAAATGAAAGTTGGGTCCCTCCAATTTAACGTCCCTTTGGAAATATAGAAGAATACGGAAAAAGGGTCAATACTTACCCAAGATCTAATACAAATAAATATAATCTCTAACATGTTCAAAAACACAACTACATACATACATTTCCATACATTTCCCGTAACATTACACAAATTGTTCACTTACCTAATGCAAATAAAGTAGCAGAAACAGTACTAAAAGCGCCTTGCTGTACTCGTCTAATATCTCCCGAGGATATCACAAGCCCATGGAGTCCTACACCAGCGAGCTCTGATACTGAAGCTGATGATAAGACTGACACTCCTCGTAGTGCACAGTCCAGGAGTGATACAGCTGTGTTCTTGTTTCGAGCCTTCTGTTCGCGAAGATGGCGGCCTATGATCTGCAAAGAAGGAGAAGTTTTAGGGATTTTTGTGGCAGAAGATGTTTACTAGATCAAAGTTTGTCAGAAAAATAGTAAAGTCAACAACAAACAGCATTTAGCTAATACTACGATTTATACCAATTGACTTAGCATTTCCAACTCCATAGTTAGAGCTATTTGACTCGTTGCGCTTTTGAAACTACTTCCCAAAAAGGAGGAGGTTTCCAAATTGTCGGAATATTTATTTTTTCTACAAATATTTATGACAAGCGTATCTTATCTCGAAAGTAGAAACAAGTATTATTGAAGCCAACTTTGGAACACCAAAGTCATATTGCGAGAATATATATCGTGATACATGAAATGAACAGCGACTATATCAGAACATAATTTTTGTACGTAAAAACAAGATTCAAAAAATCTTTTCACAAAAATAAAGGTTTAAAGCAAATTAAAAAATAAACCCCAAAAATAACTGGACCGAGGATAATAAAAGCGTCATGATAAAGAAAGTAGCTATTATAATTCGTTGAGTAAGCAGAAATTTGAATACATAAAAAGAGCCGATGGTAAAATTTAAGCCGAAGAATCCTTCAAATTAAACGAATAGAAACAATATAACCATAAAACTGAAGCAATCAAACCTTCCCAAATCTTACTGATTTCTGTCAAGAAAATTCTCCACTAAGGAATTATTTAAAATGGTTCCCCTTCCTAAGTAATGATATCCTAAGACACCGAACGCTTTAATTAAACACTATTTGAACGGAATCTATTCATTTAATGATCGAATTAATTAAGGGAAAAATATTTTGCTAATTTTAGGCCTGTGTTAATTGATGACAAAGTTTAGAGGTATTTTCAGAATGTAGGAAACGGCTTGGATATAAATAGGTGTTGAGGAAAAAATATTGCATTTAGCATTTTACATTGTTAACGCCATAACACCAACCCTTGGTATGATCACAATTTTTTTATTGTGTATTTTTTCCAATATGACATAATCACAACTGTCAAACAATTCAAGACCTCGTGGATAAATCATTGTTAACTATTCATCCATCAATATTCCCTCTGATCAACATCATCATCGTCAGCCTTTATATCGCACCACTGCACTGCAAGACACAAGCTTCCTTTCACATGAAGAAGGATTGAGTGTAAATCTGTTCAAAATAAATATTCATATTCAAATAGCATTGCACGGTTGATTAATCCCTAAAAAACAAAAGAAACTAACAAATTCAAGCAAAAATCCTGCAGAAATTATCAATGTCAAATAGTGAACGTGTTGAATCAAGTTGTGTGGTGCTTCCAAAGGATTAGCGGAAGCCGCTTTCGAGACGAGACTACGCTGAGCTATTGTCGAACATGTTATAGAGCAAATCTGTCTTGTGAAGCGTCGTGCAGTCTGTGATAGATGGAAAATATGGCAGTGTGAGGGTGGAATAGCAGTGCACTTGTGTATAGGGCTATGAGTTCTTAGCTGAGAAGACAAACAATAGCTTTTGTAATCTCAAGGCTTACATAAGGATATTAGATTATAGGTATCTAAAATACGGGAGATCTTGTATTTTAGCCATTTCTTTTATCTATAACAGCCCAGAAGCTAAATTTATTATTTTGTGTCTGAGTTGGTCGAAATTGCACTATTGCATTATTCAGAGCCTGACAAACATGACTATAGGTTTTTTTAGATATGCTCTGCTTTATCCAGGATAATAAATTAACTATGAACTCATTACAGTTTCGGATAATAAATATATGCCACATGTTGACACAAAGAAAATGAATAATAAACAAGTTCCAATAGCCAACAGGAGTACTAAACCAACAGTGTTGGTCACAATAGAACCGCACAATATTGTTGGTGAGGCCACAATGTGTCTCTAAATAATATCCAATGGGCCAAAAGCTGAGGCAGTCGTATTATGGCTATCGTATTTGTACAGAGACGATGGACGTTGATTCTGAAACAATACCTTTCTGCTTCCCTTACTATGGAACTGTGAAACTTAATATTGATATCACTGAAGCAGAATGTAGTTTTGATTTTGAAGTAGATATACTACCATGTATTGGCAGTTATTTTTCTCATAATGACAACTATTTTGTTGTGTAAATATAGAATTATGATTTAGAGTGAGTGGTGTAAAATATTTAAGAGAGTATAATTTGTTTTTTTTTCTCCTAATTCATCAGGATTCATAAATTCATTACAATCTATTTTCTATAGTTTCACCTTTAGACTATGAAACTTCTGTAAGACCGTCTATCAAAATTTCATCCAACTTGGTTCAATCATTTTCAAGTCTTGCGCCTCACAATATACGTAAGATTTTAGTATTTATGCAGTTAGGTTTCAAGCAATTCCAAATATATTATTTTGAGTTCATACTATGACTTTTTTTGCTTTCGAGTAACAATAGTAACATTAACACCATCCACAATTCACTTGTTCGAGGCGTTCAGTAAACAAAAGCTATCGATTGGCAGGTGCGTGAATCGGCGAGACTTTGACAAGGGTCCGCGATCACCCTCCGAGCTCTTCACGTCAATAAACGTCTTAGTATACCTTCTAAGTGCCTTTGACCGATTATGAAGAAATGGGGGTATGTGTGAGGGGTAGGGTGGGTGTTTGATTCTTTTCGGGTGGTGTTTGTTTGCAGTGTGATATGATAGTGATCGTAAGTTGACAAAAGTGTAAATTGAGATGCATATCTGTCAATCTGTCACTGAAACTGACTGTCTTGACCCTTCGTAATCTTTTTTTATATTGATGCTGATTTTTCACATCTTCATAGGATGCTCACGATTTTTTCCCAGATTTGGATTTAAGATGACTAAAATGACTGGACTACTCGTGCTCTTGAATTTATAAATTAATCGATATGTATCTTAGTTTTACTTCTAAGTGCATACTATACACGAGTAGGTATATGTCTGATGGAGTAATTTCACATTCTTCATTTATGAGAAAAATAAATGGAGCATAATAATCAGTTCTTCATTTTAAATACCACTTTATTTAACAATTCAGATCAATATTTACAATGTGGTGAATGTCCACCTGCTAACTGAACCCGAATAAGAAGGGAGCAAAAAACAAATATTCCAAAATTATAAGTTAGTTAGTTAGTTACAGCCTATTTATCGTCCCACTGCTGGGCACAGGCCTCCTCTCACACGGAGAAGGATTGAGCATTAATCACCACGCTTGCTCAATGCGGGTTGGTGATTTCAGACTATATAGTCCAGGTTTCCTCAAGATGTTTTCCTTCACCTTTTTATCAGCCATTGGTGTCTAAGATATACTTAGAAAGTACATACAAACTTAGAAAAGTTGCATTGGTACTTGCCTGACCTGGATTCGAACCCGCGCCCTCATACTCGAGAGGTTGGTTCTTTGCCCACTAGGCCACCACGACTTTAAAAATTATAAACCAGTATTTAAACACTCGAAAATAATGCTTCAAACGAATTTGGAAAATTCAAACAAATACCTTTAGGGTCTTTGTAAATATAATGGGTCATTGTGTAGGACAGTTCTCATTGTCTCTGAATATATAATTAATTAATATATTTTTGGTTTGGTCTGAAAGAGTTGCCATGCGAGTGTTTCATACCATCTGCCTAAAGTAAGGGTTTTGTTTCTTACGGTCTTTTAGTCCGACAAAATTATATTTACCTATCTAATTATATTCTTTCCTTCTCCGAGTGAGAGGAGGCCCGTGCCCAGCAGTGGGACGATAAAAAGGCTGTAACAAGTGTTAAGTCTGTATTGGCTACGGACGAGTCTGCATTTGTGTAATGTTGCTAATAGTCCTCCTACTCTAGTAATACCTACTCTAGTTGGATTCTGCACTTTGCCTCCATATTTGTTTAATTGAAAGTTCAAGTCATAACGCAACAGCTGGGCATATACTTCCAATTAAGTTTTCATACTAAACAAGCCCTACATAGAAGTTTTGGTCTATCTATCAAAAATCTTTGACCTTCTATGTCATCTTTTGCATTTGGCATTGAAATCAAAACCATATTTTCAAAAATCGAAAATAGAAAAGTCTTCATAAATAAAGAAAGCAAGATACGTTATACAAAATATTACAAGCATTTCTCCAGATTCACAAGATTCAAAACAAAATAACAGAACAACATCAGGTAGGTCAGTGACAACGTTCCTTTACGCCCTGTTTCCTTTATCCGTTCCTTTATACGCATTGTAGCTTCATTGATTTCAACTTCGGTTTACTGGTATATTGTTTTCTTTGCTGCGAATGTGTTTTGGTATTTCAATTTTCCGGCATGCAGTGAAAACTATTTGGGTTTTAAGTTACAAATTATTACCTTTATTACAAGTTTTGAAGACGGTTTTTTAAATTATGGGGAATGATTTTAGGATTAGGATTATTGTGGTTGCAAAAATAATTACTACTAAATGATTACCCGAATGAACGACCGTGTCTTATCTCAATTTTATTACTATTTATACCTAAAAATATTAAAATGAACTAAACACGTAGGTAGCTACTATCACGGTCCTCAAGACCGCGGTAAATAGCTATCTACCTTATACGTATTTCAATTTAAGTACGTATGGGTTATGTACTTATACCCACACAGTACATAACATAGGACCGTTCAGCAGAGAGTCCGATACCGTCACATCGTCATCATCCCAGATAGACCGGTGAGCTGTTCCGCGTGTATCTTCACGTACCTGTAGTGCAGTATGACCGCCCGCACAGCGGAGTGTATGAGGCAGATCACAGGAGCATTCGGCAGCGGGACGAGCAGATAAGCCAGGGCATCTCCACAGAACTACTCGACACATATATGTAGCTTCACGTACCTGAAGTGCAGTATGATCGCCAGCACAGCGCAGCGTATGAGGCAGATCACAGGAGCATTCAGCAGCGGGATGAGCAGATAAGCCAGGGCATCTCCACTGAGCTGTTTTTGTGTATCTTCATGTACCTGTAGTGCAGTATGATCACCCGCACAGCGGAGTGTATGAGGCAGATCACAGGAGCATTCAGCAGCGGGACGAGCAGATAAGCCAGGGCATCTTCACTGAGCTGTTATTGTGTAGCTTCATATACCTGTAGTGCAGTATGATCTCCCTCACAGCGGAGCGTATGAGGCAGATCACAGGAGCATTCGGCAGCGGGACGAGCAGATAAGTCAGAGCATCTCCACTGAGCTGTTGTTGTGTATCTTCACTCACCTGCAGCGCAGTATGATCGCCCGCACAGCGGAGCGTATGAGGCAGATCACAGGAGCATTCGGCAGCGGGACGAGCAGATAAGCCGGGGCATCTCCATTGCGCATCCACGGCGCTGTGGAACGCGCACAGCACGCAAAACGCGCCCATTAGCCACATTCTGGAAAGAAATGAAAAAATATTTTACTTTATTGCATTTAGATACATGTGTCATTACATATTTTGGAAAGTTGGCGAGCTAAACCTAGACATATTCTCTTACAGCAAACACAAAACAGTGATAGAGAGATTTGATAACGTAGGAAATGGCGCAACAGAATTAGAATAAAAATCATAATGAAGAAGGTTCTGAAGTTTTAAATGGCAACAAATTAAACGTGTGTTGACATGCGTGTTAATTGGGTCGTCTATTTCTATCGACTTTTCTAAATCGGTACATTCTGAACTATTACTGAGAAATACATCATGCGCAATTTAAATAATATTTGGACTACTTGGAAGGATATTGATAGCAATTGACATTGACATAGAAATAGCTTTTCTACGAATTCATGAGTTGAGTGATTATCCGTTCCCCGGGGGGTTACCAATAAAATTGAACCTCGGAAGTGAAACAGATAAACATATTTTTTTTGGTTTTACATAAAATTCAAAGTCTGCTTAAAGAAACTTGAACCACGAGCTGAACATAATATGTAATCGCAAAGAAAACTTGGCCAGAAATCGAAACAGCAGGAATGAGAACCGCAACATAATGCCAATTGGGTCGTCAAAATAAATTTATAGTTTCAGTTCTAGCGCAGAAATATTGAACTCAAGTGGGCCACTACATGAATCAAAAACTTCGGACATGGGAGTACCACATTAACAATATAGAGCCATACAAAACAAAAAGTAGCGTCATACAAAATTCTGAACTCGCTATAAAGTTGTGAAAGTACTAGGAGTGGGGGACAAGTGACTTCTCAAGAGGCAATTCCGGTCATAATCCGCGGTACTTATAGAAGAATAGCTGGTGCAATGCGTGCTTACGACGTAATGGGACGTTTCCACTGAGTGACGACCGGACGACGGGGTTAAGAGACGAGGTATGAGCGATTTGGATGCGTACCTGGATGGAATGTCAATGTGCTATATGAAAACAGATGTTATCATTTGCAATAATTCGGATGAACTTTGGTGACTGTCGAAAAGCCATCCTATCCGTAATCAGGGTTAGGTAAAATGCAGAGGCGGCTTGTGACAAAATTGTTTGGGTGTTCACTTGAAAAGTCAAAGTCAAAGTTCCTAATTTATTTGCTGTAAATGTGGTACAAAAGGAAAAACAATTAAAATACATAGCGTTAGCAATACTATTTATTTTAAACGACACGGTCATTGAACTCGCGGATAGAATTTCCGTACGCGGAATCTGGAGATTTACGAATATCTTGTCGTCCGATAGACGCTAATTGCAGTTCATTCAACAAATGGTACCGAGATTGTGAATATTTTTTCATTTTAATTGAAAGATGAGCTAGGTCTTCAACGCCCGTTTCAGTCCAAGCAGTCTCACCTCCGCCGGCCGTGCCCGCTTCAAACAAAAGACACGGAAAACAAAATAACTTGTTACACACACTTGTCACATCACAACCACACAACCACGGTGTTTTCACATATTGTTCGGATTTAAACACACGCGTATATGTTTTCGTTTTTGTGGTACATTTTTGCGTCAGGTTAAGTTCAGGCCGTGGCGGTCCCTTTGCCTTCAATTCAAGCCGAATTTGTAAGGTTTTTTCACAGTTTTTAATGAACTCAACATTATAATTGTCCATTTTAACACTCACTTTAATAGTAATAAGTAACAAGTACAATCTATTTCAACACGTATGTGATTATTAATTTAAAAAATCTCGAATTAGTAATTACATTCGCCGTTCGCGCGCATGCATGATCTGTCATCTGTTTGTTTATATCAGAGTGGCAACGTCGCGCGCAATCGCTGTCGGGCGCGCGCGATTGGTAAAATAGACCGACCGGCAACGTCGCGTGAGCGGCGCTCCAAAATTGGCTATTTTTGCATAGAAAATCTTTTGTTTCACGCGCAAGCCTATGGCGAAATTTCTCTTTCACTCCTGTTGGATTTCGTATTATGCAATGTATTGAATCCTGTTTCATTGGAGGATTACCTAGGTATGACATGATGGTGTATGCCGTGTATGGTATGACGGGTGTGGGCTGTGGGATGGGTAGGTAATGAATAAAGGTCTTTTTTTAAAATTAGTGTTTACAGTAGTTCTTTACAATAGTTTTTGAATAAGTAATAATATTAGTAATGAATTTAAGGAGTTTAATTTTGTTATTAAGTAGGTACCTATATTTTTTTTTATGAGAGGGAGTTCACTGCACCAGCGCTCCTTAGGGCGAGCCGCCTCTGGTAAAATGTGTAAAGTACTAATGATGTATTGTAAAGTGTTGTGCGTAGAGAACTTACATTGTTAATACTACGAGTAAGAACTTAAATATTTCAAAACCCTTCTTAAATACGAAATTAGTAGCTTCACACCAAAACAATAACATCGGTCTTCTTACTCATGTTCAACTCGACCATTACCCCCAGAAACCGCTACAAGCTTATTCTTTTTACCTCAAAATGGCTACGTTGGGAACAAGAGCGAGTTACAAGCCTATTGATAACAGTGGGTGACGGACGGCCATTGACCTGCCAGGCGCTGCCATCAATTTGCTGTGCTTGCCTAACCTTCGCACCTCTTCAGCATGAGAATATATCGTCGCTTGTTTTTGCTGAAGTTTGGCTTCTGTGTTTATAGTGGAAACTAACGCTTTGCTTTGGTAATTCTGTCCATCAATTTTTGCTGGTGGACCTACATTATATAGAAAGCTTTTATTGTGATAGAGATACTTATTAGTTTGCTTGCATTCTTTGAAATCGTTATCTAAAGTACTCAAGCATCTCCCAAACCCTTTTTAATAAGAAATAGGAAACTACTGTTAAAAGACAAGTTTTGCAATTTGCAAAGCGAGCACGGTCCATATATTTATCAATTAAATGAATCTGACAGTCAAAGTTATAAACACCTTAGCGTCCGATTCTCTTTCAATAACTGTACACTGGACACCATTATATAAAAACAAAAGAACAACACACCATGTAAGAAAACACTGTCTTTCACCTTCAGAAACCATAAAAATAATTCTCCCACACATAAGGGTCCTTCACGGGGGTCAAACGCGCAAATCAAACAATATGTGCACGAGCCTGAACTTTCAACGGCTTTTGTTGATAACGCGGTTAGCAAAAAGGGCGAACCACAAAGGTTCTATTCAATAGAAGGGTATGCCTTCAAAACACCCTTTTAAATACCTCCAGGCGATAACACGTGTTTCTTGAGACGTGACAATTTTCTATCACGTTTTATATAATTTTATGGGATTTTCTCGTTGGTAGTGCACTCGTATTTTTGTTCTCACTATCCTTGTACCTTGTTATATTTTAGTTTGATACGATTGTGGTTGATTATCGTTTAAGTACCTAACTCTGACGTAATGTGTAGTGCCCTAAAATGGCAGTGTGCATCAGTGTGGCTCCTATTTTTCCATCGAAATACATATAGAGAGTTGTTACCTAATTGCTACCAGCTGCCATTATTTTGATGTTACCAATTGATACCCTAGTGGCTTTGATAGTATGATATTATGTTATGTTGGTTTACTATTAATATAATACAGATAAACCATACAATATAAATAGGTAGATGGATCAAGAAGCAGGAATAGATGTGACTTATTCTGAGATTTTGAACAAAAACTTGTTTATATAAGATTATTTACAATTTCTAACAAACGCCAATACAAAAGTATTTATAATTCTTTATCACCATTCAAACCAAACGTTAAAAACAGGAAGGGCAGGACACAACTCTACCAATCAATGTTGACCCCTAAACTGCCCTGAGTTCACTACATTTGAAGAGTTAGCATAGGTCAATATATACCGGTTATCCTGTCTCACGATATATCACCGAATACTAGTGGTTTTGACACGGGACCGCGTGACTTTTGGGTGCAAACAATGTTTTACTGCGGACCAGTTATCATTTGCATTTGATTTAGGTGGAGTTTTTTCAAAGGCTTTGGTCAGTACGGTCAACGTATATTGAAGTATTGCGGTCTTTCTTATTGTAGCCTTTTAAAATGATCTGTTCTAAAGGTAGAATTTAGCCTTTTTATCGTCCCACTGCTGGGCACATGCCTCCTCTCACACGGAGAAGGATTGAGCATTAATCACCAAGCTTGCTCAATGCGGGTTGGTGATTTAAGACTTAATAGTCCAGGTTTTGTCAAGATGTTTTCCTTCACCTTTTTATCAGCCATTGGTGTCCAAGATATACTTAGAAAGTACATACAAACTTAGAAAAGTTGCATTAGACGAAAGGTAGAATGATTGTTTTCTATTATAAAATATACAGTGCGTTAAGCTCGTGACCGAAATCACCCATACCTATATGAATCGAAGCTTGTATAATGCCAATAATATAATTAAATAAATAAATAAAGCATGGAGGATACAGAAAGGGTTTTTATTATCCGAAAAAAATACGGATAATAACTTATAAATAAATTAATCCTCTTTTATTGAATCCTTTTCAAAAATGTTTCTTTCTTTTCAAATCCTTAATCCAAAAATAAGCTACGTAAACACTCAATTATCGAAAAAATACTTATTAAATTATAACACAGATTTGATTTTATAGACGAAGCCAATTTTCCTTCACAAAAAAATATTATTAGTCTTTGTAATTAGTCGGTGTTTGGCAAGGTAAAATTGAAAATCTTTTTGCTTCATTAAGGGAATTCTAATTAGGCAGTTTGTGTTTTCATTTTGTTTTGAAAACTAATATTGGTATTTTTATAAAATATTATCTTAAGTTTATAAACGATGTTAAGCTTTACTTGTTATATTCCGTTTTTTTTCTGCTCTTATCAATTAACTACTTATCAGTTCTTGTTTTTTGATCTGATCTTATACATAAGAATAATGCATTATTACCTATAACAAATATAACATTCCTACAACTTAGCTCAAACTTTGCAAGTAAAATAGTGATTTGCCATCTTATCTTTGGACCAAAGAGAACAAAATAAGTAAGAACACGCACATCCAACTCAGAAACTACTTTAACACGTAAAAAGAAATCACCAATACATACGATATCACTTTGCAATAGCCAATAGCGTACAGACAATACCATTGACGGCCAATCAACAGTCAACAGATCCAAATCCGTAACGGTGCTATTTACGGAATGACCTTAGTTCCGGAGTTCCGATCTGATCGCTTTATCGAAGTCACACTGTCTTGATGTTATTTTGTTTTTTTCTCGTGACTGTTTGTGAGATAATAGAGTTGTATGTGTACTTCTATTGCTATTTAGAAAATGATTTTGTATCGTTTAGGCAGTTGAATTACATTTGGAAGTAGTGTATCTGGGATTAGTTGACCATCTTCAACCTAACAGCCTTTTTTGAAGATAAGGCAATCGATTGCCAGTGTAGCTATAGTTCTGCGTGATTCTTTAGGACCAAAGCCTGTCGGGGCTGCGGGATTGTCCAAAAGAGTTACAGCGCCACACCCTGGTACTCAATACTTTACATTAATTAAAGCCATTAAGGAAAATGAAAACCACCTTAGATTCTCCCAAAGGTCTCCCCACCTTTGGGAGAATCTAAGGTGGTTTTTACTCAGTAGAAATGTGAAAATACCTTCCGCTGATTCCTTAGCACACCACAATAAATTGGGAGAGGTCATCTGATGCTGTCCTACATAAAAAATATAAAACAAAGTTAATACAACTCACCAATACATGGCGAACTATAGGCAATTTTGTGAAGCCTTTATTTTCGAGAATTTTCTGTCAATCACTTATTTCTGAACCAATGAACAGAAAGTCTCAGTCTTACCTGTAGGGCATCTCAAACATATTTATTCTGAAGCACAAATCCCAGTATTTGTCAATGGATCGAAAGAGCTAGAAAAACAATTGGTAAGATAAGCCGCGACATTTTAGAGACGACACGTACAATCATTTTTTATCTAAAAGTAATCCTAGACGAGTAGCAAATCAATTTAGGATAAACTTTGAAGATACAAATAGATTAGAATTTATTGAATTTAGATAGTTTTTTTTAATAAAGAAAATGGGGACAGAATTTTGGTAGCAACTATTGCTTCGAGAAACTATTTGCAAACTGGGAAAATGTGACAACATTCACACATCACCACTTTCTATTTCTTTTCTTAAATAACTATTTTATTAATTTTCTAATGAGGATCTCGAGCACAGTATTATTTGTTTGGCTATGATTTGGCCATCAAGCTGGGCTAAACCCGTATCAAATAGTCTACATTTTATTCCTAAATATTGTAATCGCTCCGAAAACTAAGACAGAAATACAAAAAATCAATCACAAAATCTCAAATCACTAACACCCCTTTAAAACTAAAAAGTTAAACCAAGATAACACCATTGCCGAGCTAATCTCCAAGAACGGCACAAGTCCACCGTTCCCCAGCTATCTCAGCAGGATAATATACCCTGATCTGTTTACCTCCAGTCTACAGGGAAATGGTGTGCTCCGTAAACTCAGGAACCAGGTCCTAGCTTGTCCACTGGCTACATTGAATTTAGTGTTTGTTGCGCCAAAGTTTATGCGGTTCACGGGAATTAGAGGTTCGCAGAGTTTGGGTCTGTGTTCTGTGTTGAAAATATTTGGTTTTTGGATGTTTGTTTTATATATGAATTTAGGTTAACATAAATTGGAAACAGAAATGGTCTGAAAAAAGCTTCTTCATTAGAACGACAATTTTTACTAATATTTTAAACATGGACACCAATTTAAATAAGCTACTCAATAGTCTAGAGCCTAAGAAAGGACATAGACTTATTTTTAAACAAGTGAGGAAAAAAGTCCTCCTGGGACGCGGGTCAAACCGCGAGCAACAGCTAGTATAAACTTTAGTGAGATAGATCCTAATTAAAGCTGATCAAAATGCCCTCATGAAATCTAATAAAACTGAGACACCCAATAAAAAATAGCCAGCATTTAGCTAAAGGATAGGAAGTATTGTATGTATTTTATCGAATTTTTATATCTTTTGTTTCCGAAGCTTGGAGTTTCATTCTCCAAGGAAGCCCAAACGGTATTCCGAGATTGGAACTACATATTCGCGTCCACATTTCATAACACCCATACGAGTTTTGGGATGCCAAATCCTGCGGTCAGCGTGTTGATTAAATTCCATATCTAAAATGTAGAATATTCTAGATTGTTCTGTCTGCAATACTGTTATATGGATGCTGGTTTGGTTTGATATTTTGGATGTGTTTCAAACTATGAAATTGTTGTAGGATAATGTCATAACATATTTATTTTATGTGTAGCTGCTATGTTGTAGAAAAATGTTATAACTTTACTAATTTAAGTTTCTAAGTACAAACTGAATACTTATTGTAAGTTTTTTGATTATTGTTCTTATTCAAATGATTTTTATCATACTTTATACTCAGGAATAGAAGCAATCAAAATTATAAATGCAAACAAAGTAAAACAAATACAAGAGAATCACACAATAAGTACCACTGTGCTAGGAAACACACTAACACAGAAAAGTATTTATCTAGTCAAAAACGCAAAGGAAACTTCACAGAAAAACCTAAATCCGATGAAACTAACACCAAATCCTCTTTGCCTCGCAGTAATTCCTCAGATTAAGCTAACTCCTCATTGGTTCAAGCTAATCCCTAACTAGGGCCTGCATCTACCGTCAAAATCCTAAGCTCCTACGTTGTTAGTGCACAGTGGTACACCGCGTATGACGGCTAGGTGAAGGATTACCACCGACCAAATTGGGGCCAATAACCATTGGGCCAGCCATTGTCAAATCTCTGGATGAAAGCTTTCGAGTTTGGATTGAGAGATCAAAAGATTTAGCTCCTTAAAACGTGGTGTTCGGGCTTTTTGCTGTAATTGGATTAGTGGATTTTGGCACGGTTCTTTTTTGTGGTTTATTTTAATAAGACAGTTTATGATGCGGAAGATTTTATTTTGGGATAATTCATGTAGAACTTAAAGGTTATTAGCTCAACTATATACTGTACTAGCCGTTTTCCCGCGGTTTCACCCGCGTCCCGTGGGAGCTACGGCCCGCACCGGCATAAAATATAGCCTATGTTACTCGCAGATAATATAGCTTTCTAATGGTGAAAGAATATTTAAAATCGGTCCAGTAGTTTTTGAGTTTATCCATTACAACCAAACAAACAAACAAACAAAGTTTTCCTCTTTATAATATTAGTATAGATATAGATAATGTGGGCTTTTCTGTAAAGTTGAAGTTATGTCTTTGTCTGTCACTTAGGTTACTTCAATTAGAATACTCTAATAGTCCTTGCTGTAATTCTATACAACCATGTCCAAAACATTCCACAAACATTTAGCAACTTCGCCTTAAGCAGTTGAGAACTTATTCCCCGTCCAACTTCCCCTTAAGCCCTATGCGTTACAATTGCGTGCAGTTTACTAAGTGGATAATTGGGCTCTCACAGCCACTGAACGCAGGGAGGGCCGCCTAGCCGCTAGTGCAACCAGTAACGTAGGATACCAGCGGAATATTACGTGAGTAATCAGCCTTATATTAGGAATGGTCCTTTTGAAATCGAGTAGCCAATTTTTTTTGACACCGTGTGTATTTTTTTCGTCGCTGTAAAATTCGTATCTTTTTTATTTTTATTTTTTTTATTGTTAGGTGCGGTCAAAATGTTTAGTGTATCTAATATTTATTTAAATAGAATAAAAAATATATTTACAATTTTATATTAACCTAACTCCTATCAATAACAAAACGAAATAAAATTTTGACAGATCTATGTAACTTTTAACATAAAATCCGTGAATTCCCAAAAAACATACGTCAAAACAAATTTCCGAAGCTTTATTAAATTCACAAATCAATTTTGATAACAATGTAAAACTGCCATTGATCACCGAATCGGATTCTCAATTAATTTTTCATTATGAAACTCACTTGGCAAATAAAATTAACTCGTAATATTCAATAAATTTTTCAGTACCAATGGGAATGATGTATTTGTTGAAATTAACGTGAATTATGTACTGGATTTGTAATAAATTAGCATTATGCTGTGTCAATGTATGAACTCTGATGTACCACGGATCGGTCAATAAACAAAAGCTGTATATTGCATTGTTATGTTTATAGAAAAGTAGCTGATTTTGCATTATTTGCGTACTGTAATTAAATTTATGCAGATAGCAAACAAAAAATTATTCTTGTCTACAAATCATTTTAAATCATTACAAGTATAAGATAAAGTTTGGAATATAATACAAAAACGAAAAGTTCATGTTATGTAATTATTATGTATTATACCGTTATTTGTCGGCCATCATCATTTTTTGTTAAAGAATACGACATACAAAAATCATGTGACAAAAAGAAACCATTCATTCCAGTCTCAACACATTTTCAGGTTCAAATAACGAGTTATTCCCAATTTGTCATTAGTACCGATTGGTCACCAACTATTTTTTCCATACACCAAGTCCCAATTGGTCATTCGAGCAAAATAAATAATTTAATATTTAAATTTTGAGTTCCGATTCGTCCCCCGCATAAAATTTCACGTATCAGAGTACCGTCAGAAATAAAAGTGTTAGAAGAAATTTTAAATGAAAAACTTCGATGTAGGTAAAGGTATAGCTCTCGTATAAATATAATAAAATTTACATTAAAACACAGGTGAAGACAACTTGGGCATTTTATAAACCCGAAAATGTGACTCAATACTTTTTGTGCCGGTAACAAAAGTACCAGGGGCCCATAACTAGCAAAGAGATTGTATACATAAAAATGATGAATGATGGTGTAAATTGGTATGTTTATCTACAATTACGAAAAAAACGTAAAATCCTGACACTCTTGACTGCTATACTCCTTTAAGTTATGCGGTCCTAGTACACGGTGGGCAGTTCCATGGACACTCGTTGATTGGTATATTACTCATCTGATTTATGCGATCCTGGTATTTTGGTTTTGGCCGTGCGGTGTGTGACGCCGTTGAAATCGCGATTTTATTAATAGCGTCTTGCCATATTCGGAAAAAACATAACCAAAATAAATAAAAAAAAACATATTATAAAGCTAATAATAATATAAAGCTTATCTTGTTGACAGTACTTTTTACAAAATAAAGTACGGATGACCAATTGGGACTAAGCAAAATAAAATATTTTATTGAATGACCAACTGGGACACGTTTTTTATGGATGCCAAATCACTAAAATGACGAATCGGGCATAACTCCAAATAACGACTCTAAAACTATAATTCCACGAGCATTTTGAACGTAAATTCAACATAAAAGCTCAAACCGACGATACAAGTACAACTCTCACATTATTCCACATCTGTATTCATACAAAAACATTTACAAAATTGTAGCGTATAAAAACAAAAGTACAAAAACGCTTTGATGTCACACAAACAATGTTAATATTTCCTGCAAAGTATAGTCGCGCACTAAACTCGGTACATTTGCTGTTTTATTTGATCATTGCTCTATACCCCTAGTGCATTACTGCAGTTCGTTTCCATTGCACACGACTGTACTTACATTTTTGATACCCTAATTATGGGTTTGTATAATGCTGATTGTGTAGGTCATAATTTTTGACCGTTTATGTCAGCTTATCTTAGAATCTAACCAAATGCAGCTGAGTGCCAATGTTTTACAAGGAGCGACTGCCCATCTGACCTCCTCAACCTATTTACCTAGGCAACCCAATACATCTAGGTAAGACTGGTGGTCAAACTTACTGGCTTCTGCCTACCCCTCACTACTGCCAAAGATGTTCAAATGCTAGCCGTTCCAAAGTTAAAAAATTGTGGTACCTAACATAAAGTTGGACCCGGCCAGACATATTTCTAGAAGAAATTGAATAAACTTTTGATAATAATGATCGGTCTAGAAACTAAAATAAAGACACTAGACAATTCTGAGCAACAATATCCAGAAACTAAGTTTCCAGATAATGGTTTTTGTTAGACAGCTGTCAATGAAATTCGAATTCTCGAATCGAATTCGGGATCTACGTGGACCCCACTAGAAGGCCTAAATATGTAAATAGAGTTTCACTCTCCAACCTGCAATTTCTAGGCTTGCAACTCAATTAGCATGGGCGACGAATTAGCCAATTACGTTCGAACCTAGTGATAGAATATAAATAGGGGTGAAGTTTTGCTTTCTAGGGGTATTCTTGGAGAGAATTTTGTTGAAAGAATTTGTCGATGGATTAAATAAGTGTTGGTTATCATAGTCAAATTATAATGTAACGTATGGTGGAACTAATACATATGGATGAATGAAAAGTAGTCATCATCATCCTCCGAGCCTTTTTCCCAACTATGTATGTTGGGGTCGGCTTCCAATAAAATGTAGTCAATTTTAAAATTATAACAGGCGTACTTTTTTGACCTTCTATTTCAAAACCAGCTAAATTCAATTGAAAGAAAATAACTTTGGTATTTATATCAAATTATTATTCGGTCAAGAACAGCTCAGAAGTGTAGCATAATAAAAATTGGAAGAGAATTTTAGCTAATACGGAATCCTAATGTTATACACCACCTACCCACATAGATTTTGTACAACCACTCCAAAAACTGTCATTCTATCACTTTCTTCTCCCACTAAAACAAAAGACAGCACCCCCAAACATTCCCAAACTCACACAATCAATCATTAACACGAAACTACCCCATCAACAAAATGTCGTAACCGCCATAGTCCCCAAAACAAGCCACAGAATAAAGATGTACAGTTTTGCAGCTACCTACTAAAGTTCGTAAAAATGTTACTCACACATTATGCATGTGCGTTGACGAGATTTTACTGGTGTTACCGGTGTTGTCAGTACCGAATGTTGTGCAACAAGCATATGCGTGTGTGAGTGATATTGTTACGGACGTTAGTACGTAGCTTCAGGGCTGCGGAATTGTTCGAAAGAGTTACCGCGGCCCTGGTACATAAAAGACCTACGACGGAACACGCCGGTTTTTAGTCAGTAATAGTCTGACACTCCCTCACCGCTGCTAACCTACAGCGGGAGAAGTCATTTGATGATTTTTGACGTCGTTAAAAAAAAGAACGTAGCTTCAGAACTGTTAACAAGAGAATATATTTAAACTACGCCGTGACGTTTAATCAATGGGCCCGTGCACTACGCTTAGCACATATTAATTAGCTAGACTGATACCTGAGAGCACGGTTAATTCAAACGTGCCACGCTGTTTAACGTCGGATGAGAGCCGTGATTCCGAGTTCTCGATTCTCGGTGTTTATGTTGAGTATCGATTACAGTTCAAGGAAGCTGGTGACTTCACTTCTTTATTCTTTTGTTTCTGTTCTGTTGGGATTTTAAAGGACATTGTTCAATTTTGGCCTAAGAACCGATGTGAATATAAATTATACTATAATTTTTATTTATTTTTATATTGTTTAAAACATATTTTAGTATTCCACGGACACTTCAAATAAATAAATTCCAAATAAAAAGTAGGGTCACAATTATTGATGCCTTATAAAATGTTTCCGTCAGCCAGTGCTGCCAGTTTCGGAAGATTTCGCAATTTCGGTAAATACGGATCGAATTGAGAACCTCCTTTCCGAAATCGGTTATTAAAATTAGTTGGTAACACTTTATTCATTTAAATACCTAAACTGACTAGCTAGAAAAATACTAGTATTCTATATTTTTTTAAGCGAAATCGCGAATTTCTAGCTTGGCATTCGAGTATTAAGCCCCCAGCACACATTGGCCTGTGTTGGGCCAACCTTTGCGATGCACAAATGTAGTGCCACGATCAAATAGTGTTAACACATTGGAGCATGGCTCATTGCTGCCTGGCAAACCACTTGCGATGGACGTCGAAGTAATTAAGGCTGCGGCTATTTATCTGTACACTATCTACTATATGTATATATTTATATTATACTACACTACTATCATCATCATCCTCCTGCCCTTATCCCAATTTTATTTGGGGTCGGCGCAGCATGTTTTCTTCTTCCATACACTTCTATCTTTAATACGCAATCTAATCGTATTATACTACACTACTATATTTACTACTATATTCATTTTTACACGCAACACAAAAGTGTACTATTCTCAGCGGTCGGTGACGAACTAAACATTGGCCGAATGTGTAAACACCACACGCCAAGCTGGGCCACGATTCCTTTGATGTGTGCCCAAAAAACCTCGCCGAATGCGCGCCAACCTTGACAAATGTCCACCAACATGCACCAATACCCCGTGTACACATTGGTGATGGCGTGTATTGGCCACGCTTGGGCCAATGTGTACTGGGGGCTTTATACTTTCGTAATTGGCAACACTGGTGTACTTCAGTCAGTTTGCTAGTAGTCAGTTTGATTAGAATATAATTATGTCAATGGTTTGATTGCTTTGCAACTATCGTTTCTTTTGTGATTTTCTATGCGTTTCATGGTTTTATTCTAACAACTTTGGCTTGATTACGGACTCCGATTAGATTGCGTACTTGGTAGACTCGGCTGTGTGTAAAGGAAAAGGATTTTCCTGGCATTTTCGGATATTGCTCTGTCTGTGATCGAATTTAGTTGTATTATAATTACAACAATGGATGCAGAATATAGTTTATATTGTGTGAATTGTGGATCTGCTGGAGGTTCTTTGGTATTAGAAAACGAAGAAATACTTCGTTGCATACAACAATGGATAAGCTGGGCGAGATACCAAAATTCAATTGAACCCCCTGCACAGTTCTTAGATAATATATTATTGAGAAATATTGATGATTAAAAACCTTTAATTGAATATAAATATTGTTTTTATTTTTTTTACTATAGTTTGCATTAAATTTATTTATTCATATATACAAATAACTTTTTACAATAACTTAATAATAAATATATATACAACATATAACTAACTTATTACCTAATATATACACTTACTATAAATAAAAATATTTAAAAAATTGCATCAAAAAACTCCTCATCGCTGCCCACCGGGAGTGTACCCAAGAGGCTGGCAGCATTGCCACGTTGTATGGCAATGCTTACTTTTTGGCCAAAATAAAAACCAGCCCTTGGGTCACCTGAAGTGTCAGCAAGTCGCTTAGCGATATCCTTATATAGGAGATGAGCACTTGGACCCCACGGCCCGAGGGTTTCAACCCCAAACGGCTCAAAGGTATAGTTACCCACCAGGGTACTATATTTGCGCCGTTTGAGGTCCTCTGCAGCCGCAGCAGCGGAACCAGCACATCGCGCCGAGCTAGGAAGGTGAGATGGTGCAAGAGTATCGACACAGGTCGCGTCCCATACTAAAGACCTACCCATCTTCCACGGGAACAACGACATACCGTCTGGTCTCTTGCCATCGTCGCGTACCAGACCACTGGGTTCTAATATGGCTGGAACGCCGACGGCAACAAGAGCGCGACGGATTATGTCATTGATATTCGCATGCCGTGCAAAACGGCCGGCGCTGCGGCTACATGACAGGCCGTGGTGTCCAAGGCTGCTGACAGCTTCACCACATGGGCAGCGGTGAGGAGAGCAGCACGGAGCACCCAAACGCAAGCAAATAGCTAGCCGGAAAGTGGTGTCATCAAACAAGGTGCCTATGTTTGACGACGGAAGTGCCAGAAGCCATAAACCCGACTCCCATTCGCCCACAGCCAGAAGGCGCGCTCGCTCTGCAGAAGAAATTGACGTATTAATCAGATTATTCCGTGTAGCTCTGCAGAGCGGCTCATCCCACTGTCTCTGAGAGGATGGGTTGACGGGTAGATCAATATTCGGGCAGGTGATTTTCCAAGCCTCTACAGCCTCAGCCAGGCATGGTACCTCGCAATTGACCAGTGTGGAAGGGAGAATTTTCCTGGTCAATTTCTCAGTACCACGGACGGAGGATATTTTTATTACACATCTTCGAAAACCTCTTTCATTGTTATTGGTAAACCTTACTTTAACTGTTAAATTATTTTGTGTGGTAATGACATTTTTAGTATGGTCTGTCTGTGCCTTCTTGGTTCCGGACCTTCAGTGCCTTCAGTGCCTTCTTGGACCGCGGGTTATATTAAGAAACGTAACGTTGAAAGCAAAAGCGTTTAGGTAGTTGATTTTCATAAAAATTCTAAGCATTTATGAAAACTAGCCACACGCCCCGTCTTCGCACGGTGGCAATGTAAAACCTTAGTGTACAAACCTTCCTCTTGACCTACTCTATCTATTAAAAAAAATCGCACCCAAATCTAAGCATTCATAGGGACAGACAGAAAATGCAACTTTGTAAAATGATAATTGTCAAAGAATTATCTTAAACTTGACTAGGTAGTATCTCTTTTCCTAGTATCTAATAGAGTAGTCTTTTCCTAGATCTAGAAGAGAACATATAGAGCTGTACATAGTATTGTTGATATTTTGTATAGTGTAGTTTGATAATACTACTCTGATATTTCACGCAAGCTTGGTTATTTTTTATTTATAACCTCAAAATATTAACTTTTTTCGTAATTATTTTAGTTTCCTGAAGTGTCCGTTCGTGAAAACTTATTTCATAGGATTCCATATAATTTTAAGAGTTTATAGAAGTCACTTTAAATTCGAACGGTTCTTAGGCAGAACATGTATGGAGCCGGAACAATGTCCTTTGGAATGACAAATGTGAACGTGTTATCTCCTAGTGCATTTCTTTTGTTTTGAGATATTTCTACACAATCATTTCATCTTAACTAGCTTTTGCCCGCGGCTTCGCTCCCGTCAACTGACTTCTCTACTTAACCCTATTTTTATTGTATTGGTAAGCGCATAACTCAACAAAGCCTGGACCAATTTGGCCAACTCTTTTTCTGTTGTATTTGTTATTGTCAGGAGAAGGTTCTTATAAAGAAAAAAAATAGGGTATAGTAGGGGCGAGTTGGGTAGAGTAGGGTAGAGTAGTCAGTTCATGGAAGCGAAGCTGCGGGTAAAAGCTAGTAGATAATAAATAGTTAAGGAAGTACAGTGCCTTTTATTAATTGAAATAAAATATGTTGTACAAACAAATTCTTCGGAAATGTCCTAGGTGGTGCTAAGACCACCACCTAAGACCACCGGGATGGTCCATAACCAAGTAGTTTTATAGTCCTTTGATCATATAAGGGTCACAACTATACTACACTCTACCTTATATTACCCACTAAAAAATAATCCTGCCTTTTCAGTCATATATGCAAAAGGACCACCCAAGATTTTCAATCTCACCTCAAAATACAGTCCAAACCAAAGTTTTTCACCAAAAAAATCCCATTTAAAAGTGTCCACAACTACTCTCTTTCATAAGGATAACTACGTAAACTTTTCAGTTCGCTGCCTCGGCCAAAATATCCAAAAACAAATGCCTGCGGTGGTTCCGTTCTATAACTTGTTCTCATCCGGACTGCAGTTAGGTGCATCGCGTACTAACGACTGTTTTGCAACTAAAATGTATACCAAAGTTGTGTGCTGTCAAAGGGAGGTGCAAAGACACGGATAGGATAGGAGGGTGTGTAAATGGACTGATGAATTATTGTCTTTTATTACATAACATCTGTATACTTACATATATAAAAGAAACTCGTGTTAGTTACACTACTTACAACTCAAGAATGACTAAACTATTTATTTGAAAATTAGAAGGCAGGAGGTAGCTTAGACCCGCGAAAATTACGTGGGACGCGGGTGAAACCGCGAGTGGGAGCCAATGTATTATAAAATCTAAATAACTGGGTAATATATGGAGAAATCCAAAATAAAATATTTGAATATATTTTTAGAAAATTATAATATTAGTGATTTACAATTGAAATCTGAGGAAAAACCGGTTAGACATGAACCCAATAAAATAACATCAGCAAAGGAAGCTTAAGCTCTAGTTAACATGAGATATCAACTTACTACTATAATGAAGGATTAACTGGAGTTAAATTCTGAGTAAGTCGCTTCTAATTAGCTAAAGCACAGTCTATGCTATGCAGTTTCAATTTAAAGCTATGTCGTGAACATGATCTGAGTGCACTTTAAATTTTAATACTACCTCCGAAGGATCTGTTTCTGATATTAGAAGTGTGCAGCTTATAGCCGTTATGAGGTCTTTCTTTACATGATAGGTATAGAGGTATGTCGCAGCTAACTGGTGAAAAAATACCCCTTTGGCTAAGCAACGCTACCTAGTACCTAGTCTACCTAGGCTTGCTCATCCATATACAGATATAATAAAAAGTCTGCATTGGATGAAAGACGATATTATTGGCCAAATGTAATTTTAACTGACTTAAAACAAATAAGCATATGCAGGTCAAAATGAGAATCTCCTCTATGTATGTTGGCGCGATTACGAGTATCTTACGTATGGCCGATTTTGATGTGGTTTTCAGCATAGGCACCCAATCTACATATTTGTCAGTCAGGAGAAGGTTTTTTGCTATAATAAACTATTAAAGTCGGTTTTATTTTATGAAGACTGAAGTAATAATACCGAGAAGTGTAGGAGAACATAATGCACCGGCTTCAAACAAAAATATGAATGTATCAGGAAGGATGATGACTTGCAATAATACCGTATCTAAAATCTAAAGTCCCTGTGACGATCCTGCAAGGCACAAAAAGTTCGCCACCTCACTAGCTCATCGCTTTAATTGAGTTTCAAGTTTTTGATGTTCCCACTACCCGTTTGTTTTACACTGTGATTTTCTGAGCTATTGTGCTGTTTTACACGTACGGAATGAATCGGAACGAGTTGCTGTTTGTTTTAAATTAATGTGCGGGTTTTCAAGTATTGTTGCTGGATAGAAGAGAATTAGTTAGCGTGTAGAGTGTGGGTTAGTTCTTTCTTGATAATTAATACAATTCAAAAGAATGAGTAGCTCATATTGCGGTGGTATGTACAGTGTAATGGGTATGTACAGTTTAGATCGTATTTGGGAAGACATATTAAATTAGTAGACGGCGGCTGTTATGTAGGTAAATCTTATTTTAATCCAGAAGAATCTAAGACACCAGAAAGTTTAACAACTATTGAGATGGTAATTAGACTTTGTTAATAATCACTTTAAACATATTAATTCCTTATAGTCACTTTGTTTCAATTCAAAGACTACAGTTTACTACTAAACAATTCAATTAAGTACCTTATCAAACAGAATTACAAACATTACACAAGCTTGCACAAAAACAGACCCAAACTAAGCACATATACTTGCTCCTTCATAAAATATGCATTACATTGCATCAAACTGTTGACAGTAGAAACAATGGCGTCTACATTCGCTATCTCATATGTGCTGACTGCAACAGCTTAAGAAAATTTCATTACGCTCGGGATCTGAGCTGAATCAATTTTATTGTCCTCGGGTGTATTTAGAAACGGCTTCCTTTACGTGGTGGAGATAGATATGTTATGTTTTGATATGAAATGAAGTGGTTTTGTTATGATCTTTACGTATAAAACTATATATTTACCTAATAATTTTCTATAAGAATTTAAGGAAATTAATGAGTTTTGGCTGGGTTCCATACATAAATAGATAAATCTCAAGTCTTTATGAATCTACTCAATCATCAAAATAGTAGAATTTATGTTTTTTTACAAGATTGTGTAATGCTCTCTGGAGTAATGGCTGAAATAAGTTCGCTCACATTTCATATTTGGAAAATACGTGACTCTAAAAAAGTCCGTTTAAGTAACAAAATAAAATAAAAGCCGACACCCTAAGAAGGCGCCAACCCTTGAAAACTAAAGCTAATTGTCTTCATAAACAGTTATTAAATATTTCAACAACATCAACAGATGCTTCGAACTAACTCCAACAGTATATCGTTACAAACACCAAGCGAATCATTATTATGAGAACAAACGACAAAATGTAATTTTAGCTATTAATTAAAATGCTTTGTTTTCCACTAGTTTGAGCTCACTGTTTTAGTTTGTAGAAATTTGAACTTTGACTGCAGTTGGACACGAAATTTGTTAATGTTAATGTTTTTAGAGGGATATTAAGCATTTTCGTGTGAAGTTCTGTGTTTATGGTTCGTAACTAGGGTAGTATATCATTTGTTTTTGACCACGTGTTTGTCATTGTAACCTATGTTCGTTCTTTTCCTGAGACATAAAGATTTTTTTAACAAAATAATTAAAAAAAGTATTAAAAAGACAGCAAAACTATATAATGTGATAATTATTTTTAAAAAAATAATTTAGACCCATTTTCAGTCCCAAAATGAACGTAAGTTTTCTCAAAACAACGGTTTACTATTAATTCCAACGGTCCATTTGCAAAGTAAACAGTTGTTTTAAGTGAAAAGCATATTTATGTTATCGATGAGCCTTGACTTGATTTCTATAATTACCAAGCAACCCCAATTTCTTTGCTCTCAACTGTATTCCCATTCCCAGGATGGCCCGTCCGACGCACTTGATACTCCTGTTCGTCATGTTAGGCGTGGTGCACACTTCCCAGGGTCACGCGCGCTCCTTCACCAGGTGCCAGCTGTCCAGAGAACTGCTGCGGTACAACTTTCCTCGGAGCATGATACCTAATTGTGAGTACTAGGCTTTAAGATCATTTTTTTTTGTGGCGTGAAGTGTAAAGAAGGAACGATGATGGCGGTAAGAATGTTATTGTAATATAGCCTAAGTATGCCTGAAATAATTTTAAATTATGTACCTCCTTTAGAAACCTATAAATACCTAATTATGAGGTATTTTTTATTTTACATTTACTGTTAAACTAGGTATATTTTTATTTAAATTACTTTCGGGAACAGATGAATAACAAATAGGTTTTCTAAAAGGCATAGTAGTAATATGTTAAATGAAAAAATGGTACTATCGCTACTTACGGTAAGCCGGTTTACCTTCAAAATTAAAGTCTTGAAAGAAGAACTTGATGAAAATTCCCTGAAAGTACGTCATGTACCTTTAGGTATCTTTGAGTAAATACAAGAAGAAATTATCCCGGAACAAATCCGGAAAGTCAGGCTGTTGGTATCATCCAAAAATACAAATTAGTCCGTGGATCACAGACGCTTTACAAATCTGGGGTACCATTGTATAAGAGGAAGTTTTGTCGCGAACACAAATTGTGAATTGTGATTGAATACTTTGAATTTTAATGTGGAGTTTTTAGGAAAAAAAAAATTGAGTTGTTATTTTTATATTATTAGCATCATCATCACATCCATTTGCTGACTTTTGTCGATCATTTTTAGGGTTCCAATACAACAAACGTGATTTTTAGCTCATTTTCTAAATAATTGTACGGAACCCTCCGTGCGTGATTCCGACTCGCACTTGGCCGGTTTTTTCATTTACTTAGCTTCCTCTCGCAGTTTAACACATGTCTAGGCTGAACATTTTCTACAAACGGTTAAAAAGTAACCTATGCACGCTCGCCTGAAAGTAACATATATTACTCTCAACTTAAAAACTCATTGGCAGCAAAAGACTTCTCATAAGACCGAATATCGATTCTTAAGATTGAATGTGTTACATCTAGTTTTACATGACAAATCAGGGCCTTTCATTGTTCTCTAAGGCTCGAATATAAATAACAACACAAATACAAATATCGACAAGTGAATGTAAATCAAGCATAAATCGCTTCACTAAAATCTTTCCTTATCTCCTCTACAAGTATTACAAGCGTGTATTACAATACATAACAAGGATATCACGATAGTAAAGGATATTGCGATAGTACTGTCGTTGACTATCCATGTTCCAGCAGATTCAACTACATAATATTATCCGATATTCCCTGTTAACATTGTTATACAACATAATGCTGGTTGTAATATCGATATACAAAGTCTGTTTGTAAATATTAGCCTTTTAGTATCACTGAAATAAAAATATATTAATTTGGTCGTACTTTAAATACCTTATAAATTGTTTTATTTAAAGAGAGGAGTTCCTGGTCGATCTTTTCCCATATCACCCATTCTTTGGGACCAACTAGCTTGAAATTTTGAAGGAGCTGTTATAGGCCTTTTTGAATAAAAAATTACTCTCTGACTTTGATCTACTCAAAATATGGGTGTGTATAGTGAAACTTAAAGTTAGGCAGTCTTATTTAAAAAAAGTACTCCAGCATAAAACAAAACCGTCCAGTTGTTTATTCAAATTAAATTCGTTGACTTCGAAATTCTTAATTCAGATAATAACATTAAGTCGGGCCACACTAAATGAATCGAGTCTGACCTTATTAAGCGTTCACGCGAAACTTTCGCGGGAGAGATCTTCTATTTGCATAAAAAGGAGCCATTCGAATGACAAAACATCCACAAAGCCCCCTTTTCATTTAAGTTCAAAATTGTTTGAGACATTTTAATTGATGCCGGGGGGCTGGTATCGTTTAATCCGCATTAATTTGTACACGTACCTCGCGAGTCTGATTCGGAGCGAGATTTACAAAATGGTTTATTGATCTAGCGATTGTAAATTCGGCAACTGAGGATAATGGGGTTGAATCTTAGATCGTTTACAATGTGTAGGTTTTCAAGGAGTTTGTACTGTGCACGCTTTACCGCTAGTTTGACCGTTGATGGCGGGATGCTTTTAAACCGACCTGTTAAGTACAATACAACATCTTGAGAGTCATAACTTCCAAAATTGTTTTTCTTAATTTCAAACCTTTTAAGAACCTGGCCTAGCAAAATGTTAACAGTTCACAGTTCAAAAAGAGGATTCCAATCGTCACATAAGCTAATATGGCTTATGTTAAGACCTATAGGTAGTCACCCATTCCCAAACTGACCGTTGACCTATGCAGTTGTGACTTAGCCATGAGCTCCTCAGAATAAGATACGTTTGATCGGCTGCAAGGAATCTATCATAAAATTTTAAACGTAAAAGTTTTACTGCAGATTTTTAAGACCCGATTTTAAATTCTGGTTTTAAAGATTTAGAACAAACAAGATTTATTGGACCTTAAACTATTAGATCAGATATGGATACGGTGGACCGACAGGAATCATACCATCATACTATCACAACAATATTATGAAATAAAATTAAAAACAAAATGAACGCAAATGTTTGTTCGTCACTTCTATACACTCAAATGGCAGAATTAACCTAGAAGGATTAACAGTGAGATCAAACCCTAGATTAATAGATGTACTCCCCTAACCGGAGTAAAGGGAGTAGAAGCGTGGTATGAGGTTGAATACAAGCAGTCTTTAAAATTTCACGTCTACACTACGGAATCACAGTGCAAAACCTGAGCCACAAAAATATTGAGTTCCATTTACCAAAAAAATATTTTGCGAGTGGAATCGATGAAACAAACAAAATCGATTCAAAAGCTACAGTGAAAACATTCAAACAAATAAATACAACTATCATTCAGCAAGTAGAATCGCAAAGACCATTCATGAACAAATCTCATACATTTCTTCACGTCTCTTATTAGCTACAGCAGAGAAGCTGTTATTGCATTCCTTATATCTCAGCTATTCTTCAGCGTCAGAATCGCTGTCACTCCTCACTTATCCCTTCGAAATACATAAAGAGAGTTGCTACCTAATTGCTACTAGCTACCATTAGTAGCTACTAATTGCTGCCCTCGTGGTTTTAAAGAAAACAATTTTTTTTTAATATCTTTTTATCCGGGAAATTGATGTGGTCTAAAATTGTATGCTGGAAGGTGCTACGGAGGTAGCAACTCTGGGTGAAAAAAATACTCTTGCGCCGTATCATCACATTGGGAAAATGACTGCCATCCTGATATCAGAATGGCTGTCACCTTGAGATGATGATTATCTTCAAAACCACAAAGCAATTTGTAGCAATTAATGGTAGCTGGTAGCAATTAGGTAGCAACTCTCTATATGTATTTCTCTGTGGGAAATGACAGCGATTCTGACGTTCACAGCTATTCCTAAATTGACAAGAGACAAATTCTACTCTTTTGTGCCATAGTAAATACGAGATTCTGTAGGATTGGTAGCAACTTCATTACATCGGACTGTCGTGATCGGAAATAAGTCAAAGCTATGATAACATCGTTTGTGCGGCTCCAATCTTCGAAGGAATTGTATTACTTTTGCTTAGCAGCGATTGATGTAATAAATGGAGTTTGGGAAGCATTTTCTTGTGTGTTTTTGTTGGGTTTCGCTTGCTTTGGTTGGTTAATAGTATTGTGACTTGTAAATGATATTACCCTTTTCTTAGAAAATGTATGGCAGAAGATTGTCTTCTATGCTACATATTCTACTTGTAAAGGAAAGCTCAGATATAAGTCTAAATCACCACTGCATGGTCATCGAACGTTTCTTTAATAAGTAGGAAGTTCTAGTGAACAACTGTATCTGACTTTTCACTGTCTCACTGTCTGTTAGAGCTCTGCCCCATTGAGACGCCATGGCGACGTCGCCAGCGGCGCAGGCCTGGCTACTTCTGGCATCCAAAAGTCGCCAAGTCGCGTGGCCATGGCGTCTCGACAGTCAATTGTTTACGTCGTCGCTGAAGAAATCGCACGCTGACAAAGCCTAAAAAGCCCACTCTCTCTTCCATAGATATCAATAGTTTTACAAAAAGACACGATTCAGTTTAACTAAAATTACCCATCTATGAAATCGAACTATAAAACGCTGGACAATATAATTTTACTTCAAATAAGTTTGAGACATTTTATATCAGCTACACTCTAGCTGGCTGAGAGAATACTAAAACCTTCTTCTAGTACAAAAGCATTTCAATTTGAAGTTTAAAGTTACGATAATAATCAGCGTTTAGGATTACATTATTATAACGTTTCAGTAGATTTACGTTCACATATAGATATGAGAGACGAACGTAAATGCGCATTCAGGTGAGACGGAGGTCTTACGCGACTGCAAGCCATAAAATTTTATCTTTACCCTTAACGATGCTACCAAAATGATGCTCTATTACTTGGCAAGTAAAGTCTTTATTTGCTTGAACGATTTTAATAGTATTTTTATTACCCAACTATGAATGTGTATGTGCTCTTTGAAGATATTTTTGAGTATATTCTGTTGAGTAATCTTGTTTATCTATAATACGTATTTTTGTAAGTACTTATAGTTTCTTCTTAGAGTGACTATTACAACAAAGATAATAGCAGTGTTCTTAAATAGCAATTAGGACTAGTACACTCACTCGTTATATTTAAAACAGGTTTTAAAAATCAAATTCTAGGCTGAGCCTTCGCTAGGTTCGAGACATAATAATATGTGTAGTATAGTCACATACCTAACTTCATAAAAAAATAAATAGAGAGTATAATATAGACTATAAAATTCTTTATAAAATTACGTGGACCATAAGAATTTAGATATTGAATAATTTTATGAGACCTTTAAATTGGTTGAATCATAAAAAATATTTTAGTAAAAGAAATTTACAAAAGAATTTACATGATCATACGAACGGCTCATGAATAATAATAATATAAAAAAATTACACAATAATATAACATAAATTACATAAGTAGTAAAAGTAGTTAGATTTTCATATAAATTCTTACTAATTTTGAAGTTGCAAAAGTAACGCTGTGCCGTCTGAAGCGCTTTCACGTCAAAACTGCAGCACCGATTTAAAAGACAATTAAACACAGGTCCAGGTAACAGGCAGTTTAGAGCCTAACAAATAACATAAGCTTTTTACGCGGCTTCAGGAAGAGGCGTTCCTAGGACGTGTGAACAGCAGAAAACAGTACTAACAGTGTCTTGATAGCTTAAAAATATGCCACCAAATCAATATAATTCTAACGTCTAGTTTCCACACTACGTCCTCAGGGTGTCGTGTTATTAGCTGCAGCTACTGCACGGTTATGTGACACGTGTAGCGTCTCCGCGGGATTGGAGCACTGCTCGATGCATTACACTCTGCCACTACTTGTACCCCTCGCTACTTGCGCCTAGCGCTGTTACATGATTAATAGGGACTGGATGTAGGTGAATGAATGAATGGATTTTACTGAGACTTGACAGTAATAAAGCTTAGGTTAAACCAAAAATACATAATATGCGCTGCTTTTTATCCGGTTGGGGAAAGTAGTTCTTTTCGCACGCAAGTGGAACTGCGGAAACCCGTAATAAAAGTGCCTTGATAGGTCAAAAATATGCCACCAAATCAATTACCCATATAACTCCCACATAATAAACTTCCAACCGATAGTTTCCACACTAAGTCCTCAGGGTGTCGTGTTATTAGCTGCAGCTACTGCACGGTTATGTGGCACGTGTCGCGTCTCCGCGGGATTGGAGCACTGCTCGATGCATTACACTCTGCCACTACCTGTACCCCCCGCTACTTGCGTCTAGTTGTGTTACTTGATTAATAGGAGGCTGAATGTAGGTGAAAGACTGAATGGATTGCCCCTGGCTGGAGGCCTTAAATTCTAGGCATCCACAGGGAAAAGTCCGGTTAATCAGTACACGGCCTCCTAGGCCGAACTGCGAGATGCCATACTAAAAAAAAACACTGAATGGATTTTGATGACACCTGGCAGTAATATAGCATAGTACACATCTACATAACATAATGTACGCTGCTTTTTACTATGTTGCGAAAAGTAGTTTCCCCTAGGAACGCAGTTGGAACTGCAGAAAACAGTAATATCGGTGTCTTGATAGTTGAAAAATATGCCACCAAATCAATTACCTACATAATAAAATTTCCACTCGATAGTTGCCACACTACGTCCTCAGGGTGTCGTGTTATTAGCTGCAGCTACTGCACGGTTATGTGGCCCGTGTAGCGTCTCCGCGGGATTGGAGCACTGCTCGATGCATTACACTCTGCCACTACTTGGGCCCCCCGCTACTTGAGCCTAGTTGTGTTACATGATTAATGGGAGACTGAAGGTTGGAAATTAATTATTTTATTTAATGAGACACGGAAATCTAGTAATTTAAAGCTAAAAAGCCACAATCTAATCAAACAAATTAAATTAAACAAAGAAAACTAAACAAAGATTCCTTCCATTTTAAGTTTCTTAAAAAATATTTTTTTATATTTTATTTTATTCTTCCGCGTCCCGAAACAGTTACTACACATACTCGTATACACACACACACATGCATCCCTTAATCTAAATCAGCTTTCATCAATATGCTCTGTCTCTCTTCACTTTCTTTAAAACTTCATATCTAAAAATTAAAAACAAAAGAGAAGTTCAATATTCTCCTGACAGTAACTCTACAGATTTAAGACTTAAGACATTTTTGTTAATGGTATGACCTTGTGATCACAAGCCTTCATACATTAATTTGCATTTGCAGTCTGCTATATCCCTTACTAGCGTCTTTGAGGTGCACCAGCGTGGAAATGTATCGGCTACGTTTGAGGTAATCATGTGTACTATGTAGATGAAGCTAGCCTGGTATGTTAGCAGATGTTCCTAGATGTCTTAGGGAATTATTGTGGTAGAATATTCATTACTAGATTCAGCCTCGAAACAACTGCTTCCGAGGAAAATAAGCCTATTAGCACAGCTATAAGTTAGCCTAAATGTGTTAGCTATGTTACTGAAAAGTTATATCAAAATCTGTTTTGCAGTTTTTACAGGCAAAATTCCAAACATCATACAGGCATTAAAACAGTGATTGGTTATACCGCAGTTAGTCCCGAAAGGCTTCGAAACTACTGAACCGATATGAACGAACCTTCTAGGGTTTGCAAGTTGTACTATATTCGGTTGACATAGGGTATATTTCACCCAGGCACCAAAAGAAGTTCTTCCAAGACGCGGGTAAAACCGCGCGAAACAGCTACTTTCTTATAATAACTGTTTTGTTTATAGGGGTGTGCCTGATCGAGCACGCGAGTGGAAGGACAACAGACAAAGTCACGAACCACAACAACTCATACATAAGCTACGGACTGTTTCAGGTAAGACTTGAGTTTGTTATATTTCACAATCAGAGCGTTTTCACACCCGTGGATTTTCCAAGCGGTGCCACTCGGTTTGTACGGTCGATGTGAGTCGGGAAATCCGCCAGTGTGAAAGGGCTGATAAGCTAGGTTCACACGGCACCCATTCAACTAGATTTTTATGTACACGTTTGTATGTCTACCTATATTTACCGGGTACAACCATTTATTTAGTTATTTAAAACGTGCCTTATTTATCATCAATCTACTATAATAAATTGACTAAGCCACGAATTGATCGAGAAATTAGACTAATTCAAAAACTATTGCTATTTACATCGAGATAAGTACCTAGGTAAACTATAATCATCGCATCTTGCCAAAATTAATCTTAAGGATTATTTACAAAAACATCCTTCTGATACATAAACAACAGCAGATAACAAAAATACGTATAAAAAGGAAAAAAATATAAAGATAAGAGAGAGGGAGATATCAATATGTCTGTATTTCTATAGACATATTAATATTTTATTACCATTTACAAAACGCTGTAAATAATATCGTTCCTCTTGTAATTCTCGTACAATATAACGTCGCGACGCAACGCCATTTTCCCCGAACATTTTAAAATGTATACCGATGTTCCATTATAATTACCTTATAACATTAATACATCCATTTTGCACAGCTTAATACATAATTTAAGATCATTACGCCGCTTCTATTAAATTAATATACATGATGCCTTTAACGTTGTTACTCTGCTAAATAACTTAATTTTGATAGTACAATGAAGATTGCAAAATCTCTACTAATAACATTATAAGAGACAGTCAGTCTGTCCGTGCCGCTTTCACTTCAAATTGACTGAACCTATTTGATTAAAATTTGACCCACAAACAGCCTAAGAAAGGGCATAGGCTACTTTTTATCCGAGAGCGGGAAGAAGGTTCTCCGAGAAGCGATTGAAACAGTGGGAAAGAGCTACCTAGTTATCAATAAAAATAATGAATATTACATTAATCTGATCACTGGTCCTCGTCAGTAATATTTGCACATAATTCCAGGCAGCAAGCAGCTTTTAATTTGTGCTCATTGCCAAGTCACTATAATTATAATATAAAGAAAACTATTGATACAATTACTAAATGTTGATTTATAACTACAAAATATTTTGAATAGGACTTGGCTTCTATGAGATCTCAAAACTTTTTACGATGGAAAGACTGCATCGAGAGACTTGGCATTTTTTTACATTTAATGTTTTTGGTGGGATATTGTTATTAGGAAATATTGAGTTTGTTTAGTGGTAACTAAAAATGGCCCTCCTGTCCGAAATATAGCTTTTTAAAATCAAAATATTAATTTTGCTTTCAGTTTTAGATACTTTTTATAAGTGGTAGCAATAAAAAAAAGTATATAAAACGTACCACATATTTTTGTACGTTCAGTTTAAATGTATCTTTCAGTTTGCTCCAAGTTTTTCTTCACTGGTTCAAAACCGTAATCTTTTACTATAGAAATTATTTATTATCATATCTATGTATTTAAAATACACCAAATACCTATTGTCCATTGTTTTATAACCAACGCTTTGAAGTTAACAATCCAATAGGTATCGGTTTATACACATGATTGAATGAAAAAGGAATAGTATTACAATAATCCTCAGATCAATTACGAATTTTATGAAATTCATTGAATACAGTTGGTAACAAGCTGATCAAAAAAATTCTTTAAACCGAAAATATATTATTTTTAAATCTGTAGGTCTGTAGGTGTGTGGTAATCTGTAGCTTCCCAATAGTGAAAAATTTTTCAAATCGGTTCAGTAGATTTGAAACCTTTAGAGTAGTTAACAGTCGGCCGACAGTTGACCCGATTGACCCGGTTGACATTTTATTTAAATGAATATCGAGATTCCAATCACAGTCAGACGGTCTGATACCGGCTGAGTCCTGATCATTGAAATATCCGTACTACTAATTCGAAACTCTATAAATTCATCCTCATACTGTTATATTAGCCCAAACAAACTATCGGCCGACTAAAAATTTGCAGGGTGCAGGGAGGTCTTATGGCATAAAAAATCTTCCTAATAGTTTTATTTTAGTAGAGGTAGATACCTATGTATTAAAGCGACAGTACCTAACACTATTGTTCTTTTTACAAAAAGGTACTTCAGTGTTCCACCTAAAATATCCTACCGATCCATAACTCACTATCATCAGCATGTTTTAGAAACAACTTGCAATCGAGTTACACTCTATTACATCATTAACCCATCGATCAGTCTTAATTATTTGGCGTCCCGGGACCCGCCATATTGTTATTTAATGCATTCATAAAAAGGTGAGTATAGACTTCAACATTTACTTGTGACAGAACAACGAGCCGCTCTATGAGATGTTCTAGTGTATCATCCTTTTACGAACAAAACGTCGAGCACGCTCGCCTATTTGTTACAAACCAACGAGCACATTGGTGTAACATTTCGTCGAGCCAAGTGAGGGCGATGCGCGGTTGCGGGGTGATGCGGAAGGAAACGGACGAAAGACTCGCTCGCTGTGAGCATTTACCCGTAACATAAAGCCGAGCATTCGCACGAACGTTACATTACATGGAAATGCTTTGGAGACTGATCTTTTGCCTGTATTGTACCATTCGCTAGAATGTTACATTACACAGAAATGCTCGAGAAAATGTTGTAGTCTATACTCACCTTAACGCTATGCATTCGCTTTGAACCGAAATCAGTACAAAGTTGGTATTTACATAATATTGTAACGAGGTATAATTGGGCAGCTGTTTATTTTGTAATGATGAGTGGTGTGAATTAAGTATTTGGGACTTTATGCTATTGTGTTAGGGGTCATTTTTATATGACAATTTTGTTCATGATAAGTATATACTATTTAATAAATTAGGTATGTTAAATCTATCTTTAAGTGTATCCTTTGCAGTCATTTTCTTGCTGTAGGAAATATACAAATCCTTAAAAATATTGGCCCCGGAAATCAAAATAATGTTCATTAAAAAATATGAAATGATTTCACTAAACCTTAATAATTTGAACATAGGTACTATTGGCTATGTTCTTATCAAGTTCCTGAAGATATGTTCATTAACGTTGACTTACCTGAAACAAAAACAAAACAGTATTTTAGTATATTTTATATTAAGTATATATTAAGTAAATACAACATTCTGTTTACCTATGTTACTAATCTCGGAAGTTATGCAATTGACATTATCTGTCAATTTTAATTTAAGACAACTCAGCTATCCAGAGTTAGAAGGGTTAACTGCCTGCGGAAAAATGAACACAGAATTACATATCCTTAGATTAATCAACATTCTTTTCATGTTGACATTTCCTATTAGACTGTATTTGACAAGAAATATTGAAATCTTAAGTCAATGCTCCCTAAGTAAGATTTCAATAACCAGTGATAAGACTCTTGTGTTACACGAACGTCTCTCACGTGATTTTGATTCGCGGTCCCTTAGGAATTGTACTTAATTTTCAGGATTAGAAAAGTAGTTTTCTGTTAGTGTTTTTTTTCTTTGAATTTATTACAAACTTGGTTATCACATAACAAGTTCTAAGTACGTGTCGGTACATGTTAGTCTTAAATCTCGTAGGAATATGTGAATTTCGCTCAATTTTATTGAGTCCCAAAAAAATACCACATGCTATTACTTTCTCGTGAAAAGTTTTCAACACTATCACCGAAGTTTTCACTCTAAAGAGTCGTAATATTTTGATAAGTACTAACAAATCCGGAATTACATTATATTGCGTATAAAAATCGTACGTTAGGTATCTATACTATCCGTTGGGGGACTGGACGCCATAGATTCCCAGACCCCCTCCACTCAGGCGAGGTCGGAGTGCCGCTGGGCCTTTTTAGTGGGTATACTGGGAACGTCTGTACCAGGGAGCCCCTCATACCCCTCTCCCGTCCCCCGACGGGAAGGGCATGCACAATGGCATTTTTTACCCAGCGACAAAAAAAAAGGTATCTATACTATAAATAGTTCGTTCAAATTAAGGGTCACATTCCACCACAAACACCGACAACAACCAGTGAGTACAAATCAGTGTACCACAGAAATCTCGCATGCCCATTCATAAATCTACATTACAATTAGTCCAACGCATATTTGCATGATCACTCACACTAATCAGTCGCTTTGGACATTATTCGTACATTATGCCAATCTAACGGATAGTCCAAAACTTGAATTTGAAATGTGTAGATCAGTCTACATGATTTTGTAGAGTAATGAGCGTTCTGGCATTAGTTGCGGAGTGTACGTGATTTTGTCGTCCTTTGGTATGGGTAAGTTGGGTAATAGGTTATACATATAAGCTGTTTATAGTATAGCCAGTTAGGTATTGTAACATTTATCAGTGACAATATTTTAGACGGGTGATCATTCCACATTTAAATAATCAGTTTAAAATATCACCGAGATTTAAAACATTCTAGGGATTATTTTCTTTACAAATAAAGAAAAGTTTCATTTAAAGCATTAAGTAATTTGTACTAAACCTATTCAGGACGGTAGTCATAAAATATTCAGAACAGTATACATTCTGAGTCTGTTTTTTTATGCATAGAAAATTATACTATTATAAAGCAATCCTCAAGTTTTTCTCAAAAACTATTTCCCAAAAACCGAAAAATCCTATCAATAAACCACAATTTTCTCAAAGAATAGTAGAATATCATGAACAAATAAATAAATTCTTGCCAGCAGTATTCTGTCGCAGTAACACAGCAGTAACACGTTCGTGTAATAAAATATATTATTACGATCAGAAACTGTGAAATAAGGACCCATGAAATTTTAATAGATGGAACTTTCAAACTGGAGTTTAAGAGGTTTGCTGTGAAATGCTCTGGACTAGTTATTGTACGTGGCTTTATTCATGTTTTAGCATTGTGACTTATTACTTACGATAAAAAGTATGGGCATGTTTTTCATTTTCAAATTCAAATTCACCTATTAGTGTGTTATAATATATGAACACACACTAATAGGTGAATAAGCAACGAACCATAAAAAAATAATAGAAACACAATAATTCTTATTAATGTGTTTAATTTTATTTAACTTCTATTTGCTGAAGAGCCTTATAGTTTATAACGAAAATATATATTTACAGTCTGCGTGGGCAATATAGAACTTCCAAAATACTACACCTATCGTAGGTATATTCTTTCACATGACAGCATAATTTATATGCAATCTATTGTATAGCTCATTACTACTTAGCAAACGCACGGGTTGACACATGGGATGTGTTATATTATAATAAATAAAGAAGGAATAAAATTATTTGTCTTTCAAAAAAAATACTTTTAACATGGTGTTCGAGTCATACCTACCGGCCTACATTCAAACGATTACGTTGCAATCACAAGTGGGCCGGATAAGCTGTATCACAGACAGACACACTCCTGCTCGTGTTAATTTAGATAGAAGTAGGACACTAGGGCTGCTACTTGTCCCGGGATATCCTGCTTAGTGATGTGGAAGAAAGTTTTGTAATAGGACCGGGTGTATTTTTTTGTTCATTTGTTTAATTATTCAAATGTTTTGTCCACGACTTGGCTCACTTGTGGAAACTACCCAACGCACCCTGGTAAAACTAACGTTCCTCGATAAATGGGTTATCTAATGCTGAAAGACTTTTTTAAATCGGACTTGTACTTTTTGAGATCGGCACATTTACGTAGGTGAATAGACAAAGAAACAAATAATTCAGCTTTAGTATTGATTCCATGTTCAAAGTTCTACATATATATTTTTTTTAAAGTAGGTATACTTTAAAAAAAAATATATAAGACATTATGTCTGCTCATTCATTTGTCATTAAGTCACATAATAGAGGTACTGCAAGAAATTAGCAACTTATCTAACAACGCTCTCAGAATTCTGTCCTGTCTTTTCACTGTTAAAAGATAATGCAACAGAGATATAAGACAACCGATATGAGCATTCATCCTACATAGTTACTTGAAACATACATCTATGTACCATCAAAACAGAATAGCATAACCCACTTGCAACACAGTATTAGATTTTCCACACAGCGCGTCGCATGGAATTAGGACCATCATCTGTAAACACAAACAACAGCATACCGAACGCATCTTCAAAGGATAACATACTACTATCCATAACATATCCCGGGCTTTCAAATCCCGTTCCCGCAATATCCCGCACTACTCACATCACTACACACCGTCCCGCGGCCGCTAGGCACAAAGCTTGCCGCAAACGTGCGAAATTATGGTCCTTTGAGTTAAACTTAACGCAATTCTACGGGATTGAGCTGTGTTATCTACAGAGGTTGAGTGATAATGTCACTGTTGTAGGAATGCGGATGAAACGACCAAGTGTTTTAGCTTTATTAAATTGTTTAAGGTCTTCTTAGTAACGTACTTCCTACTTTTGAACATTTGAAACAGCAAGCGTCATGCTGGTTCAATGATTGCAATCGACCTACTGCGGATTCCAAAAGCCGATAGATACGTTGTTTTGAGATTAGATATAGAATTTAGGATTAGCTTCATATTTATGTCTCTGCCTCTGTAATCACAAAACAACGGATAAATTGGTTATTTAAATTGGCAGTGAAGTACCTAAGCCCTGTATGTTTCTTAAAAAAAAAACATGAAATTAAATCAATTTACATTCTAAACACCAAACATTAAAAGCAACACATTAATCTACAAAAAAAAAAAAACATCAAAAAGGACTCAATCTCCTTTCGAATTAAAGACAAACACTCGAATTGCGAACGTTCGATCTTCAATCAGTCTTTGGGAAAAACAAATAGGGTTCTGATAAAATCATTCGATGGTACATAGGGGATCGTTTACTCAGAATAAATATAGAGCACCTATGCAAGATGCTTCTCAATTGACAGAGGCTTGAGATTAGCTATCTCAGGAGAAAGTATTAGTTTGCTAGACGTTATTTACTGAGCGCCTGATTTCAATCGGAGCTTCGATTTGCAGAGTGGAAAGCTCCTTGATAGGGATGTGGGGGAGTAGCGGTATGAAGATGTATCGATAGATTTAGGTGGAACTAGTAGGTAATATTTTTTTTTTTTTTTTTTTTTTTTTTTTTTTTTTTTTTTTTTTTTTTTTATTTATTTATTAAAAACACAGCTAATTTAATCTTTACAGGCACTTAGCCTAATACGACAAAATTAGTTATATGTACGGTTTGTGATGAATGTCTACTTCGTGATTGACTCATTATTATTAAGTAGCATTAAGTACATACATTGAAATGCACAGGAGATATTAGATATACTACGAAAACTATCGTGATCCTCCTCAGAAGGTGGTGGCGCTTCAAAACGAAATTGATTTAAAATTAACACAAGAACACGGACCTGTTCCAGTATATTAATACTTGTATACTAAAATATTATGACCTTATATGTGTATAACATGTATGTGCATTAATTTTATGTTAAGATCCAACGTAACACCAAAAAACTATCGATAAATCCTCATAATTAAATCAAAGGCCATCCCTAATCCCCTACACCTCGATAGAGGAATAGATCTGAATTGATCCCGTCGCGGCCCGCGGTAACGAGCACTGAGGCGACAATGCAAATTGCACCTTCCAGCGCCACGTTACGTGCATCTGCACTTATAATTATGTTGCATTATATATACTAATGTAAGAAAGAGGAAACATTTTTTTGTTTAGTTCTTTGGACCCTAAAAATGCTTACACTTTTTAAAAGCTATACTATTCCCGAGTAACATAGATATTTTATCTGGGTACGGGCAGAAATTTCCACGGGAAGCGGGTGAAATCGCTAGAAAAAGGCTATTCCTTACTGAAATTATTAATGAATAAATTATTTGTGCATCTATTTGGCAAAATGGCTGAAACACTTTGCATGGGACATACAATTGAGACCTATACTAGGTATAAAATAGTTTTTTGGATGCCTAATGCCTTTTCTTTCTAAGTAGAAGAAAGATTGGATTTTATGATGCACTTAAAACTGAAGAAAACTGATAGTTTAAAAAGCGAAAAAGCAAGTATCTATTTTCTACGTTTTCATACGAAATACTAAACACACAATAAAACAATACTTTAGGAGGAACTATCTAGGTTTGCATAGTATGCAGATGCAACCGCGAGTGTAGCACCTAGCTATCGATATATCTTCATACAAAATGCAATCTCTAGGATTGACGTGTAAGATGCATTGGTGGGCCAAAGGATTTGCGGAGCATTAAACGAGTGAATCTCCCGCAAGATGCTCCGACCGCGTATAAAGGCTTGACGCACCTTCTGTAATAGAAAATTTCGTTTCTGTGGTAAAACGATAGTTGTAGGGTAAGTTAGTAGCTGATTTGTTTTTGTGCTTTATGTCCCAGAATCTAACTAGAAAGAAAGAAAGAAAAATATTTTTAAATACTAACTAGCTATTCCATTTGGTTTCACTCGCGCTATAAGGAAACCTCTTCCCGTTCCCGGATAAAATATAGATTTTGATTCCTATAGTGATTATGAGTATGTATAGCTTCCGTATAGTGAGAGAATTTTTCAAAATCGGTTTAGCACTTGCAGAGCCTTTACAAACAAACAAACGAAAATATCTTTATGTGCAGTTAACATCTAGTTTAAATATGTACATACGTTTGTCAAAATTTCCTAGACAATGGAAAATACGTCAATTTATCACAAAACCATTTTTCAAACAATTCCACAACCAAAATGAAACTTCAAAAATATTCGCTGAATCCGTTCGTCGATATTTTAACATTCACGTCTCTAAATTGTAATAACTTCAAAAGTTACGTCGATACGGATATATTCGTGATCGGTTATAAAACGCGTATTAAAATGTCGAGGGCGCGGTTTGATGCCGAACTGGGGCGGCTGTAAAATCTACGAGTTCTTAATATATAGCAGAGTATTATAATACCTATTGATAATGTTGAGATTTGTATGTACGTGTGGAATATTATATTGTATCCATCCATCCATCACAGCCCCTAGGTTGTCCGTCTTCGGACGTAGGCCTCCTCCAAATCTTTCCATATTGTATATTAACTACTAATTTACTGTAAACTGCTACAGGCTTCAGCTTAGTTTAGATTCCAGAACTCTTACAAATTACGTCTTTACAACGTTACGTCAACTGTATCTAACAAATTGCTGTCAACTGATCTCTTGTAATTTTGTATGTAATTTGTGGAGATAAACTAAATCATATTTTATTTAATTTTTTTACTACTTAAATAGGTAAAATGATAAATGCTTGATAAAGTGGGGAAAAAGTATACCAGACATTTGAACGTAGATTTCCTTAAACTTCAAAAAATTGCCCTATCAACATAGGTACATTGACACAAAAAACTTTTTTTGAAGCCACAAGAATGTGTATGAAACGACACACTCATAAAAAAGTGGACCCTTTCAATAGCTATGTCCTCCAAACATAGAGAAAACGCACCTATCCAACAATATTCACACCAAAACCACCTTTCGCCAAATTAATGCCGACAGATTATGCAGATAGTGCCGGGAAGATGACGTTTATTCGACACTTGATTCCCGTCGACGTCACAATGTTCCCGGGGTATAACAAGATCGTCGCGACTACGTAATGCGACGCATCGCTGCTTACACTGGACACTTGAACATTAATTACGATAATTTCCAATTGTTTCAATTGTTGACAATGATTTATGAAAAACATATTTTTTATGCCATCAGAATGTGTACGAAATTGCACACTCATAAAAAAAACGGGACCTATCACTAAAGAACCACGTACTCCAAAACTAAAGCATATTCACCTACACAACAATATTCACACCAAACCACCTTTCACCAAATTAATGCCGACAGATTATGCAGATAGTGCTGGGAAGATGACGTTTATTCGACACTTGATTCCCGTCGACGTCACAATGTTCCCGGGGTATAACAAGATCGTCGCGACTACGTAATGCGACGCATAGCTGCGATTCAATCGCAATTTCTGTTCTGTCGGGTATCAAAGATGTTTCGTTTTAAATCGTTACCGTCTTGTTTGCAGGTTTGACTCTTGTAGACGAAGAAAAGGTTTTGTAACTGATTGATAGATAAAAAACGGTTACTACATCATAACTAACATTTAAAGGCGAAAATTGTGATTGTATTGCTTGTTAGGTACCTCTTCACACACAAATGACAGAACTCAGAACGGATTTTGATAGCACTTGGTAGAACTATAGCTTTTAGATACATACTTTGGAATACGTAACAGATGTGTGATATAGTTCCCTCAGACAGTGGGTGAAAGCTAGTAGCAAATCTGTGATTGGCCAGGAGATTAAGAAAACATTTTTTTGGAAAAATTGGCTTTCTGAAAGATATTTTCAGTAACTTTTATAGTTATCAGATATGATTTCTTCAAATTCATGCCGCAAAATAATTACATAACTATGGTTAGAAGCAATCTTTTAATTTCTACCTATGTCTACCCCAATAACCAAATTTCGAGAAATAGGACTAACTCCAGTAACCGTGGCGTTGCGTCACAGTTGTGATTGATTGAAGGACCGCCAATTGCTTAAGCTGACACAAGACCGAACTACAAATCCGATTACATCAGGTGAGGCGGTGTTAAATGTACTAATGATGTTAGCCACTAACTTGGGAATACACTGCTGGTTTTATTACAAACTTGATAGTTGCTACTACTTCGTCTGTGTTGGGTTGTGAGAACCCAGGCTAAAAAATATGTGTCAAGTTTTATCCTAAACCGCTGTGTTGTTTCTGATATAACCTATGAAATAAACAGACAACTATAGAATTCTGCTGTTTTTTTTAATTATTGAGAAGAAAATTTCACAATCACTTTATACCTACTTACTAATGACTAATTTCACATAATTTTTCCAAGATTTACTTACTAATGACTAATTTCACTTAATTTTTCCAATATTTCTAGAAAAATACGCGATATATTCAAGATAATTACATATTTTCTCTATAAAAATTAATAGAATAATGTGAAAACTATTGAAATTTAATTTCACAGCTCAATACGGTACAGTGATAAATAAATCACTGAACGAAATGCTCAAATTATGTCGCGATCAAAACAATATTATACACTGTCAATGGAAATTTAATACTGCTAAATTAAAATTCTGATGTTACGCAAGAAATTCAGTAAATCAAATAATTAAACATTGATTTTTGGAACCGTTTTATAAGCTAACAAAACTGTCGGATCTATAGACAAAATGTAGCAAATTGTAGATAAGCAGGTACGTAATCTCATATTTCAGCACCTTTAATTAATTTTTCGGCAAATATTTAAGTACAATTACGTTTTGATATATTTTAAAGTACAGATAAATATTAGCTCGTTTTAATTTCTCAACTAGATATCAATAGAAACAATCCTTGGTTCTGTCAATTCTGTGGGAAAAAGATACTTTTCATTTTGTTATTGCAATAACTATTTTAATTTTTAGCGACCTGCTTTATAGGTGTCCACTCAAAGAACCAAAAAAACTTGACTTCTGATATTTCACGCTACATAAACGGCTTTTTCAACTCATGCCATCGAAACATACTTCATCATCAACAAAATACGATCCTCATTATAGGGTTTTAAATCATTAAATTGTAATTAAATTATCCGCACTGACATAAGTTTGACTTTAAAGAATATTTTACTACCATTAAAGTAATTATCACCTCGATGGCCCTTGTATATTGAATAATTCATTAAGTATATGGAATTTATGATTAATGTACTTTCAAAAGCGCATTTTGTAGTATCAAATTAATGATAATTATTAAAACAATAGGTATAAATAAAGTAACGGGGTGTCCTGCGTGAGCGACGAACGCGACGCGACGCGACGCAACACGACGCGACGTAATGCGACGCGATGCTATACGCGACAAATGTCCTACGTGATTTTGGTCATTACTTCTCAAATCATGGAAAAGTACAGTAGAATTTTGCTTGAAAGTTCATATTTAAAGTACACACAGCAACATTCTTTCAGTTCTTTGTACTAATAAACGATTTCTATAATGCTTATGTTTTTTGTCCCACAACGCTTCTGAATAGTTCGTGGTGTCGCATCTGGTCGCCCTCAAATCAAGTGCGCGTTACGTCGCGTCTCGCCGCAGACACTCACATAGGCCACATGTTGGGCATGCCGTTGAGTTGATCGCGTTCGTCGCGTTCGCAGCGTCGCGTCGCGTTCGTCGCTCAAGCAGGACACCGCGTAATAAAGTAGATTTAAATTGGACGTGTCGTGGTTGCGACGCGGCAATGGTGCGTTTGTCGTCTGGCATACTGAGATTTGGTCCTATCAAATCTTGAATAGCTCTTAACTAAATCTAGACAATTAAAAATATAGTGTGAGTTAAGCATATTGAAATTATTGGATCACAGATTTTTCTTTGTTTTCTTTGAATTTGAGTATTATTTACTCTTTATAGTCTGCACTAATGCAATGTGCATAGGTGTTATTTTTTAGGTGTTATACACACAAAGTAATATTTACTGTCAAAACTGTCAATGCAAATAAAGTCTTAAAGTTGTCAATAGCTTTAATTTTAGGTACTGTACAAACATTCAATTCATGAATTCGTCATCAATGTCCACTTATCGCTTTACTGTTAATAATTGTACACATATGTACATACAAAGTTATTGTATTGGTACATTTGTACCGTTAAAAGAACATGTATGTAAAATAAAAATGCTAAGCGTGGGTGCATCGAACGCGCGGCTGTCAATGTTAATTAATTTACATGCGTGTCGGGAGAATTTGAAACAACTAACTTTCACAATAACTTTGTGGAACAAACATTCATCAAATTCGTGTGTTTTTCGAGGTTTTTTTAATACCTAATGATAAAACACACAAAGTTACGGTAATGACGAAATAAAAAAAATATATTGATTTTCGTATCTACATAAAAATGCTTTTCTCATACGAGAACTTTGATCACTAACTTCATCCAACTAACATTGGTTCAGTTTTCTTCACAATTTATCCAAAAAATCTTCTAAAACAACACAAAACTCCTAAACCACGCACGATAAGTACATTAGTGCAAAATGAAAACGTAAGCACCAAAAAAAGCATCCCCATTTTGATTCGCAATTAACAAATCCGTATTCGCGTCATGTCCTGCCCAAAAATCCTTTACGCGTTTATCCATAAAGCGAGCCATGTAAATGCAAATTTTCGCAACGACACGGCATGCCCACAGAGTCCTGTATTTTGTCAGCAAACACGTTTTTAATTAATTCGCTTATTTATTTGAGGCAACAGTGATGGGAAACAGAACTATTTTCACGGGATCCCGGACTGTCGGGGATTGGTGACTGAACGGTCTGAAAATGTTGGTGGATTGAGGTCTTTTTCTACGAATTTTGTGGTGGATTTTTTGTGTATTATTTTAATGTTTGACTGCACTTTTTAATGAAATAAAATATTATGTTAAAATATCTAAAATTTATGTGAAATATATGTTTAATGTTTTTATCAGATAAACTTAAAAATATAAATGCATTAATAGACGATTTTTTCAAACGATTAATTCATTTTCATTTATTGGTACTGATGGGAATGTGACCTTTTTCATCAACTACTATGACGTTATTACAATAATGATGAAAATTTAAAATAAACGAGTCAGTGTGCATTTTATATAAAAAAAATACAATACAAAAACGTAGCTACGGGCTTTTCAATCTTCTTCTCTCGTACTCCAATAACAGTATGAGGAGGCAATCTAACCGTAGCGGGTAAAAACAGAAGAAAAAGTATTTGATGTTTTAAGAAAGCCAAAAATCAGTCTTACGTAACCCGTAACTTACTTGCCCTTCAATAAAATATGCCTAACTCTTTTTCTCAAGTAAACGATTACGGTTTATAAAACTTCATAACAAAGCCAATTTTTGGTCGCTGTAATACTTTATTAATTTAATTATATTTATTCAAACGCTTTAATAAAACTACTAACTAAACGTTTTTACCTACCTTTGAGAATAAATTAATTAAAAAACAAAGTTTATTTTAACAATGCTCCCGTTTTAATTAAGTATAACGTTTAATTAAATAAAGCCAAAAATAAACGTTTGACGAGAACTTTTCCAAATAATATAATAGGTTCTATTTTTATTTTGATAAGTAAAATGCAAATGTTTTTGAAGTACTCCAAATTTAATGAAAGACAAATCAAAAAATATTTAAACAAAATATAGAAATTAATTTAATACACTTGAATGTTAAACTTGTAATCCAAAACTAGGATTTTATTTAGCCTTTTCCATAGGTATCAATTTTCATTGATTATTTTACTTTTGCTTTCAAAACAAAAATCAATAAGTATGCCGTGTAATCTACAAACACAGGTATGACAAACTTCCAAAGACTTATTAACAACCTCTTCTTATGAATTCCGGGACAGTTCGAAAATCCCAATCCCGGAATAATTCCCGGGTTTGTAAGCACTAGTGTCGATATTGACAGCGGTGGCCGCCGGCGATATTATCCATTTCGCTACTTATTTGCGGGCCGTTGATTGGCTGTGGGCGATGGTGTCATGGTTATGAGGTTCCCTATAACCCCTGTCATAGAAAATTATAGACTATTACGATGCTAGCTTACAGTACAAAATGTACACAAAATGAGAAAATATTGCCGATAAATCTATGTGTTTATTTGTTAAATTTTCACAGCGAAAGCTATTTATATAAAATTTTGTGTAAATCAGCTTTAATTTTATAGCTACTCAGATTGGTATATATACTAGTAATTACGTTAGTTACTAATTACATACCCAATAAGCTTACTCATATTATGGAATAATTACTAATATCCAATACCAATGCGTAATATTAATCACATAATTTGCATTAACGAGGCGTCTACATTACCAGACGCATATATAAAAGTACCATTTTCTCTCTAACGACCTTCCCAATATTTTATCCATCTCTTGTTTTACTTACTAGCGATAGGAATTCGACATTACTTGTATGGGGCAAACGTCAAAATTCTATCCCTAGTAAGCTTAAGAACAGATGGATAGAATATTGGAAACGGCCGTAAGTCACTCAGAAAGTTAGTACCTACCTTTAGTTTTGCAACCAGTATTCTACCTCTAAACAAAACACCTCAAGTTACCTTCTCCGGTACCCCGAAGTATTAGCTTCAAACTTGGCAGTCATTAATCGCGGAATAATACTATGAATGATACTTTCAGGTATCAGTTGCTGCCAATCTTCCCGAAATCGTTGCTTTCTGGCCTCTTGCAACAGCCCCGGGCACAGAGAAGGTAGCTTAATTTTACCCAAAGACCGCACCTCACAGATTATACTATGATATCATTAATAGTGACTGTTTTCGCAGATCAATAATAAGGATTGGTGCAAGAAAGGCAGGAAAGGGGGACATTGCAACATTAAATGTGAAGGTATGAAAATCTCATTTTATTTTATGTTTTTCAGACTTTTCGGTTATGCCAGCCATTTTTTTCAAAGACTAAGCAGAAGATGTATATGTAGGTAAATTCAGATGCAAGTCTATCGCTCCCATTGGCTGAATGGAAAGGTTGCCTTATTCCAAATTCAATATTCTTTATCATATTATAAAAACTTCGCAACTTTGTGTCCATTTTATATTTCAAATAAAAACTTTTTGATTCAATCTGAGTTTTTTAAATTAGGTTTATTCCATTTCAGCCAAAAACATTGCTAGACAGCCAATATTTTGTTTTTACGTTAGAGAACCAATTTCTGAGTATAATATTTTTGCAAATGAAAAATGATTTAAAGTTTAGTTTATTTAAAAAAAAAAGGTTCTGCTGCCGATGTTATTGATTTAACGTCAATTAAGTTTTTCACGATGAAAATTCATTGTGGAAAAGCCAGTTTCAAATTCCCGCATGCATACAATTATTTAAATTATAATCTGCACTTATTTCAAACGGGTAATGGATAGTGTGCCAGTATTTTAACAAAATTAATTCGATGTATATTTAAATGCATAATATTTTATTTTAAAAAATTATGGATATTGCTGGTTGTGCCGTAAATGGTCTTTTAATTCGCAGGTATCGCTATGTAGATCTACCTAGATTTCTGACCACTTATTTGAAAATACACATTCTGTTAAACTTTCGTAATATGTTGTAGATAAGCTATGTACCTACGTATTTTCTTATTTTTTCTCAAACCCCGAAGATCGAAAAGTAGGTACAAAGAAGTGATAGCACTATTGTTTATCTATTCTTTCAACATTTCAATTCTTCATTTAACAATTAAAATTATGTTTCAGATCTCCTGAACGAGGACTTGGCAGATGACGTCCGATGCGCCAAGCGTATCTATGACCGCGTCGGCTTCAAGGCTTGGCCGACCTCCTTCTCTTATTGCAAGGAGAACAGCCTTCCTGATTTGTCAAGATGTTAAGGACCAGATCCTAGCCTCAAGACCAATTGGTCTTTTTACCCGCGTGTTCTTTATTTTATAAGGTTTCATTAGAGTAGTGTTCTTGGCAGATTTTCTAGTTCTTTTTTTTTATTTCGATCAGTAGCGTTTTGTCAAGAGAATGGTATAATATTTTTGAAATAAGAATTAATGAATAGGCCGGAAAAGTGCTCGGTAGTTGATTTATTTTTTATATTATTGATAAGAACTTTTTATTAAAGCGATGAGATAATATGGGATTATTTACTGTGGGTACGTTTGAAAAAGAGAAAAATTGAAAAAATAATTCTAAAATAATAGACAGATACTCAGGTATATTATGCAATTCATGAATTTAAGGACTATGATTTATTTAAAAATGTTAAAAAAAATTACAAACAGTTTCTTTCAAATGTTACTCTTCGCTTTAATGAGACAAAAATAAAATAATTTTACTTTTAGAGTAAGTCGTCAAACATTTTACTTGAGACATCGAGAGTTCATAATATTTTGCATTAATTAGCATTGTGGTAACCTTATAAGTTTCATCAATTACTAAACCTAATACTCGTAAACCCGAAATTACTGAATATTACTTTGCATTTTAATAAAATTATGTATTTATGTAAATTAGACTAAGATACGCCTGAAGTTTTCTATATTTATACTGAAGTATCATTTGCCGTAATAAAGGTTATTCTAATTTCGCATAAAACTTGAGTTTTATTTTAATATGATAATGTAGGTTAGGAATAAAATACATCAAAATTAAAAAAAAGCCTCTTGAAAGAAAAAAAGATACATGAACTGCATTCTCTAGGCTTTAGTGATTATAACCACCCAAAACAATAATGTGAAAGACTGCCAAGTTCGATAATATGGAAATGCTTCGCCTATAAAATAAGTGAGATCTGAATAAGTACCAAGTTCCATAGTTACATATACCTCAGTTCAAAATAGTTACTTTTTAATGATGCTACTTGGCAAGTTTTCACACACCTTGTTATAAACCTACTAAACGCAATGAATCAAGTATTTAATTTTCTATTAAAACTTGCCAAGTAACATCATTAAAAGGTAACTATTTTGAACTGAGGTATATGTAACTATGGAACTTGGTACTTATTCAGATCTCACTTATTTTATAGGCGAAGCATTTCCATATTATCGAACTTGGCAGTCTTTCACATTATTGTTTTGGGTGGGATTTCATTTATTTTTGTAAGGTTGGTTATTGTATTTTTTTCTTATGATTAAATTAGTTAAGGAAATGTCTCATTTATACTATCTTTCAGATTTATGCTTCTTACAAAGAAATGAACTAGATTAACTAAATGGACTAGATTTACCAACTGACTGACATGACATGTTATCATATATTATGTTCGTGGATCAAAGTTACACATTCGTTATTTTCGAAACTGACGCACGCTTGGTCGTTTTCAGATCAGATTTTTACTTTACTTTGACTTAATACAAACCTTTGTAACGAATTTCAGATCGGTACGACCGTTCGAAGATATATTATATAAATATAGATAAATTTATTTCGTTTTAGTTCCTTAGGGGTATAAATTTACACCGGGTATAAAACACCTTCATTATTTTGAAACCGACTCACACTTGGCCATTTTCAGATTTTTCCCTTTACCTTGACATAAAGACCTACCTCCATGCCAAATTTCAAGTCAATACGACCACTGGAAGTGGTCTAGGTTTTTGATGAGTGAGTCAGTCAGTCAGTCAGTCAGTGAGTGTATAGTAAAAATAGCGATTTTCTGACGTCAATATCTCAAGACCTACAATAGGTATATTAATGAAATTTTGTATTTTAGATAAGTGAGGGGGTCTCAACAGATACTAGAAATTTGGTATGCGTAAATAAAATAGATTTTGAGTTATAGGGGGGTCGAATTTGGCCCGAAATGGTTCGTGTAATATAACCCACGGCCGGTGTGTCGCTTTTTTTGCTCGAACTTGGCGGACACACTGCCGTGTGTCTAGAACTGAGTATAATCAGGAGCCATTTCATATCAGAAACGGTTCACCGCGACTGTACCGCACCAACGCACCTACATAATACTTACCTACTTAAACCATAGCATTATAAGTAAAAACCTAAACTCTGGGTACGAAAATGTTTAACTGCTAGCTATACTGGTTATCGTATGTATATTTTCTTCTCATTCCTTTCCTAAACTGCTTAAACACAAGTAACGCCTAACTAAAACTTTGTTCAAATAACCCTCGTGTGTAGGTAATTTGCTATACAAAATTCGGCAGGCGTTTAAAATAAATTATATTATTTTATAACTAAATCAAATGATTTTAAAAATAATATTTAGAGTACCAAGTTTAGGCAGTGCAATATTTTATTTTTCTGTATTTTTTTAATTCCATTGATATCTGATGCGGCGATTTTTATTTGTTGGTCTCGATATTAAAGCAACTATTTGTTTCGTTGTATTTTGTTCACTGTGAAAAATATATTCAAATCTATATTTTTAGATTTCACCGAAATCAGCGAAAATATTCTATGCAAGTAAAAATAAAATTACAAACAGTATCGAATCAGTCAATAGTTCAAAAATGAATCACATAGGTTTTGACCTATGTGATAGGTATTGACCTGCATAGAAAATTTAGATAAAACAAACGCTGGAGTATGTACTTCTAGATTATAAAGGTTTTCATGAATTCTCAAAAAAAAAAAGATTTTATTTTATTACGCACCACGATCAACAGAAATACCTACAGTAGGTATCTATCACTAATACTCAGTTAAATGGTAGTAGGTATCTGAAAATACTTTCTCGTCGGTTAAGGAAAATATTGTGTAATAATCCTTCTATAAAAACTTTTTCACTAAAACTTATTAGGTACACGCTCCCAGTACCTGAAACTTTATTTAGCCGTTTTCCCGCGGTTTCACCCGCGTCCCGTGGGAACGACTGCCCGTACCGGGATAAAATATAGCCTATGTTACTCGCAGATAATGTAGCTTTTAAAATCGGTACAGTAGTTTTTGAGTTTAATCATTGCAAACTAACAAACAAAGTTTTCCGCTTTATAATATTAGTGTATGAGATACTAAAATTATTAGTTAAGTACATGACTTAGGTAATTATTATAAGCACTGTATGAAACTTTGGCTATGCTGCTTATTTATGATATACGCTAAAAGTTTTCGAAACATTTACATATTCAGGTCTTATATTCATGTTCAGAGCATTGATGTTACACGGCACGGAATTAGAAATTAGTACATAATTCTTGGAAGTCTGAAACTTGTGGAATTATATCACACATTCTCTTATAACTCTTCTATCAGTTATTTAGAAGTGTGGTAAAGTATATCTGTATTCATTAGTACTAAACTTTTAACTTTTAGACCACCAGATATCTATTTACTTATAATCTCATAGAATATAATTGTTAATTAACAAATTCAATAATTATTGAATAACTAACTTGAAACTAATAAATGACGTAACTATTTTTGTTTGATAAATCTTTCAGGATACAAATCTGTTTCATATGAAAAGAAATGCAGTTGTTCTTGGATCAGAAGTATTCATACAATCAATCAATGATGAAATTCGCTTGGCAAATAAGACTTTATAGCACAGAAAATTACCTAGTACCTACAGACCTATTTAGAAGTTGGAATAATCTTGTTCTTAATGACATGTTAAAGCTCCAACCTCTTCTTATTGTAATGAGAATAATTAACTTAAACAACGATAATTATCTTCTATTAGAGCAACAAATATGGACACACAAAATGACAAAAAACAAATGCCAATAAAGTTTATAGTAAAAAATTCCGTGCACGATGCGTTGATTACAGTATCACCATTCACTCGCCGAAGCAATTTTTATCTCCAGCTCAATATCGACTAGTAAATACCTTTTAAAGCCGAAAAACCCGAAAGTTCCCAGCTCCAATATCTAGCGTAATCCATCAATTTCTCATATCACTAAAGCGTTTGTATAACGTTATCAAATTAAAAGCTTGTCTGAAATCCTAGCTCGGCGGGCCAGTCGTTACAGATTTCAAAAGCTCCGGATATTACTGCATGCGGCTATTTTCAGTTTTATTTTCATATGGGTAGGGCTAGCACGGATCGTTGAGGATTGTGCTTTTAGTTGCGAGTATATGCGGATTTTTTGAAGTGTCCTTTGTTCTGGGATGGAGATTTATAAGTATTATTAGGAGTAACGAATAAATCGTAGGAGAATATTCTAGAAATTCGTCATCAGACCGTATAATTTTGAATCATTTGAGTAAAGCAATATTTGTGTTTACTCTTTGGTAACTTTCTGCACAAGATATGAGCGGGGCCTAGCAGCCTGCGGGATTGTTTGAAGGAGTTGCCGCGGCCCTGGTACATAAAAGGCCTACGAAGGAACATAATGGGTTTTAGTCAGTAAGAGTCTGACACTGCCTCACGCTGCTAACCCACAGCGGGAGGAGTCGTTTGATGATATGTATTCCTATTTATGAAGATCTTTTACATAGGAGTTAATACATTATTTTTTGCAGACTTTTTTTTTCTATATCTAGTATTTTTAGAGGCATCCTTAGCTTCACAGTCAGTACACCGTGTGATGGAAGCCTCAGGGATAAGCGTCAGGCGTTCACGTCTAGCAGAAGTGCCCCGGTCATGATAAACGTCACTCATTTTCTACCATCATAACACCGTAATTAAAACTACTAAGTAGAGGTATGAAAAATCTAAAAATGTCTAAAAAAGCTTACCAGAAAGTATTTTATGTGCTGAAGTATTTTTATACCAAGATAACTTAATGTGCATATTATGTAATTCTACACAATGGAAATTGTTACTGAATAAATAAATGATGATGATGATGAACTGACCGGATATAAAAATCACCTATTTATTTGAACTTCACGCACGACTCCAAAATTCAATTACCTACATAAATCAGAATAGGTACCTACATTGGTTGCAAAGGAAACTATTATTTGGAACTATACTTCCTAAAACGATTCATTGCGAACGTAAGGTAAGACAAGAAAATTCCCGCTTTATTTGAAAAAAAGTTTTCACTTAACCAACCAATCACGCAATCAACAGTCAGTGAAATTGTTCCTAATTCTAATAAATCATACACACATTGAGTATTCAAGCGTGAGACTCTTAAAAACCCGATCCGAACCTGGCATCAAAATCCAATATTAATTGCGTACGTGTCGATACGATACGAATTTTTTACTTTTTTATTTTCATATACTAGGTATAGCGGTCGCCCGTGACTTCGTACGCCGAGGTTTTTAGAAGCAGTAAAATGGATATAGTATGTTAACCTTAAGAGATAGACATATTCTACTGCAGACTTTTCTGTAGATCTATGAGAGATACACAATGCCACCATACATTATTTGGTATACCTCAACACAACTAGACAATTTTTTTTCCTGACATCATCAACAAATACCGTTCAAGTACTCAGAAATAATTACAAAATTAACAATAATTGTATACTCAAACCTACCTCAACAATTACGCTATCGAGTGACAAAAAAAGCTTGCAAATTAATGCAGTAGTTTTTAAATATATAACAGACAGACAGAAGCGAAAGAAGACTTTTTATGCTTTTTTTATTTTGTGATATCGATATATCGACAACAGAATGTTTCAACGTTGAATGCTCTTCGCATCACGTGTCAGTGTTTGACTCGTGTTGTATTATTTCGTTATATTGGATTTTTTCTATAGATTTTTTCGGATCAGCATTCTCACGGTGACGGATCACTTGTGATATTGAAGTTATTGCGATTTTTAATTGGTTTCCATAAAAAATATTTGGTTAAGATTAATATTCCTACATTTATATTTCTTTCTCATACGTATTGTTGTGAATTAGTGCAAGTGCATTAGTGCAATCAAAGATTGGTGTATCAAAAGCGCCTGCCCTATAAATGCATATAAAGCGCATTACGAATGTATGTTGCATACTACAATTGGTCAGGCGTTATAAATCTTCTTTCTTAGAAAAAAATTAGGCTCAATAAAAATATGTATTTTCTATAAGTAACACTAAATGTGCTTTTTGGTATTTTGTGCCTCATCTTAAAAATGTATATCTACTATAACTAAAAATATAGCAGGAAGATTTATTTTCAGCTTTCATTAAGACCCATTGTTACCGTGTATTCACTAGAAATAAACCATTTCCTACCGATATAGTCAAACATATTAAATTAAAAACAGGTACCTACATCTGCAACGTCGGTTTTCAGACTCCTACTGAAAAGATAGAAGCAGCCAGATAGATGCACGGAGCTCGCTACTCAAATTTCCGGCTAGCCAGCAAGGAAATCGATATGAGGGTCAAGATATTCCTATGTAGCCGAGTCAAGTTATGTGAGTAGAAACCTTACCGTAACGAGGTACATACCTACATTCTAAGTCTAGATGATTTAAATGCGAAAGTAAGTTCGTTTGTTGCACTTCTACGATGAAATGGCTGAACCAATGTAGGAGGTTGTTGTGGAGATAATGTATCATAATAACGTATGATACCTATATAAAATCTAGAAATCTTGTTTTATACTCCTGGTGGCTCCTCAGGTTTAGAGTTTAGCCACGAATTCAGCAAAATGACACATCAAATAGGCCTTTAAAGGTCTTTAACGCTGGTAATACCTGCCCACTGAAATTCCTCTGGTAAACGGTCAGCAAACAGCTAGTAACTTACTTAGTTTCAAGTTTTATAACTAAAGCAAGTACTTTAGTCTACCTAAAATGGTAAAAGATTATTTTAAGTAAATAAGTACATGAAAGGATATTCACACAAATACAGACATTGTGTAGGCAAAACTAGCTCCATACAAAAGTCTATGTAAATATAACGGTACATAAAGAGTAGACGAGTTTCAGTCAATAAACTGAATTGAACAGTACAATAAGACAGATGCAGCCTTATCCGATGTGAACGACAGTTAGTGATGACTGCGGACCATACTTACCGACCCGAGTTCCATCAGAGCTACCGAATAACTTGGCCTTATAGAGGCATATCTGTATCTATGCTAATATTATAAAGCTCCAGAGTTTGTTTGAACGCACTAATCTCAGGAATTTGAAAAATTATTTCAGTGGTAGGTAACCGGGCTGCGGGTTGTTCGAAAGAGATACCGCGGCCCTGGTACATAAAAGGCCTATGACGGAACACGACGGTTTTTAGTCAGTAAGAGTCTGACACTCCCTCACCGCTGCTAACCCACAGCGGGAAAAAAAAGTGGTAGGTAACCCATTTATCAAGGAAGCCTATATGTTACTTTTTATCGGGGTATTCGATGTATTTCCCACCGAATGCGAGTGGAATCGTCGACAGATGCTAGTCGAAAGGATAATTATTCGAATGAGCATCACTAGTACCCGAAACAGCATTTGAAACCCGTTTAGCATAAATTCTGTAGGTAACAATGACCTAATTTCGACCTAAAAGTGGTTTCCGAATCCGAACTGATTTGCATTTGGGCGCCATTAAAGCCATTATCTCAGGTACCATCTAATTGACATTAATTAAGCGATTCCCCCTTGAGATAATCGATACCGCTTCTAATTAATTGTTTATCGATATTAAATTGAATAATTAAGGTAAATCGGTAATAAATCTGCTTATAATCTTTCCTACTTATTCTGGTATGCCTTAATATCTGAATATTTTGGTAAAATATTACTTCCTTTCAACAGACCTTATAAATGTTGAAAACTACATACAAATATTATATTCCCAGTCATAACACCTAAAATTTTTTATGAAAGAATCATAATCTTTTGTTTTTAAACTCGTCAAAATCCTTCGATTTGATACACTATGCTACTATTATATTATCGACACAATAAACCACTATGACAGATAAGTAAAAAAGCCTTTTAATCTCTGGTTAGTCATATAATTGAGCAGTTGAGCAAATGGTAAGAAATCCGCAGAACATACAAAGTGAACGTAACGTGTGTCACAAGGTTTATTATTGGGTCCTCTCTATTTCTTGGTCTTCATTGGAAGATCTTTATCACGTATATTAGAATTTTTGAATGTAGAGAAATACCAATACAAACACCTGTCAACTAATAACTGTATTAAAAGCACGTTTACTAAGCTAAGTATTTCACAAAGTAACCTCTAGCAGGTGCACAAGCTGTCATGAATAAACATTATTGTAATTAAATCAGCTACTTTAATAATCGTAAACATTCAATCGATACCGATTCTAATGGAAATCCATCGGTAAAACAACATACCAAAGCGACACAACATTATCAAAAAAGTATCGAGCAATCATTAAAATTCAAATTTGACTACTTTCCCATAGGAAAAACATGACGTTACGAAACGCCACTCGATTCATACAATTTAATCGAGCTATTTTTATTCCGAATTCGATTGTATTGAAATCGAATGAAATTTGTGTAGGTACGCTTGATTGAATGAAGTAATCGGTCATATTTATTTTGTGAATAGTTTGAATATTGATTGTTTTAAAATTTTCTTTATGTCAATAAAATGCATTGATTTGTAAAACAATAATTCGTAGTTGAATGCTTTTTTGTGATTTGTGTAAATAATCTTTGCACAATCCTTTTTTTATAAACTGGGTACGAAATCGAGATTTTTATAGGATTATTTTGAAATATAGATATGTATTGTTTAGATTTTAGATTAAAATAATCCTAATCGACCTGATTTAATGAAATTTGAAATTATGCAATACTAATCTGCATAAACCTATTATATCTATTACAATGTAGGTATGTATAATTAATTTAGGCTGAAACTAATCACTCAACTGAAAATTATAAACCCATTCAACCTTTCTATGAAATCATCAGAAACCCCATATCCCAGATAGGTTTTCGCATTAAATAACAATAGTTAGGATATACTACATCTAATGCAATAAAGAGAAAATATTATTTTGTTTGTTTTGTATACTACTACTTTGTACAACTAAGGCTCCGAAACTGCTGAAGTGATTTTAGAAATTCTTTCAATATTGGGAAGCTAGTCTATCCCTACGTATATTTTATCCAAGTACGGGAAGAAGTTTCCCCGGATAGTGAGAGAAACAGCCAGTATAAAATATGACACCATATCGTTTTAAAACTATACACGTTTGACACAGCTAACACCATAAACCTTTTTAACGCACATTTCTTATTCAAAAACACAGATAAAATCCATAACCTTTTCCATTAAAAGTACACCGTACACTGTAGACTTTTAGTCGGCCGATAGTTTGTTTGGGCTCACAAATCAGTATGGAGATGAATGGTAGTACGCACATTAGAAAGATCAGGTACTAAAATAACCTATCCTCCGAGCCTTTTTCCCAACTATGTTGGGGTCAGCTTCCAGTCTAACCGGAGGTAGCTGAGTACCAGTGCTTTTCAAGAAGCGACTGCCCTGCCTCTAACCTCCTCAAGCCAGTGACCCTTGCAACCCAATACCCCTTGGTTAGACTGGTGTCAGACTTACTGGCTTCTGACTACCCGTAACGACTACCAGCGAAGGAAGTACAAATACTTGAGTGTTTTTACGTTCGCGCATGTCCTTCCATTCTGCTTCATACTGATTTATGATCTAAAACAAACTATCGGTCGACGAAAAGTTTGTAGTGAGCGCGCTCTAGATCGTTAAGGTGGGACCATGGTTAAACCGAGTGCTATCAATAGACCTACAGCTTTTGACCTACGCATTTTCAATAAGTTTTATTTTATGAATAGTAAAACATTTGTTTTATTGCCATTTTACATCGGAAACCGCTTAGGCGGCAACTTGAATAATATTAAACAATGGAAAAATAAAAGTTTGCATATAAAGTTACACCCACTTGTCACATCCGTTTCGTTTGTATTTATCTTATACTAGCCGCTTTCCCGCGGTTTCACCCGCGTCCCGTGGGAGCTTATAAAATATATAAAAATATAGCCTAAAAATATAGGGGAAAATATAGCCTATGTTACTCGCAGATAATATAGCTTTCTAAAGGTGAAAGAATATTTAAAATCGGTCCAGTAGTTTATCCATTACAACCAAACAAACAAACAAAGTTTTCCTCTTTATAATATTACTAGCTAATTACTAGCCGTTTTCCCGCAGTTTTGCGCGCGTCCCGTGAGAACTACAGCCCGCACCGGGATAAAATTATAGCCTATGTCACTCGGGAAGACTGTAGCTTTCCAACAGTGACATATTTTTTTTAATCGGTCTAGTAGTTTTAATCAAACAAACAAAAAATGTTTCCGAATTACTATATTAGTAAAGAAAAGTATTAACCAGAGAAGTGATGTTCCCATCTAGACAATACTTAGGTGAGAGAGTAGGTATGTAGCATGTCTTGCAACCGGTCTTGTATTATACCCATACGGTTGCAACAACTCAAAACAATGGTATTACAGAACATTACAATGGTAGCCGTCTGTTTACACCGCAGGAGTGTCGTTGTAATGCAAGGATCCGAAACGTCGGGATTAAATAATATTAATATAACGGCAAAAAAATCCGTAACAGTAGTTTTATTAAAAAATAATAAAAAAATGAGGAACTGAAAATCTCTCGCTGTTAGGTACATTAATTAATTCCTGAGATTAGCGCCTTAAAACAAGCCGTTGAACTTTATAATATTAGTGTAGATTCTTATCGAACCGAAAATAAAATCAGATAGCTAATGTCGTTTACATAACCCATGTAAAGATCAAGAAAATTCAAATAGGCCTATGAATGATTCGTCTCATCACATGTTTTGTAACACTTACAAGAACTATCACCAAGTCCCCATTTCCTCATAAATATGAATGACAAGATAACCACTTGATACAAGTGCACGTATGTACAAAAACACGCATACATATCTTACATATGTATATGTATATTTGTATATAGGAACCTCCTTTTCGTTGTCGCGTACAATACAACAACGGTAATGACTCACCGATTCAAGACCTGTTTAATGGTGGGTCTACACGATACAGATCTTAAGTTTGTACAAATATCTGTACGAACTTAAAGTCTGAGTATAAACGTTTAAGCCGTATGGGCCCTGCTCGTGCCCTAATCCACCGAAATTCGATAAGGTTAGAGATTATGTGACTTGAGAAGAGTATGGAAGAATCAAAACGTCAATAGTGAAAATTACAGTTTTCCATCATAGTTCGTAAGCATTTGAGGAACATGAAATAAGCCTATTACCGACCATTCACACTGATGGCTATAGAAAAGAAATCCCTTCCACAGGGCGTATGTTTAGCTGTAGAATGTAGATAACACTTCCTTTATCTGTTATTGTACTAGTTGTATAATTATCTTCGTTTCACTCCTTAAAGAATTATTTACAATCTTATTTAGGTACTGGTGTAATGTTAAGACTTTAAGCTGCAATCGTCAATTGTTTGCCCATCAATAATTGAATTTGTTAATTCAATTCCCAAACTCAATAAATACGCTTCTTTCTGCACAAGCCGGCAGGTTATAAGAAGGCACCCTGTTTACGCTGCAGGGAGTACGATATTCGTTGCAACCTTTCAAAGAAGCCAAAAAGTCGGACAATGCCGACTGTAATGTCACTCGGACGAGATTCCCACGTCCTCTCGGGTCGTTGCCTTCGATTCCTTTATCGATCGGCTCGCAATAGTTTTTGCAATCGATTCCAATGATTCTTCGGCCTACCTCGGCTAACGAGAGGTTGATTCGATAAATCGATATTGTTTAAGTATATTTAAGTTTCATGATTTCTTTGAAGTGATGTTTAATGTAGATGTGTATTGTTGTAATAGGTGCCGATAATTTTATTTTGGATTGTTCTAAAATGGGTAATTTAATGGTCAGTTTTATGACGACCATGTTTTACGACGAGAATGACGCTTTTTCACACAATATCTGCGAAGCCTCTTCCCAGTTCAACATACTTGGATCAGCTTCCAATCTAACTGGATGCAGTTGAGTGCCAATGTTTTACATGGAGCAACTGTCTGTCTGACCTCAACCCAGTTACCTCGACAACCCGACATCCCTTGGTAAAAGTAGTTGTCAGATTTACTGTTTAGCATTAGCCTGAGGGACAGACAGAATAATTAATTGATGCATGTTTGTAGGTAGTTTTCACATAGTTATTTCCTGCAAACACCAAAGGGTGAATTTCCCGGCACCAAAAATTGAGTGGCATCGATGAAATCGGTACTAAAAATCATTGTTATAATATTCTAATATTTTTTTCTAAGTAGGTGAAATAGTAATCTATGTGTAGCACTAAATATTTTGTTAATAGTATTAATTGGTTCTCCAAAAAAAATAATTAAACCTCATAATCTTTCATTGCCGTGTTTGTCCACACGTCACCTTGATGTGTATTAGACCTTATTGATAAAAATGTATTAGTTATTTATTTTTAGACCTACTTTTATTTGATTCGTGAATAGTTAAAGTATTGTTACGGACTACATTTGTTCAAATATTTAAACAATACAACAAATGGTAAATAAAAAATAGTTTGTCCCAGAACTACCATTCATCGCCATGTCCTAAACATATTTGAGAATATTGCTTTTTCTAACGGTTTGCGTCCCTCCCGCTGTGCGTTAAATGTTGCATATTAGTGGACGTCAAGTGTTCGACGTGGAATGACGTGTGCACGTGCCTGCGTTTTCGCGCCATAAATGCAAGTATGCAATTTTTTTATCACTGGACATTTTTTCTTTCATCGCCGTGGATAGGTCTTACTTCTGTTTGAATAAGTTTGTCCTCTTAATTGATCATTCGGTACAATGCCATCTATCTTATGTTTATTTGTGACGTGTTAATTACTGTGAATTATTAACAGATTTTTAGTTTTTTGATGTTTTTGCCTTGATATTCATTGCCGTGGTTTCCGTGGTCAAAATTTGCTATGGAAATGAAAAAAAATACACAGCAATGAAAAAATTTTCATTGCCATGCCTTGTAAAACAATTTCGTTTCATTTCCGTGGCTGTATGTTTCATTACCGTGACTTATGTTTTCATCGCCACGGCATGATTAAGAAAAAAAACAATTTGTACTATATAGTCAACTACAAAAAGATATTTCCACGTTCACCTCACAAAATGATAAACTTACACACACACCACTTCAGGTTCAGGTTCACTTAGGTTGTTTTACTAGAGGAGTATTTAAGAAAAGAAAGAGAAAGATATGTCAAAACGATGGCTGCAGGAATAGTTTTCATTGCCATGGACGCATGTTTCATTGCCGTGCATGCAAGTTTCACCGCCGTGGCATGAAAATTTTAGTCTTGTATATCTCGTTAGTTTTTTAAGCTATCTACTAGATATTAAGTAAGAATACATATCTTATCAAAAACTTTAGTAAACACTATTTTTTCTTGTTCTAAAGTCGAAGAATAAAAAATCCACGGAAATGAAGATTTTATTGGACCTGTTGAAATTCACCCCAAACCACTTAGTTCAATATTTTTCTATTAATTTTCTACAATGTCCTTGGACAAAAATTGTTATTGTTTCTTTTTATTGTTGTGGGTTTTTTTAATGTGTATTATTTATATTGTAGTTTTTGTTCTTTTGTACTGATTAAATAGTTTCATTCTTTATTATTTACCTCACCTTACTTTCAGGTACCAGGAGCGCATGAAGCAAAGGAGTGAATAGAAAACTTAACACGTCTTTTCCATCAGTCTCACAAGTACATACATCATTCATACAGCGTGCTAATCTTGGGAGATAGCTCATTATTGCGTGCGATTGTATAAGCTTGCCCATTTATCGTCTATACAAGCCAATGTATCGAGCACCTAACTATTTGCTATCAATAGTTGGGTGGAGTATGAAAAGTAGGTATAGAGCGCCTCAGTTTATCTTGTATCTATGTAGTAGTACCTACTTCTATATAACAATTACAATTCAACACAATGCAATTTAGTTTTTTGTAGGTACAATTTCATTCGATAGAATATGGTTTTGAAAATAAGCTAAGTAACGTGTAACTCTCTACTTTCCATATTGTGTCTATCTATAGGGGCCACCTGCACCTATAATATACAGAATGCTTGTAAAGAATTTTGTATTGAGATACTCTTTTTAATTTGAAATAACTGTTAAGATCACTAAGCTGACTTTTATAAAATCCTTGTTGAAAAATAATCCAAATTGATTAAATAGTATTTCAGTTCTACATTTTTTTTTTCTTAAACAACATTACTTTCTCATCCATTTGATGCCTGCATACTAGTATACTCTATCTTATTCATACCCAAGATGAGGTACATATATGCGAATCAATCGAACTGTCACATTGTAAACTGCACTGTTCCATAGAAGGAATGCAGACTGCACCGAGATCGGGTTTTCGTTCTTTATCTTTACCTTTTTGCTTTAAAACCAAAGAAAAGCTTCCGAAGTATGCGTTTGTGTTAATATGCATTTAATCAATTAATGTTTGCTATGGGATCTTGTATGCTGTAGAATTTACATTCAACATTTTATAAGAAATTAGTTGTTCCACGCAGTTTTGCCCACGTCCCGGGGAAACTTCTTTTCGTACCCGGATGAAACATAATCAATGATCAGCGCAGATGGTGTAGCTTTCTAACAGTGAAAGAATTGTTCAAATCGGTTCTGTAGTTCTGGACTAGAGCCTATGCGATTCAAAACGGTTATAGGGAAACTACGCGCGATTTCACCCGCGTCCTGAGGGAACTACTTCCCGTACCTGGATAAGAACTAGCATATTGTGTCCATTGTCAGCCTCCAGATTATCTATCTATGTACCTACCAAAGATTTAAATCATTTCTGTAGTTTTCCTACACTCAAACTCTTGGAATCCGGATTGGTGAACTTTTAAATCAGATTCTTACTCAGATTACAATATAAGATAAAGATTCAAATCGATACATTTTTGTCACGCGAGCTGTTTACTAAGTCGTAGTATTTTTATGAATCGATTCGAAAAAGTGTTGAAGTCGTTAATCGAAATTTTATGGCTTAGATTATCTGGTGAGATATTTACATGTTATTGATCAGATTATGGTGGATTATAATTATGTATGGATGTAGTTCCCTCAAAATGCGAGTAGAATCAACTTTTCAGGGATCGACTTTTTCGCAGGGATTTTTCGTTATTTTCTTATTAGCCCGTTTCACAACTTATGAACGTCATCGTCTGCAAAACTTCAAACAAAATCGCCTATTTCTGACACTTACTGCTAACATTATGACAAAAATCCTATAAAAATATGCAACTTTACAACTTACTTTCGTGATTAAAATGACGTCACTTGCCTGTGAAGATGACGTTCTAGGTAAAATTCAATCAAAGTTTTAATTAAAAATCGCTTCAGGATAGTTTCCTGAAAAATTGTGACTGAGATGTAACTCTAGGGTATAGGAAATATTTTCTACGTTCTCTTAAATCCATGATAATACTTTAAACTTCAATTAATAACAGGTTTGTACTTAAAAAAAAAGTTTAAACAAAGCTAGGACTGAGATTCACATGGCTAGCCAAAATGGGCTCGGCCTGTGTATACCTAATGTTGAACATAAAATACATTTAAAATAATCCTGAACCACAACCTTCGGAATATTGCACCAATTGGAGATTAACATAATATGACCCGGTATAAGCAAAGCTGGGAAGTCAAACTCAAACTTATCCGCAACGGAATCCTACGGTAGTGGTAACACCTTTACACAATCCTGCTAAACAAGAAGACCTGACCTTCAGAAATACACGAACCTAATATTGCATACCTAAAACCTAGTAGACCAACTTCCATTATTCATAGTAACAAAGTGGGCAACTCATTATACACGATATACCATCTAAAATTGGAAAGTAAAGGTGCTGGCTCACTCGACCGCCGCCCACGCGTGCGTAGGCGCCGAATACAATGACAGAACGTTCGTGTTGCTTGCGAGGCAACGGTGAATTGTATTGGGCTTGGTGATAAGCGACAGCGGAATTTAATTTCTGTATACGACATATTTTTTGTAACGTACATGAAATAGAAGAATGAAATAATACTGTTCCAGTTATGTCTGTATCAGTAATCATAGGAAGGATCCAATATCTCTGGTTTTGATAGTATTAAGTTGACATTCATTAATGCAAATACACAATGTACTTCTGCTTCCTGCTCATTGAGGTATTTAATGCTGTGGTGTTAAAAAAATACTTAATAAATAAAAAAAAACACCTTAACTATATTAAAGGGGAATAACATCGATCTGATGTCATTACAAATTTTTAAGTTAGACCAATGTTCTGGAATGAACTTTGATTTTTACTAGCGATAGCGGATGTAGCCGCTACCGCTTATGAACAAATCAGCGGCCTTACAAAAAACATAATTATTATAACAAATAACCCACAATATATTTAAATTAGGCAATACATTCTCTACTTAAGAAGGCTGCGGAATATAGACTAAGCCAAACATGGAAGTATTTCTGCATAATGACTAGAAACTGGTTTAAAATCCGTTTTGTGAACATCTGTGATTCTTTGTTATAGCTTGTAGAGATAATAATGGAATCATTTTATATTCGTATTAATACTTATAGATTGTATCTCATTCTTGCGCTAAAGACCAATCATTGACAAGGTATTTAGCAGATTAGTGTGAAAAATTACCTACCTGCGTAATCGATGTAAGTAGAAGATTTTAAATGAGTTTATTGATTATGTTCGACGTGATGATATAAAACTTTATCTTATTTGTGTTCAGCAGTTGTTCCGCATATCAAGTGGGATGGACACCTGATGTAACTGTGGATCAACGTATATTTTGATGAAGCATATGTTGAACACAAATGCTACAACATGTCTTTTTGGTAATCAATACAGGATACCTATGTTCGGCAGTGGACCTCCTATGAGTGAAATTATTATGATGATGTTAGGACCACAGCCAACAGTGATTCACTCGTGAAATAAAGAGGAACTACCAGGACTCGAGTATGAAAATATGCAGTTCTTGATAAATCAATTAATATTTCTCAATATCTATAATCTCAATAGACAAAATATTGTTAATATTATCATTAGAAACAGATTATTTTAATACTAACACGGATTTCAAACACCACATTTCAACCATTGTGTCTACTACATCTCAAAGTTAATAGTAAGTCATTTATTAAGGCGTAATTAATGTGTCTAGACAATATTTATGTGATTAACATCTAAAACTGATGAATGGCAGTCAATTATTCATCGCCTTTTGAGCTTTGATTTGCTAGTTTGGTCTGGATTTCTGAGAATACTGGTGATTTAGGCTGTCCAAATTAGACTGAAATTGTTCCAAAGAGTTACCGCGGGCCTGGTACACAAAGGAACCCAGAAGGAACGGAGGTGGGTTTTAGTCTGTAAAAGGCGGACACTGCCTCCCATTATGGGAGCTTCAGGAATGAGGTCACCCGATGATTTCCCACCTCAAAAAAACCGTCCTTTGTGGGCCCTGGACCTATGTCCAAGAAAACGTTGAAGACTTTATTACGACCATATACAAGCTATTAGTGGGCATGCATTTTACATAAATTGTTTGAACTGATTAATTATTCCTAAGTATTTTAAATCTATTTGAGGACCACCTTACACTTGTGGAACATCATTCTATCAAAGTCAAAGTCCAAAAGGTTACTAGATCCTCATAAGTATTTGAAAATTCGTTTATTTTTGAACATATTTTCTTGACACAGTTATAACAGCTAAATATGTCTAGTACATACTTCTATAATTCCTAGAGTTACAGTCCTCCAATACATTTCAATTAGTGCTTGCGGTCAATAAGTAATAATTAGCAACATACTGATTGCTATCTGCGGTTACCTCATTTGCATTACCTAAGCAATGTTTTTAATTACTCGCTCTAATCAAACGTACCTTTTAGGTCACGGTTTTACTCTGAATTAATGTTTGCATACCATTTTGAATAGAAGTGAGTCAGTAACAGCCGCCTAGCCGTACGGATCGAATTGATCAAAATTGTGATTCGCTTGCCGCGGTCGATCGATTGATGGGCGACCATAATGCGACAGAAAACTTATTATTATTTTACGAGTATTCCAAGATTTGTACCATTTTACTGTGATACATAACCGAATGTAAAATTGAGATGACAACTCTAGATAGGTGTAATAATCCGTTTGAATTCCACATTGGTTTTTAACAGTGATGTGGAGTTGTCGATAAAAAGGTTATCGATGAATCGTAAAAAGTGTACCTCGTTTGATATTGTTGACTTATAAATTATGCATATGACATGTGTTACTCAAAATAAGTGTAGGTTTCACGTTCAATAAATCTCAGCACATTATTCAATTTATAACAATTTGTCAAAATCTAACACCAAAAGCCCTATGATAACCATACATCACTTGCCACTAAACAAATCGATTCCCACATCGATAAGTACAATCGATACGAACACTGATAAGTACAATCGACTACAACTACGGAATAAGGAAAAATGAGTGGAGATGCCATAGTGCAGGTAGGTCAGGCGCCTTCTTGTAGGTCAAATTCGTACGGTGGGCATGACCAAAACGATCAGTTACGAGTGAACTAATGAAGTTTTTGCGTTCTTTAAGACACTTGTCAACGATTTTTGGTATCACCAAAAAATGAAGTCCAAAGAAGGCGCATAAGGGCGAAAACAGTAAACGTTCATCATCACCCGCTCACCCGCATTTTGGCGCGCTTCTTTCTTAAGCGATTTTCCGTTATGGCACCTCCGCTAGTGATTTTGTTCTCCATGTCTACAGCATACTAGTTTCATTGATCAGCCGACGGTCGCCCATTCACAGTTCGCGTAGGCTTGACGCCCGTAGCCATTGTAAGTTTGTGTGGGCGGCTTTATAATCATTAATAATTACGCTCAACCCGTTGACATGCAAATTAACGCGTTTATCGATATGCACACGAATCACGATTCTAGTTCAATCGATATGTAATTGATTGATGGTGCAACACTTTCCCACGAGTTTTGTAATGATTTTCATTTGTTTTTAACTGATCTTGTATTGTTTAAATATTTAGGGAAATTTATTGCGTTACTTGGGCTTATTTGAATATGCAAATCTTACTGTTATGGTTTGCTATTCATAAAATAATAAAACTAATGGAAATACAATAAAAATATGTAAATTGTTAAGAAATATTCCGACATTTAAACAGCATACAAATTCAATCAATGAATTATTATCTTGTTATACATAATTCTAAATAATATACATCTTATTTATGTAAAAAATCCACCTGCTATTTAGAATTACATGAATAGTAAAATAATTCACAAACTAGTTGGGAGACATTTAAAATATTCTTTGATTTCCCTAGCCACGAAAGACCTTTATTTCTTCGCCTTTTAGGACCAAAAAATACCCTCGTAAAGTCTCGTTTTCACAGTTCTTTAGATTTTATAACAAGTGCAAACAGAAATAAGGACAGATGGGACTGTGTTCTCGAGAATTCCTCATTAATTGCTTATTTAAATACAATATGATAATTGTGACTACATGTACCGTTATGCCTATAAATAAAGTTAGAACCGGTTACAATAGTAATACTAGTTACAATTCTGCAGCTTGACTTTTTAATGCAACTTGGTGCAACTTTATTTCATTTTCTGCTTATTATACCCATAATAATCTCTACCTTTTTCTTTATTTACAAAAGCTCAAATAATAGGTACCTGCCTTAATTTCTAATCCCCCAAAAGTTACTCAAACTGTGTTACTTAATAAAATTCATATTAAATATTTTTGGCGACCTTAATATTTATTAAAACTCTTATCTAGGTACGAATACACTACATAAGATTTTTCGAAGACCTTTAAAGAATTTTCCCATTACTTTAATTAAGTCAATCCTTTAAATAACAAATTGTAATCCAATTTAGCCTCAATGCTATCTGGCTAGCCTATCCTAAAAATCCGGCTTGTACTGTACACTGAACAGTCAAGAGCCTAACATAGTCTGTGCAAGATGCTCAACTGTTCAAGGAATGCTTTGTACCGTTTCAGAGTATGCTCCACCAGTTGCGAATAAGCATAAATACAAGGTATATGAGAACAGGACGGTTTTATCTGAATTTATATGAATTACCTGAGAAAAGGAACGGGTTTTAAAAGTACATACAACTTTTAAGTTCGTTTTGGATGGTAAGTAGAAGTATCAGAACTTTGCCTTTATTCTAAAAACTATAAGAATTTTCAGAACAAGCAACTTTACATAATCTGAATGCCCAAGTTCCAATAAAATTTAAAATTCCAAAGCTATGAAAATGCTTTGTCCCACGTTATCTATAAAACAAATGTATAATAATGACATAAAACAACAATCGATAAGAACAGACAAACCACGTGTAAGAACCAGTCTTAATATTGAAATCATTCACATAATATACAACAGTACATTCCATTCATTCTGGAGTGAATGAGACACCAGCATGGAGAACCAAATGCGGGTGAGCAAGGGACGAGGAACGTTACTGTTTTTGCCCTTATACACCTTTTATGCATCCGTAATTTTTTTTTAATACCAAAAATCGTTGAATCTGGTCTCAAAGAACCCGAACGCCTCGTTAGTTCACACGTAACTGATCGTTTCGGTCATGCCCATCATACGAATTCGACCTAAGGAAAGGCGCCTGACCTACTTACATTATGGCATCTCCGGCCATCTTTCCTTACTCCGTGACAGTTTTCTCTCTGTTTCGTCACGTTGTGACGTCATCGTGCCCACGCGCATTGCATCGGCGGTTGTCGAATGTATGCGCTCTTGTTAACATATTATTGGAACTTTTATTGGAAGGTCGTTAATTTTATCTATGCATGGCAACAAGGAATGAAACAGTCACCTATTAAAGCAAACAAGACTTTAAGACGATACAGACATTTTGGTACCTAATCTTGTATTTACGTAAATAGAATGAAAAAAAGTTCACTTTATCTTGGTCAATTAAGTAAAAATTGGTTAGGTACTTGAGACAAAGATCTAGACAAACCTTGATCAACGATGTTGCCTTTTCTACATAAAGCGAGGGCTTTCTAAACTTTCAGTCAAGTCAAAAGCAAGTGATAGCGGTCATTTGATCAAAAGCTGGTTCCCGAGCACCTTAAGAAGTAAACTGATAACCTCATAATGAGATGGCTAAAGGAAGCATTTAGCATATATACCTATCCACTTGCTTCACCAGTTATCAATAGTGTTCTAACTAATGATTCGCTAATCAAAGTAAATAGGCTTCTGTTAGCATGTCAAGAATGTTATGCGTTTTCTCTTTTGGTTTTGGCACCCCTTTGTTAACCGACTTCCCAAAAAGGAGGAGGTTCTCAATTCGTCGGGATCTTTTTTAAACTACGGTTTAGGAATCCACGATTTATCTATCATTTAAGTTTCCCAAATCAAGCAAATTAAATGCAATCTTAATTTGCTATTTCAAATCATAATTGTGATATGCCCGAGTATGTTTTACCTTCATCTATCAAAACACTACGCTGAAACAAAATCAGAGTAAGTAGGTATTATTGGAACAATGAAGGTGATTCATACCCAAAAAATTTCCGGAACATGCTAGGTATTTCCGGTTACTGTGGTCTTGTTGACCTAAACAAAAATAGTATAAACCCAATAGATACCATAACTCCACAACACCAATTACATACAAATCTGCACAGTTTACCAATCGATCAACATTCAAAGTTGCACTAACACGATTGATCGATCGCCGCACTCTGCGACAAATAGTCGCATTTGTATCACTAGTTCAACAGATAACGCTATTGTAATCATGTCTTAGTCGTGACTTGTATCCCGGATGTAAATACAAATATTTTATTTGAGAAATGTGTTGAGTGTTAATTTAAATGGGGAACAAATATAATGACCACCATAAAATGCTTTGATACCCTTAGTTTTGCAACCAGAAAAATCTACTGAACACCAGAAAAATAAAGTCTAAAAATGTAATAGTACCAGCTATTTTAGTCACGACTTCACTTTAAATTGTATTCGACCACCAAATTTAGTAAATGATCACCAACTCTTGACGACCAAATTAATGTATTATTTTTGCCTAAATAAGTCACTGTGATTGCCATAAAATGTAGGCTTATTATCAAATAAAGTATTATGATGCCATATTAAGTTATGTGTCCGGCTTGCAATGCATGCGTGAGTGTCAGTATGACGAGTGACAGGGGAAAATGGAAGAAAATGACATATTGCGCCGACCCCAAGTAAAATTGGGAACAGGGCAGGAGAAAGAAGAAGAAGAATGTGTTTCTCAATACACTCCCTCGAAAACACACTCTTATCGCACTGTTTAGAGGCATGCAATAGACAATTTTCCACCCTAGTGCAGGAAAAGGGTCCCCATAATGTAATTACATTTATTGTATCAGGCCGAACTTATTTTTTTGGAGTCAGTTCACTTAAACAGGATAGCAAGATGTAAAAACTTTGATTATCATTTTATATTAAAACGCTGGTATAATTTTGATGATCATTCACTACTTTTGGTGATCATTTACTACTTTTGGGATAACAATGATTTATTTGGACTCATTTTGCTTAAATAGGATAGCAGAATGTAAAAACTTTGGTTATCATTTTACTTTAAAATGGTGGTTTAATTTTGGTGATCATTTACTATTTTTGGCTTGCGCATGATTTATTTTGGAGTAATTTCACTTAAATGGGATAGCAAAGTGTTAAAACTTTGGTTATCATTTTACATTAAAATGCGAGTTTCATTTTGGTGATCATTTACTATTTTTGTCTGCTATTTGTTACTATTTCTGGTGATCAGTTAAACATAAGCCATTTAAATGTCTATCTATATTTAGTGACATGCCTGATAACTACACCATGGTTCAATTTGATAGTCTTTTTATTTAGGTATTAATAGTGAGTCAACCTTGGTAGAAGATTCTTAACCGATTTAGTATGCAACCATTCCTATTAATAAGCTTTTGATACTTTTTACTATGACGTAAACTGGTCTGAAAGCCATGAATGGAAAGGGACTTTTGAACAATTATGTAGTAAGTATAGACGAACCTATCCATCCATCTATCCACCACGGCCCTTGGGTTGTCCGTCTTCGGACGTAGGCCTCCTCCAAATCTTTCCATCTCTGTCCACTTCTATGAGACGTATCTATAAGCTTCCTTTCTTTAATTCATAAAAAATGTATTTACATTAAGTATGATAACTTTCTCATCTCATAGCATAATTAAGTATGTTTAATAAAGCATGACCACATCCTCCCTATGACCAGCCTCGCTTGATTGCTAATCATCACACCGCCACTATTTATAGTTCCCCAAAGACCCCAACCCACTATCCCCATCCAGTCTGGCCAACTGACCTAATTAAAAACCTAATTAACTATTCAAAACCTCTAAATGATATTATTTAATCTATTTTCATTTCATCAGGCTGCATGTTTGTTGGCGTTGGGAGCTATTTTATATTCTCTTTGTATGTTTTGAAACCTCAATTTACTAGCCTCTATAGCCTACTTTATAGGTCAATGCTTGCAGTAATAAATTCTCGATTATTTTGTCAAACACCTCTCCTCCAATTACAAAGGACTGACCAATTGAAACCTTAAAATGGTCTCTGAAACTTCACCTAGGTCAAAGGAATAAAATCTTACTAATCCACGAATGTGAGTCCCCTAAATTCCTAGTAAATACTACTTAGTAATGTCTTAAACTGACACTAAAGTAATGAGTGCCAGCAAATTACATAGCGCCTAATTAGTAAACGAAACGTACATTAGCTGTAAATAAAATAATCATTGGTACACGTAAATATGCCAGTACTATGGTATGTATCAGGGACGGATTTAGGGCACCTAATGCTCAACATACCAGCAAAATGTACTTGACGATATTTAAGTGAATTCCCGCCCTTTTACCATATTACTTCATAATAAAGACTACATGACGTTCTATCTATATTATACAGTCAGGTTATGCCAATTGAAATACATATATGACCTGCTCTTAAGTTTTTTTTCTCAAAGGACAGCAACGTAACCAATCTGTCATTAGGCTCCACATTAACTTATAGCCTTGCAAAATCACTATTGTTTCAATAAGTGTTAAACAAATACTGGCCGCTAAAGATGCTATTGTTCCACAAAACTTAAGAAGCATAAAATACTCCTTGCAGACAGACAATGGAGAGATGGACCCAGATATCCAAATGATGTGCATTTCCCATGAAATTAATACCATTTTAAATTGAGTGGCGGATGTTGAAGAAATATACCAGACTGCAGATAGAGTGGTCGCTTCGATGCGCCCAGGTAGATGGTTAATGATTGTCAGTCAATGGAAACTTGTGGAAAGGTAATATACGGAAAGGATTTCGCAGGCAATGGCGACAAAGGACCAATAAGTAAGTAAGCATATTCTCAAAATTAAAATTAAATATAACTGTGTCCAAGGTCTGTCTGCAAATATTGATCGAGTAAAAGTTGGTATTTAATGCCACTTACTTGACATAATAGTGCCTTCTAAATCAGGTCTACTTACACAGCAGGACGAAGTAAAACAATCATTCCATCATGGAATTGACAAGTGCAATAAAACCGCAATTCAATAGAAGAATAATATCGTTCAAAGCTATGAAAGACCATTCAAATACAAAATACAAAAGAGTATCACATCACCCATTTATCATCCCACCATCGCTCAACACACTAAAAACCTGCAGGTACCTAAGTACATTTTGTTCCGATGTAACCCACGATGCATATCGCCGGTGCTCCGAGCTCCGACCCTGTATTCAACCCAAATACCACTTTACTAGGCTAATTTACACATATTAATGAACGCGGTGGGCGACTACATACACACTGCTAAGTGGGTGATATGAACAACCAATTAGGATTTGGTTATTTGAGGTTGCTTAACCCTGATTGGGGTATTGTTCTGCTTATTGGTTTCGCAAATTGTTGATGGATTACAAGAGTTGCTTGGTATTATGAATCTATATATGTATGTAATTTAAGTTACCAATAATAGACTGGTTCATGAGGTTAAAGTAAGTTTAATTTTAGTGCAAATAAGTTTCACCTAGTTCGCCCTGGTATTCAACTTGGTTGCTATTGCATGGAATAAAGTCCTTTCAAGAGCTTTCGTCTGCCAAAAGTTACATCACCTTTGAGCACTGTTAAAAATGGGTACAACATGATGCATGCTCTCTTATGCAAAGCTATTAGGTATGTACTTATGGAATAAAACATATGATCATCTCCCGAGCCTTTCAGTTTAACGTGTTATCCGAAACAGTCATTGGTGTCCATGATATACTTAGAAAGTGCAGACAAACTTAGAAAACTTGCTTGACTTGGAATCGAACATACACACTCATACTTGAGAGGTTGGATCTTTACCTATTAGGCCACCACGACATGAAAAAAAACACAGATTTTTATCTCTAAAAATAGAGCCAAAGCTTTTGCTTCCACGGTTTACCTTAACAAAATAATTCAAGGTAACAACAGCAAAGCCCAGTTCATTGATCCGTAGGGAACAATCGTGGGCTTACCGTTAGCTACTATTACAACTATATTTTTCTATTAATCCCAACTATGGGATCGTAACACCTGAATTATTGTAGGATTCTTTTTATACGGAATAGAACTGTAACGGTTGGATGACTCCAGATATTGTTGTGGGTGGGAGGACCAACATTTTTTGTAACAAAAATATGTATTTAGAATTAGACGGTAAATAGAGGCTTATATGTAGTATTTTAGAAGAGTATGGAAGGAGAAAACATGCTGCGCCGACCCCTAATAAAATTGGGATAAGGGCAGGAGGATGATGATGATGATGTAGTATCTTATTATGCTTTATGTGTTAAAAATAAAGAGTCAAACAAGTGTACAACGAAAATTTTAAAAAATCTTTATGTAAAATTAATCAAAAGTTGTTTGAATATTAAAAGAATATGTACCACGACACGCAGCTCAACAATCAATCAATCTTGTATAAACTTTAAATTTCTTAAATCAAGTGCGGAGAACCACTTAATCTTTCAAAGTATTTCTCCCACTGACAAGTTTAATCACGCCTACAGTTTGTGAAAGTGCTCACAAACATCAATGGACCATGGTGTCGTACAAGGTGGTACAAACCGCAAAAGTACCTGAGTAAGTATATGTTTAAAGAATAATGTACCAGCAGCTCTCGTAAGTAATGATGGATGGATGAAAAAAAATGGAGATTCTTCCCAAAAATTTGAGCTACCTTCTTTATGTTTATTAGCTTTTCATAGTTACTAAGCAAAATGTAATAAACTTAAAGCTGTTGTTGACAGAACATTTTATTTATTCCAATATTATAGAGCTGATTTAATTGTTACTTTCCTTGAACACGCTAATTTCAGGAACTACTTCAGTTTTAGAAAGGCCGTTTTGAAGAAGGCTATAATCTAGATTTTATCCGGATGCACGATGCAGTTCTCACAAAACGTAGGAGAAACCTCTAGCGGAAGCAATTCAGGTAATATAATACACATTTTTGAGTATTTCCATAAAAGGCAATAGATTTTGGAATAATTTGACAAGTTATTATATTAACTGACCTACAAATACACCGCAAAGCAAACTTTCACGCTGAACTTAAGTGGGTGGGAACGTGAGATTTTCGATGTATATTTGAATTTTCTAAACCGGTATGATTAGGTAGCATGCGTGAACGCATAAATAATGCTATTTATTTTGAAGAAAAATTATAGCTGCCATATAAAGACATTTTTAAGAAGTTAAAGAATCTGGATAGCCTTTTCCGGTGTGCCACTTTTACTATAAGTCTTAGGAACTTGACTATCTAAAAGATTTTTTTTTAAATCAGATAGGCAGATGATGAAGCCAATTTAGGACTGTCAACCAAAAAGGCAGATGATGACCCCAGATTTGGAGTGTCAACCAGGCGGATTGGACCCTTAGATACGAGCAATACTTCAGCATTACAAAAATTACTCCCGTTGTCGACTCTTTTGTTTTTCGAAAACTCCAATAGTTTTAAACACGTGGACAGTCATCACGCGCTAACATATATGTGCATACAAACATATATTCTTACATACGGGACAAACTGAGCACCTCCATTTGTGAAGTCGGTTAATAATTACTCCCATTTCCGATTCGTTTTTGTTTTCGAAAGCACCAATAGTTTTGAACATGTGGACAGTACAGGTCGCCTTGAGCTCACAATAGGCCAATCACGGCTCACCGCTAACTAGTAAATTCGCCGTGTTATGTGGGATGCGGACGACATTCCTTAGATCTACGCAAATTGTTTCTATTGTTGAACGAGATAGTCTAGCTTTACATAAATCTGGATAGGAAATAAACGAAGGTGTTTCTTCGATAGGAAAATATTGAAGTTGTAAATCAATGCATACGCGTATCCTGTGCCATGAAAAATTTAAATAACTGTGTTAAAAGCTTCTTTAATTGGTAAGTTGTGATATAAAAAAATAATTTTGTTAAATGTTTTCAAGCAATAGTGGGTGTCACCTACTTCCCGCACCCGGATAAAAAGAAAAGCTTTCTAGGATAAAAATAATTATTTTTCAGGCTCTAAACTATTTGTGCACCAAACATTAAAATCAGTTCAGTACTTAGTAGAAATCCAGGCAGACAGTCAGAGTCACTTTTATTAAGAAGTAATATTGCGAAGGGTTGAATAAAACACCTACTTATTTTGCACACCGTAGGAATATTTGAAAAAGAGCTGACCAACCTACGAAGTTTTCTCGAAAAGTATAGGTTTCTACAAAGTTTTCCTTCACGGTTAGTCAGTGGCGTCTAAGATACTCTTGAACTAAGAAGTACTAAAGACTTTCGGAAAAGTTACATCGGTATTGGCCTGGCTTCCAACTCATACTTGAGTAGGTAGATGACTCTTTCACTGAGGGTCCATGACCTTTGTTAACAAACTTGCTTATTTATTTTCCATACTTAATACTATAAATACGAAACTTACTGTCTGTATGTTGCACTTTCACGAGAAAACTGCTGCACTGAATGAAAATGGGAAAACAGATAGACATAGAAAGAACATAGTCTAAATATCCAGGTGCAAGAATGATTAACAAGATGGAACTGCGGAGAACAGATGGTGGTAAATATAAAGCAGGCGACAGTATTCATAGTGCATATAGATGCTGATAGCTACCCCTATAGCTTAGTATCAAAACACGATATCCCAAAACATAAATCAACCTAATTATTCGAACAAAACAAGCCCAATAGCCTAGTAAACCAATAGGCAGCCTATAGAAAAAGCTATGAAACGACAACAAAGTTAGTATAATGAACAAAGAGTCTCCGCGGTCATAGGACATTATATTCACATACATAAACCATTGTTTTTGCTCGCCCCTGTTCTACCGAACAATGGACCTCGTCGATAGAGTGGGACGCCACTCCCCGGGATGCGGACTCCGGGATTTAAGTGGTGTCTACTAGAGGCTAAACTTTCGTAAAGTAATTACGGGATAGATTATGTTAACATGAGATGTGAACCCTTTATAGACATAATGTTAAAGGATATTGATAGTGTGATAGCCTTCTAGAGTAAGATTAAGTTATTATCCAAACCTATTAATATTTCTTAATAGGTAAGAAGAGAATATACTTAGCTTTATAACGTAATGTAATTTGAAAACACGCATTAAAGCTGATTTTATGACGGCAACGTCAAGAGTTAACGACTAATAACATTTATGTAAAATTAATTGAACTGTTGAATTGATAATATTATTTTCTGCAAATGGAAAGGCAAGTACTAGCAGGCAAATAGCCCGGGATTTTGCAATATACAAGTAAAAAGCTCAACAGTAATGGTGAATAATTTAGACACATCAGCTTAATTTACAAGTTAATGATTTAGACTTGAATTAAGCGTTAGTGCCTAAATTATGTGCACCCACACTCGAACCGTCCTTGGTCTGTACCTAATATTAATTGTCTTCAGTTTCCAACTACGAAATACATCCTTAGTAACATTATAAATGCAAATGTAAACTATGTTTGTTTCTTGATTAGCTGTGCCATCCCGGAAGGCACAATTAAATCGACTTTAATAGGTAAATTGTAAAATGTAGTATTCATTTGATTGGTGAACATAAAAAAATATATACACAAACACAATATATTTACAAAACGTTATAAAACTAAAACTGATAATTTAAATACCGCTTAAAACTAATAAACGGCATTGATTTGGTATCATGACATTTGCAAGCAAAAACACCGAGAAAAACTAAAATCCCGGCAAAAAATCCCGGAATTTTCCAACAGGGTGACAACACTACGTTCAATAGGTTCACTATTATAATATTTTCACGTCCCCCGGGCCGGCGTTGATTGGATGCAGCGCAAGATAAACTCCGCTATGTTTATGATAGTAATGGCGTGGCCAGACCTACCACTTAGGGTTAACAGGTTACGTGCTGCTTGCTAAATGTTGGGTAGGAAAAGATTATGTTTTAGAGTTTTTAAACTTAATTTTCCTGTGGAGATTATGATTAAAACTTTTCCAAATGAAAAGATTCTATCATGGACCTACTTGAGGTCGGGTCCTGATCTATCTATGTGACATAATAATAAGAAACTGGCTTCCGTAAGCAGTTTCACCCGCCTGGGTCATGCTTCGCGCATCCGGACAATTTTTCAAATTGAACCAGTAATTCTTGAGATTAGTGATCAACATAAATAAACTACAAATATTAAATATATATACTTAAATCTGGAACCTGGCTAGGTATATAAAAGTCATTAAAGGGTAAATTTTCGAAGAAAATAATGTTGTTTTTTTCCGAACGTTCCATAATCCCAAAAAACACAGATTTAACAGGAGAAAAACATTGAATTATCCGGTTTGCCTTGTTGATATTATCGAGGGAAATGTTGTATAATATTCAGATTATCTTGTTTTCACACAACACACGAAAATCTGGTTGTTTCTCTTTAGTAACACAAGCTTTTTATTTAATACCTAGTAAGTAATATAATTTGGTAATTTCAGTGGTACTTCATATATAATCCAAAGCCTATGAGATAACTTTAGAGTCAGTTTCCTATTAAAATCCAATTGATTTTTATTATTTTGGAAATCCAAAAGATTTTTTGGAAATTATTTTTGTATCGTAAAGCGAATAACGACGAATAATAATAAATACGGAATAACGACTTTACATTGGAATTTAAAATATTTTCGCCTCAACAACTACAACTTATTTTACTATGTAGTATTGTAAAGCCGAAGTACCTATGTGTGTTTGAATGCTCGGATCTCAGGAACTACTTGACCGATTTGAAAACTATGTCAGTGTCAGATAGCCACTTCATCAAAAAATACTTAAAGCTAAATCCGAGTGCACGCAGTAGTCCCCACAGGATGCAAGTAAAACCGTTGACGGAAGCCAGTATCACCCTAACTATTGTTACAGCCTTTATATCGTCCCACTGCTGGGGATAGGCCTCCTCTCACTTGGAGAAGGATTGAGCATTAAACATGATCCTCTAAAACATAATCAAAAACCATCCCATTACCTCCTAAGAGTGGAACACCAATATTTAACCGCTGTTCCCCGCAATATAATGGAGTTTCATTACACTATAACTGTTGTACTAATAATTAACGGCACGATTATCCGCAAAAGCTTTTAAGCATGAACGCCATTATTCTGGCAGTTCATATATGCATGCATGTTGGTGTAGAGTAGGTGTCCATAGAGGTGTACTTGAATATTTTCTATATTAATTTGGATAGAAGTTAATAATGGCATCCAAAATTTCGGCTAATGAAGCTGTTCTCGAAAGAGATCTGGGTTGGGTGTCACTCCATGTAATTCATTCATTAGTACTCAACTGCATTCATTACCGACCCCAAACTAGTTGGGAAAAGAAAGAAACAATAGACATGGTGACTGAAAAAAAATTAGCTCGTTTTTTAAAATACAATGGACACGTATTTTTCTTCTCTTTCACAAATAACAACAAAGCTATAACACAATTGAATTTTGGGTTACGTAACTTCTAAGTACAAATTTTACATAGACGTGACGTCACGAGCCCCCACTCTCAATCTTTTTTCCGTTATATCTTATCAAATATTTAATGTTTTGTTTTAACAAAACATTAAATATTTTAATAAAAAAATACATGTCCAATATGGCCTATTTAAAATGTGAACTAATAAGAATCACTATTTTTTTACTCTTTCATCACGCCTATGCGCTAAATTATAAGAGAAACTGTTAAAAATTCAGGCGATACCTGTATGATCAAACAGATGATCTTTAAATTGCAACTACGATAAACCCTTCAGGTGAAACCCAATACTTACCTGCAAAGCATCAAAACATTACCACGAACTTCTAACAGCTATTGATATACTAAACATTCGCTGACATACACATCTGTGCTAATGATACAAAGCAGAAGTGTTCGTTTGTCTGTTTGTTTAAAAGCTTATCTCAGCAAATGACTTGGCCGAATTGGATAATTAATACAATGAAGCAAAAGAGCTTCCTCGTTTGTTTGCATGTAATTTCAGGAACTTCTGGTCCCATTTGAAGAATTCGTTCTATGTTAGATAGCTTACTTATAGAGGAAGGCTTTACGCTGCTTTTTATATAGGTACGCGACGTATTTCTCTAGGTATTCAGGCGCAACCGCGACTACAAACTAGTGCGCAACATACACATACAACAACGCCGAACTGTATACAATTATGTATAAGTTGACAAAGTTGGCCGAAGCTAACTAAACTCGGAATAACTTGGACTTTGATATATTATGAAGATTGTTCGCCTGTGAACGCCAAGTTTCGGAACAACATACGTTGAGTGCTATGTTATGGCTAAACGATAATAACTTTACTTACCTTCCGTTGTTTTAATGGAAGGCTTCCGTATCCGACTTTGGAGGGAAAAGGTAAGCTTAATTAGGTATACAAATATTACTCTAGTTACCGTGACTTTGGACATAGCTACTAGGTAAGTGTAATTTGATTTTTGGCAAAATCTCTTTATATAAAAGAAAATCGTGTTTGTTAGACATTTTATAACTCAAGAATGGTTGAACCATTTAAGCTGAAAATTAGAAGGGAAAAAACTAAGACCACGGGTCTTATTAAGAAGTATATAGGAGATTTTATTTGTTTTTATCGTGAAACCACGGGCAGAAGAAGAAAATCGTTCGGATCTTAACAATTTTAAAATGTGTTAATAAAGAAACTTACAGAATTTCTTTCAATTAAAAAGAATTTCAAAATATACCCAATAATCAGGTTTGTATATACTTACCAGAAATCTCTCGAGCTTACAAAATAACCTGTTAGATTTAAATATTAGACGTGATTGATTGATGTCCTCCTAGCCGAATATCGGCTACGGCGGCTGTTCTCATGTAAGGAGATTAGCCAACTACGCAGGACATATTATAGTGCACGAGCATTTGCGCAGACACAGGTGCACTCCCTATTCCTTCACTCTCATAGCCCGATGGGACGGCAACCCGACACGACCGGAGAGAGATCAGGCGAAGGACCGACATTTACGTGCTCTCCGATGCACGGGTGTATCAATCACCAGCTTCCAGGCTCCGGGCTGCTTTGTGAAAGTCTTCTAAAACCCACAAAGCGATTTCGGCCCGACTCGGGATTCGAACCCGAGACCTCGCGCTCAGCAGCCGCACTTGCGACAGCTAGACCAACGAGGTAGTATTAGACGTACGTAGGCAGTGACGGGTTAGTCGCCTACGATATTACAATAACCTAATTATCTTAGCTCACACCTACGAAGTTCGCGGGATGGGACTAGACATGTGACTATATACCTTCTACTTTGTTCTTGAAAGTTTGTATACCTAAGTATTCAATAGTTTTTTTCAACACAGTTGGTGTGTTTTTGTGAAAAGCAACAGAAAAGTATTAATGGATTGGATCAAGTTTTTAAAGGAAAGTGTCGAAGGACCAGGGAAAAATTGTAATGGTGAAAATTATAGATAAATTGAGGTAAGATCAGTTGTTAAAGATACAACTATTTTGAGAACTTATCGATGATAGATACGGTCGTGCCACCGTTGATTTCGAAAAACGAATCACGATTTTTTTTCAATAGGTGCCTTACTCTTATCCGATTAAAAAGTGTTTTTATTTCAACCAAGCTACCAAATATTTTTACTAGCATTAAGGTATTACCATTTCCATTCACAACAAACATTGTTGAATTATTCATTTAATGCATTAGATATACCTGAGTCAATTTAGCTGCATTTCGTGCGTCTGAAAACCTAAACAGTAAATAAAATGAAAACAAACTCCAAATAAGCTAAATTAAATCCAATAAAATGTAAATTATAACCAATATTGTTTTATTAAATTACATTGAATCGAAATATCTTAGTCTGGGCGCACTGTTTCGAAATGTCAAGCGGTGTTCTATTATATGCACCCACGCTTATAAGCCAAGTAAGAATGGGCTCCATGTGTGACTAAACCAGTTCCTTAGCGATATTTTAACATAAAACATCGTATTTTTCCTTATAATCGAGCGATTTACTTAAGTGGGTATCGAGAGGTATCGAGATAGGATCGATTTGGTACTCGCCGAAAGAATTACTAAGTGAACGCTAGCGATTTCGGAATGTCGATATGCGATTTGGATCGGATTTTTTTGTGTACGAATATTTGTGACTATGTTTGGTGATTGGTATGGAGTTAGGTTTTGCTTTCGTTTATTTTTAATGGGTTTATGGTGTTTGTTTTGGGTTTTGGTCTTCATAATTTTTAAGGATATTTGATGTAGATTATGGTACGGTTGCGGCTATGTTTCCCTAATAGTGAATAAGAATAGATTGGTTATAACGTTTTTCCTTTCTGTCCCAAAAATTTAAGCGCAGAAAATATGAAATATTTGGTAATATACATTTGTATAACACGTTCAAAGTAAATAAAAAGCCCAAAAGGATATCAAATAATTTCATAAATAATGTATAATTTAATGGCAATCAACACATTTGGCTGAACATCGAAAATCAGTATTTTATTTGCACATTACCATTTAATAAAATTAACTAATACCATTTTCGCAATTATAACAGCTTTACCAGCGAAAATATTGAATTAAATGCTACTATTAATTATGGCAACACTGGCCTGAAATGCAATTTATGATGACAAACGCAATGGTGTACGTATATTACAAATGTTTGATACTTGAATTATATTATTACTTACCTAAGCTTAGGTTCTTTTTAGGACAGTTTTCAGGCTACTCATTAGGGTAACCTTCAAGTGAACAGATTCTAACAGGAATTCTAAATGACATTCTACTTCAAATGAACACGAATGAAATAAGCTTATTACATAGCTCAAAATTAAAACCCTTTTTGTAATGAATAAAACCAATTAAAATTGATATAGAGACATAAGGATGATGATGACTTTGCAACGATTAATAAAGCCACAAACAAAGATTAAATACAATTTTTCTGAAGTCAATAGTAATTATTAGCTTTATAGCTAACCATAAACTATTGTTTGAAGCACTTCAATAACATTTCTTCATAAAAGCAACAAAACATCCAGTACAGTAGGAACCAGTAGCTTATAAAACTCAATAACCCATTCACGGCAAGAAAATCAATTGTTTCGCAATCTTAAGCGTACATCGTTGCTTTTGCATACAAAGGTTCATTGAAAACTATAAAAGATCCGTCAATGGATAGTAAATACGAGTGAGGGTCGTTAACATTGTGAATACTGCGTTAGGTGTGGCTGGTTGTATAGTAAACAAACAATAAGTGCGCTAAATCCTGAGAGGTTTTAGTGATGTGAACATGGCGTGGGCTGAAAATAAGTACTGTATTTTTCGGAGAATATAATTCGCGTGAGACCATAATCTTACTCTACCATTCAGTGTGAATAAGACACTCTTGAAGCCAATTAAAATGCAAATAAACAGTTAAAAGTACAAATAATTAGTATCTGACTAAATGACTGAAGAACTAAGATACCTACCTACTATAAGTACAGAATCAATCAACCTACGAAAACTAAGATTTTAAAATAGCATAACAGTTATTTTATGACAGTGTATTCATACTGAAAAGTTAACAGATCAGTAGCAATCTGCAAACGAATGGATCCAAATATTTTTCTACACAGTAATGAGTTAGTCATTAGTTCAATACACTCACCTTTCCTCTCTAATGAGCATTCATTGTCAACAAGTCGCCCACCGTACGCAGCTCCGGTAAAGGCACAACACTATGCATGACGTAACTTCCTATTACACTTCATTCATAAACTAAATCGATCGACTTAGTCAAACGTGGAACAACACTATCCAAATAGAATCAAACTATTCAAAAAATTCGGAACCCACTGTCACTGTTTTATCGAAATTCGAAATTCGAAACCGACGTATTTATTTTTTTCGTAACTTTTTTAGTTTTTTTAGTAAGCGCGTGTGTGTCAGTCGCTGCGCGCGCGCGTTTGAGCACGCGCCGAAGCCTCCGAGATCGCCCCCGCGATTTTTGACGCGTGGGCAGCAACCAGCCGGCCCCGAATTTGCGTAATATATTTAAGCAATAAAACAGCTCAAATATTACTATATATTCCTCACTAGCTTACTTATAATGTCAGTTCAAATCGAAACGACCGCCGTCAGCAGGGGACCACATGAAAATGGCAAGCTTTCTTTATAAGCGTATGTTAGAATTTTAAATGAGTATCGAATAATGCATTCGACATAAAAAGCTATCGGCGTCTGCTAACAATATTATGTGAGCCGGTGCGTTGGGAAGCGACTTGTCGAGGAGTACCTTGTATGGAGAAACGGGTTCGTCTGCAGTCCCACACGTTCGACTTTTTGCCGTTCGGTGCAGGAAAGAGGTAGGGACTACCAACCAGAGCAAGTTGACCTCCCTCGTCCCTTAACCAAATACGCAATGTTCGGCGTAACGCAGTAACAAAAGGAGTAGCAAGGATCTACTTTGAATGGACGTTTTCTGCTAAGGAAGGAGCATTGTACAGATCGTGTGCTTGCAAGCCACGTCCTGCCTTCAGCTTCATACATTTGTAATGAAATCGTCGAGTCGCTTCGAAGTCCTAATTAGACGTCTCCTATGGTGCCGCGAGAACGCTCAAGCGATGTTTTGGCATCCTAAATAGCTCGCATTTTCGCAAAATGAAACCTGTTTTTTCGGCTGGGATAATAAGCTGAAGAAAACGTTTTCAGAGAAACTTGCGGATCTGAGGACTACCTACGTTATTTTCTGGATAAGTTCAAAGGACCAAGATTTCTTGCAATTCACCTTCTAGTCATTACCTGTAAATCCTAGATATACTGAATTTTACAATTAGGCTGCATTTAGAAACAATAAAAAAACCAGACCCAAGTAAAACTGGCCTTTTCCGCTAGTCAGTCAATCAGTCAAGTCATGTTTTATGTGTAAGGTGTGTAGACGCGAGGTGCTAACGTTTGGTACTGAATGATGAATAGAGCTATAAGTATAAAATGTTTATTACTCCTGAATGCCACTTTCGAACAACTCCCAAGTTTTACGTTTGAAGCGACAAAGGTTTTGCGAAGAGGATACGCAGAACAGCTGTCGGCTTGTGCTCTTTAAACTTAACTGTTGTCTATAGTTATGTAGTTAAAATGATAGTGAAATTTTGACCCGTAATGGTTGTGGTCCCTTTATGTTGTAAGGTATGACATGTAAATCGTTTTTGTAAATATTTATAGCTCCGAAAAAGTACGCTAGCAGTTGAAAACCTCGAAAAGATCTTAGCACCTAAGGGACAAATATAATGGTATTCCTAGAGACAAAGGATTATGAATTGTATTATAATTATGACAGTAAACATCCATTCAGATCATATGTCACTTCACCAAACCTGTCTAATCACACATTCGTCACCGATGCACTCCGAAAACACGTTTAACACCAGTATTAGTGTATAATCTATGCGTTTAACTGTCTTACAAGAAACATCATATAAACCATTCTGTTCATTATAAAACCCACAATATAGCCGAGTTTTTAGAATTTAGAAATCACAATACAAAACAAACGCCGACTATGGGAATCATAAGGCTGTAACCGAAGAACTTTGTGGGTGCACAGTTTCCGACGCCCACTTTAATCCGAGAATTACAAGCCGTTATATCGTCTCAACATATTTGTTCCTACACGATTCTGTTGCAATAATACAGCGAGAATATAAGTTTGACAAAGATAATATGATCTTTTATTTCAAGTTAGATTCGTCTGCGTTGTGAGGGAATTTCTTCCTGCACCCAGATAAAAAGCAGTCATCAAAAAGCAGTATTCATCTTCAATGCATATTTAATCTCAATCGGTTCAGCAACTTTAGCGTAAAAAAAATGAAGAAACACGCTTTCGCACATATAAAAAGATAAATATTATCTGATTAACGCTCCATGCTCATTCCATGCTTCTTTTTATAAGAGGAGAGGCTCAGCAGAGGGCCAATAAAAATGCTGATAATGATAATCTGAAAATCAATATTTTCTTCCTCTAAAAAAGAGGGGCCCGATTAGGATACGACTGCCCAAGCGATGACAAATTTAGGGCACCAGCATAAAAAAGCAACCAAACCAGGATTGAAACTATATAAAATAAGAATTCAAACAAAGGTATAAGAAATCTGAAAACTGTGGCAGAAAGAAGAAGCATATCTTCGTCATACACAATTTACGATATAACTGGAAACGCACTAAATTAAGAAATTAGTAAAATAAATATTTACACTACAATAACCACTAATGTTCTCAATTAGTTCAACAGGGAAATAAAGCAATTTAACCCAAAGATTTCCCACGCCACATGATGTTACCAAAACTCCCTTATAAATTAATTCAACCTTCCCAAATTTAGATGTACCTCATCAATATTACCATAATTAAATTATTCAAGAATTTCCACTCGTACGTACAATTTCATCATCATCCTCCGAGCTTTTTCCCAACTATGTTGGGGTCGGCTTCCAGTCTAACCGGATTCAGCTGAGTACCAGTGCTTTACAAGAAGCGACTGCCTATCTGACCTCCTCAACCCAGTTACCCGGGCAACCCAATACCCCTTGGTTAGACTGGTGTCAGACTTACTGACTTCTGACTGCCAAGGATGTTCAATGACAGCCGGGACCTACAGTTTAACGTACCGTCCGAAACACAGTCATTGGTGTCTAAGATATACTTAGATAGTATATTTGTATATTGCAATGGTACTTGTCTGACCTGGAATCGAACCCGCGCCCTCATACTCGAGAGGTTGGTTCTTTGCCCACTGGGCCAAATCATACCTCATCAATATTACCACAATTAAATTATTCAAGAATTTCCACTCGTAAGTACAATTTAAGCAGCTAAAAAACATTATCATGAAATTGATAAAATCAATACATTTGTTAATGTCGTAGGTCACCTGGTAAGTGGGCGTTTATAAATAGTAAACCTTTAGGTCTCAGTATAGGAATGTTTCGGCAAAGAAGTTTAATTACGCTGTCTACCCACACACGGCAGTAATGAGCCTGGATTTCTTACTAAATCATTAGTTTTATTAAGCTAGTCTGGCTTCACTAAGATCTTAGACGAAAATATTAAGCTTTGGAGAAAAATTAAGATCGAAATTGAAGAAAAATTAAGATATGAGTATACCATTTGTTAGACACGAAAAAGAATAACGTTATATACTATACTCATCATCATCTTTCTTCTCCTATCCCAATTTCTAGGGTCGGCTGCAGCATATTATTTCCAGCCGACTTCACACAAGCCGACTTTCACACAATCACATAGGTTGTTTTTATCAAATATTTCTACCGCTCCGAAGTAAACTCCTAGTGAATTCACTATAGTAAGCTGCACGAGCAAAACAAATGACTATCGAGAACTGTACTTATCAACAACTAATCTAAAAAAACAGTCTAGAATGATAACTATATTATTATTAGTCATCAATTAGTTGCGCTATGACCTAGGTCTAGGTCAGACTAAGTAACTATTAGATAAGGCTTGGATAGAATATAAATTCATTTAAGAATCGAAATAAGGCACGTCGTTTTTGGAATATTATATTATGTACGTCTATTTTGAGGTTTTCATTTAAAAGCTTGTTTATATAAGTTTAGTATTCCAATCACGACATTTATTTAAATACTTTGCAATATATAAATACACAATATTTTAGCTCTGAAGATATATTCATAGAGAATTCGGCAATCGGCAATAATCGAAATTATTTTTCACTCAAACTTTTCCGATCTTCAAATTTCAAAAGAAATATTCAAACGCCCATTAAAAACCTGTTACAAATTCTCCTACTGTTTGTAACACGACAAAAACCTTGACAATGGTTTTCCACGGAAATTCTCCACGTAAAGATTCAATTGAAGGGCCTAACAATACGCTCCTATTAAACATAGTATGTGCTTCACAATCGCATTTATTGACAAAGCTCCGACATCTGGCCCCAGTCAGATCAGTCCAATTAAGTATCTGCATACCCCATCTTAATTACAATCAGCACAAACCAATTTCAACTTTATTACTTGAGAAATAAGGTTGGTATGCACAGCAGAGGAAGTCATTTCAGGATTGTGAGTCTTCTCTCATTCAGATGCCAATTTGCAATATGAAAATGTTATCGTGAGCAAGTTGTCTGTTTTGCATAGTTTTGTCAAATAGACTGATCTTAGGAATAAGGAATGAGATGGAACGAGGTTTTATAGAGAGATATAAGATATGTTAAGTTTCCTAGAAGATCAAACTGGATAAAACCTTCAGGTGAAGACATTTATTAAAGATGGAAGCTGCATATTTTGTTCGTGACGGTTATTAAATGTGATGTTACGTTGTTTACTTTGTTAGCTCGGCATTTCTAGGAAATATTGTAAGTCTTAATAGACTTATAAAGGCTTGTATGTTGTTGCAATTAATAAAGAATACTCCCGGCTTATTAGTTTATTAATTACAGGCTGTAATCATAAGCTTAATTGAAAGCGCTGTCTTTATTAAGTGCTAATGTTTCCTAGTAATAACGTAGTCTGATGTAGCTTTCTGGAATTGACTTCAGAAATTGTGATGGTTCTATTCATGCGTAACTTACAAAGAAAATGTGCATGAGTGTATTTATACACACACGTATGGCTCAACGGTTTTCGTCAGATAAAACATTTATAATTTTATCAACGTAATAAAGAGGAAACATTTTAATTGAATGTTTGTTTGTTTTTACCCTAGAGGATCCTAAATTACTGCACCGATTAGAAAAATTCTTTCACTGTTAGAAGGCTATGTTATCCCCTTGTAACATAGGCTTATATATTGCAGCCAGGTAGAAACAGTAGGTCCCACGGGTCGCGAGTGAAACCATAGGAAAAAATAGATAGTACCTAATTAACTCTTAAAATTATGGTATTTTTGTCTGATTGCAGTTGTTATGAACTTTGTTGTGCTTTTTCAAAAAAGGTTTTTCACAGCTACAGATGCAGATGCGAACAAGAAGCTCATTATCCGTTAATTAGCTTAATGACGATGATTCTGAGAACATCCATTGTTTCGGCCGTAATGATGACAATGTTTACTTGACAGAATATACTGGAATTACGCATAATTGTTATTGTTAATTAAGTAGCCCAAAACCACACCGAAACGCTTCGAATCTGTAGTTGAGTTTTGTTTGATTCTAATTTCTAGGAAATTAGCTGTTCCCGGAGGTTCCACATACGTCCCGGGGAAATGCCTACTTCCCACACCTCGATAAAAATGAACCCTGGACTTTTCTCAGGTACATCATCATCTTCAGAGCCTTTACCCCACTATGTTGAGGTCGGCTTCCAGTCTAACCAGATTCAGCTGAGTACCAGTGCTTTTCTCAGTTTCAGTTTAGTCGTTCCGGCATCAAAACCAGACAGATAGTTACCTACTTTTGTATTTAAAAGTATGAACGTATCATGCTAAAAATAAAAGCTTAAATTCATAGTTTTGCAAGGCTGGCCTTTGAGATTAGATAAAAAATAGCAAATTTTATTATTATCATCTCATTATACGAGTTTATCACGCGGAAACAAATGAACATACACGTCATAGGTGCTTGAACCCCGCATATTTCGTATTTCATTAATAAAATAAATAATAATATATTTTAACAAAAGCTGATTATTTCATTGAAGGTGTTTGTCCACTAGTTCGAAATCATGGCAGACAAAATACGACTCACGTATTAAAAAAGTCACAATTATTCAATCTGAAGTTTAGCTCAAAGCATTGCTGGCACACATGGAATTTTTCTGGACGTAGGGACCAAAATTGGAGTAATAGGTTTGCTTTCAAGAACCAAAATGAATATTCTTTACAACACGCAACTTTCTATTGAATCAACAAAGAATTGTAAGGTCGTAAAGCTGAAGTGCCAAAACCAAACAACTTCGTAAGCTTTAATCTTTTATGTATGCTAAGGCCAAAGAGAGGTATAAATACATTCGTAATTTTAAAGATAACAATGCATGATAAATTATTTAAAAAAAAACTGAAATATGTGTACCTATCTTGTTTAGGTAAGGCTAACGGTCATCGTGACCCTACCGTAGTGGGCAAAGACCTTTACATCTCTATACATTTTAAATATATTATTGCGACACATTTTCTGATTCATTGATCACCGACCATCTGCTGATTTCATTTTATCAATTTAAATTATTAAATTGTTTAATTTCTTTGGTAATAAACGGAACAAAAGTAGGGAAATGATAAGCTGCATGAACTATGTGCGTCATGTGGGAACGTTCAATAGCCCTATACTTATTACTATCAGCAATTAGAAAGGCAAAGAAGGAGTGCTTCTGAAATTGCCAACAGGAATAGGTGAAGTCAGTACAATGATGATAATGTTCTACATATACCTATTTGATAAAAATTATAGTGACCATGCCGCTGTCATTCGAACACCATTGGCAGTCGTTACAGGTACTGAATTGCCCAGGTAACTAGGTTGAGGAGATAGGTAGTCACTCCTTGTAAAACAATGGTAGGTACCTACTCAGCTGCACCTGGTTAGACTGGTAGCCGACCCCAACATAGTTTTAGGAAAAGGCTAGGCAGGCAGATGAGATGATGATGATGAAACTTTTTGGCAGCTTGTAGCCCCTACCTACATAAAAAGTATTCAACCTAGAGGTGAAAATACATAAGGTATTTATTTATCTTGCCGGATCCAAGAATCAAACTCACACCTTGTCATCTCTGGACTTAGCGCATTTGATAAGCAAGCGCAATAAAATTATCTTCTACCTACACGCAGATAAATGTTGCTACCACTGAACTTGATGAACTTGCTTCTACAGCAAAAATGTGAGACATTTCTCCGAAGTCTTATGTTACAGAAACTGCATCAATAAAAACATTAGAGACACTTCTTAGCACATTATTTACATAGGTGCATCTAAAATACTGGCCATTACTGTTATTTAGAAAAAAAACAAAAGGCAAACTGCAACGCATCAATTAAGACAAATGACGATCAACACAAAAAGTTTCGGAAGTCAACAAAAACGATTAGGCCAGAAGAAAAAGGACATAAAGTGTTGTAACACAACAAATACCCATCGTCATTTACGACACGGGGTCCCAAACCTCACTCACACATCAAACGTTGAGTAACTCGATTCCTCATATCCGCTCGCATCCCCTCCCGCAAGCCATGCGATTTGCATCGTTCAAATTCTACAACAAATTGTAATTAATACATCGAGACGAGTTCCGTGGCATCGATAATACTCGATAATAATTGTTTGTCCCGACCCAACACTTTGACCCTTAGATAAGGAGTCTTGGTGTCGTGTTATTTGGTGTCCAGAACGCGAATGGAGTGGTCTATCATGGAATGATGTGCAACATGTATTTGTGTGTGATATTTCTGTGCTTGTGCGTCACAGGATCGGTTTTTGGATCACCTAGTGAGTATTCCGTTTTGTTTTTTGCACCTTATACCAATGTTGATAAGTATCAAGATGAGTTATACCTAGGTGCGGCTACGATTAATGACGTTCTTAAGAAGTAAAATTCACGTGAATTTTAACTGTACCCTTATTTTTAGTCTGCACTGCTTTCAAGTACCTAGGTAACGAGTGATTCTTCTGCCCTGATTTTTACATAATCATAATTTTTTCATACTTAGGTCTCCCAAAATCTAAGCGTTTCTGCCTAATACAGTATGTTATGTAGTTAAATAATAAGATATATTTTAGCCAATGACAAATCTAATTACACGCGTTTGTTTCCTTCATAATCATCTTTTATTATTGGAGCAGTTCGTTATCTGAAGAAGACCTTGATAGAAGCACAGCATTGAACTTTGACATTGATTTGACAAAATAAGATCTCTTTTCATTGATGATCGTACCTAGTTACATTAAGAACTTCTTTAATTTTATTTAAAACTTTTCTAATACCCAATCATAGTGTTTGATTTTTGAAAGTTTTCTTCAAAACCAATTGGATTATGAGTCAGGAAAGAATTACACTGAAAATCGTTTTTTAGGGTTCATTATACTTTTAGAGAACTTACTTTATCTAATAAAACTGCACTGTCCTTCTGTCTGTCTGTCTGAATGGCTTTTGCTTCGTCAACATCTCGTCTTCGTCTTGCTCTATTTGAATCCTATTGATACCTATTGATAAACAGTATATGGCTCAGGAGTCTCTAGCTAAACAAATACAAAGTGACAGGTTGGAGGTAGTGAGAACGTCTTTCTGCCTAACCTTGGTGGTTGCGGTTACTTTACACCTACATACTAATACTTCTGATCTTCAGCTTGTTATGAAACTTAGATACCTATCTATCTTCGTTAATCTAGATTAAGAATTATTCCAATACTTTGTAACTCATTTATTTGAAATCAACCTACCAAATACATATGTAGGTATTTACTACTCTTAGGCAGTTAATACTGCTGCTATTCTCAACCTAATCTTTACGGGGTATGTAACACAAACATTAGAGCATTACCTACAGTTGGTTGCACTTTCTCCATTTATTAATCGACTATCATGTACATCCTTTGCATCAAACATACCCACAAATCTACAGCTTATGTAGACATCCATATACAATCAATTCCACCACAGATCTTCATCGGTAGACGGCCGGTAAGATCAATCAAGACTGCATTAATTGATTCAGCTCACCTACTCGATCACCAGGCGTAACCACTCGTTAGTGCATATTGTTTACGATTCGATTTACTAAATCGATTATTGCTATCGGATTTCCGATTCATAGCTTTGCTAACTCTAAATTATTCTTAATATTTCTTAAGTAAACAGAGCCAAAACATCAATTGAAACCTAGGCTATAAAGTGTGAAATCACCGACCCACATTTAGCAAACGTGGTGATTAACGCTCAATCCTTCTCAGTGTGAGAAGAGGTGTGTACCAGCAATGGGACGATATAAAAGGCTGATGACAAGCATTTTACCTTAAAACCAGAAGAAATATTCTCGATAATCGATACCAATTCGATAACATGAGAAGAGTTCTCGATTGATGCGTCATTCTATGTTCGTGAGTTCATAAAGTAAATTGATGTGTTAGCCACAGTTCCGTTGGCGCCTGTCACACATATGAGCATCAATCACGGACAAAGCTACCGGGAGAGAAGTCAAAACAATTTATGTAATACAATAACCCCATAATATTGTAGGTACGAGGAGTAGGATAATCCCATGATATTTGGCTTTGGATTTTTGCTTTGGGTTATGTGATCTGGTAATCATAGATTTTTTTGTCACACCAGATCATGTCTTAGGTACATATTAAGGCTATAGGCTTGAAGGTTACGGGTAGCTTGGCATAAATATCCAATTCTAATATTAGACTGACAATCCGACTAGCATTGAAAAAACTTTATCTTCTAACCACTGAGAGCATAGGTCAGATACATCTTAAACGTCATCTACATGTGTAGGTACTGTCTTCAATAGATTCTGACCGTACCTCTAATTTCCGACTTACGTAATATAGTATAGATGTAGATAGAACTTAAATGTAGATACCTATATGTTTATCGTATTTGGCTGTATTTAATCGGTACCTACATCACTGGGATGTAAACAGATCCATTATAGACAATTCTAGGACCCCTTTCACGGCAGGGTTTATTTTTTATTCGAAAAGTAACTTCTATGTTCTAATAATTAAAAAAAAAAAATTATGTATAGGAACCAATAGTAGTAGTAAACACAGTGATCCGATCATTATTATTATTGCTGCAGCTAACTGCCAAAACAAAACAAGAACTTCCCAGAATTCGTGGAACAATATTATCTCCCCTATTTTTTTCCGCCATCACGCCATAATTATCTGAAACTATTAGTCATAGAGCTTACAAAAATAATTGTTTACTATAGCCAAAGAGGTCCTATCGCTGAATGACTCGGGTCCCACTGACCCGAAATTCAAGAGGGCAAGATAAGGATCACTAAAATTCACTATTTATCTACTCGGCTAAATCTGTTCGCATCATCCCTTGATTTATTATGCTACATAAATAACGGGCAAGGACATAGGGCACACTCCCCATACATTTTACGCAAACTTTCGGTTGCAAATGTCTATAATAAAGTGTTTAATCTTGTTGAGTCTACGGTCTACTTAGGATTTAGAAGAGATTTGGGTGTTAAAATAAGCTTATGCAGACGCATTTGATTTATTGTTTAAAGTGGTATTTGGTTAAGTAACTATTTGATTGAATTACATTGAATTTTGCGAAGAGGCAAATGTTTTATTGTCGTAATACTTAAATTCTGTAGGTAAGTACTAGGTGCTTTCAAGCAGCTTTGGTATCTCGAGTTGAAGTGACGAACGATAAAGTTTTTTATGAAGATAGGTAACCACCTTAGAGTCAAGTGGCCACTGTGCAGGATAGCACACCCTACATACGTATCTACATACCTCGATAATGTGAATCACCCTTATATAATAAGAGATGTTTTACTTACCTACCCATTCTTTCCGTCCTCAGTGTATTAAAACTTACGACCATCTGCCTCATGACAACATTTTATCGTACTTAAACAAAATTGTATAAATATCACAGAAATAGCTCTTTATAGAATCATCTTGACTTTGCTATCTTCGTAATTTAATTACTTAAGGCCAAGGCTATAATGTTATAACTTTGTATCTTTTACTTTACGCGGTCGTATCTATACCTATCTAAAGCTTATCGAAAAGCATCGACATCTTTACTTTCTCATTTCTCGTTTTCTTAAAATTATCCCTTCAAGATGCTCTCTAATGAATGAGTCAGAATATCAACTTATTGTCGTGGTATCCTAAATCTATGGACGTTAGATAGCCTTTTATTTTCTGTCGTGGGTTAAGTGACCTCGCTATCATAGTTTTGTCATCGTAGTAAGATACCATTCTAAATTAGTTCAGGAATTGTTAATTTCATCAGATATTTAATGAGGTAAACGCTTAATCTCATTAAGTTCAACACGTGTTTACGTTTAGTATTATCTGAATGAGCTTGATAATAATTATTCTCAACTCAATGAGCCAGGTTGCCGCGATAACTTGACTTATGACACGGTATTAAGTCTGTAATGAAGGATGTAAGTATTTGTTTACAATTCGGCCCTGGAGTTTACACTTATATTGGAGAATCCGGATTTAAGCTAAAATACAATTTAAGATTCAAACCTACGTAAAGATCAAATCGCTTGATGACCTATGTGATAATTTCTTTGTTTTAGAATAGAAAGCGTACAGCTTTACAACTTATTTTAAATGTCTCATTAGGTTTGATTAAGAGTACATTAATAGCTGTGAAAATAATTTGTATCATTCGTAGTTTGCGTAAAACCTAGCGTGTTCACGCACTGACATTTTGTTTTTGACAGTGACAGCTGTTCTTTCCGAAGTGTTGTTTGTAAACAAACCAACTTTTTCACAAAGTTATTCTAAAACACCGATTGTACTGTAAATATTATATCGCATTATTTTGTCTACAGACTCACTAAAAGATCCGTACATATGTGGACCACCGTCATGCGCAGGTAAGCTCCACGTATTTTGAACACATTTTCACACCAATTTATTTCACAAAAGTACATAATCATTTTTTTTTAATTTAAACTGATATTATTCTTACTATACAACGGAATAGGTACTAACTTATAACTATTCGTTCGTCTCAAACGCTCAACTTCTGTAATCTATAACCTATTCTGCTCCATATTTGAAATGTGTTGTTTAACTCTTTCCAGCATCGGAGAAGTTTAAATATTTGCTGGACATAATTTACTACTATGAATACAAAGTTAATGTTGAAACATACTTCGCTGGCTCCAGCAATAACCGCTCGACTTTATATGTTAGATCTGTGGTAAGTATTTATGTTAATTATTTCACTCTGTAGCTAAATAATCACAATACCACAAGTATGCAAAGTTCAAATTGATTTTTGTGTATTGTAATGTGTGTAACAGACATTCCCTGATCTTTAATTTGTTATTATTGTGGTTTAAAACTTAACACTGTATCAAAAGATAATTATTTTGCAGATTTATCTGGTAGTAGACAATTCAAAAGAGGTTTTAACTGAATATAAAAAGTTTACATTTATTATTTACCTACTTTTCAGCCAAAAATCCAGTTCATAACACCATGCGAGGGTCTTCTGCAGCTGACAGATGTGACTCTGATAGATCAGGATGAGAACTATCCTGTGGAGAGAGCGGAGAAGTTCATACATGCTGTGTCACTGTATGACCTCAGGTATGTAGACCAAAAAGATCTTAAAAATGTGTATTTAAAAGGCTAGCAATTTTTTAAAACATGTCCCAGTAGTAACTAAAAGTGTGATCCGTGTGAAGCAGACTTAGAATAATGTTCATAAAATTGTATTGATTTGTTTATACCACTTGCCAATCAACATTGTATGTCAGATCTAAGGTATACAGAGCTTTTTATACTTAGCTATATAAATACAAGAAGAGTGAGTTAACTTGGTAAGACCAATGCTGACATATTTTTGGTCATTTTGACTATGGCAAGAGCGGGTCTAGCTAAGTGGTTTAAAATTTACTTTCGTAGTTTCTTTTCTTAGTTTTAATTTACCCCCCATTATCACAATATACAAGAAATAATAAACAATATTTACACACTATCCCTTTGCAGATTTGCATTCCACGATGGCATCATATCGGAGATATGTCCGGAGCAAGAGGAACAAGACTGGGTGCTCAACTTCAAGAGGGCCATCCTGGCACTCTTTCAGAATACCATGAAAAGATTTGATATTAACTTCAATGGAGTTGAGGTAGGTAACTTTATTGACAATCAAAGAATAACTGTCATTATGTAGCATTCTGTTTATGTACAGTTCTTGTGACAAATAACTTTGCAATTCTGAAATAAGCCATTTTACTCTTCATATAAATATAGTCGAGAAGATTTACTTGTCCGAATTTGGCTGACAAGAATACTTATGCGTGTTTGTGGCATGATATGGCTACAGAATGGCAAGTCATTTGGTGCAAAGTGTAAACCAGATACTTGTTTTACCTTCTTGAATGTGTCTGACGTTTCAACATACCCTGTTTTAATATCTACAAACTATAAGCAGTTTATTTAACTACTAACAACTAACAAGTTTTAGATCAGATTCAAGATTCATGCATTGCAGGTCTTAGAAAAGTTCTAAATATAAAAAGCAAATGTTTTGATTCTTTCAAAATTTTATTAATCTAAACAATCATTAATTTACAGCAAGACATCCACGGTACCTGCAATGTGGACTACACAGTCCGTGGTCAGGAAAACACAAGTTTAATACTGGTGAAGACAAGAGACTTATCACAGTGCACCAACCGATACAAGTATATGTCTATACTGCAGACTGTGAGATATGACTTCCAGAGTGTAAGTACCTAGCTTATTTATAACTGAAGGCTTTTAGGAAAGAATGGAATACTTATAAGATGATTTAGTCGTCCATCTGAACTTTGGTTAATCTTTATTTAGTTTTTTTTGTTGCATAGTCAGATCTATTAAAAAAAACTTCTAAGGTTCATTTTCACCGACAGCATAAACATACGTTTTCTTAAGACAATACCTTGTTAAGTTTGAAAGTTCATTGTGAAAATAAAAAACACTGATGTTTATATGTTGTCAGTGAACTTGGGCCAACGGGTGTATAAAAAGGTGTAGTCGTTTATTCAGAAAAAGAAGAAAAGAAGTATTTCCCGTTGACCTAAAACTATAAAACGTAACCAATCATCACATTCATTATAAACCTCAAATAGGGTGAAAATTACTACTTACAAAAATCAACCCTATTACCTTCCCACTAACTATGACGACCTCTATGGCGCAATGGTCACCAAGCCGGACTGCCGAATCTGAGGTCCCGGGTTCGATTCCCGGTTCGGTCGACATTTTTGTGATGAGCAAGCTTGTTGGCCGTGGTCTGGGTGTTACAATATGTATTCATAAATATGTATATGTGTAGCTATATGTAGTTTATCAGTTGTGTAAGCACCCATAACACAAGTTAATTAATAATTTACCATGGGGCTAACCAACCGTGTGTGAAAAGGTGTCCCGACATTATTATTACTAACTTAATTCTCCTTTCACAGAAATTCCAAACCTGGCCAGTACTAAAATCCGAAAGCAAATGCCGCATCACCGTAGACCACCACATTTACAAGGAGGTGAACTGTCGTGAACGTCATCTATTCGAGCCGTTCTCCGGCAAGAACTCTGGGGCAATGACCACTGTGGTACAAGACTTGTTGTTGCTGAGAGAAGTTAATAAGACTGATACGGAGGTTATTGAGTCGCAGCCTAAAGGTGAGAGGAATATTTGATTGTTTTTTTAGGGATGGGAAATAATTAAATTATACTATCGATTTAGGTAAAGTCAGTCTGGCAGAGTCCTATTGACTGTGTGATTCATTTTTGTCGATCATTATGTTATGAGTAATAAGTTAGAATAGCCGGCCTTATCATATTTCGACCTAACACAGGGATGGAGTTTCAGTTACACTAAATATCGATATTGTCGAAGTGTCGATATCGATAATCGAATTACTTTTTCAAGTTCTCTCTGAAATAATAGATAATTTTTGATATATTTTTTTTTACTTTACAGTTACAATACCTACACTACATTTATGTTTTTTTGGCATGATCACATATTTTCTTTTCAATATATATTTTTTCTTGTGGTTCTAGCTTGGGCAGTAATACCCCGTCGTTCGAACTTGCTCCACCATCACATCGTGTATGTAGGAGATGATACCGGGGGACTGAAATCTGCTAGAGATGTGCTCAAACTATTATGCATGTAAGTAAACTAACGATGGATTTCAATAACCTATCTGTTGTTTTGCTATCTAGAGATAGAATTTTGATATTGACCTTATACAAGTGATGTTAAACTCCTATATCCAGTAATTAGATCAAGAGATAATTATTTATTTATTTAACCATTTATGTACACTGTAAACACATGACAGAAGTAGTAGTAACATAAAATAGCACAAAGGTACCCAGGTAGACCCACAGTAGAATAGTTAGAATATAGAGATGTCGACAAATATGTTATAGAAATCCACCATGAATGAATTTATACAAGACCTATTATGTCATCCACCTCAATAAGCGCTCAAAATAGTGAGGCTCAAAAGCATTCAAAATCGATCATAGTAGAAAGTATTAATTATTTAATTTTCAGGGTAAAAGACACAACAGCAGAAAATCACCATTCAATTAACGTAGACGAAAATATGGACAGTGGTTCAACTGTAGGTCTCTGGGGTCGATTAGTGAGGTCTGCTAGACCCCTACATTATCCAGCATTGTCCCAACTGTTGGCAAGGGCTCCTACTATATGCAAGGCTGCTAGGTAAGTGTTAATATATTAAGTAAGAAATAAATAGAATATGGACAGTGGTTCAACTGTAGGTCTTTGGGGGCGACTAGTGAGGCCAGCTAGACCCCTACATTATCCAGCGTTGTCCCAACTATTGGCAAGGGCCCCTACTATATGCAAGGCTGCTAGGTAAGTGTTAATATTAACTTAGAAATAAATAGAATATGGACAGTGGTTCAACTGTAGGTCTTTGGGGTCGACTAGTGAGGTCAGCTAGACCTCTACATTATCCAGCATTGTCCCAACTGTTGGCAAGAGCCCCTACTATATGCAAAGCTGCTAGGTAAGTCTTAATATTAACTTAGAGACAAATAGAATATGGATAGAGGGTCAACTGTAGGTCTATGGGGTCGTCTACTGAGGTCTGTTAGACCCCTACATTATCCAGCGTTGTCCCAACTATTGGCTAGAGCTCCTACCAAATGCAAGGCTGATAGGGAAGGAAGAGACTGATGTGAAGCTCCAGCCAATTTTCCATGCCATCATAATTTTCTATTCGATCATAATTTTCAATTCGATCATAATTTTCAATTCGATCATAATTTTCCATGCGATCATAAGTTCACATAAAGAAATTTATAAAGATCACATAAAAAGTTTTTGCTTGCCATCTCCTTATAATGCGACAATTTCATAAGTGATAAGGGTTGATGACATGTTCTTTTTTTCAAAATTTTTCCTTCAAGCTCCAACATTGAAGATCCAACTGATAGTTTGCAGAATATATTATTACATAATTATGTACTTACTTCTAGCAAACACATCCTAGACGCTCTCCCGTACATAGCGAGTCCTGGGTCCGTGGAACTGATCAAGGAGATGATAATAAAGAACTCGGTGGAAGAGGAGACGAGACACGAATGGCTCATGTCTATGGCTATGATACCAAGGTAAGTGACCCCTTTTTTATATCAAGTTTAATCTGTAAAACTTGCCAGTCAACATTGAACCTTATTCTTTAGTCATAAGTTGAACATATTTTAAATAATTGTAGTAGCGTAGTGGCATAAATGTCCAACTGCGGCAGAAAGACTTTATATTAATTGCTAGCTTCCTCTATTGGTTTTATCCGTGTCTCGTGAGAACTTCTGCAGATACCCGGATAAAAAGTATAGCGTATAGACTTCCTTGATAAATAGATTACCTATGTTGTAAATAGAGTTCGGTAAAGAAACTCTTCACCTTTCTAATATTAGTATACACATAATCGCGTCGTTTATCTTGACCCTAACTTTCGGCCTGAAAGAGGAAAACTCATTGAGAATTATGGTTTACTCATGAATTCTAGTGTCATTTTACGCCTGGGTGACCATACTTTACTCACTGAAACTGGATTGTATTTCAGACCAAAGATGCAGATGTTGGACAGTATGCTAGAGTTGCTACAAAAACAGAAGAATGACAAAGTGATCAGTTTCACTGTGTCGTCCATGGTACATTCCTATTGTAAACACAGTGGAAAGGAACGTGAGTATTTAGGAGCAATTTTAGTATTTCTTACATTTTACTGTAGACATAAAGTATGTACTAACAAATAAAATATAATAACTTGTGATTGTAATTTATAAAATAAATCACACAATTGCTGACACAATTTAAATAATTTGTAATACTTATTTTACTCGCTGTAATGCTGTAGTGATAATGGTTAATGGTTTTTGCTGTAATATTATAGATAAGTGGCGAAAATTTAAAAATTGTTTATCTAGCCTAGCATATATCTTCTGCTTATAACATTAACTTCTTGTGACAAAAATTGTTTCTAAGTAAAAAATAAGTAAGAAAATATCTATGTAAATAAATGAAGTAAATATGTTTTCTTTTAATTTTCACAGTACGCATATGCTGTGAAGAAGAAACCCCTATGGCTATCTTACAAGAATTTGAAACCATCGTTCAAGAGATTGCCAGTAAGGGTGTCATCAAAACTAGAGAAGATAGGAATAATGTAAGTATGACTATCACATTCATTTCAACTGTAGACTAAGAATCATTGTCATGCAATTTTCTACTTTAAATTAATGCATTGAGGATGAGATTATCTTGTCCTTTTTATTTCCTTCTTGAGTAGCTCGTCTAATGCATAGCTTGTTACCAATTATGTTGGGGTTGGCTTCCAGTCTAACCGGATGTAGCTGAGTACCAGTGCTTTACAAGAAGCGACTGCCTATCTGACCTCCTCAACCCAGTCAGCCGGGCAACATGATACCCCTTGGTATGACTGGTTGTAAAACTTTGTGACTTTTGACTATCAGTGACGATTTGCTGGATGTTGATATCCTTAAATGAACATATACATTCGTACAAATTATGTTTTGAATTTTTCTCAATAAACATGATATTATTTTCTATTTATTTATTTATGAAAGGTAGCTTCACAGCTGACAGTACATTACATATAATCATCATTACATACTTGATGTCTTTTCTTCATCTCACAGATAATAATAGCAATAAAAGCCCTCGGTAACATCGGAGGTTACAGAAAGGAGTTTGCAGATGTGCTAATGAATATAATCGGTGATAGTTTTGTGCCTGTGCCCGTTAGATTGACGGCTGTCGACGCTTTTAGAAGGACGCCTTGTGATGAAACTCGGTAATGTATTTTTATCAATAAGTTATACTTAACATATTTTTTATACTTTTACAAGAAAGTTTGCTAAAGGACATTGTAATAGCGACCAATGACATCTGTGACTTTGTCGAATAATCGTTTGATATTGCCGAATTTCTACCATGTTGCATATATGTCATTGGTTGATAGTAACACTAAATCATTGTGAGATGACGCCAAATTGAGGAGACTGCAAGAAGAAAAAATGCTGCGCCCGCCCAAAACAAAAATTAGAATGAGATTGCGAGGACGAAGTAATTGTGATGAGCGCGGGATTATGACAACTAATTTTGATACTTTTCAAATCGTTGCTCTATCGACAACATAAATAAGAAACCTTTATAAAAGTAGTTTATAGTAAGTAGTTCATGAATAAACGGAACACAGCGCTCTGTACTTATTTTTGAGATCTACATTTTATTTACCTATGTTTTACATACAATAAATACTTTGACTTTGACGAATGCATTTTAGTTACTAACAACAAATAATTCTAATACTTGCCTACATTCTACAGAGAATACTTCCTAGAAACATTCCGTGCGGACTACATGAACTTAGAAGTACGTTTAGCGTCGTACGTACAAGTCATGAAGTGCCCCGATCTCGGTACGCTGAGGAAAATCTTCCATACTCTGCAGGATGAACCTGTTAATCAAGGTGAGAAATTGGTAATTAAATACCTAAGTAGGCTAAATATTTGAATATCATATATTGTATGGCGATCAAATTAAATAGTTAATTTAATAGTTAATGGAAACATTTTATTTTGGATCTTGTGTGACTTTTTGGTGCAATGTATCTGTTTGTTTCCCAAATAGAATAAAAATAATCCCAAATGTTTCCCAAATAGAATAAAAATAAAAAAATGTTTAAAAGATTATATAAGTAGAAAAGCCGAACCTTTACCCAAATACCCAAAAATCGGTTTACTAGACTGTTTGCCTCATATCTAAATTAACTTAATAAGTGGCTTTAGTTCTATCAAACGTTTGTCTATTTTGCTAAAAGAGGGTGTAAATAAGAAAAAAAAATACTTTCCATTTGGCCTTACAATTTTTAATTCCATCATACAACTATATACTACGAATTTTCGTGTAAAATTTTTCTAAGTAAATAAATAATTGTTTTTAAGTAAAAGATATTTATGTAGACCTTTTTTCACATCAATTAATCCTTTTTTCCCAACAGTAACAACATTCGTATGGAGTCATCTCAGGAACCTAGCGGAATCTTCTCTCCCCTCTCGGGTAGAAATACAAGGTCTGCTGTCAGGCAATCAGATACCGCATCTAGAAGATAGTCCAGATTTCAGAATGTACTCCAGGAATTACGAACAGGGCATGTTCTTTGATCAGTATAATGCCGGTGAGTTGTAATTTGTATATTTAAAGAAGTCCGTAAATCGTCTTTATTTATGAGCTCTCAATTTTTGACTATTGACCCTCATTAAATTATCAGAAGTAATAATTTCAGAGGAAACGTTAATTATTGAAATTAAGATTTAGTTTGGATTTATATAATTAGGATTAATGCTATAGGTAAACTGAATATGAAAATTAATAATTATGAAACAAAAGAAATAATTTACTGATACATCGTTCTTTGTTTTATTTATCTATTTCCTCTAAGTCAAATACGTTAATTGCAATAAGGCTAATTCAATGAGTATTTTTCTCATCATTTAAATTGGACCGCAATCGAATAAAATTCCCTGTCTTCTTAACTTGCATATCTCTAAGACAAAATATAAAAACTATTGGTTTTTCAACAGGTGGTAATTACGAAGCGAACGTGGTATTCACTCCAGACTCTTACATACCGCGGTCTCTATCACTCAATCTTACCGTGGACATGTTCGGGGAGTCTATCAACGTTTTTGAGGTAAGTTATGTTTTGCATTTTACCTCCTGTAGCTCTTTCAAAGGAGGTCCTCGTTTTGTTTGAAATATCTGGTGTATGAATTCCAAGACTTGGCACCCACGTGGGATACAATCTGATTGGCCCATGACAGCTTCATGCCTTTTGCCATTCATAAACACAACTTTAGGCTCCCACACCAAACTACTCGACTGATTCAAATAAAATCTTCTACTCAAGTATTCTGGGACATAGACAACTTTTTATCCGGATATCGGGAATTAGTCCCCTCACGAAGCAGGTTGAACGGCTGGCAGAAACCAGATTCCCAATTTATCTATGGGCCTTTGATGCCTGATAATAAAGATGATTTGATTTTGATTTAAATGGCATCTTCAACACAAATTGTCTAAAAAAGACATAGGTTACTTTTATCCGGGTGCAGGAAGTTAAGTACCTTGAGATACGAGTGTAACCGCTGACATATAGGATCCTTAATAAACATGGTAAATTCCAGATGAAAGCCCGCGGCGAAGGTTTCGAGCGCTACTTTGAGCGTTTCTTCGGCAACAACGGTCCACTCAACAAGAACAAACTCACTGAAAAGATAGCCAACTATCGCATCTCCAGGTCTACTAATGAGGCTGATGAAGTTAGGGAGAAAATCGATAATCTCGAGTATAAGAATGAGGCTTTGAAACATAGGTATGGAGTTTTTGGGATCATTATTAATTTACATAAAGAACTAAAGCAAAGTTACAGGCATATTCACAAGTAAATTACAAGAGACAGTCTAGAAAGTCGACAGATATCTCTTTCTTTTCAACCGACTTTCCAAAAAAGAGAAGGTTCTCAATACCTACAGATGTTTTTTATACGAATTTAATGACTAAGCTTTAGCTGCTGCTGACACCAGGACACGGTAGCTCTTTGAAAAGAATGCATATGCAAGACATATAAAAGTATCGAATATTAGCAAGGCATATAATACCTATTTGCGTCTTCAAAATAAAGGAGTAATTAACTTATATTTTTACATCACTGACCCTCGAAAACTTTCTGATACACTTTTCAACCCTTATAACTTAATATTTATTGTATGTCTAGGTTCCCAATGGCTGAACTGGGTATCAAAGTGTTTGGCAACGAGATATCCTACTGGAACGCCGAAGGTGACGAAGAAATTTTGAAGTCTTTGGCCAGATTGAACCCACAACTCAGAGTTTTGGAAATACTTTCTGGGAAGGTAAGTCCGTTCTTGTTTCATGTTGATTGAAGGTATCTAGAGCTAGTCCAGGTGTGCCCCGCATGGGAAGGGCACCGCCGGGTCCTCGTCGAGGCTTTGGGCGGCGGCGACCTCTCGCGTCCGGCCCTGGTTCAGGCCATGGTCCGGAGCGAGAGGGAATGGGATGCCGTCGCCTCCTTCTGCGAAGCGGTCATGCTCGAGAAGGAGGAGGCGGAACGCCAGAGAGTTCGCACCTCTCATCCCGGCCGCCGCGCTGGACCAGGTAGACACCATGGGCGCCGGGTGTCGCGAGATGACTCCCGGCCACCGTAGGCGTGGGTCTGTGGGCGGTGAGTTCGGGTGGCTCATCGTCCCTCTGTCTTCCTAGACGACAGACCCGTGTCGACGGCGCGCGTTGTTCCACGCGCTCCTCAAAGAGACGTCAGCAACCCCAGCGGGGCCCAGCAGGGCCAAGGCCTGCCGGGGCTGCGGGTTGTTCGAAAGAGATACCGCGGCCCTGGTACATAAAAGGCCCATGACGGAACCCGACGGTTTTTAGTCAGTAAGAGTCTGACACTCCCTCTCCGCTGCTAACCCACAGCGGAAGGGGTCATTTGATGATTTTTGACGTCGTTAAAAAAAAAAAAAAAAGGTATCTAGAGCTACAGGTAATGTTTATCTTAACAATATAAACAACACTTACCTAAATTTCGTGCCTTACATATTTCTGAGCGTTGAATTACATAAAAAAGCTAAAGAGCTTGTAACCCTCTTTGCACTGTTAATGTACTTTTTCACGCATAAATGACTGAACCGATTAGAATGTAAATTAACACAGATTTAATAATTTAACAGAGAATTAATATACAAATGGTACCTCGGGGACTGAGATATGCTACTTTTTACCGAGTTTTAGAAGCTTGTTTCCTCTTGACATGGATGACACGGAAAATTACTTCTTGAAACTCAATTCTTGTTCTCTTCATAGGAAATCTCATACAACAAAGCGTCTCTATTCCTGGACACGACATTCTCAGTGCCCACGGGGTCAGGTCTGCCTATGAACATGAACCTCATGGGTACCAGCTATGTCAACACTAAGATGTCGGGTACGGTCATTGATAAATATGCGCAGTCCGGTAATCTGGACTTTGAGGGGAAATTGAGGCCGAGGTAAGTTGGTTTGCCTAATTTTTATTTTGATGTAGATAGGTGATTCTTTTGATTTCGTAAATACTAAAAAGATCAAGACTTTTAAGTTTCTAACTTTGAATTATAACTAAAATTTCAAACCATTATTGTTTTTGTGTAATTGTCGTCCAAAGATAAAATATACCCCTATCTTATGTAATCAAATTATTTCTTTTAGTTTGTAATAGAGACTAGACATCGGAATGTTATATACCTACTTGCATAATCTCTTATTTATTTCCCGTTGGTTATTTTTTCCATCCATTATTCCATTTCACAGTATGTTCCCTCTTCTATGTCCCACTTCCACTCTCTGTATCCCTTTTGTCTCCCTTCCTTTCTGTTTCAAAACCACTTATTTTCAAGGTACTTACCTCTAGTTAAGTCTTAGACAATCTCTTTCAGCCCTCTTGTTTCTCCCTATATCCTTTCATCTATTTTCTTTTCTTATTACAATAAAATGCTTCCAGTGTGGCAGTAAACATAGCAGCGACAATGAGTGTGGACGCAGGAGGGCTCAGTTCAAGCGGTATTCGCGTCAACTGGCGTCTATACACGGCCACCGCAGTGGAAGCCAAGCTGAAGATACGACAATTGGCTCAGTTGAAACTGGATTTAAGTCTGCCTATTGATAAGCAGGAGATTTTTGCTGCTAAGTAAGTATGCTCATAATTACACCATAATACTTTTAGTTGAAAAGCCTTGATAAATAAATAATTTTCTTTTACTCTAACTAAAAATCATGACACGAGTCTTAGGCGCGCTCTCACGGGTTTCCGATAGGGTCAATTATTTATCTGATAGTTAATTCTACTTGCCAGCTAAAGGATGCTAATAATTTCTGCCAGATATTCCTATCCGAGACTTGTGAAACCAAAAATTATAGTTTATCCATCAGATAAGATAAGCCTGATTTACTACCAGACACTTTATCAGTACCATTACTCACCTTACTCTTTTGACTTCAGGTCGGAACTTATAATCTTACACGGCGATAAAGAGCAACAACAACAAGGTTTGAACAAGAATAGGATAGAACAGAATACTTGTAGCTGGTCTACCTTCGACAAGGCTATTGGTATCAAGATGTGTGCTTCTTATCAGGTAAGTGAAATAGATGAACTGCCGGTTTCACTGGGTTTACTCGATTATGGAGAGTGACAGTTATCTACCTAGCCGTTTCCAAACTTTGTTTCGTTTGTTAGAGTTAAAACGTCAGAAAATTAAACTGTAAAATTTTGGCACTGGCCCAAAGTACCAATTACAATGGCAACTAGCCCAAATATAACAATTGAACAACTACCAACTAATCTGAACGACAAATAAACACTCTGAACTGACTTTACATAATTCTCCTCTGAAATGTTGAATTTCGATTAACTGCAACGACTGTCGAAAATGTGACAAATGATAGCCCTCCTTGAACAAAGATTATGAACGTTAACATTTGGTAAAAACATTAAATAAAAATACAGTTTTGTACTCCAAAATTACATTAATAAACTCAACAATATTTCCACATTTCAGTTCCCAAATATGACGAATCTCCGCAACGCCCCATACTTCTTAATGAGTGGTCCTGCGAAATACATCCTCTCTCTAGAGAAGGCAGATCCCACAGCGGACACATACGCCTTCCAGTACAAGTGGGACAAGAACGAGACCAGCAACGTTGTTAGCTTCTCTTTCGATACTCCTGATAGTAAGGTAAAGTAAAGTATATTAATTTAAAGATATACATGTTCGTTGAGCCACTTCTTCTTCCCATCAAAACATAATTATATAAAAATAGATATATACGGATTGAGAAACTGCTCCTGTTTGGGAAGTAGGTCAAAAATTATGAATGGCAATCGATACTCCTCTTACAACTCTTCTCTTTAAACGAAGATTTTTCCGTGTCTGCATAGAAAACTTAAAATGTAATGCTATATAAGTAAAATTATTTCTCGAGAAATAGTTATCCTCATCATCAAACATATTTTAAAACACATAATATGTAACAAGAAAATTAACACCAAAATTCCTTCCACAGGAAAAACGAATGATCAACGCAGTTTTATCGATATCGAACACCTCAAGCACAGCACTATTGACCCTCCAATCAGAGAAAAGCACACTCATAGCTAAAGCTATGTATCGAAACATGCCTTTAGATAAATCTCTTTCGGCTAGTTTGGACGTGGATGGTAGGAAACAGTTCGATACCGTGATGTCGATAAAACGACATGATATTAAATACGGGTTTGTGTGGATACCACATGCCTATTGGGTCGTCGATAATGAGAGGGTTGCTGAACTTTCTGGTGAGTTTATATTATTTATTAATTTGACTATATTGGCCCACTGCTGGAAAAATACCTCCCCATCTCACTTTTACACTTCCCGATCCTTTTATTGAGCCCACCAAGAAGAAAGTTGTCGAAGAACTTTATTTTTAAAGCTATTTTTCTATTTACTCTCAACCTTAAGATGGAGCAAGTGTTACATAAAACTTTTGAGAGAGATAAAGCAATAGTAGCAAAAATGTTAATAGAGTTAAAAAAGAAGTTTCTATAAGAATTAATATAGCCAGCATTAGACCGACCAAGATAGGTCGCTTTCTCTCCAAGTTGATTTTCTTAACGGCAATACTCACTCTGTCAATGAACAACTGAACAATTTTTCACTTTTCCTTAAGTTCTATGACACACTAACAACCTTCATTCACTTCACAGGTGTAATAAAAGTAAAATCCAAAGGCAGCGTTACCCAAAGCGACATAGAAGCCGAATTTCAAACGAAACAGTTAGCCAGCCGCCTATTAGGCTACTACACGATAAACGGACCAACCAACGGAGCTAAACTTCAGTTCGATTATCAATTCTATAAAAGTCCTAAACAAACTATAAAAATAGAAGGGATTTATAGTGAGAGGGCGGGAGCGTTTAGACATGATATGTATGGAGATCTGTCTATGCAGTTTACCGCTTACCCTGGTTATAACTTCTATACTGTTTTGAAGAATGTTGTAAGTATATATTTTATTTTTTTAAGGATGTGTATGTGGATGGGACATCCCCACATTTACTTCAACTGAAATAGTCATGTCATTAAATTATAGTTATTTGTTTATTGGGTTGTGATAACTACTTTCAGTACTTATTACTTATCTTGTAAAACCAGTACCTATCTATACATACTTCATTTTTAAATACATTCTTTTTAGAGTTTATCCCGTCTTGTGACGGGGTCCGCTTTCCGTATCTTCTTCTTCCACTTCGCCCTATCCAGGACATCTTCTTCTATGAGTTCGCAGATTTCCATGTCTTTCTTTACATGTTTTATATACTTTACATATCCATATCTATCTTCTTTAATTTCCCAGAAAACCCAATCCCACGTGGACATAGGCTTCAATGTCAGCGCATCCCGGGAAAATAGAGACGATCCCGCATTCACGTTCGCGTTCACCCGCGCGGATCGTCTGACCGGCATGAAGTTAGACACGCGACTGACGTTGCAGCGACCACGGCTCATTGATATGAGGTTCCAGTTTGAAGGGGTGAGTATTAAAATATAATAATCCAGTTAAAAGGGGTTAAAGTAATTTCCCAAAAGGTGATGGTATAAATAACCAGTTTAATGACACCTCTCGTTCACCCGCGCGGATCGTCTGACCGGCATGAAGTTAGACACGCGGCTGACGTTGCAGCGACCGCGGCTTATAGATATGAGGTTCCAGTTTGAAGGGGTGAATGGGTAAAATTAATGACTTTTCTTTGTGTTTTTCTGGGGTTTTAGCCAAAGAAAACCTCTCCGCTTGAAAAGTACCAGCTTAATAATACTATGTTATTAAGGTGGTATTTTTTAACTTATATTATAAAAGCGAAAGTTTGTATGTGGATGTTTTTTTTATATATATACGCACAAGTTTAGCTGTTTTTTTTGGTCATGATTTTATGATATAACGGCTGAACCGATCTTGATTAAACTTTTATCAGTGTACCAAGTCAATCCACGGCAAAATTTCATTTGTTATATCATTTCAGTTGATCACATAGTTTATGTACCCATTGCTTTAATCAGCCCCTTCATTCCATACCAACAGATCGGCCCAAAATACACAGCGGTGGCCCTTCTGAACTTCAACCCTAAATCTCGCGAGATCCTAGTGTCGGGCTACCTGTTCTTCCCTCCTGGCACACAGTTGTATCTCGACGCCGAACTCAACATGACTCTGCCGACGTTACACCCTTGTGTCATTAAGACGAAGGTGCATGAGAAAATGCCCAATGATTATCAGGTAAGTGATTCTTGTATTACCTAGGGAAAACAAAGTTAAAAGAACAATTTGAGCCTTTGATTTAGTATAGGAATTTCCACTGAGTGTCTGAAATGAGTGGTTGACTGTTTTTCTATATCTCAAAAAGACAAGTGCCTAGACTATTCTCAGACTTCTTTAGAACAGGCACAGATACATAAGAATATGCTGCGCCGACCCCACATAAAATTGTGATAAAAATATATTAATTCAGGAGAAGAAAGAAATAAGAAAGATCCTAAATTAAATGCCTTTGCAATAAATAAGACATTGTAAGAAGTAAAAGTGGTTATATTTCTTAGCCCGAATTTTAACCTGAAGTAGAATAGTTGTAAAATAAACTACCCATCTCCTCTCTATAGACAAAATCCAAAACCTCTTTTAACACCAAACTCCTTTGTAGGTAAACGCAGCAGGCGTTTGGTTCACGGGCGTAGACTTTAACATTGATGCTTCATACCAAGATCAATCCAAGACCAATATGGCTTCTCATCACCTAAAAGCTTTGATAAGCAGCACACACTTCAAGAATATCGCCATGGATGGACGGTTTACACAGGATAATAGGCAGATTACTTTTATTGGGCAGGTAAGATAATATAATATACTAACTCGGATTTATATAAGGAAATGCCTTAATTAATCTTTTTAGACAATATCTTTAATTATCTGGAGCCATGTGGCATGGGGATGAAGGATAACTTTAATTGATCAGGTAACGGCTAAAACTCTATTCTAAAATCACCTATACACCTCATTTCCAAATTTCATCTCAATCAGTTCAGCCGTTTTACCGTGATAGAGCAAATAAGGTAGAAAATCCAGCAAACTCCTTAAATGCCAAAACGCCCCTCTGGGCTGACCCTTGGACACTCAAAACTTCAACAGAAGATTATCATAATGTATTTATGTACTAACTTCCGCAAAATTTTGGAAACTACTCCACGCGCCACGATAAATAGGCTAACACTCAAATATTTTTTAAAACTGGTTCAGCTTTATAATCTAAGTGTAATCTATTACTGCTGGGCGTGTTATATAACTCTTTATTATTTTCCCAGGGAGAATACAACGATGACCACTACAGAACTTTAATACGCTACATACTACTTTCGGAACAAAACTTCACCACGTATGTGGAAGTAGATGTCGGCGGGAAAGCGTACAGTGTGAACCTTAATGCGGATCTTAGTAACAATACTAACCTTAATATGGATATACATTTTGATCAGTAAGTATAAACTATTGTTATTTGACTGAAGAAAATATGTAATAATTGAAGCTTTAGAGATAAATATTATTAATGAAATAACGATTCTGGCTGGTGACTTGGGAACAGGGCAGGAAGATGATGATGAACGATTCTGGTTGGTATTAAAATCTAAGCTAAATGATTTATTTGCTGACCCATAAATCTCTTGTACTTTACTACGCAGGATTTTCATCAAACTTTATCATACCATAATGTACCTGAAAGTAAAGTCTCCTAATAATAAAGAATCGGCAATTACTGAATTTTCATGACGAAACTGAAAAAATTGCCATTGCATACATTACTTTGGTATAGCCATAAAGTAAATAACCACTAGAGAGCGCACTCGCCAATTTCTTCTAAGAACACGACTCACCACTGCGGGCGGGGGGACGCGGCATAATCCGCGGCTACTATTGGTCAGTTCACGGTCGCTACTAAAGGATCGTACTGATCGTAGCCTTATAGTACGCGCAAAATCACTAACTTTTGGCGAGCGTCGGGGCACTGTATGCGCAGTCAACTGGTTTTATAGTCTTTGGGTATAGCACTTACAAGCCCCATAGGGCTGCAAGTACATAAGTTCCGTATCACCAAATCACTTTTTAACGCACTGCAATTACAACCTTACCTACAAACATTTACAACTAAAAACACCCTCCCTCAGACTTCGCGACCTCCACTTTTCCTACCAACGCTGGGTGACAGCGCGTCAGAAGCGACTAAGTGTTGCCTTCAACTGGGACGCGAACCGGGACCCTTCGCAGAAAGTCAGCGTAGATGTGCAGTTGGACAATAAGGGGACCTGGCACCATGGTGGACATGTGTCCTTGTATTACCCGGGGAGAATGGTCAATGGGGAGTTCGAGTTTCTGTTGAGAGGTAAGTGTGAATGGGTTATAGAGGTCCAGAAAAGAAGATATATCGATGGGTTTAGACAGTCCAAGTCTGAAACTATCTGCAGCTCTGCCTAAAAGAGATGTAGTACTTTTTAGATTTTCTACTTCTAAAAGGCAGATAAAAGGGAACTTGTACAAACAACTTATTTGCTCCACAAACGCACCTCAGTAACTTTATTCGCAGACATAACCCATCTAAAGGTTTATTTGCCTGATCATAAATAGCCGTAATAATTAAATAGAAGATAATTTTTCCACTGGAAATTCTTAAGAATAGGTACCTTTTAATCAAACAGTTTAACTCCTAATGTTTCAAAACAAGTCAAAACACACCTCCTTTTGAAGTCGGTAAAATCTAATTATATTTCCAGATTGGTTCTGCCAATGGCACGTCCGAATGGGTTGGTCGAGCGAGTCCAACATACTATGGCGCGTCAAGATGTACTCAGAAGCACATAACGAGACTGTCTACGCTTTGCTGTCTAGTATGAACACGCCTTTCGCTGGTTGGAAGGATACCAGCTTTAATGTCATGTGAGTTTTGATATCGAGTCAAAAAAGTACCCACTGCCACTACCATATTTTTTAAATCAAAGGGGATTGAAATGTGTAGCCCACAAAACGAGAGCTAGTTAAAAAAAAATGTGGTTTTGATACAATACATACAATGTGTCCCGAGGATAAGTGACCGCCCGAAATTTTTTGAATATTTGTACAAAATTAAGGATAATTTCATTTATATTTTTGAAAAAAATCATTAAAAAATTTTTATTGTCAGGCCTGTTAATAACAGGCTTTGCTCTCTTTTTTCAAATTTCAACTGACTGTATTTTTGCATTTGTTTGAAATAGCAACAAACATTGTTGTGAGCTATTGTAGGAAATATCATGTAGTTTATTAATAAATTAAAAGAAAGTGATATTAAGGGGGCATTTATTGGACTTATTTTGAAAAAACTGAAAAAAAGGCGTTATTTTCTTTGAATTTTTATTTTCTTTTTTTTCTAATAAATGTTTTATTACATTTTTGTTATGTTTGATAATTTTAATTGATAAACTATGATGTCGGCTAGTCAATAAAGAAAAAAGAATTTAAAAAGATGTAAAAACTTAGGAAATATCTTAAAAAAACTGCAGCACGTCACAGTATTTACTAAAAATCATTAAAAAAAAACCAAAGGCGGTAAGTCCCAAATATAAAGGAAATTATCCTTAATTTTGTACAAACATTCAAAAAATTTCGGGCGGTCACTTATCCCCGGGACACATTGTATAAGGGAATAGCGTAACAGTTATCTTTTGGTACCTATTCGGATTGCAAGATTTTTGCAGTCACATGCGCTAGCGCATACGCAGGTTTAAATTCGAAAAAGCAACGACAGCTATTTAATCAACGGTCGATCTTTCAATCGCCAGATAACTTTTGTCTGAAGAATGTTTGAAGTTTTAACAGATTTTGTATAAAAAAATATGTCAAACCGCGATATTTATTCCTCAGGTGGAAGTTTACTGATGATTAAAAATCGTCATTAAATTAACTACAAAATCTTACTAATACTGCAGCTAAAATTTCGTCCACCAGGTGGCGTTACCACGACAATCTTCAAGCACTAAACGGCAGTATGAACTGGCAAGAAGACTACCTAGCATTCAGTCTACTCGCCGACTACTTGTTCAAGACCAATGAGTTCTACGGCGAAATCAATGCGGTTGTCAACTCGACTATACCGACTTTACCTAAGGCGGCTGCTATAGCCAAACATAGGGTCGTTTGGAAGAAAAGTGCTGACACTCTGCTGAGTTTTCAGGTAAGATTAGTCTTATGTTGTAAGTTATAAGGTTGAAATTACAGTGGCAGTGTTGATTCTCGAATATGCAAGAGGAAGCATAAGTCCACAACTTTCTAATTCAGCTTTGTTTTACATCTGGAATACACTGAAGGTAGGTCATAACTAAGATATTGATAAAAGGGAAATTCGATGTTACTTTGGGTGTCTAGATGACGCTCTCTTCCTTTTTGTTTGGATTTTATCGTCACAGAACATTGAGCGAGTCGCTCTGCCGAAACCAGCTTAGGTATCAGAGGGTAAAATAGGTGGGGGAAGAGGGCCACATGTAAGTGCTTACTCGGAATTTAGTTACCTACGGACCGCCATCCATTGAGCTTCGTGAGAACTTAATACTATCTTTTAGCTCATGTTTACAGCCCCACTTATTGATTCTATCAATTATATTACTCAAAGCTGAATTTAAATGAACATATTTTGCATCAGTCCTACCCTGGCGACCTAAAGGTAAGTACTCAAGAATAAAATAAATGAAAAAAAAAACTGAATACCTAATGTGTTTTATTTTTAAATCAGCTAAATTTCTAGAACAGATTACCCATCTTATACTGTCCCACATAAACCCATATAATGTTTCATTCATGTAGACTTTTGATCAACCATACCTTTCCTTTTCAATTTATTAATTACCTCTTAGCAACTATACAAGAATCGCCTTTCTATAGCGTTAAGTTTAATTTTGAATTACTTATCAATAACAAGCCAAACATACGTAGAATTACATAGCCTGTTTACAGCAACTATTTTCATTTCAATATTTATTTCTTAAATAGATCAGACAATGACACAAGCGTCTATATGTTTACATTTACCTGTTTACATGAAATCAGTTTAGTGATTTCAGGGTTTATATCAATCTTTATATTATTCCTTATTAAATACTAACATTTACAGTACTTCACTTATCACTTCTAGAAACATCCATTATCCACATAAGTACATGTATCTAAACATATTTGGCAATATTATACAGACCTTATCAATTAGCATACCAATATAGTTTCTTATAATGTAACAATATTACATTTTATATGCTAAAGTAAGTTGAGATAAACATGACCAAATATATTAATGGTACATAACTTGCTTAACTATACCTATAGGAAATCTATTGTGTTGTGCATATCTGCGCTCTGACATACATGTTTATTTGAAACTAGTTGACCCGGCGAACTTCGTACCGCCTAATTATTGGGCATATTTAGTAAGTCACAAACACACGACACAATACTTTTTTTAATTTTTCTTTATTTGCTCACCGTTTAGACCTACCCTGGACTACGATAAACATTTTAAAACCAAAATCAGCTCAATCGGCCCAGCCGTTCTCGAGTTTTAATCAGACTAACGAATGACAATTCATTTTTATTTATATTGATTATTTGAAATGTTTGATTTGTGTTTAAGTAGAAATTGCAAAGAAGCTTGCGTGATACCAATCTTGATCATTTTGGCGATACTTCAAGCTTGCGTCTAATTATGTATTTACCGACATTCCAACGAGTTATTCTCAGAATTGTTATTTTTGGTTTTACTTTTCCGAATCAATTTTGGTGCAATGAAATGCTATTTAGAGCCAATCAATGCAGAATCATTCCTATTTAATCTACGTGATTACATCTATTGTCAATTGGCCGAGATGCATTTCTCCAAGATGCAACTTACAATGTATAAACCAGAAACAAGTTTCTTGACAAGATGTTACACAGCTCTTTGACTATATCATTAAAGAAGCAACATTAAATCATGAATACACACATCTTTAATCGTAGCAACAACATACAATTTTGTTTAACAAACACTACATAACCTAAAGTGTACTCCATCACTCACTTCACTTTTTTAGCTTTCTCTAATTCTGCTGTGAAGAAACACAGCAGACTTAGGGAAAACTAAACATGTCGCATCAAGAGGCCACTTCGTCGTTTGTCGACTCGAACTCCAGCTTGACGTCATCGTTCAACCCGTCGACATCAACCTCGTTTTCGGAAGCATTCAACATGTTCAAAGTAACTTGACGAACGGGAATACTGGCGTCCTCAAACGCTTTCTTCTTCAGCGTAGTGCGTATTTGGTTCACAGTTCTACCTTTGATATGCTGGCTTAAGTTGTTCAAGTCTATGGCGAATCGATGCACGCAAGATCTAAGCATTTCTATCTCGTCGTCCGTCCACTTTCCGCCGGGCTGCGCATCCCCCATAGGGTGCAGTAACTTCGTCATTTCAGCAAGCTTGTTAAACGCGGTTCCGGCTTCACGGAATATTTCGCTTACTTTTGCGGCGGAGTTATTCATTGTTGGATGCTAAAACTTATGCAATCCGATGGAAAATTACTATAGCTGAATGGTCCAGCTATTTAACGTGGATTAATGCTTGTTTTATTAATTTTATTTCGATTCGACGGCAACGAAACAAACTACCTCCAAATATTTTTCTCAACTGACATTAGCGGGCGTGACGTTTGTCGTTAGTGTCAGTTGTCAATGTCATAAGTGTCAAAAATACTGAGCGCGTTCCAGATACTTGTTTTGAAAATGTTAAATATTTAAAACAAAACTTATTCGTGTTTTATTGTAGTCTTTAAAAATCGTGTAATGTTTTATTTCTTTAAATAATCGAGTTCCTTTCTTTTGTTTATATATTATGCATAACTTACTGCAATGAAACAATGTGAAATATTTTTATTTACAGTACAACGAAGATGGTCTTCTAATGATCAACTCATCATGGACTCTAGAGAGAGGACAAAAGGAGAACAACATTACGGGCAGAGTAAAACTCCTGACACCTTTCCCTGTAAGTATCTTTCTTGCGTTTGTACCTTAACACAGCCTTATTTAATAAAAATAAATCTTATCTTGCAAGTTGCCAATAATGCAAAATTACTTTACAGGGCTACAGACAAGGATTCCTCCGGACGGAATTCGTGTTGGGCCACAAACGAGACATTCATGGCATCACCTACCTTGACCTTGAAGAGAAAGTGCTCAAGATTTATGTCAATGGTAAGTTCAATACATTAAGAAAAAAATATAATATATAGAAAGAATATATCTTCCTCTACAACTACAACTAAAGCGAAAAAAATTACAATTTTTTTTGGACTGGCGATACAGTCGCAGTATTAGCAATATTTAAAGTCAATTTTAACCGACTTTGCCCTATATAATTACAGCTTTAAATCTGTTCTAGTCCTTAATCTTTTTCTTATCATTCAGGCCATATGCGTCGTATTACAAACTGCATGTTAGTGGTGAACGTAACGAGTCCAATGGTGGAGTTCCCGCAAATGACGGCGCGCTTCGGCTTCGTAGAGGCTGATAGACATCTTGTCGCTATGGTGGTCACTACTAATTCTACTACTGGTAAGTACAGCCGTCTTTGATATTCAACCTTATCAATTTGGGTATAGTTACCGGCACGAATCTTGAGCTCTGACCTACATCTGCGCAGAAGTGATTTATTAGCAAAGAACCAATCCCGAGTGACGGCTATGACGCGATGCACTGCGGGCCAATGACCGCTTTAGCCCGCCCCCGCGCCTCACTTCATACCACAAAAGGGACCCAATAAATTACTTCTGCGAAGGTGAAGGTCAGAGCTCAAGATTCGTGCCGATAACTATATAAGATTGAAATTGATCATACCCATACCAATATAAGATCAAAATAATATTCGATAATTAAGTTGGTTGTGGAACCTTCTTTTATTATGGTTTGAAATTGATGCTAGTAGTTCAAAAAGCTTTTGGCCAGTTTGACCCTGAAAGAACTCGACTCTAAAAGTAATCTCGAGAAGAAGTGTGAGATAGGAAAATAGAGAGAACGTTAATGTTAATCGCGGAAAATTAATATTGCTAATTAATTAATAATACTGGCTGTAAAATTTAATATGTTAAGTTGATATCCATTTTTTTATTTTTAGGTATCGAAGTGCTTCTAAAGCTGGTGACATTGCAAGACTTCCATGTATTCGGACACGTTGCATTACCGATACAGTACCTGAACAGAGCTATGATCATTGCCAAACGAGCGCCTGAAGAGGTATTTATACTCATGTATAACTTAATAACTAATTAAAATTGCAAAAATAAAAGAAACATACTTTATTTACAGCCTACAAAAGTAATATAAATTTTGTTACATAAAAAATCAGAAGTTAAAAATGGGAATTTAAGACTGTTTTGATCTTACTAGCCACAAATGCTGATTCTCGGATCATTCGGTATTTCTCGATTCTCATATCTAGAAGTTTTCCAACAATTGTGTTCATCTAAACTTAGTTCAATTACTGACTACCTACAATATTTTCCAGTTGGACTTCAGAGTAGGTTGGGGTAAAATGGACTTCGGTTTCACCGGCATCTGGCACTGGCGGTCACCCATTAACTTTGTGTACTTGTACAAGCTTTACACGCCGCTCGAAGGATTCGAAGAGAACGGACTTGTGTTGAAGAATGTCTATGGTGATGGACTTGATACGGAAGTTTCTATGAGACTGTCTACACATAAGGTATGGTGAAATTTTGTATTATTCGAAGTTGAACTTTAAGGACATGACAAATAAGATTTATTTTAGATTGTTGGTTGCTGTAAACTGTGCTGTAAATTTAACTTTATGTACTCATGAGAGAAAATGTTTATGATTATTTTACTATATATAACTCTTTTTTTCCCATTTTTTTCAATCTATTTTAGATGATTTCATTGTCTGGTAATAAACCATGACCACCATTATTCTATCTAAACAGTTTTTTTGTTAAATTGGACATCCTAATTCAATTCAAATAATGCATTCCCAAACATATTTTTTTGTAATTTTCACAGTTCGGCATAGCAATTCTCCTAAAGGACAACGGTAAAGGTCTTCTAGACGTACTTAAGGACCGATTCCAACACGACTCGCAAGTGGGCTCCGATATGTTCATAGAGAACTTCGACACTAGAGCACGGGTCGTGCTCGATACTTTGTATTATCCTACCATCACGTTCAATTCGCATCTTATGAAGGTTAGTACTTTTTAATATATTTTTTAGATTTTTTTGTACCTAAGGTTAGGTTAGGTCAGCGGGGCCAAGCATGGCCAAGGCCTGCCGGGGCTAAGAGATTGTTCGAAAGAATTACCGCGGCCCTGGTACATAAAAGGCCTACGAAGGAACATTATGGGTTTTAGTCAGTAAGATTCTGACACTCCATCACCGCTGCTAACCCACAGCGGTAGGAGTCGTTTGATGATTTCGCATCAGAAAAAAGGTTAGGTTAGTTCCAACACGACTCGCAAGTTGGTTCCGATATGTTCATAGAGAACTTCGACACTAGAGCACGGGTCGTGCTGGATACCTTGTAGGTATTATCCTACCATCACGTCCAATTCGCATCTTATGAAGGTTCGTAAAACCTCTTTTGTTTTTTTGAAAAGGTAATTTTCAAGGATCACATTGGCATACATTACATTGAGTGGGTACTAATTTGATTGAACTAGGTACCATTGAAGGTGTTTCAGGAACCAAGGAATTTTGTAGAAGTACATTTTTGGTAGTTGATTTATTTATTTCTCAACATATTTAATTTTTTTTAAATATTAAATTCAAAAATTAAAAAAACATATAGTACCTTATTATTATAGTTGTGGTTAAAGAAAGAAAGGATTACCCTATGGTAATGACCCATATTCAATTTCTGGCTGCAGATATTTTTTGAATGAACTCCTCAAATGGCAATACCTATCTTCAAAATTGAACGTTGACTTTCATGATTTAAGACAGATAGTTTTTGTAATCTGAATATTTTTTTTACAGTTCGTGGGTCCAGATGAAGAAGACATAATGGAAGTAAACGCTACACTACACTTGCCTGACAAACCGCCCATCGTGTTAACTGATGTCTTTATTTTAGAGGTCAGTATTCACATTATGTAATAAAATATGTATTAAAAAAACTGTTGAAATCAACCTCTATATAATTTCAAAGTCACTTTATAAATCAACATAAGTGCTTAATCAAATCGTAAAATATATTTTTGTTAAAAAAATATATAATTGCTATCGTTAAACGAAAGTCATTCAACCGATACTTAGTTTTAATTTGCACCATTTAAAAAAAACCTGTCGCTATTAACCGATTTTTGTTCTGGCAATACACAGTACTTACTTTCAAACTACACCATTAAAAAAAACAATATATTACTACTAGCTTATTCTTCTTGTCCTGTTCCCAAGTTATTTAGGGTCTTTGCAATATGTTTCTTTCTTCTATTTACTATATCAACCGAATATTTATTACTTTTTCAGCAATACACAGTGATGAGAAACACCCTTAACTTGGTGACTCCATTCCAAGCGGTGAAGGAATTAAAGTCTGTGTACACAGTCGATATTATACTGGGAGAGAAGATCAATGTTACCTGTCTTGTGCTGTTGTATAACGGGACTTATTGGCATGAGGTGAGTTTATTAGGAAATAATCCATCATATTACTAAAATTTTTATTAGACTTTTTGATCGCAAATTTACTTATGCTAGACTATCTATAGTCACAAACTCATAATATTTAGAAATAATATTTTCTGTCCACTTCTTTTTTTTTATTAGTCTTTTTACGGCCTTTTTTTACCTAAAAATAAGCAAATTCCTTCTCCATGTGAGAGGAGGCCTGTGCCCAGCTGCAGTAGGACGATAAAAAGGCTGTAACAACAAAGGCAAATTCGTCAAACATATAGGGCCTTACTACAAAAACTTTAACCGCTGTTTTACACTTGTCTATTAAAATTTTGGCTGCAAAATGAACCATATGTCAACGTCATAATTGGACATTTTTTTAGACAAGGCATAAACTGACGTTTAAAAGTTTTTGTGGTAAGACGGATAATGTTGCGAAATCTAACATAAATCGATATCAATTGTTTTTAACCATAATTTAAATTTATCTTAGCGCAAACTGCCTAAATTACTAAATGTTTTGTAATTTTGACATCATTTCTTTTATTAATAAATAATGTCGGGACACCGTTACATACACGGTCGGTTAGCCCCATGGTAAGTTATTAATTAACTTGTGTTATGGGTGCTGACACAACTGATAAACTACATATAGCTACATGTATACATATTATAACACCCAGACCACGGCCAACAAGCATGCTGCATCACACAAATGTCGACCGAACCGGGAATCGAACCCGTCCGAAGCAGTCCGGCATGGTGACCATTGCGCCATCGAGGTCGTCGTTTTTATCTTTTTATTCTTAATTTTGAATAATTTTACAGATATCCAACAAAATATTCTACGAGTACGAATGTGGGGAAGACGACACGTACCAATCATACGTCGCGTCCGTCGGCATCGCCACGCCCCTCACAGTGTTGCCAGCATTAGAAGCGAGAGTTGCCGCTAGATTAGAGGACGCACTGTGGAAAATGACGGCCGATATCGCCATGCCGGCGTTTACTATCACCGCTTTGGCCAGTTTAGAGGTAAGTTTATTTAGTAATAATAAGAATTACGGCAATTTTTCGTCAATGGGCTTCATTGATAAAATACAAAAAAAATATTCGTCAAAAAAGAATACAAAACAGTTTTGACGGTGACCTTCAAACTGGGCGATGGTTTGTATATTGAGGATTAAAGTTGCAGCAATGTGCTTGTGTATCTGTGTGTGTATGTGGATGTGTGTGTGTATGTATGGATGGCAAGTAAAGTATTCTACGAGTAGTGTATGTTAGTGGTATAGCCACGCCCCTCACAGTGTTGAGAACATGAGAGGATGCACTGTGGAAAATGACGGCCGATATCGCCATGCCGGCGTTTACTATCACTGCTTTAGCCAGTTTAGAGGTAAGTTTAAATTAGTTGCAAAGGCATTTTGGTGTGACTTAACCAAAGCAAAAATTGCTATGATGCATTGTTGTGTCTTTTATGCTATGATTATTTTTGGTTTTATGAAAGATATACTTTAATTTTTTTATACGGAGCTACCTACTATCAACCAAAGTAAGTATGTCCCTCGTTAAGCATAATAAGGATAGCATAATAAGATAATCAAATACAATAAGGTCGAAAATCGGCCTGCACTGTAAAAAAATGATAGAAACACATAAAATTTCGTCTTTCAAGTTTTCATAGCTGAAACGGGTAATTATACTACGATACAGAAGCGAAAGAAAATTTACCGATTAACCTTCCTACACTGTTATGATAATTAAAACGAGTATTTTTCCCAACAGCTAGACGACCCGTTCGTGGAAACATCGGGTAGTCTGAACTTAACATCGGCGTACTTAGAGGACTACTTCATCAAGATGCAGTTCAAGAAAGATTTCTCTGATGTCGAGAATGTTGTGGGCGGCGGTATACAAATACAGCAGGGTGAACAGAATAATTATGTGAGTATTGGGTCCTATTTAAATTGTTTAATTTATTTATTTATGTACTTTATGGGTATAACATGATCCATGAAAAACCTGGGACTAAGATGTTGGGTGGCAAAAGAGTTTAAGATTTGAACGTTATAAATGTTTATTTTTTATTTCTCAAAAATAAAACCTGTAAATAAAATTAAAACAAAATAAAAAATGCCGTCTATCTGTGGATTTCTATAACCTACATACTTATATCCCTTACTAATAGATAGACAATTGAAATCCACTATTCAGTATCGTCTGTGGACGTTAAAGTAATTTAAAACAACAAGGCAAAAAGTATATAAAAGAAGTGTCAACAAACAACCTATAATAGCGCTATAATAACGGCATCAACCTATTGTTATCCTACGAGTATTACTCAGAAAATACAACTCCTCCTTACAACTTATATCTTTCTCTCCCAGCTATTCGCGGACGTAGTATGGCGTCCAGCCCCACACCGTCACATTCGCTTCAAGTCCCGCGGAGCACTCGCGCCCGTACTATCACCCGCTGAACTCAACTTGTTATATAGCGAAGATATATCTAGAACATTGTCAGTGGACTTCAACAGCGAGACCTACTTCTATACGCTGAAGGCAGATCAGACGCAGACTTCTGTTAGCGCCACTTTGAGCAGTCCGCATGAAGGGTTCAGGTATCATATTATACATAATCTTGGTATCAGGTTGCTCGGGTCGCTGTGTTGAGGAGTATCAAGTTGCTCAGGTAACTGGTTTGAGAAGGTCAGATATGCAGTCGCTCTGTGTAAAACACAGGTACTCAACTGCATCAGGCTAGACTGGAAGCTGACCCAAATATAGTTGGGAAAAAAGCTTGGCAGATGGAGTATATAAGTCTGGATTCCAGTACAAGAAAGGGTAATTTCTCTTATGGGTCTATATCTCGGTACTGTCTTGCCGAACTCAGCTTGTTATACAGCGAAGATATATCTAGAACATTGTCGGTGGACTTCAACAGCGAGACCTACTTCTATACGCTGAAGGCAGATCAGACGCAGACCTCTGTTAGCGCCACTTTGAGCAGCCCGCATGAAGGGTTCAGGTACTTTTATCAGTTTTAAGTATTCAAATATAATTTAGGTATCAGGTGTCTGAGTTGAGGAGGTCGGATAAGTAGTCTTCTATATAAAACACAGGTACTCATACGTTCAAACATAAGTTCTTTATGTTTCTGTATGTCTGGCAGTGGAATCATCTTTTCAAGTAACTAGACATAAATGTTTCAGCACATAATGTTTATAATTTTTTTTTAATAGTTATCATTGTTTGTAAGACTCCTGTAACTGATTCATATAAAACAAACCATTCGTTGCCCTTGGGGATTGCAGTTTTTTTTTAAATAAGGTTCACATAATAAACGTCAAAGTTACCGCCCTGAAACAAAACAAACGGTTTCGAACGGTGAAAAAAAATAACTTAAACATATTTTTGAAAGCTAAATACCTACCTACCTATAATACATACATGAATTATTTGTTAGTATGTTTGCTTTTATTTTCAGAGCAATAAAAATAATAACCGAGTTTGAAGGCGATGACATTCGAGGCTCTTTTGTGACCGACACTACAGAATATAGCATCAACGGCAAAGTGCTTAACAGGAAACCTCTTGAGGTAAGTTTGCGTCTCTTATTCAAATACTGTTTTAATAATACCACTTGTGTGTTCGTTGTGCTTGGTACTCAGCTGCAGCTGGTTAGACTGAAAGCGGACCCCTATATATTAGGCAAAAGACTAAGTATTGGTTTTTTTTAATGCAAAATACTGCTTTTAGCCATGTTGTAATGTTAATCAAAACAGTATTTTTTTAAATTCTTTTTGTCAAAACATTTTTTTTATTTATTTACAATTTTAAACAAACACACGATAAATCATGAATTTACAAAAGCACAAAATTTATTGCGTACAATTCCGATTTCCTAATTGGAAATAAACATGTGTCTTTGAAATTTTCCATTTAAAAGATACATTTTTATTCCAAACTAGCCGTTTTCCCCGCGGTTTAGACCGCGTCCCGTCTGAGCTACTGCCAGCACCGGGATAAAATATAGCCTATGTTACTCGCAGATAATATAGCTTTCTAATGGTGAAAGAATATTTAAAATCGGTCCAGTGGTTTTTGAGTTTATCCATTACAACCAAACAAACAAACAAACAAAGTTTTCCTCTTTATAATATTAGTATAGATCGATAGGGTTTTGAACGCATAATTTTCTCGCAATAATGAACCCTGATTCCTCTCCACAGATGGCGTTAACCCTAGTGCCCCGAGGCCAGGGCGAGAACGTAGACATTCGCATAAAGTACGAGAGCAGCCCCACAGTGTACGCACTGTCGGCCAACTTTGTGGGACCCGTGTCGGCCACACTACACGCTAGGACCGAAATGGCAGCCAATTTCAGTGATATTAATGTCAAGGTTAGTATTATTTACTGGTACCCAAGTGTATTTTACATAGAAATAAGTATAAAGTACGAAAGCAGCCCCACAGTGTATGCACTGTCGGCCAACTTTGTGTTACCCTTGTCGGCAAAACTACATGTTAAGACTGAAATGGCGACCAACTTCAGTGATATTTATGTTAAGGTCAGTTCCATAAATACATAATTTGAGGTCGAATTGAAAACCCCCTTCTTGTTGGGAAGGTGGTTAAAAAAAATATGCAACAATTCGCTTCTTACAGTCCTTATATTCTTTTTCACTTCTTCATCCAGTTGTATTTTTTTTTGCGACAAACTAATTTTAATATATCAATACTCAATACTATTAGGACGGAGCAAGTCAGTTATGTGGCTTCCAGCCTTTCCCAATATTCAATTTATTTGTAGAACACTTGGAACGGACCCTTTCAAGATAGCTTTTGTCGTGATGTATAAATTAGGACTAGTTTAAAGCGGTATTATTTTGCCTTTATTACAGCTGGACATCCCTCGATCAAAATACAAGGACATATACTTCAAGTCCCGCGTGGACAACTACCCGGGACTGCGGAAAGTGCTCAGTGTTCAGGCCGCCACTCCATTACAGAGAATACGATATGTCAAGGGAGATACTGATTTTGAGTGAGTATTATTACTTTAAAAAATCTAAGGCTGTTACAGCCTTACTTATAAACGTGAATTAAATATAAGTAATACTTAAGGGCCGTTTAAGAAAATTCTTACTTATAAACTTTGTTTAAGCATCTCTTAACTAACATTTAATCACTACTTAAGACTTTAAGTAGTGATTAGTTAAAATGTTGCTTAGAAGGTGATTAGAGATTTTATAAGTAAGGGGGTAAAAGTCTCAAAAAATCCATGAAAGTGTCCCAACAATCCAAGGAGTTGAAACCATCCAAGTGTCCATAGTAATCCAAGATTAAGTATTCCCAAAAATAAAGTAAAAATAAAGTTGTAATACTGTCTATTTCGAATACGATATGCACTTAGAGATCGAATAGTTTTGTAGTTTCTTAATTGATTAACATCTATGCCGTAGTATATATGTACTAGCTGTTGCCCGCGACGTCGTCTGCGTGGGATTAGAATATAGAATTGTCAAAATACTATTTATCTCATAGGTGTATTGTGTGTAGATATATGTATATGTGGCCATTTATCATCATCATCATCCCCCTGCCCTTATCCCAATTTTATTTGAGGTCGTTATTATGTTTTTTCCTTCCATACTCTTCTATCTGCCGTGGTCCCTCATGTGTGACCATTTATATTTAAGTAAATGTAAGAAGTAAAGTTTGTGACGTTGTGAAAAACTTTGGACTAACTATATATGTATTATGTAAGATGTGGAAGTCTATCATCATCTACGTAGTATAAAACAAAGTCGCTTACTCTGTACCGATATCCTTATGTATGCTTAAATCTTTAAAACTATGCAACGGATTAAAGAGGAAAGTTCAAATGTATATATAAACCTGCCTTATATAATATATCCTTACACAAACCTTATAGTATAACATCCATTAAATAGTGGAGAATATTAAGTATCAGCATTGTACCGGTGAGAAGCCGGGACAAGTCGCTACTAAGAAATATATCGTAATTTTTGACTGCAGCTCAAAATACTATATTAAATGATTTACCTCTATGTTTTTATTTTTTCTTCCAGATTTGGCCCTAAGACTGGGTACCTACTGTGTAAATACGCGTTACCTGACATGGAAGGAGAAGGCGATCTTAAATGGAGCTTCTTGCTCGGCGATCTGTTTATAAGGGTGAGTTCATACTTATCTAAGTGGAATATAAACTATTTTCATGCATAACTGAGAAAATTCCAAAATGGCGATGATCTGCGCCTACTAGTTTTTGCAGTTGCAAGTGTTCATTTAGAAGGGAAGTCGTGGTGGCCTAGTGGACAAAGTACCAACCTCTCAAGTATGAGGGCTCGGGTTCGATTCCAGGTCAGGCAAGTACCAATGCAACTTTTCTAAGTTTGTATGTACTTTCTAAGTATATCTTAGACACCATTGACTGTGTTTCGGATGGCACGTAAAACTGTAGGTCCCGGCTGTCATTGAAAATCCTTGGCAGTCGTTAGACAGTTACACTGTAAGGCGACCCCAACATAGTTGGGATAAAGGCTCGGAGAATGACGATATAGTGTTTCATTTAGAAACAATCCCTTTAAAATAGGGTCCCTTAGTTTCCCTTAAAGATTGGGCATTTAGTATCACTAAGGTTTGAGGGGAAAATTGATATTGTTAAACATGTTGCCATGATGTTCAAATGAATGTCATCCGTGGACCCACATGCGAGTAAGATTATGTTATTCTCCAACTAGCTTTCCCTACTTTCCCCTTACTTATTTTCTCCATTCTATTTTCACCAGGCTCTAGGCCACCAACACGTCCAGAACATAGAGAAGAGCGTAGACCTGGACATATACTTCGGCAACAGCACAACTCCTGACATGATGCAGAAGACCGACGCCGGCTTCAAGATGGACCTCGACCACGTGTGGCTGTAAGTTATTATATTATAATATAAAGGGTTTAAGAACATAGAGAAGAGCGTAGACCTGGACATATACTTCGGCAACAGCACAACTCCTGACATGATGCAGAAGACCGACGCCGGCTTCAAGATGGACCTCGACCACGTGTGGCTGTAAGTTATTATATTATAATATAAAGGGTTTAAGAACATAGAGAAGAGCGTAGACCTGGACATATACTTCGGCAACAGCACCACTCCTGACATGATGCAGAAGACCGACGCCGGCTTCAAGATGGACCTCGACCACGTGTGGCTGTAAGTTATTATATTATAATATAAAGGGTTTAAGAACATAGAGAAGAGCGTAGACCTGGACATATACTTCGGCATCAGCACCACTCCTGACATGATGCAGAAGACCGACGCCGGCTTCAAGATGGACCTCGACCACGTGTGGCTGTAAGTACCAGTTAGTTAGTTATAGTAAGACAAAGACCAGCCTACATTTTGACTGGATAAAGACATTGATTGGAGAAATATAACCTCCTTTCTCAATTTGTTGATGATCTCATAGTCTGCGAAGGTGATGTATGACACGTATGTACGAGATGGGGTCATCGGAAAACAGTGTCAGTCTTGTTGTGGGTTAAGACAAAGAGGGATAGATCAGTGCATGTTTCGGATTTCCGTATTTTTTTCTATGTCCGAAGTAATTTTTTTTTTGACGTGCAATCTCTGATACGCAGGATGCAGTTTCTAAATTACAACTATCATTTACCTTAAACGATTCCAAGATTGCTCAAAAAGACTAACTTGTTATATTATTCAGTTTTTACTTGAGATATTCAATTTAAATACCCTCACTTTTTCTGTCCCCAGGATCGGCGCAAACGCCTCATTCGGCATAATAATGAACAAGCGAGTGAACTTAGTAATTAACGCGGTACTACCCAAGCCGAACGTCGATGTTCATACGTTATACATTGACGGTGATATGGGAACGCCAAATGAACCGCTTAAGACTTTAGAAGCAGAGTATAGGACCGATGTTACGAAGATTGTTACTGGTGTTAAGGGGAATGTGAGTATTTATATTTTCGAAATCCTGTAGTATTATTTTTTAAATAAAATAGTACCTACTGGTCCTTGTAATGTATATGTCACCGTAAGATTACAAACATCGTTAGATTACAATCTATGTCGAGAGATTGTAAACTGTCGAATTATTGTGAACCGTAACATCTGATTGCAATTTAACGCATTATTTTTCGCTATATTATAATCTATCGATGAGAAATTGTCAAATTGTCAACTGTCCGAAAGCTCTCCCTGATTGGTCAGTCTTTTTGTAAGATCGACCAATCACGACCAGCCGTTCTGTTCCCATGGAGTTCCCGTATACTTTTATATAACTAATTCTAAAGATATAAGTTATTTTCAACAGGAAATCAATTTATAAACACGAAAACACAGTTGTTTACACAATCGACAACAAACGAAATAAACAAACAAAATGGCGGGAGCGGCGGGGGCACATTACGTTCTACCAATCAGCGCGCAAGATGCATTCCGTTCTACGCCAGTTGACAATTTGACCGCTTTACATTGATAGATTATAATATAGCGAAAAATAATACTTTAAATTGTAATCAGATGTTACGGTTCACAATAATTCGACAGTTTACAATATCTCGAGATAGATTGTAATCCAACGATGTTTGTAATCTTACGGTGACATATACATATCTTAAATCGTCTAAAATGGTTCAGAGGAAAATATCGAAAATACTATTAGCGATCTCTTATTTCTTTCCTGTATCTATGTTTTTTTTTTTTGAGAGAAACGTATTTTTGAATTGAATTTGAAAAATGCATTTGACGCCACTTATATTAGTTCAAAATATTTGAGTAAGCTACTGAATAGTTTTACTACTGCAAAACTGAAAAAAAATTGACTTATTTTGATCATCATTGATTGAACATTAACAACACAAATAACTATTTCGTGGGATTGCCAATACAGGCTCAATAATAATATTATTAACAGTATATCAATTACAGACTAATTATTTCTTTTAGTTAATAAACTACCCCAAATTCCAGTTACTAGAACTACCCGAAAGTTTCGACACGAATTCCACGATAACTTGGACGTCCAGCACTGGCTACAAACATATCGATAACAAAGTTAACTACAAATGGGACATCAATGGCTCGAACCATGTCGATTATACTTTAACTTCGCCTATGTTCGATGACGTACCTACGCTGAAGCTTAAAGGCTCTTATCAAAAGGATTTGGTTCATAAATATCATATTGTCAAGTAAGTATTTACTATTTGATGTATGTAAACTTTGCGCAAAAATCTTAGGGTTGCGCAAAACTTGCGCAAACATAATGTTGAAGTGGGTCATGAAAGGGAACCGGGGTTTCTTTTCTAATCTGAATGAGGGAATTTTAAAACAACAGCTGACTCAAACAAATTACTTTTTATGTACAAATCTTATATCTAAACCGATTTTTCAGGTATTATTATTTTCAGCTATAGTAGCTTACATTTTAGCTAAAAAGAAAACTTTTTTATAATTTCACTTGTTCTGCATTTGTTATTTATTTATTAACATAAAGCATACCAACAGAATATTATCCTGTATATAAAAATATTTTAGGAAATAATACTTTATGTATATTTGTTTATTTTTAGGGGTAACATGCATCACCCAGGCCCCAGTCAGATTGGAGAGATAGACCTAAGATATGGTGGTGTTAAACATACAGACGGACACTTCAACTTTACTACGCCCTTCAAACGGCTGCCTTGGCTCAAGTCTATATTTGATGTAAGTATTTATTTATTCTTTTTATAAATAACGCTTTTATAGAATTATGGAAAAATGGTTCATTACCAGAAACATTGCGGAAATCACTTCTTAAAGACTTAAATAAATTATTGTTGCCAGTTTTCCTCCTTTTTTATTTAAGCGTTTTAAAAGTACATACCATGATATAGCTATATTAGTTCAGAAAAGATGTTGTGTATGACAACTTAAGCAAAAAAAACATCTGTAAGTAACATTTACTATAGTATCAACATTTTTTCTCCACCAGATAAACAACCTAGAAGAACACTCAGACAACAAAGTAGACCTCTTTTGGCCAAACAAAACAGCTTCCATAAACACCACCCATCGCTACCACAAACAAGACAGAGGTTTCACACAAAATGGCGTGATATCCCTTTCTGTTCCACTCAGTCGTCAACATCTTGTAAACACAGAGTATTACTACATACAAGGCGACAAATGGAGTAATGGAAATGCAACTATAGATTTCGACAAAGAAAGATTTGTTAAAGGATCCTTCAATCAGATTTTGACTAAAAGCGCTAGGAATTTGGACCTTGCGACTATGGATATAGAGGTGGAAAATGTTCATACGCCTGTCGGGATTAAGTATATTCATGAGTATGATAATACTGGTAATACGGTGAGTATTGACAATAAACTGTTCAACTGATTGACTATCTTAGTCTTACTTTTTAAATTTGCTTTGAATTGCATGTGAACCTTAACAAAAAAGGCATATCCTTGATCAGTAACAAGAAATAATTCGGACTTTAAGTACTTGGCATTTCGGCACATTTTTTAATGTTCTAGTCACGAATTCAAACGAAATTAAATAAACCAAAAGCTAATCTAATAATTTTTTTCCTTGTTCAGACTATTTTGCTCTGAACTTTAATTGAATTCTTCCATAAACAACTTACCTATATCATCTAAAATTCCCTTCCAAACAAAAATATTTACACGGTTGAATCTAAACCAATTTACTTATCTATAATACCACACATCCAAGGATATCCAAAAATTTACACAACTTTATCTAAACCCATCCACAATTTCTTTCAGGATGTAAAACAAGCAACAGTATTCCACCTTCATAACGCCACAAAATTCAACGTTACCGGCAAACTCGACGTCTACACTTACGATATAGGTAAAAATCTCAAACTGACTGCTATACACGGGAACCGAACTTGGACCTTTGACAATAAGTACGAAGCGGTCGATAAGGAGCTTAAACAGGGGACGAAGATTAAGTGGGCTGACGATGTCTGGTTTAATTATAATTTGCATGTCACTAATATGACTACGGTGAGTTTTTATTTATTTTTTGGATATTTTTGTGTTATCTGTAAATAGTAAAGGCGTATTGTCTAAGCCAGAGTATGTACTGAATCTGTCAATTTACGAACATTTAATAAAATCGTAAATACTCAATCCATGGAAGCTTGTATTGTGATTAATTTTCGTGCCTTGACCAGATGAGAAATCGAAAAAAACAAACTTATGACTACTGATTGTTACTACAAGTACATGCTACACCACCCAATCCAATCTACAGACAACTCTGGCTATATTATTTGTTAATTACAAAGTCATCGATATGGAACATATAAAATCTTTTACCATATTATTTCACCCTAACTGCAAAGTCATCGACACAAAATAATATTATATTACATTTACACTTTCAGGATGAAACTGAATCCCAACAACTAGTAATGAACGTATGGTATCCGCTCCGTACATTCAACCTAATCGCTCAGTACAACTTACAAGACACCCTACTAGATGGTACGGCCAGATTACATTGGAACGTTAAAGAGGAGAATAAGACTGCCGAGTTAAGAGGTCGGTGGGAAAACCCGCCTGTGCCTGAGGGAAATTTGCATCACGTTGATCTGTCGTTGGCACATCCTTCGTTTAGAAAGGTAAGTGTCTTACAAAGTAAATATAGTATATGGACCCTATAGGATATTTAAAAGAGGAAAATAAAACTGCCGAACTAAGTGGTCGGTGGGAAAATCCGTCCCTTCCTATATGTTCAGTGCCTTACTTAACCTTAGGTAGAAAAACCAGACTACTGATCTTAGAAAGGAGAGTGTCTTACAAGTAAATGTGCCCAAAAGACCATATAGGAAGAAAATAAAACTTTTAAACTTTGACTATACATAAAGGACACAATATAAGCGCATAAGCGCACTATATAGGGGTTTCATTAGACCCCTTTCGAAAAAAATTTTACTGCTGAACTTATAGGTGGGAGTTATGTTAGTTATTATACGTCTGTATACCTTACCTTTTTTTATTTTGTCTGACTTAAATCCCATTTTGGAGATATTTTCTCATTTCATCCCAGAATTTCTGGCACTTGATGGAAAAACATACGACGGCGTCACATACACAATTTTACACACTTTTATAACAGATATTTTGTTTCATATTTTAATTACAATGTATTTTCTCTTTCAGGACGTAACACTCAAAGGCCAATACATATCAACTCCATCAGTTATGTCTAACGTTTCCCTAGAATTGCAATACTCAGATTACGAGAACGAATATTTAAAACTAAAATCCATTTTAACTGATAATTCAAATGGACCAGTTAGAGACTACAAATTTGCCCTAACTTGCAAACATCCATCCACGAATTTAGATTTGGATATGAAATCTGATATACATATACATAGTCGCTGGTATTACTTGAATAATTTCTACAGGTTCCAGAAATCGCTTTTCTATGAGAAGTTGAGGCATAATAAGTTTTTAATCGATATGGCTAATAGTGCTATTCAGTATGAGGTAAGTTATTATTACTTAGTAAATTAGTAATTAACCATTTCTTATTTTGAAAACTTCAATTTACCCCATAATTTTCGTTAATGAAATCTGTCTTCTAGTCGAAATCCTGATTTCTAATTTTAATTCTAGTATCATCTTTTAGGTGTTTTTTTTTTTAATTTTTACGTCTCACCATAGACAGGACATAGCGCACTATCTTATTTTTATGATCTACATTTCATTTCTACCTATGTTTCACAAATAATAAATACTTTAAACTAAGAACAGTCACTTTTTAATTCTCAAAAATAAGAGAATGATGAAAAAATTTTAATATTTAACTAATTTTATTTTATTGGGGATCTAGTTGAAAGAAAATTAATCGATTAAAATATTTTCCAAGAATCTTTTCCAAATATTAAAAAAATCAACATTTACAACGAAATCATCAACATTCATTACCACATTTTTTCAACCAACTAAAACCTCCTTTCAGCGAGCAAACGAAACCTACTTCTACAAAGTGAACGGTACTTGGGAACTAGTGTACCCAGAATTCAAGTTAAAGACATTGGTAAATAGACCGACGGGCAACGATACCGGGACTGCTACGCTTTCTATGAAGAATAGATCTTTTATAGCGCATTATAATAGTACTGATGGTAAGTTTGTTATTATTTTCTGTCTACCCTAGTTCCAGTAATTCGTTCTTAAAGTCTGCAATCACCAATACCTCTTGAGTATGCATGATGATGAACGTTCTCATTCCATCTTCGTGTGAGAAGAAGCTTGTGCCCTGCAATGGGACTATATAAAGGTTAATGATGATACCTACCCTGTTTAGTATAATAAAACCCAGTTATTGGATCGTCCGATCACATTTGGTAAGACGGATCAGAACTTCTGATTACATACTACCCGAAATGACAGTCTTGTGTTAAAAACGAGACAGTCATATTTATATTTCTTTAAGCCTCATAAAATAATCCGAATCATATTTATTTATATTTTTTCTGTGATATTTTATTTGTAAACCATTGAGCAGCCACTTTTATTATCCACTTCTCTTCCAGATATCTCATACCACATGATCGGCCAAATCGTAGACACTCGCTACGCCAAATTCGACTCTTGGCGTAACTTCGATGACGTCACAACCGTTGACCTTGCTTCCTATATCCGTTTAAACCACTCCCGATTACTCACCAGCTCTATGAAATGGCGACCAGAAATCTTTAGCGAGGTCAAATCCCAAGCAGTTTATACATTGAAGCTTTTGTATGGCCAAGTTAACGATACCCTTGTAATAATAAAAGAAATGCCTATGGAAGCCCATTTAGCACTCAAAAATATTTGGTCCGATGCCAAACCGAGAATCAGGGACTTTTTAGACGATTTGAACGATTTACATGTAATCAAAGATGATTTGGATGAGTTCGAACGTTTCTTGAACCAGTCTTACAGCCACAACGATTTTTACGTCAAAGATATTGTCGAATTCACTTACTACGTGTTAGACGAAATGGCTATAAGGAACCATTTGGAAAGCTTACCAGGCATAGTTAATGATATGTGGGGTATGATGGGTAATACTAGTCAATCGATAAAGCAAAGTTTGACATACATTGTGGACTCAATTAAAAAGGCGTATGCAAACTTCTTGGAATCCGTGAACAAAGTTTTAGAAGCTGATTTCATGGAGTTAGTATCAGATAGATTAGAAGCAATGATTTTACAATACGATACTTTCATAAGAGATTTACATATGAAGTTCTTGGAGTATTGGGAAGAAACTTGGGTGAATGCGACGAATCGACTTTCGAAATACTGGCATGAAGTCTTGAAGTCGATAGAGCCGTTGTTCTTTAAGGTTTTGCATTATACTGAGTCGTTTGTGTTCACTGTTTGGAAGAGTGTTATGGACTTCTTCTATAATAGGACTCAGGAGTTGACTGATTCGCCTTATTTCAATTATGTATCGACCTTTGGACATGAGATGGATCGGTAAGTGTTTCATTATTATACTTTATTCAAAATTCAAGGTTTTATAACGCAATGGTTGGCAATAGTGGTAGAGATATAAAAGTAAATGATTAAATTGTATCAATTTCTCCTATTATAAAGTCATCGAAGTAAAAAATATTTATATTTAACCTCATCATCCTCCGAGCCTTTTCCCAATCACGTTGGGGTCGGCTTCCAGTCTAACCGGATTCAGCTGAGTACCAGTGCTTTACAAGAAGCGACTGCCTATCTGACCTCCTCAACCCAGTAACCCGGGCAACCCGATACCCCTTGGTTAGACTGGTGTCAGACTTTCTGGCTTCTGACTACCCGTAACGACTGCCAAGGATGTTCACTGACAGCCGGGACCTACAGTTTAACGTGCCATCCGAAACACAGTCAATGGTGTCTAAGATATACTTAGAAAGTACATACAAACTTAGAAAAGTTGCATTGGTACTTGCCTGACCTGGGATCGACCCCGCGCCCTCATACTTGAGGTTGGTCCTTTACCCACTAGGCCACCATTTAACCTCCAAAACTTTTTATTTCCAGCATCTACAAAGACTTAATGAATAACGATTTAATAACAAACATAAAGAAATACAGCAAGAAACTGTTCAACGTAGTCTGGTCTAAGATAGAAAAGTACATACCTTTCAAGGACGAATTCACACAACTGTACGCAGAGTTCAGGAACGCTTGGCAAAACTTCTTGAAGACTAAGCAAGTGGTTTATGTTAGGGAAAAGGTGATTTTGAACTTTATTCTCTTTGTACATAAGGTTGAAATTAGCATGATCTGTGTATGTATGTAATGTTTGTGACAGGCAAGACAGTAAAAGCATTTGTTCGATTCTTAATTTGAATTTGAGCAGCTTGAAGAGACAGTCGTTTGCAAATGGATTTGAACTTTATATGCGGTGTCATACGATTGAAAGTCAACTGTACCAAATGAATGCCAAATGATTTCATACTCTATGTCAATAACGTAAGGTTGTATTTCGAACGGTAGTCTTATGTATTTTATCCCTTGCAGTATGAAGAAGCATACGTTCGTCTTAAATGGTGGTATGATTACTTCTTGATCGGCGAGGCTTTGGAAACTGTTGGAGAGATCCTATACGCCAAACTGACTGATATGTCCAAGACTGCGTTACAGTATGAAGAATTGTAAGTACAGTTGTGTGTCTGTTTCTGATTTACTAATTAATAGGAAAATAGTTCGGCAGTATTGACTAGGCAATACCTGAAACACCTGTATTAAAAATTAAGTTTTAAAGTCTGTTTCTGTTATTATACCTGCACTCCTTAATGTAAAAATGGTATGGTGCAGTATCTAGGTACAATAATTGTGAATCGAAATGATAACAAAAGCCTATACATATATTTTTTCTAAACATTTAATCTTGTTATAAGATGTTAGTTTTAAATGTTTATTTGTCCAAAAGAAGAAGCCTTATTCTTTATACATCGACTACTTTTCCTAACTTCCAGACACCGAACACCAAAAACGAACTTCATATTCGATCCCCGTACGGGAGCGATCCTTCTAGAACAAAAGCTGCCGATGTCGTGGCATGCCTTCAACCGAACACCGGACTTCACTGAAATAGCTGAGTACCGTATGGTCAAAGACTTTATGGACGAATGGCTGACCACGAACAAGAGCATCTGGTCGTTCTATTACGATATTAGACCTTATATGGACTTTGATAATTTGATGCCGCCTTTTGCTGGTAAGTTTTTACTCGACTGCGGGGTGTAAAGGAGGGTAATGTGTGTAGTGTTAGTTAAGGTAGGATAGATTTTATTTTTGTTGAAATCTACACTTAAAGGTAACATTGTAGCATTGTATGCAGCGACAGTTGAAATTTGAAATTAATAGACTTAGTAATTTAGACAGTATCGTACTACAAACGTGGCGAAAAAAAAATATTTTCGGCAATATTTTCAGAAACCGTTTTACATTTCTAAAATGTTTTCTCAAAATTTGATTAGCCGTTCCAAATTCTCAAATATAGTATTTTTATTTAGTTATAGGCACAAGCGAAGTTCATAAACTTTAATTCACTACGCAAACTGAATAAACTGAGCATCTGTAGCTAAGCTAAGTGATAAATTTCTGACACAAAGCAAGAACTATTGACATACAGCAAAGAAAAACCTTTTAATTCGTTTATTTATTTTTCCTCATAATTCCTCAGGCATGGCAATGATGACCGGCCAAGGCACTCTAGTGACATTCGACAAGCGCGTATTCACTATATCTGAAGCGGGTACCTTCCTGCTCAGCAAGGATTATAGACAGGACAACTTCACCGTGCTGATGGAGAGCAACGATCAGGGACGGTATAACTTGATAGTGCTGACTAGAAGGAATTTGGTGCATATCGATCTTTATAATGAGGTAAGTTTTGAGTCATGAAAACTAAAAATCTTTATGGGCTGTATGAAATTATTTGACTGGTTTTTTATATCTCTTTATTTTTATGCCAATAAGTCGTCGTTTATTTACCAAGTCAATATATGTATTGTTTCGTTTACGCTTTTTGTTACGATATATTGTTTCTGTAAAGAAGTAGTATTTATTCCTAACTATGTTCAGCTTAAATAAAACAAATCCAATTTGCGATAATCTGGTCATATAACGTACATCAAACATTTTTTTTTCTTGTGAAAAGTCAGACACTATTTGCATAATTCAATTTCTCTTTTAAACTGACCCTTCTTTCCTCCTTTTATCTGTCCACAGGAAGTATCAATCGGTCGCACAGTTCTAAGCTTGCCTGCTCTAGTAGATGGTCTCATAATAGACAGACAAACAGACACACTCAACGTGCAAGGCTACAACGGACTGGACATACAGTGCAACCTGCTCTTCCATACGTGCAAGCTTGAAGTCTCAGGTATGTGTGTAGTATATAAACCTTACGCCAATAACAATAGGGTTGAGTCTCAAATGGCAGTAGACGGTCATTCTCAACTTCCAAGCTTGAGGAATGGGTTAACAATGTGAACCTTGGGCTTTAGGCAGTTAGGTTGAATATCGAATAGCGATGGGATCTTACAAACCGGGTAAATAGCCAATGTCCAGCTTCGTTCAAGGTTGAGGTCTTAATGTTTGCGACGTCGTCATTAGTGCTTAAGGCCTGCTATTATTTCTTTATGCTGTTTATTCCAGCAGCACTTCTCCGATTCAATTTTTTAGTAGGTTTTGTATATTAAATTCTTGCTCAGTTTTAGCCTTGGGTCATTTCCGCTAAAGACGTATAGTTATCGGCACGAATCTTGAGCTCTGACCTACATCTGCGCAGAAGTGATTTATTAGCAAAGAACCAATCCTGAGTGACGGCTATGACGCGATGCACTGCGGGCCAATCACCGCTTTAGCCCGCCCCCGCGCCTCACTTCATACCACAAAAGGGACCCAATAAATTACTTCTGCGCAGATGTAGGTCAGGGCTCAAGATTCGTGTCGATAACTATATTAAAGTAATTAATCTTTATTCCATAATTCCCCAGGCTGGTACTACGCAACTCTCGGCGGCCTCCTAGGCACATACAACAACGAGCAATACGACGACCTTCTCTTGCCCAACAATACCTTCACCACGTCTATCCCAGCGCTGGGCCACGCCTGGAACATCGTACCCAGCGCTTCCCCAACCACTATAGAGAACAAAGACACGAAGAATGATACGCAGTGCGAGAAGTTCTTCCAGAATAAAGTGTCGCCTTTGCATCCGTGTTTCTCTGTTGTGAGTATGGATAGTTTGATTTATAAAGAACAGTGGTGGATTTACCGTAGTTTTATTAACCCTATGTGCAAATTGTGCACCCTTATGGACTGCTCTTATGTCCTTCCACTATCTTATGTGTTTTTTATGTACACCCCATATATGCTAACTTATGTGCTTCACTATGTAATCACCTTGTGTTGTCCCTTATGCACTCCCTATATACTCCCCTATATAGTACCCCTATGTACTTTTATGTTTCCCTGTCTACTCTTTCTATTCCCTTAATAAACCCCCTCTTGGACTTATTTGTGTACTCTTCCTATATGCTCCTATACTTACGATCATCTTCTCACGTACTCCCCTATATGCTCCCTAGCGTACTCCTTTATATACTGTTTAGTATTTCCCCACTGTCCTTTCCTCCGAACCGTCTTTTTTTAATTTTGACGTTCAAATACTTCTGTTTACCAACCAACTTTAAATGATTTTTTTTTCATTTAAGTTCGTCTAATAACACTCCAAATGTTCATCAGATCCCAGCGGCGTCGTTCTACAGCGAGTGCGTGTCGGGGGGCGCGGCGTGTGCGCTGGCGAGTGCGTACCGCGAGCTGTGTCTGCACCAACACGTGCCGACTCACATGCCTGATCACTGTCTGCAGTATGTATATTGTATATTAAGTTACAGGGACAAATAACACACAACAGGGACAAATAACAAATAACAAACAATACTTTAGTGTACAAATAGGCAATTAAACAAAAAATAATTTGCTCTTTATTTTATTAGTATAGATAACTACTGCTATATACCCATGCTAATGGCTTGATGAACAGGATTAGTTATAAAAAAATATACAATGTGTCCCGGGGATAAGTGACCGCCCGAAATTTTTTGAATATTTGTACAAAATTAAGTATAATTTCCTTTATATTTGGGACTTACCGCCTTTGGTTTTTTTTTAATGATTTTTTTAATTTTTTTAGTAAATACTGTGACGTGCTGCACTTTTTTTAAGATATTTCCTAAGTTTTTACATATTTTTAAATTCTTTTTTCTTAATTGACTAGCCGACATCATAGTTTATCAATTAAAATTATCAAACATAACAAAAATGTAATAAAACATTTATTAGAAAAAAAAAGAAAATAAAAATTCAAAGAAAATAACGCCTTTTTATCAGTTTTTTCAAAATAAGTCCAATAAATGCCCCCTTAATATCACTTTCTTTTAATTTATTAATAAACTACATGATATTTCCTACAATAGCTCAGAACAATGTTTGCTGCTATTTCAAACAAATGCAAAAATACAGTCAGTTGAAATTTGAAAAAAAAGAGCAAAGCCTGTTATTAACAGGCCTGACAATAAAAATTTTTTAATGATTTTTTTCAAAAATATAAAGGAAATTATCCTTAATTTTGTACAAATATTCAAAAAATTTCGGGCGGTCACTTATCCCCGGGACACATTGTATATTAAATAACCAACTTTGAATTTTGGGAGTCAGTTCTAAAATTATAATTTCCAGTTTTGCTCCTAAATTGTACTATCTACCAACTTCTTCTAGATATAATGTCAATTTATCTAAATACAGTTCTGCCAAACTAAAGTTTTGGCTCAGTATGAGTCACTGCCCAGAAACCATTCACGTATCGGCAAGCAAGATGGTTATGGGCCACATGCAAGTACCACTGCTCGGAAGTTAGTTACAAGCCGCCATTAGGTTTGACGTCAACTATAACACTATACAAGCTGTTGATTTGCATCCGTGCCATAGTCAAGGAGGTTAAAATTAAATACGTAAATAATCGATTTGAATTACGGTAGGTGGGAAAAAGCTAATATGCGCTGCTTTTTTTGATGTTGTAATTTCATGGTATTTCAGAATTTAGCCCACGGTTAAACACAAATCATAACAGAATTCCCCCGCGGCCACAGTGTGTGCGTGATGGCAGCTATGTGTGCGTAGACAGAGAAAACTAATGTCTACGTGTGTGCGTGAGTGTCGATGTGTGAGTGTCTTATCTACGACATGACAGCGCGAGCGCGCGAGCGAGCGATACCGAGTGATACGCGATAGCAATCATTTTACCTAAAGTTTCGAAAATCACCTTCATTATTGTCATTAACTTCGTTTTACTTTACTTAGGTACTAATTTTTGAGCATAAACACAGATATCCTATTAACTACAGTAATAAGCAATACTAGTGCGCGAAAGAAAGTTCACTAACATGTTAACAGCTGATTGATAAAATGTTCGTTTTGCTTCATCTTTCAGCATAAAGTTTTCGCAGTGATTTAGTTTTTATTTTTGAATTAAATTGATTAATAATTAGAAATTTTGCTTCCTTCTTAACGGTCTTAGGACCTTGGAACACGGAAATCTTATTAATGACGTAATACTAGTGCGCTAAAGGAAAGTTCACTGACCTGTTAACAGCTGATTGATAACATTTTCGGTTTGCTTTAACATTCAGCGTAAAGATTTCGTAGTAATTTTGTTTTTACTTTTCGATTAAATTGGTGAAAGATGTGTTAGTTAAGTGTAGGCACGAGGTGATTCTTTCGGCTCGTAGGTATTATTGGCGTGGTTAAGAAATCAACTTATTTACACTAATAAAATTGATTAAGCTGACTACGTATTTACAAAATGTACAAATAAATAAATTACCTAGTTTAGTTACCCGGAGGTACTGTTCAAAGCTGTCACCTTCACACTCTTGGCACAATCGAGCACGACGAAGTAGCTGGTTGTCCTTCAGCTAACATAACACTATCACATTCGTTTTTAATGTGTCGAAAGCACTAAGTTAACGGTCCTAGCACATAAGTCTGTCACATGACCAGCATGACCCTCCGTGATGAGGGTTCCCGCCGGTAAACATTTCCCGGAACATAGGTATGTACGGCTGTCATTGCACATCCTTGGCAGTCGTAACGGGTAGTCAGAAGCCAGTTAGTCTGACACCAGTCTAACCAAGGGGTATCGGGTTGCCCGGGTAACTGGGTTGAGGAGGTCAGATAGGTAGTCGCTTCTTGTAAAGCACTGGTACTCAGCTGAATCCGGTTAGACTGGAAGCCGACGACTGGAAGGATGGATGGCTGTTAGTACACTGTTGTCACTGATGGCATACAGGCGGACCATCGCCACCAACTCGTGTTCGTGTAGTTTTCCGTCATCTCGCACTTTGTACCTACACGTCGCGGAATTCAAAGCGCACGTACGCAGCAGCGGCGGCGACATCAAACTCACTGCTTGCCGTCGGCGTTTGTTTGTTCCGGCTTCAAGGGCACGCGGGGAGCGGCGAGGCGAGTGTGTGGGAGTACTCGCACTGTGATTGGGTGAATTTGGGTAGGCTGGATGATCTACGATTTTTATTGAACGATCGTTGCGTATGCTTTGTGCATGTATCGTTTGCGTTTGTGTGAGTGCGCAGCGCGGTAGTAAGGCTAGTAACACACGCGCCGAATTAAAGTACGGCTGGGTTACACTGACGGATATACGTAAATAAGAAAAAAACATGAAAAAATTACCTACCGATTTTTTCGTTGATTTGGGTCGAGAATCATTAGCATATTTACGTCCTTGACTATGGCACACACTACTACTACTAACAACTACTTTTGGCTCTCCTACTACGGGTCTGCTGGAAGGAAGAGATTTCATTAGAAAGAAGCAGTACCTTTGTACTATTTTTTGTTACTACAAAAATGGTTAAATAAATAAATAAAAATACATTCCTTTTACCAGATGCACAACTCCCCAAGGCGATATAATCGAAGAAGGTTCATTCCACATGCTACAATACATACCGAACTCAACGGACGTGGTGTTTATAGTAGAAGCGTTACATTGCAACAAGAACTTGAGGAAAAACAAGAATATGGACCTCTTTGTAGAAGCTTTTGATATTAAGCTGCAGGCTAATGGACTTTCGGATAATAGGTAAAGAATTAATATTGTCGAATTTAATATTAAAAAACCCGTTTCAGAAAACCCTTTGTATGTGTAGGATTTTTTGGTAAATATCTCGACGTTTCGTGGTTCTCAATTTTTTCATTTTATTTAGTTTTGTTTTCTCAAAACCAGACGACCGATTTGCAAAATGAAAATCGGTCTACCCCAGGGCAAGAGGTTGATATGGTCAATTCAGTAGCAATGGGTAGTCAGAAGCTAGAAAGTCTGACATCCGGTCTTACCAAGGGGTATCATATTGCCCGGGGAAAGAAGAACGTCCAATTGAAAAAAAAATGCATTTACTCTGTTCGAAAATACAGTCATGTCGATATTAAAAAGTCTTCTTTTTATTTTAATAAGTAATCTTGCATGTATTCTGTTACCACAATTAACATTCGCAAGTGGCAAGTACTAAAATATGATTACAACATATACATTATTTCGTCAGATACGCGATAGTAGGTTTCGGCGGTCACGGCGTGTACCGTCGTCCGCGCGCTCTGTACGTCAACAACAAAGTGTTCACCAACTCTATTGAGATATCGCAGCATTTGGACAACTTTATCATTGGTAAGATTTCATATTTTTAGACTGAATAACAATTATTGGTGAAAGTGTGTGCTAAGTATGAATGCAGTAGATGGATGGAGAATAAAAGGAAGACCCAAGAAAAGATGGATGGATTGCCTGAAAGATGATATGAATAGGAAGGGAGTGAGTGTCAGTATGACGAGTGACAGGGGAAAATGGAAGAGGATGACATATTGCGTCGACCTCAAATAAAATTGGGAACAGAGCAGGAGGAAGCAGAAGAAACAATTATTGGCCAGGATTCTTTTTTAAGAATCATTTTGGTAGATGGCAACATAAGCCAAAAATTCGAACACAAAACTTTTCGTAAACTGTTATATACATATGTTAAAAAATGAAATAGCCCAGCTCAATTCATTTATATATTTTTACGATGTGAAAGCAATGAATTCTCAATTCCTAGTCATAAGTGGTTTGAGCTATAGATCAAGTTCAAGGTCCTAAGTTTAATGTCCATGGAAAAGCCTTATGAAACGGCTCCTAAGTATTCTTATAATTTGTGCTATATTGGAACTAATAATTTTAATCACTTTCCTGTAGACAAGTCTGACCTAGTCCGCGCTAACCGCACGGACCACGCGGACATGTTCGCGGCGCTAAGCTTCGCGACACAGTTGCCGTTCCGCGCGGCCGTGCCCCGCACCTTCATACTGATGCCGTGCTCCAAGTGTGTCGCCTCCTTCATGCGGGTGAGTGTGCTAATGACATCTGTCAGACCAGTCCGACCTAGTCCGCGGTAACTTTAATTGCCAAAATCAATGACGGCTCTGGATATCGTCCGAATCGCAGGCAAGAAACCATTTTAGGGGGGATTCGCGAAAGGTATGTGCGCACCTGTGCTGTGAAGTTAGATGCAAAACGCCATTAAATTTGTTGATCACTTTATGTTAAAGTCGCAACTGCTGGTACAGTAATATATTTTTATCAAGTAGGTAGATGAGACTCCAACATACTCATACACTACCGTTTCAACAAGAGCAGATTAGTGATAGATTGTGCCATCCAAAAAATCTCAAATCCTCTTTATCTCAAAGACATACAATGATCATGACACTGTATAGATAGATATCCACATATAAAATACTAGCCGTTTTCCTGCGGTTTCACCCGCGTCTCGTGGGAGCTACTGCCCGCACCGGGATAAAATATAGCCTATGTTACTCGCAGATAATATAGCTTTCTCATGGTGAAAGAATATTTAAAATCGGTCCAATAGTTTTGAGTTTATCCATTACAACCAAACAAATTTTTCCTCTTTATAGTATTAGTATAGATGAACTGAATCACTTAAAAAATACTAAATCGACTCAAATATTACCTATTTACCCAGCTGGACTACTCAACGATCTACCACAACTTGATGGAGAGCTCAGTAACGTTACACATCATGATGGACGATGACTTCATGCTGTCCAAGAAGCGAGCCGCCAAGTATCTGTTCGGTGAGTAGCTGTTATATGAAAATGTGCTTTAAATCTAAGGCTCTAAAGTTAAAAGTTCAGTCATAGATCTCTTTTGAATAATTTAATTGATGTTTTTGAAATTAAACAGGACTTGTTCGGTGGACTAACTTGTCTTTTATTTGAACATATAATTTGTACAACGTGTTGCCTTTTAGAATAGTAGAACGAGAGAGCTTATACCAACATTGACATATTAACAACATGTAGCCAACTTAAACATTTAAATAAACATTGCCATATTCATAACACCCCTTCTCAATGTTTATACATTTTAAACAAATAACATTAACATTAAAACAAAACTTAAAACATTACCAAATAAACATCTCTACTTCTTAGCTTACCACTTGACATTGCATTGTGTTAAAAACTTAATTAACAACTCCTTACTTAACGACTTTGTTAGCATGTCTGCCAATTGTTCACAAGTATTAATATACTGAATATCAATTTTATTATTTTTGATCAAATCTTTAACAAAGTGGTATCTAATGTCAACATGTTTAAGACGTTTCAGTGAGTCTGTACTTGCATTCAAAATAGCTCCCTGATTGTCACAATACAACTTAACAGGGCTATCATTCTGTACATCAAAATCATGCAATAAATTAACAAGCCAGCACGCTTCACTTGCTGCCATACTCATAGAAACATATTCGGCTTCAGTTGAAGACAAACTTACAGAAGATTGCTTCTTTGAACACCACATAACCAAACAATTTGCAAAAGTAAACAAATAGCCAGAGGTGGACTTTCTGTCCCTCTGATCACCTCCCCAATCTGCATCACAATAGCCTTGTAATACACTATCATCACACTTATATACTATTTTATAATCTAATGTATGCTTCACATAACGCAATACTCTCTTAAGTGAACTAAGTAATGCACTATTAGCACATTTCTGATATCTACTTAGTAGGGAAACTGCAAAACACAGATCAGGCCTAGTGCCTGAGACAGCATACATAAGACAGCCAATAATTTGCCTACAGACTCTTTCAATGTCTATATCACAATTAGTATTTGAATCAAACATTTTAGTATTCAAATTACTATCCAAGGGTGTCAACATAGGTTTACAATCTTCCATATTAAATCTTTTTAATACATTTTCTAAGTACTTTCTTTGTGACAATGTAGTTATACCCTTTTCTAAGTTTTGGTTTATATGTATTCCTAGAAATTCTGAAACTAGCCCTAAATCTTTCATTTTAAATTCTTTACTTAACATTGTTTTTAGGTTAGTGACATCACTTTCATTACTTCCAAAGATTAACAAATCGTCTACATATATTAACAAAAATATTTTATCTTTACCACTATACTTCTTATATAAACATGGATCACATTTAGACCTTATAAAACCATCTCTAATTAATACAGAGTCAACTTTAATATTCCAAGCTTTAGGTGAACTTTTCAACCCGTACAGTGACTTGTTTAACTTTACAATATTATTTTCTCCTGAGTATGCCCCTTCTGGTAACCTTACATATACATTTTCTTTAATATTACCATATAGAAAAGCTCCAGTGACATCCATCTGGTGTATAGGTAAAGTATATTTTGTTGCAATTACTACAAACAATCTAAAAGTTGCTAGCTTAGCAACTGGAGCAAAAATGTCACTTAAATTCATTATATCTTGTTGTTCACACTCACTTTGCTCTAATTTTACGTTATTACACTTGTAGAAGTCAGTTTTTTTACGCTCACGCTTGCTCCTTTCTACAGGTAAAACAATATCTTCCAATAACTGTTCTTCTTCACTGCATGGCAAGTAGTCACTGTCATCTTCAGAGTTGTCTGCTAAGTCACTACTCATGTGGGATGTCTCTACCTCGTTGTGGTTGTGGGTTGTTACCTCATCAATATCGGGACTATTCTCCTGCCCTGTGTCCTCTTCAAGGTCTAAGGACACCACAGTTTGCCCTTCACCTTTCTTCACTAGAGGTTTCTCCTTCTCTTCTTGCTGTAAGAATACAACATCCCTTTTTGTTTCTACTACATTCTTTTCAGGATAGTAAATACGGTAACCTTTCACATTCTCCTCATATCCGACCATCAATCCCCTCTCTCCTTTCGGATCCCACTTCAGTCTCTTCTCTTTTGGTATGTGTACATATACTTCTGTACCAAAAGCTCTCAACTCCATGATATTATATGTTTTTCCAGTCCATACCTCATATGGAGATCGTCCATCCTCGTGACTCTTCCCAGTCCTGTTCAACACGAACACTGCAGTATTTATGGCTTCGGCCCATAATTTCTTTGGTAAATTTCTCTCATGTATCATTGTCCTGGCCGCTTCCACCAATGTTCTATTTTCTCTCTCTGCCTTTCCATTTTGCTCTGGAGTGTATGGTACTGTAGTTTGGTGTGTTATTCCACGTCTTGTAAACATTTCCTTCACATACCTGTTCACAAACTCCAGGCCGTTATCACTTCTGACTGTCTTCACCTTGTTTCCAGTATTATTCTCGGCTTTATTTATAAAATCCTCAATTATATACTTAATCCTATCTTTTGTCTTCACAAAATACACACTTCTGAAATTCGAATAGTCATCTGTTAGCAAAACAAAGTACCTTGACCCACCAACTGACGGTTCCTCCATGGGACCGCATGTATCAACATGAATTAACTCACATGTCCTAGTACTCTTGAATTCGCTTCTATTGAATGGCAATCTATGAATTTTCCCGACCAAGCAACTCTCACACATCGGGTTGGACGTTTGTTTAACCACAATGTTGTTTTTTCGCAAGATATCTTTGACATAGGTAAAGTTTTGGTGCGCCAATCTTCTGTGCCACTCGTTTAAATCGTTCCACGCTAGTTCTGCAGTACTCGCAGTTTCACCATTACTATTATAGCGTAAATTCAAGTAAAAAGAATTTCCAATTCTTTCCGCAACAGCGCAAATTTTATTTGACTTGTAAAATTTGCACGAACTGTCATCTGTCACTACAACATAACCTTTGTCTGTGGCGCGGTTTACCGAAAACAGGTTCGTTTTTAGTTCAGGAACATACAAGACATTGTCTATGACTGTGTCAATCCATTCATTCCCGTTTGACACTTGAACTGCTATCTGTCCATAACCAATCGCATTTATCACTGCTCCATTACCGATGATAACAGGTTTTGGCGAAGTATTTGACAATGATGTAAACAATGCACGGTCTCTACACATATGTTCAGTGGCACCAGAATCCACCAGCCACTTAGATTTTTGCAGTTGATGCGACAGATTAGACACCACGAACGCATTACTATTCGTTTTATTTTCACTTCTTGACATTCTTTGTTTTCGAAAACGACACTGAGCTTTAAAATGTCCGAACTTCCCACAATAAAAACAGTTATTATTATTACTCATGTTCCCTTCACTGTTAGTTTTATTGTTGCTTTTACTTTCGGTAATATACTGTCCGCTTTTACCAAATTTGAAACCTCTTGACGGTCCTGGACCTTTATTCTTCACAAAGAATGCAGACGGTGTTGCTTGCTGTGCTCCTTCGTTCCTTTCCTTTACTCGCTCTTCTTCAATCAGTAGTCTGGCCACTAAATTTTCAAACGTTTGTTTGTCATCCGGCGCCGACTCCCAGGCCGAAATGAAATGTTTATATTCGTCTGGTAACGACATCAACACCTTCGTGATTACAAATTTATCTGAGATTTCTTCACCCATCTGTTTCAATTGGTTTTGTAGTTCTTGTATCTTAGATAAGAAAACAGACATGTCGACTCCTCTTTCGAACTTATATTGAAAAAATCTCTGCTGTATAATGTGCACACTAGTCTCCGTTTTCTGTTCATAAACACTAAGAAGTTTTCGCCACATCTCCGCAGAACTCGTACAAGTAATAATATGTAGCATTGCCTCTTCTGACATTCGTGTTACCAGTAACGTTTGAGCTTTGGCATCTTTGGACTCCCATGCCGGTATCTCAGCGGCAACTTCGGGCTTCAATTGCTTTCCCTCCACGATATTTAACCATCCATGGCCCCTCAATTGTACTGTTGTTTGGAATTTCCATAAATTCCAATTTCTGGCTCCTTCTAACTTGATCACATTGACGTTATTGTTATTTCCTTCCGTCATTTTTACCTTGTCCTCTCCCGACTAAGAACAAGTACTCCTTCTCGACGATGTTCCGCTGTTCCGCAATGGCCGAGCCGTCAGCCGATGCCGCAAAAGTGACAACCTCACTTTTTTCCTTCTCGTCGATTTTACTTTTACTGCCACCGCAAGTAATCTACATCAAGCTGTTATGGCCGTGCCTGGGCCCATAACCTGATGTTTTTGAAATTAAACAGGACTTGTTCGGTGGACTAACTTGTCTTTTATTTGAACATATAATTTGTACAACGTGTTGCCTTTTAGAATAGTAGAACGAGAGAGCTTATACCAACATTGACATATTAACAACATGTAGCCAACTTAAACATTTAAATAAACATTGCCATATTCATAACATTAATGTTAATGTGTGACGTGTGAGTTACTTACGATAAGGCTGTTTCATTGGTTACCGATAAAGTGTAAGTTAGTTATCCGATAGGTAATGCTATCGATAGGTTGCTTATAATTTCTGACAGATTATAGTTAGTGACTTTACCAGAAACTGCTGATACTAGATAATAATGTCGTTTTATTTTGAAAGTCCTACATTTATGAAAGATTCAAGTAAATCAGGATTTGGGTTCGCTTAATTCTGTAAAAATTGTAATTCCTTTTCAGATTAAGATACAAAGACTTTGTTAACAACTTCGTTACTATTTAATAAATATTTTTTCCTCATTTAGGTGTGGACAACACTCTAGCGTACACAAACAAAGATTACGAACATCTAAAAGGAGACGCAGCGCTCAGAAAACAAGTAAAACTGCCCAAAGAGAAGCTTGGACTTTGTACCTCCCTGGCTATGGAAACTAACGGTAAGTTATTTAGGTATTTAATACATACATATATGCGTACTTTTTAAAATCTACTACGAAGTCTAAAACTTTCAGACTTCTCAAGAAACGCTTGGTTTCATCCTTAGACTTAAGTATGGCTTTCGATTGTGTGTACCGTATAAAAACTTATGACAAAACTTCAACATGTTGGTGTTAAGAAAGGAGCTTTTTAAGTGTCTGTTTTGATATGTGTATAAAAAATAGAGATGATGGATACCACTGTAAAGCATTCTGTAGATGCTATATGCACTTATGTCGTCTTTGGGAGTTCCGCAGGGTTCGATTCTAGGTCCTTTCTAGTTTTCTCTATATGTACATATGTTAACCTACCTACCTAGTATGTTCAATAATAATTGAGACTGATCAGAAACCAGTATGTAGAATCCATTTAGTATAACTCTTATGACAAACTTCTTGTTTTATGTCATCTTTCACACAATCCATCCAAAATAAATACATACATCGTTTTTAAGTATATCTCTCCCTTGCCACTTCTCAAACACTTCTACTGGCACTAAATGGAATATCCGCAATTATATTCATCCATTGTCTCTCCAGGTACAATCCTAGCAGGAGCCAAGCTCCGTGGCGACAGACCCACAGCCCGTCGCTTCTCAACAGTGGCCGGCGCCCGCGCAGCCAGCGCGGCCACACGCTGCACGTCGCCGCCGCGCTGCGAGTGCAGTGAGGGACGCCTCGCGTGTCGCGTCTGTGCTGATACGCAGCGACTGGTCAGTATCTAGCAGGAGCCAAGCGAGAACACGAGCAACAGTGCAGCCCGTGCAGTCAGCGCGGCCACACGCTGCACGTCGCCGCCGCGCTGCGAGTGCAGTGAGGGACGCCTCGCGTGTCGCGTCTGTGCTGATACGCAGCGACTGGTCAGTATCTAGCAGGAGCCAAGCGAGAACACGAGCAACAGTGCAGCCCGTGCAGTCAGCGTGTTTTCCCAACTGTGTTGAGGTCGGCTTCCATTCTAACCGGATGCAGCTGAGTATCAGTGTTTTACAAGGAGCGACTATCTGACCACATCAACCCAGTAACCCGGCCTACCCAATTCCAACAGTAAGACTGGTTGTCAGACTTACTTTGTCAGCTTTGAACTCAAAACCTGAGAGTCACGAACTCCTCTGATCTGTTTAACTATTCTAATACTATCTCATTAGATTGATTTTACTCCCATTCAGAAACAAAAGTAGCCTACTTATATTTTATATTGATGTACCAAATGTGCTTGGAAACCTCTATCTATTAAATATAATTAGGTAGTTATTACATCACATGAAAATATCAAAATTGTTTTTCAAAAAAAATATTCAAAATCTGGAATGTAAAAGATAATACAGATAATATGCCAACACGTGTATGACCTGAAAGGTTATCATTTACTAGGCAATGTACAGTACTAGTTATTTATATGAAAATAAGTAATTGTTTTTATTGGATTAATGCTTCATGTTTTCCTTTTAAAAATAGTACTTAAGAACCGTTAAAATACCTCTCAATTATCATTGCCTATCTAGCTTTTTTCCCAAAATATTTTTTGGTCTGCTTCCAGTCTTACCAAATGTAGCTGTCTACCAGTGTTTTACTAGCAGCCAATTTCTTCATCAAAAGTAAAAGTCAAAGTAAAAGCCAAAGTAATGTCATAAAGTAAAAGTAACGGTCAAATTCGTTTTATCTATTAGTTTTGCTGTCACTTTAGCCTTGAAAAAACGAATTTGACTGTTACTTTTACTTTCTGACATTACTTTGACTTTTACTTTTGATGAAGAAACTGGCCGTTAGAGCAACTTCTTATTTCCGGTTACCTAGGCTACCTAATACCCCTTTGATAAAATACCTCTGACTAATACCGTAATTCAACTTTTCTTAATTTTATTGTCTTGTTCACAGTTGGAGCTATCATTCTTCAACCAGGATGACATTGATGAACTGATCGACATGGCTATGGAGCCTCCTACATTACCATCCTTCAGATAATAACAAGCCAAACTAGAAATAATAACACTCTTCTTAGATTTAGCACTAGATCTTTTAGACAAAAACATTTGAAAATTATATACCGACTATTAAAAGAGTATTTTGTCCTGACTAAATTAGTATTGTAAAATATACAATTTGTTTATGGAATACTTTAAAATTATATTTATGATTAAATATAAGAATGCCTAAAGTTCAAGTAGTTTAATAGTTCAATTAATTTAAGGTTTAAATACATACAAAATATGTTTTAAGAATGACAACTTATTTGCAACCTTATTTACTTAACGGTAGTGTTTATTTTAAAATACAGTGACTATGTAGACATGTAGTATGTTTGCTGTGTACATAATTAATTAATTTTAAGATTGACATGATTAGAGGCAATAAATAATGTCTTTTGTATATTTTTGTCTTTCTTTGATCTACCTTAAAAGTTTTACTACAAAGTTTCAGGCGTGAAATAAAAGTACAAAGTATATAACAAAGATTTTATTACTAACTAAATAAGTCTTAAAATCTTGGAAACAAATAATATTAATATTTTAATGTAACTACACTATTTTCTAAGAAAGATACAATCCTATATTCATAGTACATATCGGGTGTGTCGTTCACAATCACATTAAATCATATTGCATATACTTTATGATATTCTATGGCGAATTGTTTAAATAACCTAATCCATTCAGTGGTTTAACCACAGGAGTCATTTTTCGTTTTTATAATTTACAACATCATGTGTACAGCAGAGATAAAGTTAGGAGTATCGTATGTTTTGATCAGTTGACAGCTGTCAGTTTTCAAGGGAGAATTTCAGTTGTTTGTAATGACTGACTTTTATATGGTTTTCTAATTTTTGCACATTTTTATTCCATTTACTTTGTTTGAAAAAATCATTTTTTTATTTTTACGTATTTTTCTTTTATCTTTGTGTTAATCGACATATATTAACCAGTATATTAACGCATTTAATTTAATGTGATTATGAACGACACACCCGATATATCTTATGTGACTGACGGGTTATTGAATATTGTATAAACTTCTGACTACAATATGTAGGATATGCATTATATAAATAGTTATATTAATACAAATTTGAGCATCTTACAATCCCCTACATTTATTCTTAAAAAAGTAAGGGCAATATCAAGTAAAACTCACAGGAGGATAAAATTGGAAGTACGAGTAAATAGATAAATATTATTCATAATCGTTTAACTTCTTGCAGATACTTACTTCTTTGGCCTCACTTATAAATTCTATACGCTGCAATAACACTGGCCACAACTAGAACTACAGCCGAGAATTTATACAACAAGTTATATAAAACCTTATTTTGTCCTCCCACAGAGTTGACAATCAAGTTGTTCATTACAAAGACTTGGTTGCTCTCCTCAATAAATGCTTCCTTTTCTTCCTCAGTCATTTTGTCAGCTATCTCATTCATGGCTTGTCTGAAATCTTTCTTTAACTGCGAGATGTCAGTTCCAGTGAAATCTGTTACCTTGTCTGTGTATGTTACCGTTTTGGAGTTTTCTGTAATGAAGATTTTGAAGTTGTTTGTTAACTACTCAACTATAGTAAAATGCAGTGGAAACTGTTTGTACACTTTTTCTTTTATTTGCTTTAAACTTATTAACATATTGGCACTGTTTGTTAAATGAAAAGAATTTTAGCATAAAGGAGAACTGGCTAAAAAATGATAAGAAACTAAATTATGCCACATCATATGCCACTATTACATCAAACCTAATAAAAAATATGAGGCTGATACTTGATGAAAAAAAATTCTTATCAATGTAGAAGAAAGAAGAAGCATATGATTTTATTTTGATCAAAATTGAACAAAAAGTATATTTACCATCGCCAAACACCCTGCGTTTCTTAGCCAGAATCTGGCCACCGCTCAGCAGTCCCAAGTACAAATGGTATACATAAGCCATTAGCAACTGGGGGCTGGACCGCTCCAACTCTTGCAGGTGCTCAATATAGTTCTCTAGAGCCATGGCTTTGGGTATCGACCGCCAGTTCTCACCCAAGTAGTGGGTTAAGTCATCTTCAAATGCCTTCTTCCTGGAATTAAGGAAACATGTAAAATGAGATGTAAGGTAAGTACATACTTGGAAGTCTCAAAGTTTGATGAATTAAGTATGAATTGGGTTCTCTTGTGTTTGCTGTTAACAAATAGTGTTATATAGCTTTAATCATCCAGATTTCAGTAGGAACTCTGATTTATGTTAGGAAGAGTCTAAGTAGGTAACAAACTATATTGAGAGACACTAAGCTTTTAAAAGCTTAAAGTCGCTCAACGAGCTATGGAGAGGGCTATGCTCGGGGTTTCTCTACGTGATCGAATCTGAAATGAGGAGATCCGTAGACGAACTAAAGTCACCCATATAGCCCACCGGATTAGCAAGTTGAAGTGGCAATGGGCAGGCCATATTGCTCGCAGAGCGGATGGCCGATGGAGTCGAAAAGTGCTTGAGTGGAGACCACGGACTAGCAAGCGCAGCGTAGGACGTCCACCAGCAAGGTGGACAGACGACCTTGTGAACGTCGCCGGAAGACGCTGGATGCAGGTCGCTTCCAACAGGTATCTGTGGAGATCTAAGGGGGAGGCCTATGTTCAGCAGTGGACGTCCTATGGCTGAGATGATGATGACGATGAAGCTTTTAAACATTAAATTAAGAAAAACATGCAAAAAATCTAGTTAGCGGATTTACTCGGCAGGATACCAGATAGCTACAAACCTGTAAAGAGCTTTGTTGACAAATAGTTTGTCAAAATCAGGCATACGCAGCCTCTCCTTAGCATCTTCTAGGAAACCGAAGATGTGGTAGAATATGAACAGTCCACCGCCCCAGACTTCCTCATCTCGTAATGCTGAAATAAATACAAATTGAGATATAACTAATGGCAAGAAAGTGCAAAAAAAGGAGAAAAATTACATTAATTCGGCCTTGTTGCCTTGTAGAATACTTCTGGTAAGTAGCATATAGCAGATTTTGAACGTGTTACTATATTAATTGCATGTTTTATAAAGCCGGCAATCACTGCGTGTTATTAGACAATGACTTTACTAAACCGACAAAGAACAATGGGATCAAGAATAGTCTAAAATATTGTTGTGCAATCCTTTCCAATTTGGTTATATACTCTTCGGGGCGAAATAAACTTAGAAACTAAATAATAAAATTATCATTTGACTTACAGAGAGCGAATTTTGCGTTGACAAGAGCATCACTGATGTTGTGTATTTTTCTTGTCGCTTTTCGCATGCGAGTCGTAAATAAATCACCGTTCTCCGTCATTGTCACTGTTTTCAGTATTCTATTACACTAACGTGGCCGCACTGTTGGAATATTGAACCGAAATAACCCTAGGGCATCAACGTGATTACAAAAAACAAGATAACTTTTTGACTTTTTACTTTTTTGCAAAAATTGACTTCAGTATAACCAATCAGCTGTTTTTGAACTGACACAAAATTTGACATGCCGTTTTATTGCTACCAGTGCACAAATATTGAAATGTGCACTTACTACAAATTATTAAATTTTAAAAAAGTACATATGACTGATTAAGTGAAAACATCAAATTAAAATTATTATCATAGTTTGCTTGATTTTCAAATGGTAATGAATAAAGCAAAAGCGTCTTGATTTTGATCAACTTCATATCATATTTTTATTCTGTGGTAGTGATTTTGTAAGGAAGTGCTTGTTATATTTTGTTATCAATTAAATTAATTGAAGAACATTACGTTGCCGGTTTGTGACTATACACATTTAAAATTAGTTGTAATAGTGCTGTTATATCGCGTGGTTTATCAAATACGGTGCAATGGGTGACTCTCCTGCGATAAAGGTAAATACATGATCAAATTGTTATCGCAATTAAATGAGATTAATATATAATTTAAACAAAAATCTTCTGCAGCAACAATTTTTAAATAATAATTAAAGCTGCTTCAGTATTACTCAATACTTAATGGCGATAATTTTATAAAAAAGTATGTTAACGGGTTTGTTTATAAATTGATAAACCCTAATCAGTTTGACTTTGACATTTCCCGAATTATTATCTAACCTCACTTGTGGGATCGTATCTAATATTACTAAATCGAGATGGCTTATGACTTAAAACAAGAAGATGAGGTAAAGGAGTACATAGAAAACCTCGGTATCGAATACCGCTTCGGCTGCTATAAGGAGAAAAAGCCGGAAGTATGTCATCTTTTGGGTGATTACTTGGAGGCAATAAAGAAGGATTTCGACAAGGCCGCGAAGGTGTTTAAAAGCAATTGTTTGGATTATAAGTTTGGCAAATCATGTCTGAAGATTGGGAACTATACGTTGATCGGTCGTGGGCGGGAGAAGGGTGACGCTGCGGAAGCGTTAAAGTACTTTGAGAAAGGATGCGAATATAACGAGCCTGGAGCGTGCCTTCACGCTGGTATGCTCCTCACCGCCACTGGACCAGGAGTTAATATAACGCGAGATGTCCCTAAAGGTAAGTTGTTTATTAACCAACAAGTTTCTATCAGTGTACTTGCATAAATCAGCTGTTTATTGTTGTGTTTGGAATTCAAGTATAAAAAAGATAAAAGCTTGGCAAATAGTTTAATAAAAGTAATCTACATAACTAAACATAATAAATTTTACTTCCAGGTTACAACTACCTCAAGAAAAGCTGTGACCAGAATGATCCAATGGCCTGCCACTATCTCTCCGGAATGTACCTGACTGGAGTACCCAAGAATGTAGCAGAATTCAACCCTCACAGACCGGACAAAAATGCCAACATCGAATACCTCATAAAGTCTGACAAAACTCAAGCATTCAACTTTGCTAAGAAAGCTTGTGAGCTCGGAAACATGTATGCTTGTGCGAACGTCAGTATGATGTACAAAAGAGGTGATGGGGTAGAAAAGAATCCAGATGAATCAAAGAAATTCTTTGAAATCGCACAAGCATTACAGAAAGCTCATGAAACTACCAAAGAGATCAAGTTCCAACAAGGATTAGATGGCAAATAGTGTATAAAAGAATCAGAAACTGCATTTATGTTAAAAGTTGTATAGTGTTTACCTCTGTAGATAAATTCAATGTACAAATAAATTATTGTAACATGACTGAATACTAGTTTTATTTACCTATTGAAATGGTTTATTGCAAGGCAATATAACTTTTGACAGCAGATATAATTGAAATTAAAATTCATAAGCAAGCAATAAAACGTTTGAATACATGTTTACATAGGCAAATATGTAGTGTATATTAACACGAAACTATTTAGTAATCTGTGAACACTTACTAGGTTGACCTGTGTGTAATGGAATCTAAGGTAATTAATTTAACAATCTACCAAGGATCATGATAATTCTGCAATTATCACAACCAAACTGATGTGATGATGATACTGGAAGATATGAACTGGAACTTCATGATGGATCAAACCAAATAAATAAAATAAAATCAACACAGCTATCACATAGCTATGTTTGAACTTGTTACTAAAGTCTTGTAATGATTTTTACTTGCACTTATAAAAGCGTGTTTTTCCAGTCTTTTCTAAACTATAACTTTTTAGTTTGTAATTTTCGAAGCCATTTATTTTGCATACCTAACTATTTAGTACCCACATACAAAAATATATATATTCATTTTCATACAATCTATGACTCAGATCGGCATAATCGGTGGATCAGGGTTCGACGACCCCACACTATTCGAGAACCAAGTTGAGAGAGAAGTCACCACTCCCTTCGGCAAGCCGTCTGATGTGCTCATCGAAGGTCAGATCAAAGGAGTCCCCTGTGTCTTGCTGGCGAGACATGGGAGAAAACACCAGTTTCAACCAAGGTAAACTATAGGTACTAATGTAATAAAGAAGAAAACATTTTTTTATGTTTTTATGCAGGTACCCTAATTAATAGCTCCGTAACTACTGAACCGATTTGAAAAAAAAAAACACTGTTGGAAACCTGCACTATACCCGAGTAACAAAGGCTATATTTTATCCCGGTACAGTTAGAAGTTCCCCCGGGCCGCGGGTGAAACTGTGGGAAAACGGCTAATGTTACATAACCACCATACCAAGAAAAACCATACTTACTTTACATAAAGAAGATAAATTAAGAGAACAGCGAAAGCTAAACATGTATAAAATACCCAACTATCAATTGGTGGGTGCATTGTGATACAGACCGGTCAATTTATTTGACTGTCGTGAAGTATCTAAATCTATTGAAAGTTAAGTTTCGCTTACCATTCGCCGTCTGCGAATGTATGCCAATCTATTCCTTGTTATAAGTACCTACCTACCTACCTACTGCGATTTGCTGTCTACGAGAGCAAGTTTGTTCATCCAGTCCGAAATCATATCGTCTACGACACACACTCACGATAAACATCAAAAAGATTTTTTGATATACTTTCCAAGAATCCTGCTAACATAAGATGACACTGTAGATTATGAGATAACGGAAAGATAAAAAATACTGTAATTAGTCAGCTTTACTTATAATATGCAAACTACCTTCCTTTTCTAGCAAATCTAATAATAATATCCATTCATTATTGCTCATTTCTTACGTTTCAGCGACGTGAACTACCGCGCCAACATTTGGGCGTTGAAACAAGTGGGGTGCACTCACATATTGGCGACCACGGCCACTGGGTCACTCGTCGAGGAGTACAAACCTGGCGATCTTGTTATATTGAACGACTTTATTGACAGGTAACAATTGATGGATTAATTATTGTTGATGTTGGTATTAAGAAATGGCTCAAGACTGAATGGCTGCAGACATCAACCATATTCAGATGTGGAGTCCAATTAACAAATATGCATTGTGGGAACTCAGCATTGGCCAAATTCTGAACTTAAATCAGGATCTAAGCTCAGCTTGCCGGGCCTGCGGGATTGTTCGCGCGAGTTACCGCGACCCGAGCGTCCCGAGGGAGTCATTTGATGATTTCCCACCAAAAAAAAACGGATCTAACCTCAGCTATAGTAGGTACTTACCTACTACCAATACATATGTAAGTATGCGTGCAGAACTCAAATGGTAACTTTTCTTTCTAGAACTTGGGGTCGCAAATGCACATTCTACGATCGCACGGAAGGCGGGCCAAAGGGAGTGTGTCACCTACCGATGCACCCCGCGTTCTGCGAGCGAGCCAGGAATGCCATGATCACGGCTGCCAGGACCCGCGGGTACCGGTACCACGAGACTGGCACTGCAGTCGTTATACAGGGACCTAGGTAAGTCCTCCTTTATGTATATTATTAATAACTTTCCTGTCCCATGAGTCATCTACCTATACTAATATTATAAAGCTGATGAGTTTTATTTGTTTGTTTGTTTGAACGCGCTAATCTCAGGAACTACTGGTCCGATTTGAAAATTTCTTTCAGTGTTAGATAGCCCATTTATCGCGGAAGGCTATAGGCTCCTTTTTATCCCGGTACGGGAAGTAGTTCCCACGGGATGCGGGTGAAACCGCTGTCAGAAGGTAGTATGTGATACACACCGATTGTTTAACTATTGTGTCTATATCGTGGACAGTGAAGTGGTTAAAAATCACTGTATAATTACTTAGTGTGTAATAAAAAAGTGGAAAACAGCTGATCATCCCTTTGCTTTTCACCCGACTGCCAGAATAGGAGCGTGTTTTTCCTGATTCTCCTCTCAATTTTCAGATTCTCGAGCAGAGCCGAGAGTTTGATGCACCGTCAGTGGGGCGGCCATCTTGTAAACATGACCACAGTACCTGAGGTATTTGCTTAGATTTTTTTTTTATGTTTTGCATTAATTCCTCCTCACAGAGGATTAATTACCATTAGGTTCAAAGTGTTTTGACAAACATGTTAACTTAGGTAAAACATCAAAAAAACATTATATTTTGAACTGGTCCAAGCATTTACCTTACTATGTTATTTTTATTTAGGTTGTATTAGCAAAGGAAGCAGGTCTGAGTTACGCTGCCGTCGCTCTCGTCACTGACTACGACTGCTGGAGGGAGAATGAGACATCTGTGAGTACTTTCTGTCATTCAAAATTAATCTCATGTGGATCATGAATTAGCCATTAAGTTTGGTACGATCTGTAGTATCAGACCCAAATTCAAATTCATTTATTTCAATAAGGACTTTTTCACGTCAAATTACATTGGACAACACTCTCCTCGACAATTTTCACCGCTTCCTAGTGTTACGGTTAAGAAACTGTGAAGAAAAAACCTCTCAGCAACACAGCACATTTAAATCATCTAGAATTCTACCTATATTGTTATATCATCATCACACGCTCAATATATTTGTTGCAGGTGTCAGTTAGTGAAGTGCTAGCGATGTTCGCTAAGAACGTGAAGAAGGCAGCTGATGTTATTATTGATGCTGTACAGGTGTTGGCTGCGGAGACCGACCGCCAGTACTTGAGTGCACATCAAGTAAGTCCCTATGTTATATATCTGTCTCTGCTTTTAGCTATGTTGAGGTCGACTTCCAGTCTCACCGGATGCAGTACCAGGGTTTTAAAGGAGAGACTGCCTACCTGACCTCCACAACCCAGTCGCCCGGGCAACCTACCAGCTCTTGGTAACACTGGTTATCAGACTTTCTGGCTTCTGACTACTGCACGGATGAACTCGTTATGACATGATCACCCATCTATGTGCCGACCGCACCAAGCGTTACTTAATCTTATGATCGTTAAAACGCTTTTATGCAACCACTTTTGTCATGGTACCTTTAGTTTTCATTTCATTAAAATATATTGGGGACTCATTAAGTAGAGTTTCTAAACTTTGTTTTCTTAATATTGTATCTAATTCGGTCGAGCCGTTTATGAAAAGATATTTTCTGTTACAGGAGCAAGTATCTTCTGCTATAATGCTGAAGGAATAAGCTTCGCGCCAAAGAAACCATAGAATTAAGCAAAACCAGTAATTTCCATAATATTATAACATTATACTTACACACGTTAATTTTTATAAGAAGTTTACCAATATTTTCTATCTCAAATTGTTTTTATTTTGTAGTTTAGCACAATACATTTTTGACACACTATCATATTGTTTTATTGTTGATTCCGTTGACGATGCAACTTCAGTGGTTTCGTGTCGTCCAAAATCCCGTTGCAATATCACATAAATATGTCGGAGACGGTCATTAGTACGGACACTAAACGAGACGCAAGCGCGCCATCTGGTGGCGTTTCCGGTGAAACAACATTTTGGCGCGCTTGGCAGAGTCGTGGCGTCGACGGAGCTCAGTCTTCGTTGAGTCGTCGTGTTGCACACATCTCGAAACTGCCCTACGTCACGTCTAGTGTACCTAGTGTTATTGCTTAGTGTTGTAGTACCGTTTGTAGATCCATATTGTAAAGTGTGTAAAGTGTCTTTTGAAATTAAAGTGTAAAGGTTCTTCTAACCTAACAGACAGACATGTGTTGCTGGGGAGTTTGTTCCGCCACTTCTTCTCCCCAGCCAAAACACATAGGAAGTGGCGAAGGGCGGGCGTTTTGGGGGCTGTCTTTTGTTCTGACTAATTCGAATAAACGTTTTTGAGATTAGAGTGTTTTTAGTTATCTCTTTGTGCGATTACCCTAGCTGGTGTCGGACAATAGTGCCATCCTGATGACGCCTCCGACATCAGAAGTGGGATGCGGATTGCATCCCACTTCTGCAATCCGGCAATCCTTAACACTTCACATGTGTTAAGGATTGCCATGCCATTATTCAAACAGTGAAAAAGTGATGTGCTCGTTAGGAGTGATGTGTGGCGGTCGATGGTGGATTAGTTTCGAGAGAATTCTCCACATGAAGACAAACTTTCTGGATTTCTGAGTGTACGATAGGCACATGCTGAATACCATGTTTTCCAGTAGGCAGACAACAAAATACGAAAACATCAGAATTTTGATATTGAGGTTATAGTAGAAAATTGATTAAAGAATTTCAGCGAAGGTACAAGTATGGTAACCACGGTTATGGTAACTGTATCGATTTCCATTGTGACATGTCAAACTAGTTGTTGAAGGTACGCTAGAAAATTAACCGATTTACCTTTTCATTTTCATGTTTCAACAATGACGGTGATTATTGTGCAATATGGCGACAAAATGGAGCATCCCAGCTGAAATCGGAGCCTGACGTGCGATCGTGAGGTCGGAGTGTTGGTGCTCCTGCATCTCTGTAATCTGTGAACGTGAAGCATTGCTGAACTGCGCGCCATAGCGATGTGCGCATCGTCATGAGCGTCGAGTGGAAACCTGGTGAGACCGATCCATTTTTGCTTTATTTTGAGGTTATTTGTCTTACGACATTTATAAACTTGAGAGGCAGTTTCAGTCTCATTGATTGCGCTCCCACTGCGCTTATTAATTAGTGGAATCGTAGATAATCAGAATCGGAAACCGTGAACCTAGGTTTTATCCCAGAGTTTAAAATTATTAGTTACTTGATCCTCTCAATATCCTAAAGTTAGAATAATTCAGTTTCTGCTTCATTGATTGATTTAATTGTGCGTCAGACTAAATTAGATCCTATGTTTAAAGGTGCGTTTAAGATTATTGATGTGTTAGACGGGGATAGGCACCTACTAAAGGCACTTGACTCTAAGCAAACATGAAAAACACCCCCATGATTGTGTAGGAAAGATAACCGATCACCAAGTACCCAAGAATTAGTCATAGTTGATGACGGTGGTAGTGAAACCAATTTCGATTAAGAATGGCATGTGTACTCATACTCGAACCTCGGGACCGCATCTCATGTGGTGTAACATGGGACGATGGGTCAGAACTAGAGACCGCATCTCATGTGGTGTAACATGGGACGATGGGTCAGGACTAGAGACCGCACCTCATGTGGTGTAACATGGGACGATGGGTCAGAACTAGAGACCGCATCTCATGTGGTGTAACATGGGACGATGGGTCAGAACTAGAGACCGCACCTCATGTGGTGTAACATGGGACGATGGGTCAGGACTAGAGACCGCACCTCATGTGGTGTAACATGGGACGATGGGTCAGAACTAGAGACCGCATCTCATGTGGTGTAACATGGGACGATGGGTCAGAACTAGAGACCGCACCTCATGTGGTGTAACATGGGACGATGGGTCAGGACTAGAGACCGCACCTCATGTGGTGTAACATGGGACGATGGGTCAGAACTAGAGACCGCACCTCATGTGGTGTAACATGGGACGATGGGTCAGGACTAGAGACCGCACCTCATGTGGTGTAACATGGGACGATGGGTCAGGACTAGAGACCGCACCTCATGTGGTGTAACATGTGGCGATGGGTCTGAGAAATCGTTGGTGCGATTTCTAATCTGTGTTGGTGCACAGGTTGGACGAGTTGAGTATGCATTGCCCTTGAAAACCAGCTCAGATTTGTGATGATGATTTTGCTTTGTTTAACTTGTCGATCGGGCCTCTCTCTAATGTTGTAAAAAACCCTGACAACAGGGATTTGATTATTGATGATATGATAACCGTAATTATAATGGTCCTGTTTACCGGTTGAAAGTCTGACTAGCAATTGGATCTTTCTTTGATTTCGCGCTTAGCAACTAACGTATCTAGTTTCTTCATTCAAATGGTTACTTAACCTTCTTCTAACCTAACAGACAGACATGTGTTGCTGGGTGGCGAAGGGCAAGCGTTTTGGGGGCTGTCTTTTGTTCTGACTACTTTGAATAAACGTTTTTGAGATTAGAGTGTTTTTAGTTATCTCTTTGTGCGATTACCTTAGCTGGTGTCGGACAATAGTGCCATCCTGATGTTTCGCCCCCTATCCGACAAATACATAGGTACCAAAGCAATCAAATGCTTAATACTTACTTATTTTTGTAGACAGGGGAACCCACTTTCCAAAGGGTACCATAAAATGGCCGCTAATATGATTGCATTCAACTTTATTCATTAACTTTTGGAGTTACATTTAGTACAGAGATAAGTTGACCTTGAGAAAAAACAGGATAGTTTTTATCCCGGACTGTTGAAGAATTCTCTTGGAAACTCTACGCGGGCGGAAGCTAGTTTGTAAATAAAACATCAAGTTATCCTTAGCAATATCCATTTATTCGTAGCCTAGTTAAAAACACATCATATAAAATGATCGAATCACTTAATATCTAGATTTTTCACACACTTTCCTTTTCACCCATCTGAGTGCTAGCATCGTGGACAATGCTGGACAAAATTGTACAAAAAATATTAAAAACAAAAAGAAATGCATAAAAATAACATCTGCAGTAAATAAACCATATTCGATTGCACTAACGATAATCTAAACAAAAAAAAGTAGGTGATTATTTATATAATACATTTAAAAAGTGAAATGGATTACAAAATCGTATGCTGATTGAAATGATTCCATATCCAGTGCAAAAGACCCCAGTTAAAATAGTAAAACATCGATTATAATTTATCGATAAAAATAAAGTACATATTCATGATTACATATGGATATTTTGCCCAGCAATGTTACCTATTGAGATCTTGTGTATTAGCACAAAAACTGTAATCGTTGATTTAACCTAATCTAAGCCATTTACGTATTTGTGCATCGCTTTGTAAGACATTGAAAAATTATCCTTAGATTACTAACTAACCTTATTTATTCTAGATTTTTCTTAGAAATGCATTCTTTGCCGCGGTGTGGTTTTCTTCAAAAGAATGTATGAAATCTAGCGTTTGCCTTCCTTATACCGAAATTGATTTAATTTATCCTTTTGACCGCCACGTATGTTCACGGTGACAATTTAATATTAAGTTCATATCTAAAGCTTACTGATTACGTATGAAAATGTTTCCGAATTAATTTTAGATGAAACATCGCGTGACTTATGAAGTCACATTGTCACTTTCTGACAACTTGTTTTCGTTAAAATTTCTAATACATGGCGGTCAAAAAGTGAACACATAATGAACTACAAAAACAGTTCTAACGATAGTTCATTGTTTGTGACACTAACAAAACGATTTAGCTAAAACTATCGTTAAATCCGTTCAGTAACAAGTTGTTTAAAGTTTACAAAATAATATTTAAAATTTTAGAAATATTTCAATATTTTTATTTTTAGCTTCAATGAGCTGTTATGCTCAGGCTGTTGTCAGTTTTAATATCACTCCTTCGCTATTTGTAATAACGTATTTATAAGTTATACGTTTTACGTGTTAATATGACGAAAATCACTGCCTCGTCAATCGTCTTCACTTTCACTTGAAACTTGATGTTGCTCTCCTCACAGCTGAAAAGTAATAAGTTATTTATTTTTATGACATAAATTAGTGGCAACAGAAATACATCTTCTCTGAAAATTTCAGCTTTCTAACCATCACGGTTCATGAGATACAGCCTGGTGATAGACGGACGGACGGACAGAGGAGCGAAAACAATAGGGTCCCGTTTTACCCTTTGGGTACGGAACCCTAAAAACGGTCGTTTATATTGTCGGTAAACTTTTTCCTAAAGTTTGGAATTGGAGGACTTATGCAGTTACAGGTATCTTTGCACGGAAAATACAATAAGAAATAGACCAAGTTACGTCATAAAAAAATTGAAATGTTAAATAACAAAATTGTTGTTAAAAAAATCGAACACATCATATTTATGTAACTGACTAAGGTTTGCTACAGTTTGACTCAATAACCCAAAAAAAGTGAAGTACATATACATAAAGCTTTACCTTACCTCTAGTTCTTAGTCCAGGGGTTGCGGGGATGCTGCCCGGGGATCATGTCGAGCAGGTACTGGCGCTGCGCCTCGGCCACGCGCTGCATCTCCTGCATGGCGGCGCCCGAGCTCGAGCCCGAGCCCTTGCCGGCTGCAGCAGACAATACATGAGCAGAATTGATGCTCGATACAAACAGAGCATCATTATATGGCTGGTAATATTTTCCGATACAGAGAGCATCGAACAAAGGAACAAATAATTTCCGCAGTTTCTTTTGTTATGTACTTGATTAAATTAACTAAACGACCAATTATGATGAAACTCAATACTTTATTACATTCCATAATGCCCCTAGTGTAAAACAGTTAGTGACCGTATCGGGTACAGCAAAGTTTTTATGCAGGAGTGAATGAAGAGCACTTACTTAAGTAGGCAAAGTAAGGCAGTAATCCTATGTCTTAAACATCCGTAAAAATAAGACTATTTTTATCCGGACAACAATGAAACCGCCAGAACCAAAATCATATTTTTCTAAATTCGATTTTGGCGTGTGGGATCTTTTATTTATTTAAAAAAAGTTGGAAGTATTAAAAACAATAAAATCAAAAGTTGTGTCCAAAATAAATAATATGAAGACAAGTTGATAGGATTGTCATAATAAGCAACATCGATTTGTATTTTGATAGAATCCTTTTGGTATTGATTACCGTAGATTTTTTTGTTTTAGCACAGAAGCTTAGCAAATAAAGATAATTCGGAAAAGTTTCAACACTGGCTGGTAATTAAATTCCAAAGAGAAATTACCGACTATCCAATTTTTAAATAGCAACCTCGAAATTTTTTTTTCAAGAGTAGCTTACAGACAAATTTGCCTTTCAGTTCGATAATATTTACAATTTGAAATACTTTTGTACAACCTAACCATTTACACATACATCTTCTAAATCACATAACAGGCTACAAATCTACAATTTTCAACCGACTTTCCAATCCCAAGTTCTCAATTCGAATGTTTGTTTTTTGAACACCAAAATTACACCAGCCAGCATCAAAAACCCATCATTACTAAATACTAACTTATATAAAATAAAGTAAAAGTGTGTGCAATACGTACAACGCTTACCTAGCGCCGAGGCCTGGGCCATGGCTAGCTGGTACGTGTAGATGAGAGGAGAGAACTGCATCATGGCCGCGGCAGCCGCTGCTGGTGACATTCCTGACGTTCCACCGGCGCCTGATAGACCTGGAATGTGCGAAAAAGTGTTGCGAAAACATGCGTAGTTAGCTAAGTTCTCGCCAAACTTAATGGCGGCTCGCAACTAAATTCCGAACACAAGAATGCGCTTTGAATTGGTTTTTATGCGCTATTTTCTGGGACGTCATAAAGTTTAGCGAAAACTATACGACCAGATAATTGAAATACTTGTCAAATATGAAAGAAAATTCTATTAAATGGCAACACTTTCTCTAGGTCTTTTCGTTGTAACAGCCGAAAGACCTCAATGGCGTCCCCCATGGCAGGGGATTTGCCCATACTCATATAGGGCTGGGCATGCAAGTTTTACCTACAATACCGACAGATAAACTTTACCTTTGGTTTCACAGGTCTCGAATAGCAATATTTGGCAGAATTTATATCTGGCAGATAGTGTTATAACGCGTCAGTTACGGATATACACGCGATATACGAACTGACGCGTTATCGGTAACTAGTGAAAGTGGGCCTAAATATGACTAAATAACCAGTAAAGCGTGTAACAAACACGAACGGAACTACTACCTCTGAGCAGTTGGTGTTGCAGAGCCTGCATGGCGGCAGCGCTGTGCTGCTCAAACGCCATCTGTGCCGCTGCGGCCGCTGCCAATTGCTGAAATAATTAGGTAGAAAATATATGTAAATAAAAAGGCATAAAATATCTTATATAGGCTACTTGGAAACAAAGACTGCTGTCAATACGCTACATAATTTTTTGGTCCGCACCGCAACAAGTCGATCCCACGCTATATTTACAGTGAAGTCAAATAAGTTTATTAGGGTCATTAAATTAGCACTTTTTCACGTGATATATATTGGACCCTACAAACGCCCTTTCAAGCAATTACAATCAAGACAAATAATTCCAAATTAAAGATAATAAAATCCCACCCAAAACAAAAATGTGAAAGACTGCCAAGTTCGATAATATGGGAATGCTTCGCCTATAAAAGAAGTGAGATCTGAATAAGTACCAAGTTCCATACACATACCTCAGTTAACCTTTTCACCGCCACGCCATATCGGTATTCCTATGCCCTGTACGCCAAGCCATTTTCGGGCTTAATTAAATATCTACTAAAAAATACATAAAAGTAATGATTTAATAGGTTTATTTTGTATTTTTCTGCGACCTGTTTTTTGTCGAGTATAGCCGTCGTTGGCGCACAGGGCACGCTTGCTCATGTCGGCTATAGCCGACATTGGCGTTCAAAAGGTTAAAAATAGTTACTTTTTAATGATGTTACTTGGCAAGTTTTCATACACCTTGTTATAAACCTACTAAACGCAATGAATCAAGTATTTAATTTTCTATTAAAACTTGCCAAGTAATCATCATTAAAAAGTAACTATTTTTAACTGAGGTATGTGTATGGAACTTGGTACTTATTCAGATCTCACTTCTTTTATAGGCGAAGCATTCCCATATTATCGAACTTGGCAGTCTTTCACATTTTTGTTTTGGGTGGGATTTCATTTATTTTTGTAAGGTTGTTTATTTTATTTTTTTCTTATGATGAAGTTAGTTAAAGAAATGTCTCATTTATACTATCTTTTAGATTTTTTAATATGCACTTTGTTTCTTACAAAGAAATGAACTAGATTAACTATGACTAGATTTACCAACTGACTGACATGACATGTTATCATATATTATGTTCGTGGATCAAAGTTACACATTCGTTGTTTTCGAAAGTGATTCACACTTGGCCGTTTTCAGATTTTTACTTTACTTTGACTAAATACAAACCTTTGTACCATTCGAAGAAATAATATAAATATAGATACATTTAGTTCGTTTTAGTTCCTTAGGGGTATAAATTTACACCGGGTATAAAACACCATTATTTTGAAACCGACTCACACTTGGCCATTTTCAGATTTTTCCCTTTACCTTGACATAAAGACCTACCTCCATGCCAAATTTCAAGTCAATACGACCATTGGAAGTGGTCTAGGTTTTTGATGAGTGAGTCAGTGAATCAGTGAATAAGTGTATAGTAAAAATAGCGATTTTCTGACGTCAATATCTCAAGACCTACAATAGGTATATTAATGAAATTTTGTATTTTAGATAAGTGAGGGGGTCTCAACAGATACTAGAAATTTGATATGCGTAAATAAAATAGATTTTGAGTTACAGGGGGGTCGAATTTGGCCCGAAATGGTTCGTGTAATATAACCCACGGCCGGTGTGTCGCCTTTTTTGCACGAACTTGGCGGACACACTGCCGTGTGTCTAGATGTACATTATGTATTATATTACTAACCTGATGCTGCTTACTGCTGCTACTATTTTGACTGGTACTACTTGAAGAAGATCCTGTAAAAACAAAAAGGTTTAGTATTTTTAGCTAATGCACATTAATAAAATATAATAATATTTCTGTTTTTTTTTTGTTTCTGAAGTTAGGAATAAGAATATGTGTAAATGTGTCATAATAAATATTGAAGTAATAGTGGTAGTATACCTTTTCCTTTCTTGGCGGGCACTTCACTGGTTTCTCTGGAGCGGTCCGAGTGGTGACTACGTAGTGAGTCCGATGATGACAGAGCTCTGAATAACAACAATTATATTTTGTTAACACATTACACATTGAATGCCTTAAACCCCTCTACTAACTAGTGTGAACAAAAATAAAGTTGGTAGATAAAAAAGAAGGTTCGTATTCCAAAACATAGGTATAATCATCGGCAGGGATATTGAGCCCTGACTTTCACCTGCGCAGAAGCGATTTATTGGTTTTTTGCCTTATGTGTACAGTGCGCAAACCGATCCCCACTCTTCCGCCGAGAGCTCAATATCCGAGCCGGTAACTATAGGAAGTGTGAAGAGTTATTAGTGTAACAAGTGTGACGTGTTCTTAGTGTCACAAGTATAACGTGATCTTAGTGTGACAAGGTAATATATAAATAATTCCTATATACTGAGCTATATTTCGGAATATACACATCGTTTTCATAACATACCTGGGCGCAGGTGGTGCGGGTGTCTTGCCGGGCGCGGGGGACGAGGTAGACCCGCCACGTGATGAGCTGCGAGACACCGACATCTGTCGTAGATACATAAGTTAATATAATCTGTGATTGATTGCCTGAGATCACGAGAGTAAAACATTGGTAGAATATATTTTTCCAAAAAAAAAGAAGGGATTTCTGTACACTAAGTACATATTTGACTGATAAATTAGTCAAGGTTTAAGACATAAAATAGAGTGTTTTTTAGGGTTCCGTAGTAAACTAGGAACCCTTTCGTCCATGTCTGTCCTTCCGTCCTCGCTTAATCTCAATGACCGTTAGTGAATTTAGTACCAATATGTAGGTATATCAGTCACGTAGAAAAAGTGGAAATAAATGTTTTGTTAGGGTACCCCCTTACGTGTAAAGTAATGCGTTTGTTTTTCATTCCAACCGTATCGTGTGATATATCATTGAATAGATATCAACGACTTGTTATTTCAATGGTGTTATATGTTTTGTTTCCGTTGTGTACATACCTGCAGCGGTCGGTGTGCATGTGCGGGCGGCGGCTGGTGCGCGGGCGGCGCGTGCGCGGGCGGCGCGGCGGGTGCGGGCGGCGGCGACGCGGTGGGCGCGGCGAGGCGGCGCTCGATCTCCTGTTCCTGCTGTAGCGCGCGGACGAAGGCCGTCTTCAGCCGCGCCGTGTGCTCCGCCTGAACATAAACATTTGAAAATCATTCAAATTTGGAACAGCGGAGTGTGGAGAAGAGCGTGAGTTGTAACGTGCAGCATCACGTTGAGCGTGCACGCTACTAGTTTTTGTTAGAGCGCGCGTTCAAGCGGGGCGTTTCAATTCAAAAGACGTGCAGTCACTCTCGAAATACTACGCTACGCGCCTTGCGATCTGAATTTACGGTCTAAAGGTACGATACCCATAACTTTTTTCAAGAATTGAAATATGTATTTGAGCTTATATATACATACATCGGCGCGGGCGTGAAGGTGGCGTCGTGTGGTGACGTCGCAGCCGCACTGCGCCACACTACACACACATACCTTGAGCGCTCGCTTGACGTTCCCGCTGACGCAGAGCTCGCAGAGGCGGCGCGCGGAGGGCGGCGGCGGCGCGGGCGTGAAGGTGGCGTCGTGTGGTGACGTCGCAGCCGCACTGCGCCACACTACACACACATACCTTGAGCGCTCGCTTGACGTTCCCGCTGACGCAGAGCTCGCAGAGGCGGCGCGCGGAGGGCGGCGGCGGCGCGGGCGTGAAGGTGGCGTCGTGTGGTGACGTCGCAGCCGCACTGCGCCACACTACACACACATACCTTGAGCGCTCGCTTGACGTTCCCGCTGACGCAGAGCTCGCAGAGGCGGCGCGCGGAGGGCGGCGGCGGCGCGGGCGTGAAGGTGGCGTCGTGTGGTGACGTCGCAGCCGCACTGCGCCACACTACACACACATACCTTGAGCGCTCGCTTGACGTTCCCGCTGACGCAGAGCTCGCAGAGGCGGCGCGCGGAGGGCGGCGGCGGCGCGGGCGTGAAGGTGGCGTCGTGTGGTGACGTCGCAGCCGCACTGCGCCACACTACACACACATACCTTGAGCGCTCGCTTGACGTTCCCGCTGACGCAGAGCTCGCAGAGGCGGCGCGCGGAGGGCGGCGGCGGCGCGGGCGTGAAGGTGGCGTCGTGTGGTGACGTCGCAGCCGCACTGCGCCACACTACACACACATACCTTGAGCGCTCGCTTGACGTTCCCGCTGACGCAGAGCTCGCAGAGGCGGCGCGCGGAGGGCGGCGGCGGCGCGGGCGTGAAGGTGGCGTCGTGTGGTGACGTCGCAGCCGCACTGCGCCACACTACACACACATACCTTGAGCGCTCGCTTGACGTTCCCGCTGACGCAGAGCTCGCAGAGGCGGCGCGCGGAGGGCGGCGGCGGCGCGGGCGTGAAGGTGGCGTCGTGTGGTGACGTCGCAGCCGCACTGCGCCACACTACACACACATACCTTGAGCGCTCGCTTGACGTTCCCGCTGACGCAGAGCTCGCAGAGGCGGCGCGCGGAGGGCGGCGGCGGCGCGGGCGTGAAGGTGGCGTCGTGTGGTGACGTCGCAGCCGCACTGCGCCACACTACACACACATACCTTGAGCGCTCGCTTGACGTTCCCGCTGACGCAGAGCTCGCAGAGGCGGCGCGCGGAGGGCGGCGGCGGCGCGGGCGTGAAGGTGGCGTCGTGACGTCGCGCCGCCGCACCCGCGCCGCGCTCCCAGCGCCACACCGGCGTGAAGTCGCAGCCGCACTGCGCGCATACCGCCGGCACCGACGACCGCGGCATACTACACACAACGACACAAACGTCACGTTTATAATGCCTAAGTTCGTCTTTCAGACACAACATGAATACCATAGTTTGACATAAAGCGTTGACGAGTTCATGTCATGCGCCGCACGCTGGGCGCGCTTCAGCGTATCACTGCACATCCTACGACGCGCGCACGTAATGGGACCGCATAATGTCATCGCGTCGGCCGCGTCGCATCGAGCAGTTGACAAACGGCGCACACGAACTTATAGCTCATGGAGAATAAAATGACGAGCGGAGAATGTCATAACAGAAAATCTCCTAACTTCACTAACGTTTCTGAACATCAAAAATCTTTAAACAGCTGTGGCAAGGAACCCGACCGCCGCATTAATTCACTCGTATCTGAGCGTTTTAGTCACGCCCTCTTTACATATTTGACCTAGAAGAAAGCTTGACCTACATGCTTTATGACACCTCCTCTCATCTTTGCTCCCTCCGTGCACATTTTGCGACCGTACGCACAACGCCCTATTACTACAGTTGTATATCTACCAACTAGCGGTCGCCCGCGACTGCGTCCGCGAATGAACTCCCTTATGTATTTCCTTATGTACACTCTATGGTCATGAACTCCTCTATGTATGTCCTTATGTACACTCTATATGACCTGCCCTATGTATTTCCTTATGTAGACTCTATGACCTGCCCTATGTTTTCCTTATATACACTCTATGAACTCTCCTATGTATTTCCTTATGTACACTCTATAAACAGCCCTGTGTATTTCCTTATGTACACTCTATGACCTGCCCTATGTATTTCCTTATGCACACTATGAACTTCAACCCCCGTTTAACCCCATAAGAACTAGATTTGGGTGAGAAAACGGCCATTATTATATAACTAGCGACCCGCCTAGGCTTCGCAAATGGATAACAGTATTGCCCCACTATTTAATGTATGTAATTATACAAATCCGTTGCGTAGTTTTGAAGATTTAAGCGGACATAGGGACACAAAAAGCGACTTTGTTTTATACTATGTAGTGATTATAGATATTAAAACTCACCGGTCTTCATTAGTAAGATAGTCGACGACGTGCTCAAGCCCGACCAGGTAAACAAAGTCGGTGTTGCTAGGCGACGGGATGAAGTTCATCTCCGGCGGCGGGGGTTTGGGAGGGGGGATCTATGAACAAAACGTTAAATGTATGTCGCGCCAATCTTAATGGTGACTCGTTATTTCGTACAAATCATTGCACATAAACACTTAAGTTTCAAGAGATATCTACTATTTGTTGATGAGAGTAGCAATAAAATCAGTTGCCGTTTTTGCACTTCAAGGCTTTGTACCTTTATTTTAGGGGAATTAAAATATGAAAGAACATTGTGATTTGTATGTATTCATTAAACTAGTGATGTAGAATCCCAAATACTTTGTAGTTGTACACATAACAACAATTGAGGAAGAAGATTTTCAGAATATTAACTTTCAGATCCAAAAACCCAAAAACTGACAATTTATTACCAACAAATATGAAACGTATTGTTATAAATAAATTATGTACTTTATTTACCTTTTACCTTCACCCATAAATGGATCATGAAACCTCAATTATAAATTAAAACTTCAATAGCTAAATAAAATAGAGCATCAACATACCTGCAATAGGGTCTTCTCGAGTTGTTTCCGCAGAGCCAGTTTAGCGGCGGCCTGTCGCTGCGCGGGAGTCTGGGTATCCTCAGAACTACGGGAGCTCGCCTATAACATAACGTCACACTTGATACTAATGTGCCTTTATATTTTTGTCTTATTCTAAGAAAGATGTTAATGTCTTCTATTTGAAGATTGCATTTGTAAGACAAGTCGTTTGCGCAAACAGGTGCGCTAAGTGTCCTGATATTGCACAACTTTGCGCAAGAGTGTCTTAAAGTTGCGCAAAAATGCGCAAAATGATTTGTCGATTGTGACGCTATAAACTATCATAACTGTTATTGTAACTTCTGTCTTTTCGTTAATTTATACTCTGAAATCTCTTATACATTTTGGAGAAATTATATAAAACTAAGAGAAAGACATAACCATTGCGTATATTATAGAGCATAAGGGTAAGTATAGTATGTAAATAGTGAAATGACATCACATTTCCATACTCACTGCGTCACTCGTGCTACTGGTCACCGACGACGTGTCCTGAGGTTGCTTGCAATTTACAACACATTATCAGAACTATGACGAATTACTACTGATAATATACTGATAGAGCAATTAATACAGTGGACCATGTAACTATAACTAGAGTACTATGTATTAACAGCTAGCAGAGAACAGAAGGGTAGAAGTAGTTTACTTCGTTATGTTTAACTGCCGTCCGTTCCGTTATGTTTGGTAGGAAACTAGGGAATAACATTGTCACCGGAAGGATTTGCAATGTTTTAATCTACTCAATAGCTTAACAATTTATTTTATATACTTCAATATAATCAGTCTTATAATGTATAGTCCACTAACAGGTCTTAAAAGCCTAACCTATACATTAATGACTCTCAGAGACATCCCTAAGAATTGAACCTACCATCGTAAAAACTGAAAAGGAAACACAACAATATTACAAAATATTAACTTAATGTTCATTACCTTATTGGAGGAAGCATGCGAGCTGGCCGGCGGTGGTGCCGGAGTTATTGTCACTGAAGGCGTTATGCTGGCACCGCCGCTTGTTGATGACTGATAACAAAACATATGCTTTTAGTATATGTGATAAAAAAGTTCATGGGATTAAGAAGACATAATTAGAATAATTTTAAAATGTTAGCCAACAAAGGCTACTGGGACAGAAGTAACAGCTATCTATAAATTGAACAACGGGGACTTGTGACGTCACCGGGATTGGTAAAAAAAGGCATAGTTAATTGACAAGAAATAGTTTGTAATTTTTGGTACATTTTGACTATAGTGCAGTAACTAGTGTCCAATTTCAGTGCATCAAAATTAAAATTGCTAAAATGCTTGACTTGTTGACACCGACATGCCTTGTTTTAAATTATATTTTTGGTTGAAAAGGTTATTTTTTACTTGATTTAGCTGTACCTGTGAGCGGTAGGGTCCGGGCGTGAGCGTGGCGCCGCCGGGCAGGCTGGACGTGCGGCGCGAAGAGCTCCCAGAGCCCGGGGCTGCCGCCGCAGCGCTGTTCGTACGCTAAACAACACAAAAAACAATATAAACATAAATATTTATATAAAGAATATTTTTAACCAGTGAGCAAACTTTGACAACTTATAGTTCATCATCCTCCCGCCCTTATCCCAATTTAATTTGGGTCGGCGCAGCATGTTTTCTTCTTCCATACCCTTTTGTCTGCCATCATCTCAAGTAATGTTCTTTCTAGCCAGGTCAACTTTCATAAGTTATATCCAAACAAATTTTATATATAAGTATACTTTCACTTTGATGTCTTATTACAAAAAAAGTTATTGATAACGTTGTTTAATTCATGGTCAAACGTCGGGACGCCGGTGAAGCGATAGGTCATCAAAATTACGGCTTACTACGTAATCTTTAAGATACGTTTTAGAAGCGAGCTGGGGACATGGCATGCTCGAACAATGTTAGCGTGGATTTTTTTAAAACTAATAATACGAATATGTTATTTGACTGATTCTGAACCACAATTTATTTTGCACACTACTTAAAAAACATCCTGTATATCAATAATGTTATTAATATAACAACTGTGTGTGTATGCGATTGTACCTTGGTCTGCTGATGTGCGGGCGGCGGCGCGGGCGTGACGGTGACGCCGGGCGGCACCACGCAGCCGCTGCCGGCCAATGCCGTGCCCGTTGTAGAGTCCTGTACCATACAAATTTTAATGTGTCAATTTTAACTATGTTACTTTGGTTCATTAATAGAGAATAGGATAACACCCCACAGCTAATAAGGTCATATTTGCTAGCCTAGGTAAAGAACCAACCTCTCAAGTATGAGGGCGTGGGTTCGATTCCAAGTCAGGAATGACTATGTTTTGGATGGCAAGTTAACTGTAGGCCAGCTGTCATTGAACATCTTTGGCAGTCGTTACGGGTAGTCAGAAACCAGTAAGTCTGACACCAGTCCAACAGTACAGAACCAGTAACTGGGTTGAGGCAGTCACATAGGGCAGTCGAAAAACACTGATACTCAGCTACATACGGTTAGACTGGAAGACAACCTCAACAGAGTTGTAATGTGCTAAAAGTACATAATTTTTATAGCTTACCTTAGCGGGCGGCAATCCGGTAGCTTGCTGGCTTTGGCGCAGTTTGCGCAGTAATACGAGTCGCGTTTCTTCAGCGCGCAGCTTTTCGCGCAACGTGCGGAGACGACGCTCGCGCTCCCATATCTCTGCGCTTGATAGTTCCTAGACAACCAAATTAAACATGATTTAAAATAACATCCAGAAAATTTACACTACCTATTGTCTGTATACAAAATACATAAGAAATACATCTCTACTAGTAAGATAACTGCAAAAATAAAAGAAATCATGGACTCTATCTTTAATCAGATATTTCTTTATCTAGATTATGTCACCGGCACATACATCAATGGTAATTGATTTTTTTTTTCCTATGGCTATATTTAATAATCATCCTTCTATCACCACGGCAGGTACTCCGAAAATGGACTGTGGTATTGTTCGAAGGAGTTACCGTGGCTCTGGCACATAAAAGGCCTAAGAAGGAACATGGTAGGTAGAATCAGTAAAAGTCTGACACTTCCTCACGCTGCTAACCCACAGCGGGAGGGTTCATGTATCTAAGCCTAACACTATCATTTATTCCAAACATACCACAATATAAAGTGGACATTAACTCACTCTATGTCCAGGTATGGGCAGCGGCGGTTCATTCTCGTCCTCCTCCGAGTCCTCGTCGTCGCGCGGGTCGCGGGGGGACTCGGGCGCGGGCGCGGGAAGCGTGCTCGGGGTTATTGACACGTTAACACCGCCAGAGTTCAGTTTACTGCTCACGTCTGTGGAAGAAAAGTTTAGGGATCGTGGTTAGGTCGGATCCCTAATTGAGGACTGCCTCTTCTGGTCGTGGGGGATACAGGATATATTTCGCGTAAACCCCCAGATAGAACCGTTCACTCGGACCAGTGCGCAGTAACTATCTGTGCCTCGCTTACTTCACGCTCGCACAAGTTTTTGCTTGCCTTGCACTCTGCCATACATACTTACATGTGTCCTTACAAAAGTATACCAAGTTCAGAGTTAAAAGAATCTCCTCCTCTTTGAGTTGGTTTAACACCTCGTATGCCGGTGGCGCGAATCCACACAGACACAATTGATTTTCTATTGTTCTCTAATTAGCGGCATTCAAGCAGTCAAAGGTATTTAAACATCCGAAAAGAGAACTTCTCTTGTTGGGAAGTTGGTTGAAATACGTATAAACATCCTAACTGAGATTTCTTCTTTTTGGGAATTTGCTGTAAACATGCAAACATCAGACTTTAAAAATTCCATATTTGGTGTCAGTTATTCAAGTCAGTTAAAATACATGACTACTTTTATAAACGGTTGGTTTGTCTCCCGTTTGTTGTTTTTCGGAAGCACATTTTATAAACACTGACTCAATTATGCAAGCTAGGCTAACTGAGTTTGTTTACGCATAGATGGAAATAGGCAAAATAAGTCTCGTTACTCTGAAAAATCCACCAAAGTGTATCAAAAGTTTTTAAACATCCAATGGAATTTCGGTATCTATTTAACACTTACATTTTATCATCTGAACAGAAAAAATCTAGCAACTGTGTAAATCCATTGTATTATTATGGAAATTCATATGTGGGTTATAGTAACACAAAAACATGATATTAATTAGATCACTAAAGTAACAGCATGATAGGTTATTATATATTTTGTTCATAGATAATGTGGCATTGTTTGCATAGCTTATGTACTTAATTGTTTTGTGACGTCATACAGTACATAACCCTAATCTCATTCGTGAGAAAAATTGGGTCAACATAATTATGCTTCTTACGATAATTATTGCATGTCGTCTTACGCTACATATTCAAGATCTATTTATCATTGTCAAGTACAGTAGTAGTCTTTCGAGCATAAATAAGTCACTACCACCCGTCTGTTTATTTGGGGTCTCCCTTTTCTATGATAGGGTATGGGGTATGAAGATCTTTCTGATTCTCTGTTCTTCATTCATCTTTATATGTTTTTTATATGAAAATAACTATATTTATTGATTGATAATAGAAATAATAAGGCTAAGGTTCTACAGACCTCACAGATAGATTTGCTAAGAAGTTTGTTGCACTACTCTTTCTACTTCACCAAAGAACATGAAAGAATTATACATAGAAGAGACTGTATGATGTAAAAGTCAACATTTGGAAAGTGCTAATTTTCAGCATTTTAAAGTAAATTCACGAAAATCATAAAATTACCTGTAAAAGGCGCAGGAGTCGGCATAGAGGGCTTGCGATGCGGCGGCGCGGCCGGCAACAGCACGATATCAGGGCTCTCCGCATAACTACGCTGTTCAGAACGGGGGCGAAGCACCCGCTTGCCACTGGCGCCCTACACATAACACATAGTCAGTATTGAACTACAAAACATAGCTAAAAAAGGAAAATGTGTAATAGATGGATGAAATAGGTGCATAAATAACTACTGATATAAATAAATTTGAATAAACTTTGGAGTTGAATAAACAAACTACAGTATGACTATGATATAAGGAAATATGATAACAAAATTCAGCAATTAAGTAGGTAATCAATTTGTTGTAACTTTTGTGTATTGACATAAGTATCCAACACCATTTTTATTTACTTGTGCACAGCAGCTTATGTTCAATAAATTTTACTTATAGAAGTTATAAAAATTAATTTAGTATGGAAAACCGTAGCATCGTCAAACATCTACAAAGCATTATTATACACTTCGAAATTAGTTCTTTCGAAGCCAAATCTACAAGGAAATATACTAAAAATTCATGAGTATGAGGATACCAATATCTATTCACAAACAGTATAAAGGAAAAAGGCCTCCTATGCACTAAATCACCAATTTATAATCTGGTAACTATGGCAACTACCATTCAATATAGCAATACTAGAAGACTGCATGTTATAGTTAAAGTAACAAACTAGGCATAGCTAATAATATCAAGCAAACTACTCACAATCCTGAGCTGTTGTACCTGAGTAACATCATTATAGTTTCAGTTTATTCACTAAAAGGTCTAACTATGCAGCCAGGCATTTATTATTCTGAACATAATCTGATCATTGAATTATTAAGTCTCTCTGACACTTTTTTTTTAATTGTCAAATTATACCTCAGCCTTCCATATGCATGAGTGTGTAAATCCTATCCTATAACAATCAATTTGTTTTCTATTCTCTACCACACAACTAATGATAATTATTATTTTTTGAACAATTCACACAAACATCTGGTCCAAATAAATGCACTGGAAAACTACATCCACAAAGTGAAATGCATGAGTGCCTGCATTTTATATTAGTAACAATAATTGTAGATAAAAAGTAGTTGATGTGTTATTCTGATATACAAGGTATATTGCAATTTTTGTGTAAGTAGTAGTATGTAAGAGTAACAAACGCTATCCATGACAAACTTCCACACTTATAATATTTGTAGGCTGATAAATAGAGTAAATGATGCTTACTGGTACGAGTTTATTGTATGTTACACTAACCTATCTATTATTGTGTAATATAGTAATGAATACTGTTTAATAAATAAAAGCCTGGCTGCATAGTCTTAATTTTTTCATAAAACTGATCAATCTGATAAATATAAATAACAAACTAGCACACAACTGATATCTTTATTAGTTAATTAGTCTCAGATTAGTTTAACATAATAACCATAGATAATCTTTTAACTAATTAAATCCTCTTCTAGTGTGTGATTAAGGAATTAGTCACATGATTAAGATCCATTTGAAATTGGAATGTTTTGTTTAGACAACAATGTATTGAAAGATTTGCTACACATTCAGCCTTATAAACCTCAGTAACTTACCCGATCAATCTTTATGAAGCAAGCAAAAGGAAAACAAAGAGTTAATTATAAGATAGTAATAATTTTCCAGGATATTATTTTAGTAATAAACTCCAAAAAAATACAATATTACCTTCTAAGACTTGGACAATTTATTTAAATAACATTAATTTACAAATATGATTTCCTTATTTAAAAATTCTGAGGTCATCGAAAATTATGATGCATATTGGTAGTCAATATTCTGTAGGTAGGTATTTAAAAATGATTATGACCTCCAGCTGACACAGATGTGTGATGAACAAAGATTATACAAATGAGGAGAAAGTTATGTGGAAAAGACAATACTTTTTTGTGGTTTTTTATTTTAAAAAGGTAATTATTTTAAAAAGTTTAGTTTATTTTTAGACTTACATGTGGTGGTGGTTGTGCAGGTGTAATAGTAAGCCCACTGGCCGTCAAAGCTCTCAACTCGCTCAATTCAGGTGGCAATGCCCTGCATTATAAATAAAATTACATAATTTCACGCATTTCCAAAATGTAAACAAAAACATAAAATACAATAATAAATATCACCTGACGCTCAGGTCCACCGCCGAATCGTCTACGTCCATTATGGTTAGTCACTTCTGTAACAATTACGTATTACAATTAAACACAAATTATTTAGGACACCAATCAATATAAACAATAAATATTTTAGACACCACAGAGCACAATCACCACGTTAAATAGATACAAGGTTTAACAACACGTTTAGCTATTGATTAGGGTAGACATTACGATGAAATTGAAATCATTTAGATCGATTTTTTGTCCAAATGTAATGCACACGCACGCATCACCGGGATGACAATTGACAAGACAACGGTCAATGGGCGCGAGTATAAAGATCTAGTGAGGAATCTAATAAATAATACCTAATTTCTAACACCGAGCACTAGTCACATATCTTCTTTGTAAATAAATAACTATTTGATTGTTTTTACGCGAGATAAGCGATTTACAATTTGCACTCTTGGGATTCACAACAGAATTCCTCTCGCGGCCATTGATGACAGATTATAAATAGATTAATTTAGGCGCTGCAGATTATACTCAAAATTGATTAGAAGCAGGACGGTAAGAGAAGTGGTGCTGTAATGCTGTATGGATTGGTTTTCTTCATATATAGAAGATATAGAAGGATAGGTACCTAGTTTGGCAATAGAGTGATTTTAGTAAAGCCAAGACTAAAAAACATCTGCCGAGTTACTTTTCCATGTATCAGTAAATATGTGCTGTTTTCCTTTACTTAGATATAGACAGTTGTTTATTTTGAATTGATCATAAAACATTAAAACACTTTTCAAAACATCGCGGGTTTAGTTTTTAAGCAAATTCAAAGAAGGACGATCTTAGTTACATGTGTATGTATGTATAACAAAACTAAAATCTAATAGAAGGCGTACCTAAGCTTCAATTACTCGATACCAAATTATTTGAACTAGTTGTTTTCCCAGGTTTGACTCGCGTCCCATCATGGGATCTACTTCCTGTGCCCGGACAAAATATCGCCCATGTTATTATTATTTCACATACAAAGAAACAAAAAAATGTTTTCTCTTGAATATATTAGTAAATATTAGTAAAATACGTAGACAGCCCTTGCCCTTAAAATGTTTGGTTTATCGAGAATATCAGCCAGCCCATCTAATTTTGTCAGCTGACATTGCTGATATAGTGTCACTGTCAGAAACAAATCGATAATCGTGCTTTGCCTGTGTGTTTACAAATTTTATCGGCAACACGTGAGATCTTTGAATTCGTACTTGTTGTGTTTTATCTACAAAATGCCAGGACCTGACTTGTTATCAAGTCAAGGACTCCGCCTCGACGGACGACGGCCTCACGAACTCCGTCGTATTCAGTGCAAACTTGGAGTTTTCACACAGCCTGATGGAAGCGCTTATTTGGAACAAGGAAACACAAAAGTTTTGGCTGCAGTTTATGGCCCTCATCAAGTAAGATGATATAATTATTCATTGGCACACAGCTTTTTCTTAATGCCACTGAATTATTTACTTTTTGCGCCTTTCATAACAGTTTTCACAATATTTATTTTGGGTTAATTTAACTCATTCAACTGAAAATAAAGAATAAATCCTACAGTATTCCTTGATATGCTGATAAATAATTGTTTTGGAGCGCATGAGATATCATAATCTTAGAATGAATTACATAGTTTTCAGTAAAGTAATATTGTTTTAGACTTACAACTTGAAATTATATTATCTCAGTAATACATATTGCTATATTATTAATTGTTTCAGGCATCCAAAGCCAAAAGCTTACCAGATAGTGTAGTGGTCAACTGCCAGTACAGCATGGCTACATTTTCCACAGGTACAGTATTACAGTAGAATTCATATATAACGACTTCGCTTATAACAACTAATCGGTGTTAGCGACGATAATCTTTACTCAAGTTAGGTTTCGTATATAGGTACTAAGGCAATATAACCGTTTAGTGCGACTCCGGTTTAAGCGACCAACTGCTTATAGCGACCAATATTTATTATAATACGTCCGGTTAAAACGACACACGCGCAATGTTTTGTTTACCTACGCACTCGCACCCCCGCCCCGCGTTCGTATCGTTTAAACCTTCCCTGGACCTCTACAAACATTCTAAAACCAAAATAAGCCAAATCGGTCCAGCCATTCCGGAGTTTTAGTCAGACTAACGAACAGCAATTCATTTTTATATGTAAGACTAGCTGACCCAACAAACTTCGTATCGTTTAAACCTTCCCTGGACCTCTACGAACATTTTAAAACCAAAATAAGCCAAATCGATCCAGCCATTCTCGAGTTTTAGTGAGACTAACAAACAACAATTCATTTTTATATATAAGAAGATAATAATATGTATTCGTAAGTTATGTATGTATGTATAAGTTAAGTTATGTACTTAAGAAATAATCAGTCCGTTTTGTGCGTCGTCCGGTTAGTACGACATAGTATCGTCGGTCCCTTGAAGGTCGTTATATCCGGATTCTACTGTATTTTTATTTAATTTTAACACACTTGAAGAAAGATTTATAAAATGCACTAGTTAATGAAAGAAATACTGTTTTATAATATAAAATGTATATTAGAAAAAATACATACCCATAAGATTAGCCACTCTGAAAAAGACACTTAACTTTAAAATTAAATAAAAAACTCAAATACTACTACACACACCTATTACAGAATGAAGAAAGAATAAACTATTCCCCAAAAGGTTGGTCATACAAACAATCGGATGACATGTTATCAAAACATCAATACACTATGACACACCCTTTGACTCATTATCTATTGTATGAAAACAATAAGTTTCCCAAAATATATTTTTTTCATATCAATAAGCATTGTGATAAAAGTTCATGTCATTGAATAGGTAGGCTAATTGAAAATCAATGATAATCCAAAAATGTTAAAGACTGAAAGCAGCCAATGTGACTTATTCACCGAGATTCTTACATTATATTTTGTCTTCTTATCAATCCGAAAATGTAAAATTTTTGTTAGCTTCTGATACTACATACTCACATGATAGAATAGTGTGCGTTCGCGCAGCGGAATGTTGTTGAATTTAAAGATTTTAATTATGCAGATAATTAGTGTAAGACGTCCTATAATTGTGTATGGTAAATAAAAATTTGTGTATGCAGCCATTGTGGAGAAATTCACCAAAAACAGATTCCGCTGGGCGAACGTTGTCCTGGCGGAACTTTTTTTAATCCATAGACTTTAGAAGAAAAGAGATGTGTCCAAAAATTTGTGTGTATTTGTGTATAATTATTTATGTATGAATGAAATCAGTGCATGCATAAACTTCGGAGAAATTCAAGTTTCCGCTACGCGAACGTTTGGTCATCAGCTAGTTTTCATATAAAGCGCTTACATAGAGAGCTGTAGATTTTTACATACGTTGTTTTGAATTTGTTTATATTTGTTTAAAAAACAGATTTAGAAAAAGTCGTAGGGTTTAAAAGATAAAAATATAAATGTAAAATACACTTATTAGGTCTTAGTTCTTAAAGTATTCAGTTTGGAGTCTAGATTTTCACGTTTACACAAACCTTGTAAGTGTCTGCAACATGTTGCCAAGTATCAATGATGCTCCGATAGTAATTAAAAAGTTATAGGATAATTTATCATGAATAGATCACTGTTTACAAAGCAGTCGAATATCACGACGTTCTAAAGGAATTGCATAGTAAAATGTATGCCAATAATTAGTTTAATCATTCAACTATTCACTTGCAAAATTTCATGTCTAATGACATGAAATTTTGCAACTCCACATGGGCGTAGCCACACTGGGGCAAGCTGGGGCACTTGCCCCACCCTGGGCCCTGGCTCTGACCTATAAGGTGTCTGATTAAACAATGTTTTTTTTTACTAGCGTAGCGAGCCGAGCCGTCCATCTAATTAAAAAAATAACGCATTGAAGGAGATGGAACTGGTAGATGTAATTAAAAATTTCGGAAATGCAATTTTATCCTAGTGTAAAAACCGCGCTCGCTATTTTGCTTGCCCAGCCATGTACAGTCAACTTCAGGTCAGTGGTAACAGTTTTAGAGGAAAATCGTACTTATTACTATTGAGTTAAGGTGCATGACAGTTACCACTGGTGTCCTGTACAATAGAACGATCGTTTAGCACAGTAGTTTTTAACCGGTGGTCCGCGGACCACTGGTGGTCCCTGGAAGCATTCCAAGTGGTCCGCGAAGCTTAGCTGCGCGACGTTGCTATGCGTTATCTAACTTTATTTTTATCGACTTATCTATGCGAGCGAGGGGGTTTTCGCATGGACGTAAATCGGGTGTGTCGTACCTAGTCCCCCCATTCGTGAAAATGTATGTTTGGGCTACATTTTACGTACTTTTTGGTTTTAAGTCTTAAAAAATAATTAAAATTTCGCGCTCGCTTCGCTCGCGTATTCAGAAACTATATGCCCTTATTTTTGCATTTGTCGATAAACAAAAAGTTAAGTACGTTTGGGCTAAATTTTAGGTAAAATTTGGTTTAAGTCCGATAAAAATTTCACGCTCGCTTCGCTCGCGTATTCTAAATCTATATGTCCTTATTTTTGCATTTGTCAACATTTGTCAAACTTCTCAAATTAAGAGATTACCAAGTTTGAGATAAACGGCCCGGGGGAGGGCGGGGGCTCTCCCCCGGGGATAAGTTGACTACTGCCCCACCCTGAGCCCAAAGCTGGCTACGCCCATGAGACTCCAAACTGCATACTTTAAGAACTAAGACCTAATAAGTGTATTTTACGTTTATATTTTTATCTTTTAAACCCTACGACTTTTTCTAAATCTGTTTTTTAAACAAATATAAACAAATTCAAAACAACGTATGTAAAAATCTACAGCTCTCTATGTAAGCGCTTTATATGAAAACTAGCTAATGACCAAACGTTCGCGTAGCGGAAACTTGAATTTCTCCGAAGTTTATGCATGCACTGATTTCATTCATACATAAATAATTATACACAGATACACACTAATTTTTGGACACATCTCTTTTCTTCTAAAGTCTATGGATTTAAAAAAGTTCCGCCAGGACAACGTTCGCCAACGTTCGCCCAGCGGAATCTGTTTTTGGTGAATTTCTCCACAATGGCTGCATACACAAATTTTTATTTACCATACACAATTATAGAACGTCTTACACTAATTATCTGCATAATTAAAATCTTTAAATTCAACAACATTCCGCTGCGCGAACGCACACGATAGAATAGGTAACTTTGGCGACACGATTTTTATGTTTACTTTACAAAAAAGTAAATTGAAAAGAAATACTCAAGATTTGCTAGTACATAGTTCTTGTAAAACTCAGTGGTGAGTCGCAATCAATTCACGAGATAGGTAGTTCGTTAGTCCAGTTGTTGCATAGTGCGACTGCTGTGCACGTTGTCTAGGTTTCACAGGTCTCCGAAATCGCATTGTGTTTTATAAACTTTCACAAAGCAGCCCTCATTCAGGCTTACACGCATGCCTATTCTACTTATTATTTATGCCTAAAAATACCCTAATTTATTTGAAAATGATTGTTCCAGGTGAGAGGAAGAACCGTCAGCGAGGTGACCGCAAGTCTCAGGAGATGTCCATGCAGCTGCGGCAGGCGCTGATGGCGGCCATCAAAACAGAGCTGTACCCGCGCTCACAGATAGACATCTACGTTGAAGTATTACAGGTGATTTATTTTCCTAGTCATTAATTACTAGATATGTATTTATACATATACAAAACTTTACATAATACAGGCAATAACATACTAGCTTCTACCCGGGTCCCGTAGGAACTACTTCCTGTACCTGAATAAAAAATAGCCTAATGTAAATCTAATGATGATGATTATGTCCTACTAGCTGATTGTCGGCTACGGCGGCTGTTCTCATATATGGAGATTAGCCATTTGGACAACTTACAGTGCACAAGCGGCCACAGGTGCACTCTCTATTCCTTCACTCAATATCCTCTGTGAACTTGTGAACATAGGCTATATTTTATCTGGGTAAGGGCAGTAGTTTCCATTAGACGCGGGTGAAACCACGTGTTGCATGGAACAGCTAGTTTTCTATATTATGTCTGACTGAATATTCTCTCTACCTAGGCTGACGGCGGCGCGTACTGCGCAGGCGTGAACGCAGCTACTCTCGCGCTGATCGACGCCGGCATTCCTATCAAGGCGTACATGATTGCCTGCACGGCTTCCATGGCCTGGAAGGGAGGAGAACCGGAGCCTTTAGTTGATGTCAGTCACGTGGAGGAGGCGGCTGGGGGCGTCGTGTTGACTGTCGCCAGTTTGCCTAGTACTGGTGAGTTAAAATGTTTTCTTAAGAATATCATTTATTTGCATAGAAAATCCTTTGAAGATGTATAATAATTCCTTTATTCCTGGTGTAACTTTATTCCGTGTAAGACTCGTAATATTATATGATAATGGCACTCAAAGTACCTTTTACAGTACGCAAAAGAAGCCGAAACATGAAATAAATTAGAGTCATGCTATTTTCCATTCCCATAATTAGGAAATATATGTCTTCGAAAACACAGCAATGATGTGAAGAAGCAGTCCTATGGTTCTGTGAAAATATCGAGAATATCAGTCATATCTGTATACAAATCGAGAATATCCTCCCAATTTCTGTCACCACAGGGCTATCTATCTGTCATACTTTACCGCCAAATTTTCAACCGGCGCCATTGCATTCTTGTGATTGTGATGTGATTCATTCGAAACGCGTGAAAAACTTTTTTCAGGTGCAAAAAAATTTGTTCGTAGTGCTTTTAGCCTAGGAAAAGTGAGTTTAGAAAACACGGCAGTGTATATAATAAAATGGAGCGTGTGCGTGTATATAATACGTGCGAGAACCGCGAGCGAGACGCGGCCGCTCCGGATGGAGGGCAATCGTCGTCGACAAGCTCGAAGGCGTTGGAAAGTAGTTCCTCCTCATCCTCGGAGTTTGAGGAGGGCACGGCTTCGCCCTTGCCTAGAGATGTAAAGTGACCGTCACGTTATATGTGACCGATCAATCTGACCGAGCATATTGGACATTTATCCAATTTGACCGGTCACTTATTGTCATTTATTGTCAGCAACGTCAGAATCGTTTTTTTTTGTTTAAAATTGAATTTATTAGAAATAAACGTTTTTTCTTTCTTTATTTTATAAAACTACGGAAGTTTTAGAATCATCGAAGGTAACCAAATGTCATTCATCGATCTTTAAGATAAGATTTCGCCCGGCGGGAGATGTCGTGCGGTGTTCCGCAGGGGTCGGTTCTGGGCCGCTCTTGTGGAACATCGGCTACGACTAGGTGCTGCGCGCCGACCTCCCTAGCGGCGTCAGCGTGGTCTGCTACGCTGACGACAAGTTGGTTCTGGCACAAGGGAGGTCGCACCAGGAGGCGGCCGAGATAATGACGCGCGGGGTTGCGACGATCATCGAGAGGATCTAGCTGCTGGGCCTGGAGGTGACCTTGCACAAATCCGAGGCCATGTGCTTTCATGGGCTTCGGAACGCGCCACCTTCAGGCTCCCAAGTCACGGTGGGGGGGGGGGTTCCCATCGGCGTCGAGAGGGCGATGAAGTACCTAGGACTCGTCCTCGACAGCCGGTGGAACTTCGTTGAGCATTTCCGACGTTTGGGCCCACAACTGGAGAAGGCAGGTGCTGCCTTCAAACGGCTCCTGCCCAATCTGGGAGGCCCAAACGCCCCCTGCCGTAAACTTTACGCGGGGGTCATGCGGTCCATGGCCCTTTACGGGGCCCCGGTATGGGCACGTTCGGTACGGCCGCGTGCTGTACACTACCTGAACGTGCCCTAAAAGGTGATAGCCATTAGGCTAATCCGGGGGTACCGTACGATCTCCCGCGAAGCAGCTGGCCTACTTGCTGGACTGCCACCGTGGGATCTGGAGGCGAGAGTCTTCTTGCGCCTGTACGACTGGCGCGAGGAGACACTGCGCCGGGGGGAAACTCCGCTGCCGCGGCAAGTTGTCGCGCAGCGGGCGGAGCTCCGGCGCGATCTCATGGTGGCCTGGAGGGAGCGACTGTCGCAACCCAGTGCAGGGCACGCCACCATCGTGGCGGTAAGTCCCCTCTTTGAGGAGTGGCTCGGGAGGAGTCATGGCGCCCTCACGTACCGCATGACGCAGGTCCTCACCGGACACGGTTGTTTCGGGAGGTACCTGTACCGAATCGGTCGTGAGGAGGCACCCGGGTGTCACCACTGTGCGGACAGCCCCGAGGACACGGTGGACCACATAGTCCAGGTGTGCCCCGCATGGGAAGGGCACCGCTGGGTCCTCGTCGAGGCTTTAGGCGGCGGCGACCTCTCTCGTCCGGCCCTGATCCAGGCCATGGTCCGGGGCGAGAGGGATTAGGATGCCGTCGCCTCCTTCTGCGAAGCAATCATGCTCGAGAAGGAGGAGGCGGAACGCCAGAAAGTTCGCACCTCTCATCCCAGCCGCCGTGCTGGACCAGGTAGACACCACGGGCGCCGGGTGTCGCGAGATGACTCCCGGCCACCGTAGGTGTGGGTCTGTGGGCGGTGAGTTCCGGTGGCTCATCGTCCCTCTGTCTACATAGACGACAGACCCGTGTCGACACGCGCTCCTCAAAGAGATGTCAGCAACCCCAGAGGGGCCCAGTTGGGCCAAGGCCTGCCGGGGATGCGGGTTGTTCGAAAGAGTTACCGCGGCTCTGGTACATAAAAGGCCTACGACGGAACACGACGGTTTTTAGTCAGTAAGAGTCTGACACTCCCTCACCGCTGCTAACCCACAGCGGGAGGGGTCATTTGATGATTTTTAACGTCGATAAAAAAAAAAGATTTCGCCGACACTCTATGATTAATGATTTGTCAGTATACATCAATAAAAATAAATACGTACTTGAGAGTCTATCTTTTTAAAAGGTTATCTATGCACTATGTTGGTTTAGAAAGGCAATTATAGGTATTATTTCACATTCATAATGTTTTTAATTAGCTTGAGACGAAAATAATAATTGTACCAAGTAAAAAATACTTATTTAATATATCTGACCAGTCTGACAATAAATGTCCAATGTGACCGGTCATTTAATAGTAATTGACGGTCACTTATCGTATGTGACCGTCAGTTTACAACCCTACCCTTGCCTAATAAGCGTTCGGTCAGTGGGTCGTCTTAGGGGCGGAGTTCTCGTGCGTCGGGGAGGAACCGTAAGTACAAGTCTAAACATGTCCGTACCGATCCTCGTGTTGATACTTTGATGTCGCAAATGGCGTATTTGTCTAATTACTTAAGTTTATATCAATCAGGTTACTGCTATAATGGTAGAGCAGCGCCAAATAGTACAATAACGAGCTCGCAGCCTTCTGCTGCTAAGGACAGTTGTGCGGAACAATTTATTACTTTGCCGGCTAAATTTGGGTGTCTTAAACACCGAGATAGACAGTAAGAAAAATATTCCACCTAGTGATTAAGGATAGGTTTAATGAGTTAAATAAGCTGCAACAATTTGACTCGCAGGCTTGGAAGGGCATTAGATACAAACAAGCTTTGCAAGGCTGCCTTGCAACCCCAGGATTTACAGGCCTTACGGTCAATGATGAGTTGTGTCAGTTTAATAAGAATAAGGATTATTTAGCTGCTACTGAAATGTTTTTAGCTGGTATATCTAACAAAGTCTTAGAGCAAAGACAATTGTTGAAATCGGGTTTACAGAATATTGTAGATTGGGCTAGCGCGGATCCAACTAATTTGAACCCCAAGTCATTGGTGGACAAAATGTCAGAGATTTTTGGACCTGGGTCTTCGAGTTATAAAAATTCAGAGACCACAATGCAAATTATTTGTGGAAGACGATCTGAATCTATTGAGGTTAGGCGGGACAGGATTTTGAAAGAAATTTCAAATACGAACCTTAGGAACACATTGAGGAATGTTCCACCTAGTGCTGAACATTTATTTAGCAGAGAGGTCAGATCTGGCTGAATACTCCAACCTACCTCAAGGAAAGGAAAGTTACAGAGCGGGGTGAGCCCTTTCAAAATAGAAAAAATAATTTAAAAAATAAGTCTAAAAAGTTTGATAAGAAATTTAAGCATACTTCTACTCTTCAACCGGCCCTTTCGTCAACGTTCCACTAACACAGCCAATAACGATAAGTCCACCAGATCTAAAGAAGAATGACTCTCACCGGGTGTTCAGAGGAGGTTGCCTAAAATTCTCCACCGAGAGATGGGCTCAGTTGGGAGCAAACCAGTTCATTTTAAACACCATAGCCAATTACCGCTTGCCATTCAGAAGCAAACCTCCCCTGACATATCCCGGTCAGAACTTTTTAAAGTGTATAGCCACCAAAGTTTCCCTGGAAATGACAAGAGTGATTCAGGATTTAAAGATGCAGGGCATCCTGGAAAAGCCAGCAGTAGTATTGAATAATAAATTTATAAGATAGATATCTTTGTAAACGCTTTTGTGTGATAGTGTCTCCACAAACGTGCGCGGTTCTGTCTTAGAAAAATTTGTCATGTCTTGTCAAGTTGTGCCAAAGTTGTGCTCTTAAAATAAAACGCATATTATAGAAATCTAACGACTTTTAATTAAAATATTGCCGAATCCCAATAGGTTATGGGCCCAGGCACATAGCTAGGCATATATTTTAATTATTAGTTCGTTAAGAGCAAGGATTATTTCCGATATAAAAGTGACAGTAAAATGGAGGTTTCAAACGGAATGAAAATCGAGAAGTTTGATGGAAGAAATTTCAAACAATGGAAATTTCAAGTGAAATGCGCATTAAGAGCGAAGGGATTAAATATAGAAAAGGCAAGACCCTTAGAAGCCGGTTCGCAAGTGCAGTGGGATAAAGACGACGGTATGGCCATGTTTATCTTAACCTCTTCGATGGATTTAAACCAGATATCGTTAATAGAAAACTGCGAAACCGCAAAACAAGTGATGACAAAACTAGAAGCTATATATGAACAGAAGTCAGAATACAACAAGATGTTAATTCATGAGCAGTTTTATCAATACTCGTATAATGCCAGTGACACGATGGCACAGCACGTGTCAAAGGTTGAAAGTTTGGCAAAGCAGCTGCGAGAGACGGGTGAGAAAATAAGTGACACCGCCATTATGACGAAGATTCTAAGCACGTTGCCGTCAACGTATCGTTCTCTTAGACAAGCATGGTTGTCACTCGATGAAGATCGTCAGACCATACAAACTCTTACGTCGCGTTTAGTTGATGAAGAAGCCAGCCTAGCCAATGAAACAAGTAATAGTAGTGAGAACGCGTTAGTTACGTCAAAAGGAAATTTTAAACCTAGAAATGAGGACAAACAAAAGACGTCAGAACAAAGAACTCACAGATTCGTGTGCTACAATTGTAACAAAAGGGGTCATTTCGCAAGAGAATGCAGGATGCCTAAGAAAAGGTACAATGAGAAGAAAACCAACAACATGGCATTCAGCGCAGAAGGTTGCTCATCTGAACATGATGAAGACGCATGGATTTTAGATAGTGGAGCATCGAAGCATATGACCTACAGGAGAGAATACTTCTGCGAGTTGAACGAATCTCAATGCAACAATTCCGTTAAATTGAGCAACAAGCAGAGTATAAAGGTATGTGGCGAAGGAACTGTATTAATAGATAAGAAGGTTAATGGTACATGGGAGAGATGTAGACTTGAGCATGTGTTGTATGTACCTGATTTACGAAGAAATCTGTTTTCTGAAGGTGCAGCTACTAGAAGAGGATATGTCATAGTGAAGAACAATAAGAATGCTATGATAATGAAGAGCAATGTTGTTGTTATGTGTGCACAGTTGCAAGAGAACAATTTATATGAATTGGATATAAAAACAATCAAACAAGAATATTGTAATGTTGTGCAAACGGATATAAAAGTTTGGCATGAAAGATTAGGACACTTAAATGTCAAGGAACTTCAAAATATGTCAAAGAATGGTGTGATTCCAGTTACATTGAGCGGTGATCAGAATTTTGTTTGTGAAGCATGTCAATATGGAAAGCAAGCAAGACGCCCCTTCTTGAAATCTACCCGAGGTCCAACACAACCTGGTGAAATTGTGTACAGCGATGTGTGCGGTCCTATAGAAGAACCTTCTGTATCGGGTATGAAGTACTTTGTGCTGTTCAAAGATGGAGCTACAAGCTATCGCCATGTTTACTTTATGAAGCATAAGAGTGAAGTATTTCAATGCTTTCTGAAGTACAATGCCATTGTGAAGAATAGATTTCAGCGTGATGTGCAGATACTGCATACAGATAATGGTACTGAATATGTAAACCAAGAATTCACATTTTTTTTGGAGAGTAAAGGGATAACGCATGAACGTACTGCTCCGTATACTCCACAACAGAACGGGAGAGCAGAAAGAGAGATGCGTTCTATCATGGAATCTGCAAGAACAATGTTATATGCAAAGGATATTCCTTTAAACTTGTGGGCAGAAGCTGTTAACTGTGCGGTATATTTGTTGAATAGAAATACATCAAGCCAGACGGGAAATGTTACGCCATTTGAACTGTGGCATGGAGTGAAGCCTAACTTACAACATATCAGAATATTTGGATCAATTGGTTATGTACATGTTCCAAAGGAAAAGCGAAAGAAGCTTGCCAAGAAAAGTGTGAAGATGTTATTAGTTGGATATGACCACGACAATTATAGAATGTATGATCAAAATACCAAGAAGATTACAATATTACGAGATGTTAAGTTTGATGAATGTAGTATGCTGGAAGAAAGAAAAAGATATGTGGAAATGACAGTTGAACAAGAAGAAAAAGAACATTCTACAGTATCTACCCCACTAAATGAAACCCAAACTCAAAATGTTGAACCTGAAGAAATATCATCAGATGAAAGTATGAAGAGTTTAGAAGATATGGATGAAAGTTATGTTCCTCCAAGAGGTATAAATTTGATGCAGGAAGAACCAAGAACCATCTCATTACGTCCTCGTCGAGACAAAAGATTAGAAGCAAATTTCACAGAATATGAACTTCCAAACAGTTATGAAGAAGCTATGAAAAGTCCAAATTCTCATCTGTGGAAGAAAGCTGTAGAGAAGAAAAGAAGAAAAAGAAAGAAAAGAAGCCTGTATCGTGCAAATGGGTGTTTACTATAAAGAAGAATAGAGATGGAGAAATAGTACGATACAAAGCACGACTGTGTGCACGAGGGTTCACACAAGTCAAGGGCTTGGACTATAATGAGACTTTTTCCCCCACAAGCAGGTACGACTCGATTAGGGTGCTGCTGAGCATCGCTGCTGGAGACGAGCTTCACATCGAGCAGTTTGATGTGAAGACGGCCTTCTTGTACGGTGAGCTTTCTGAGGACATATACATGGAGGTGCCAGAGGGATTGGAAACTCAGCCTTCCAAAGTCTGTAAGTTGTTTAAATCTATATATGGTCTTAAACAATCCTCGAGATGTTGGAATGAGAAGTTTAGTTCTTTTTTAACTAGTTATGGTTTCCAACCGTGTCCGTCTGATAATTGTGTTTTTGTAGGATGCTTTATTTTAGAATGTAATTCATTTATTGGTATGGAAATAACTAGAGAAAAAGATTGTATAAGTGTAAGTCAGAAACAATATATTAAAACGATAATAAATAAATTTAATATGTTTGATGCTAAGAGTAGTAGTACTCCTGCTGATGTAAATGTACATTTGTCTAAGAATACAAGTAAAGAGACTATTAATTTCCCATATAGAGAAGCAGTGGGAGCTTTGCTATTCTTGTCGTTTGTGTTTGTTAATTAAAAGTTTTGTTTCTAGAGAAGAGTTAAAAGTTTTAAGTTATGGTAACTTATAGTGATGAGTGTAGCCTATAAGTTGTAAGTTATTTTTGAGATTTGTGCCTGGTGAATTGTAACGTCTACCTTATAAATTTAAGTGGGAGTATTGAATAATAAATTTATAAGATAGATATCTTTGTAAACGCTTTTGTGTGATAGTGTCTCCACAAACGTGCGCGGTTCTGTCTTAGAAAAATTTGTCATGTCTTGTCAAGTTGTGCCAAAGTTGTGCTCTTAAAATAAAACGCATATTATAGAAATCTAACGACTTTTAATTAAAATATTGCCGAATCCCAATAAGTAGTGGACCCCGGTTTCTTCTCCAAAATGTTTTTAATAAAGAAGGCGGATGGGGGATTGAGACCCATCTTCGACCTCAAGGCTTTGAACAGGTACATAGCCACAAAGCATTTTTACCTAATTTCGCAATTAGACATAGTTACCTTTCTTCAAGCAAACGACTGGCCAGTGAAGATAGATCTTCACCAAGCCTATTTCCATTTGTGTGTCGCGGAGACTCACAGACGATTTTTGAGGGTTGTTTGCAATGGAGAAATTCTCCAGTTAAATGCTCTGCCATTTGGCCTATCATCGGCGCCCCGTGTATTTGCGGCAGTCTCAAACTGGGTGGCAGAGATCCTCAGGAATCGAGGCATTCGTCTTTTGGTCTATTTGGACGACTTCCTCCTAGCTTGTCAGGACAGATCCAAGTTAATGGCACAAGTTGCGGAAACGTTGGCCGTCTTGGAGTCTTTGGGTTGGCACGTGAATTACCAGAAGTCGGTGACGGAACCAACACACAGGTTGGAATACTTGGGCCTGGTCTGGGATACTCAGTACCTAACAATCGCCTTGCCCATCAGAAAAGTAGAAGGAATAAAAGCCTCCCTGACAAAGCTATTAAAGCGGGACAACTGCTCGTTAAGAGAGTTGCAAAGCGTGTTGGGAAAACTAAACTTCGCCAACTATGCGATTCCCCAGGGCCGTCTTCACTATCGAAAGGCCCAACTCTTCCTGAGAAAGTTCTCCCGGAGAAACCAGAAGAGAAAATTGAGTTCCGGAGTGCGAGAGGACTTCCGGTGGTGGTTGGAAGGAGTAGAGGGCTGTCCAAACCCGTTACTCAAGAAAGAGGTAAAGCATTTATTGACCACAGACGCAGCGGATGCGGGCTGGGGAGCAAGTCTAAACAGCAAGTATCTCTCAGGCAAATGGGCCACGAACCAAAAAGCCTGGCACTCGAACCTAAAAGAGATGTATGCCGTTTATGCGGTAATAAGGTCACAGGGGTCATTGTTACAGAATGCCCACATTTTGGTTCAGACCGACAATCGGACTCTAGTAGCGTATATCGGGTGTGTCGTTCATAATCACATTAAATTCTATCACATGTACTTCATGATATTCTATAGCGAATTGTTAAAAAAGTAACATAATCCATTCAGTGGTTTAGCCACAGGACTCATTTTTCGTTTTCCTAATTTACAACATCATGTGTAAAGCAGAGATAATGTTAGGAGTATCGAATGTTTTGATCAGTTGACAGCTGTCAGTTTTCAAGGGAGAATTTCAGCTGTTTGTAATGACTGACTTCTATATGGTGTTCTAATTTTCGCACATTTTTATTCTATTTACTTTGTTTGAAAAATGCATTTTTTTATTTTTACGCATTTTTCTTTTTTCTTTGTGTTAATCGACATATATTAACCAGTATATTAACACATTTCATTTAATGTGATTATGAACGACACACCCGATATAAGGAATCAGGACTCGGTCCTTGAAGCTGTTAGGCTTAACAACCCAGTTGTTAGAGTTGACTTGTCGGCTGAACATAACGATGACAGCGTACCACCTGCCAGGAAACCTAAACGGCATTGCAGATTGCCTGTCAAGGGGAAAGTCAGTACCCGAGTGGCACCTGCTGCCACCAGCCACGGAGGCAGTGTTCAGACAATGGGGGGTTCCAGAAATAGATCTCTTTGCTACAAGAGACACGGCAGTAGTTTCAAGGTATGTCAGTCTAGACTCAAGGGATGGCTCCGCATAGTTCAGCGACGCCTTCAGTCAAACTTGGGACTTTCAGACAGCTTGGGTATTTCCACCTCCAAGCATGATGCCCAGGGTTCTGGCACATCTGAACAAGGCAAGAGGGACATACATTGTGATAGCGCCACAGTGGACCCAGTGCTTTTGGTTTCCCGACCTGAAGACACGCGCGCAAGTACCCCCACTTCCCATAGAGAACCTGAGGGAGGTGCTGCTGGACAGGACGACGGGACTACCTCCACCGTCAGTGGACAAGCTAGTACTTCAGGCTTGGAAAATTGGGGGTGGGAAGATCAAGTAAAGGACTGGAGCAGAGACGAACAAAGATTGTTGAGAAGTAGCTGGCGCCCCTCCACTATTAATACGTATAGTGCACCTTTAAAAAGATGGATACTTTGGTGTGAATCCCATGGAGTGGATAATAAGTGCCCAGAGGGCAAGGACCTAGCCAGATTTTTAGCTAATTTACACTTAGAGAAAGGTTTTGCATACAGCACGGTAATGTTGCACAAGTCTGCTGTCTCAACTTACTGTGCACCTAGGGTTGAGAACTTGGCCAAAAATTTTTTCGTTCAGCACGTTTTAAAGGCAGTGAGTCTAGCTAAACCACGCCCAGCAAAGCTACCAGTATGGGATGTTAAAATATTGTATGAGTGGTTAAAGTCTTCAGAATTTCCAGACACTCTTTTTTATCAAAGCAGACACACTGCATTGATTCTTTTACTTGCATCTGGCCGAAGGTTGCATGATCTTACACTTTTGGAGCTTGGTGATCAAGGATATGCTGAAACTGAGGACACAGTAACATTCTGGCCAAAATTTGGCTCAGAAACAGACACAAGTTCTCATAGACAATCAGGCTGGCTTCTCATGAAGCACCAAGATTCTAAGCTTTGCCCAGTCACTAACGTTAAGAAGTTAGTCAAGATTTCAGAGACTAGACGCAATCAAACTACAAATGTTAATTCCCTTTTTATATCAATCACCGGTGATACAAAGCCTGCCTCTAAGACCATGATCTCAGGATGGGTGAGGTCAGCCTTCAAATTGGCACAGATAGATGGCTACTCTCCAGGCAGCATAAGGTCAGCAGTGGATCAGCCTCCAGGGGATGGCTAGACAATAGACCTATACAGGAAATATTAGAAAGAGGAAACTGGAAGTGTGTGGAAACCTTTTCTAAATATTATTGTAGAAATATAAATAAGCCTGTCAGTGAGGATGTCCCTGGTCTACTTTATAATAATTTTAAAACAATGTGATTAATAGTGATTATTTATGATAATGTGATTTTGATCTCAATTATTAAGGCTGAACAGCTGAAGTGTTTATGTTTGAAAATTATTTGTTAATTTGTGGCAGTTAAACTGCATTTTTATTTATCAATCCTAAGAAGGAAATTATGTTTTTTGTTTTCATATTGAATTGTTTAATTTGAGTTTCTTGGTAAGAAAAATATAAATATTTTAAACTAATAGTGTGGTTGGATTTTGTTCTTAACATTTTCCCAGCAAATATTGAAAGTTAAAGATGGTTCAAAGAGAGTGATAAGAAAATTTGTTATAAGGAAGTACCTAGTAAATTATATTACTCTCACATCGCATTCTTGTGTTTTATAATTTCTGATCACCAGCAGATATCAAACAGGTCTTCACATCATTGCTGTGTTTTCGAAGACATATAATATGACTGTTTTGCATTAAGACAAAACAGGTATTATATGTAGAAGAAAACACAGCAATGAGCCAAGGTTCTTGCTGATGATGAAGACTGCAATGGCGCCGGTTGAAAATTTGGCGGTAAAGTATGACAGATAGCCCTGTGGTGACAGAAATTGGGAGGATATTCTAGATTTGTATACAGATATCACTGATATTCTCGATATCTTCACATCATTGCTGTGTTTTCTTCTACATATAATACCTGTTTTGTCTTAATGCAAAACAGTCATATTACATAATTATCAGCGTCTATTATATTTCCTTCAATAAAGGATTATCAGTTTGAGAAACAGTAATAATTGTGAATTCGTCTTTACAGGAAGCATTGGTTTGATTGAAATGTCCCACCGACTTCACATGGATTACTTTGATATGGTTCTAAGTAGAGCTATGCAGGGATGCAAAGATATTGAGGTGAGTAACAAAATGTTTTAAACCATGTAAGACAACTTGGAAGAAACCAAAGAAAACTACCGGATGTACTATTGGTATTGGTACCAGCAGCAAATGATTATATTGATCAATAAAACAGTGAAAGAAACTGAAAATACAGTTGCAACATTATTGTTTTCAGGCGATTCTCGACAAAGCAGTGAGGGATCATTTGGCTGAAGGATGGACAAAGTCCAATGATGATGTGGTTACTATTTAAAATAAATATAATTATCCTTTTCACTTTAGTTTCTTTTAGCTTTTCACCCACAAATAGGACGCAATTCGGATCACCACTTCACCATATTCAGTTATGTTAATACCAAGTATGTTGCAACTAAATAAAACAAACAAAATAGACTTACATATTTATTAGAGATCTGAACAAAATAAGAAATTAAATTATATGTACAGTCTATGTTAAAACTAACTAAATTAGAGGTAAGTTAATAGGTACACACTTTTTCCATTACTTTGCTTATTGTATGGTGAACAAAAAAAACTTATTTATCGAAACGTTCTATGGCAAACGAAAAAGTGACGTAATGTAGTCAGCAAAAAAATGTTATAGCAATAGCCAGCATAAGTAACGCAAAAAGAAAGAAACAAAAAAATAAAAATATTTTTTTAAATACCGGATGTAAATATCAGTCCATCCGTTCCTGTGATTGCACACACGAAATAAATAAAATGTATCTTTGAATAAATAAAACAAGTACTATATTGTACTCAATAAGTCCTCAGTGTACAAAATGACACAACATTGCACTCGCAAGAACCTAAACAAAATAAATACTGCTTCTTCTGAAGCCTTTGTTATAACTGCTATATTAATTATTATTTAAAAATGTATAAAACTTTTTTTTCGTCTTTACCGCGTAACATAATTGCAATATTTTAAAATAACTCGACCGTATAAAATATGCGTATATGACATTGCGAACAACAATGTAAAGGTAAGGCCAAAATATTATGGGATATACTTTTATCTTATTACACTGAGTTGCTAAGGCACTCATCTACATTATCATCTATATTATAGAAAAAAACCTTTATGCGTAAGCAAAAGTGAAAAATAAAGTGGGCGTTTGAAAAAAAAATCTCGTCCATCGCGTAACATGCAAAACAAATATCTCTCAATTCCAAAGGAGACTTAAACCTAATTGTATAATACGAATAAATGTTTTGTCACATCTCTATGGCTCCGATGTAATGCTGTCGAATTAGCGACGAAGTTCCGATAAAACCGACGCACACAAACGATAAGTACGAATATACAATACCTATACACCCGCCGCCGGTCTTATGTGAACCAAAACTAAACTACTGGACGTAGTTCTCATGACATTATGCCTTCCAAATAGTGTATAAAAATTGACAAAAAATTGCACAAAATTATAAAATTGCACATTTGTTACATTTTAATATTGCAAACTAATAAAAGAAATGCGCGGAGTAGGAAACTTGCAGAAACTAGCTTTTTGTGTCTTTATAATAATTGCCAAGCTCTGTGCCATATGACGCACGACGGCCTTATAAATATTGGCCTGAAGCTCTTTCCCTAAGAGAAAGTGTACAAAGAAGAAAGACAGCTGTTTCAGCCTCAGTAGGCGACTGAAGTTTATTGTTTCCTACTCTGTGATATACGGGCTAGCCGAACACTAAAGTTAACACACACAGTCCCACAAGTGAACACTTATAAAAATATGTAAGACTGCAAATGCTTCAGTACTAATAGTAAATATTTGCCCAATATTGGCAATCTGAAGACCCTAAAATATTTAGGTGGTTGACACACTGCTGTAACTCTAGTGTTAGGCTTTATTACGTTGTTTTGAAGGACAGGAGCCCTGTTGTCGTCGCTAACACGAGAGCTGCTTACGACACTTAACGACAGCTATGGTAGAAAAGTCTAAGCTTTAATTGTGAAATTGTACGCCTTAGTTGGCCGCCACCGGCTCGGATGACGACGCTACTTGACTAGAATCACCCGCTGCCACATCTGTTGAACAAAGCTCTATGTTATTATTACGTAATTTATCTACCTAGATAAATAGCTGTAATTATGAAATATGGCAATATTATTTTTATTCAGTGTACATAGGTAGAATTCATTCAATGTTGACAATTTAACCCTTTTGAACGCCAATGTCGGCTATGACATGAGCAAGCGTGCCCTGTGCTCCAACGACGGCTATACTCGACAAAAAACAGGTCGCAGAAAAATACAAAATAAACCTATTAAATCATTACTTTTATGTATTTTTTAGTAGATATTTAATTAAGATTTTCGGGCTTGGCGTACAGGGCATAGGAATACCGATATGGCGTGGCGGTGAAAAGGTTAAAAAATAGAGGGTAGCTTATATCTTTTTGGAGAGAGCAATGCTATTTCATATTTTATTTTTGTCTATTCTCTGAAATTTTTCTAAAGACTGATTAGCAAAGATTGCTAAACGATCTGTTAGATCCACAGCAAATATATATATATAAAAAAAAAAACAAGATTATAGCATCTATCAGAATGTCATTTTTATCCGAGTGTGGGTAGTAGTATCCTCGGAACGCGGATGGAAACTAGCTATGTATAATACTGACCATTGCTAGTCTTGTTGGGTGAGTTATGTGGCGAGCTGTTCTGCGACTCGCTGGTGCTGCCCTCCGCCTCACCCGTCTCGCCCGCAGACGATGCGGCCTGCAACCAAATCGAACACATAGTGTCAACATTATTAAACAAATTAGCAAGGTTTCATTGTTCTCTAGAAAAGTCTTTGTAGCAGACATTTTCAAAATCATTTATCTCTATTTTATTCCAAAAACATCTCCATTTGAGTAAGCACTAAAGTAAAGGTAAACAATCTTATGAAAATAGCAATATGTATCATTTCTTTAACAAGTGCTGATACAAATTAGCTAAATATGGTTGGTACTCACTCTATTTTTATTCCTGGGAATTCTTGGTTTTGGTCCCTTCGGCTCCTTGGCGGGGTCGAAATGGCAGTCAAATATCTCAATCAGTTCTTTTATGTCTTCCTCCTTAGCCGACACGGTCAGCGACGACATCTGCTTCTCCAAGCCTGTTCACAGAAAAGTAGTTAAAAAAACCTATCACTTTCATTACAGGAATTTTCCAATTAACACTGTGGCCACAATTAAAGTTTCAATTACATAACTTAAAATGTACACAGCGGTTTTGTGTACTCATTGAGAGCATAAGTAAACATATCAATCTTGTCTGCTTCGCCATTAAGTACGTTTAAGTTTATCTAAAGAGTTACCACGGCCCCGATATATAAAGGGCTTCAGAAGGAACATGATGTTTTGGTTGGTAAGAGTCCGACACTCCTTCACGTTGCTAACCCAACAGAGGGAGGGGTTATTTGATGATTTCCCATAAAAAAAGAAATAGTTTAAAAAACATACTTTTTGTAACGTTTCTTAGCTAGTCAGGTATCATCAGAACTCAGAGCGTGTGCAAAGGACAATGCTATTCTTTGTATGGAAGTTGGGCTCAAGTGTTGCCCACAGTAACTGCATAGTGTATTAGGTTCCATAGGCTTATATTAGGTCCCAGACCAAAGCATTTCGAAATCTATCCCGGGAGTCCTGAGAAAAACTGGTTTGACTCTTATTCAATATTACATAAAATAAGCTTACGAACTCTTAACTATTCCACTTTTATTACCTTAACCCTAGATCACTAACCTTCGTCAAAACGACGACGAGGATTTAAAAAAAGTGGTATAATTTTTGAGTGCGTCGTCGCACGAATTTCAAATTCCAGCTAATCTCAGTCGAACCAACGCTCGTGCGGCACACGGGTGTATTTTTTGTGTAGTGGCCCTGTGCTCGCCGTTCCAGCCACCATGAGTCGTCGAATCGACGAAGGTTAGTATTAACGCAGCAACATTATTATTCAGGATTTTATTTATTTTCAATTTTTTCGAGTATAATTATTTATTTTTCTTATATTAGTGTTTTGTAAACTTTGTACTTAATTTGCCTACATTGAAATAAGTACCCACACTATTTTTATTTGAATATATTTTTATTTTAGATACGATTCGTCACCTCTTATGTGATGATAATAGTGACGAAGAAACTTCTACTTCTACACATGAGCCTGGTCAAAGAGAAGATGCCGATAATCTTCCTTTCGCTAAAAAAAGAAAACTTTGTGCAATTTGCCCCTCCGCAAGACGAAGAATGACAAAGAGTTGTTGCACTAAGTGCAACAAATCCTTGTGTGGCGAACACAAACTTGACATTTGTCACAAATGTATTAATTGATACTTTTTTTATAAAATGTTGTTTTCTTTTGTTGATTTTATTTCTTAATTCTAATATTTTAATGTTTTTTTGAGTCTTTGTTTTGTTAGTTATAAAGATTTTTAGCATTTAAAAAACAAAAATGTTGATATGAGTAACATTTTCGGGTCTCAATTAAAAGACTGTCAAAGTAATTAAAATGTGATTTTAGTGAATAAAAAACTGATAACTATGTTAACAAATGATTATTGTAATAAATAAATAAAACACAAAAATATTTTATTTCATTAAACCTAACCAGCTCCCCCTTTTACATGGCGTAGTCAAAACGTCGAAGGTTAGTAATAAGCGTTGTAAAATAAGGTTAGTAATCTAGGGTTAATTGAAATGAATTATATTCATTGACAAATACGAGGTATTGTACACGACAACTTTTTTTTTTACCGACTTCCAAAAATGGAGGAGGTTCTTAATTCATTTGCATTTTTTTTATGTTTGTACGTGCATAACTCCGTCGTTTACCAACCGATTTCAACAATTATTTAATTGTTTGAAAGGGCTTACTTCCTCAATGGTTCCTTTGTCATCCGGCCCAGGGTCTGGTGATGGAATTTCTAAAAAAATCGGAAGCGACTCTCGAAAATTGTAGACACATATCGAGTAAAACCTTGTTATTCGGGTATATGTCTCAGACACCACAAAACTGTAAAGGTTTTAAAATCTGACCTGACAATGGAGCCGACAGAGAGACGTGGGAACTCCTCAACGATATCTACTAACTACCTCGTGTTCGAGCTTATTTTATTCGTCTTGATAAGATTTTTCTAGAAGATAGCTCATAGCGCAGGCGCCTTGTAGATTTAAACCGTAAATTCAAAAATATTGCGGTAATTGCCTTTTTTTCATAAAATCATTCCCAGTTCTTATTAGAATCCAACGCTTTTAGAATTTATTTGAAAATCACAGTAAAAAAAATAACCCATTCCAACATTTTCCAGTACTGAATCCTGACAGCGAGATCCTGAGCATTGAGATTGACTATATACGTACATATGAGTAAGACTTATTTGGCAGAAAAGTCTTATCAGATTAATTTCTCAGGACCCCTAGGACCGATTTCAAAAATATTTTGATTTCTTGTTAAGAGTGAATTAAAGAACCTATTCCAACCACTCCCACTACTGGGCAAATGGCATAGGCTTTGTAAACAGACTGTTCATGTGGAACATTTAAACCGGTTTTCCTCGGGACCCCTGGGACCGATTTCAAAAATATTTTAATTTCATGTGTGAAGTAAAGAACCTATTTCAATCACTCCCACTACTAGGCAAATGGCTCAGGCCTTGTAAAGTGACTCTTCATGGAGAATATTTGAACCGGTTTTTCACCCGGACCCCAGGGACCGATTTCAAAAATATTTTAATTTCATGTTAAAAGTGAAGTAAGGAACCTATTTCAATCACTCCCACTACTGGGTAAATAAGACAGGCTTTGTAAAGCGACTGTTCATGTGGAATATTAGAACCGGGTTTTCTCCGGACCCCAAGGACTGATTTCAAAAATATTTTGATTTCATGTTAAGAGTGAAGTAAAGAACCTACTTTGACCACTCCCAGTACTGGGCAAATGCCAAAGACTTTGTTAAGTGACTATCTGAGGAGAACATTTGAATCAGTTTTTTTCTCGGGTCTCCTTTGACCGATTTCAAAAATATTTTAATTTCATGTTAAAAGTGAATTAAGGAACCTATTTCAATCACTCCCACTACTGGGTAAATAAGACAGGCTTTGTAAAGCGACTGTTCATGTGGAATATTAGAACCGGGTTTTCTCCGGACCCCAAGGACTGATTTCAAAAATATTTTGATTTCATGTTAAGAGTGAAGTAAAGAACCTACTTTGACCACTCCCAGTACTGGGCAAATGCCAAAGACTTTGTTAAGTGACTATCTGAGGAGAACATTTGAATCAGTTTTTTTCTCGGGTCTCCTTTGACCGATTTCAAAAATATTTTAATTTCATGTTAAAAGTGAATTAAGGAACCTATTTCAATCACTCCCACTACTGGGTAAATAAGACAGGCTTTGTAAAGCGACTGTTCATGTGGAATATTAGAACCGGGTTTTCTCCGGACCCCAAGGACTGATTTCAAAAATATTTTGATTTCATGTTAAGAGTGAAGTAAAGAACCTACTTTGACCACTCCCAGTACTGGGCAAATGCCAAAGACTTTGTTAAGTGACTATCTGAGGAGAACATTTGAATCAGTTTTTTTCTCGGGTCTCCTTTGACCGATATCAAAAATATTTTAATTTCATGTTAAAAGTGAATTAAGGAACCTATTTCAATCACTCCCACTACTGGGTAAATAAGACAGGCTTTGTAAAGCGACTGTTCATGTGGAATATTAGAACCGGGTTTTCTCCGGACCCCAAGGACTGATTTCAAAAATATTTTGATTTCATGTTAAGAGTGAAGTAAAGAACCTACTTTGACCACTCCCACTACTGGGCAAATGCCAAAGACTTTGTTAAGTGACTATCTGAGGAGAACGTTTGAATCAGTTTTTTTCTCGGGTCTCCTTTGACCGATTTCAAAAATATTTTAATTTCATGTTAAAAGTGAATTAAGGAACCTATTTCAATCACTCCCACTACTGGGTAAATAAGACAGGCTTTGTAAAGCGACTGTTCATGTGGAATATTAGAACCGGGTTTTCTCCGGACCCCAAGGACTGATTTCAAAAATATTTTGATTTCATGTTAAGAGTGAAGTAAAGAACCTACTTTGACCACTGCCACTACTGGGCAAATGCCAAAGGCTTTGTTAAGTGACTATCTGAGGAGAACATTTGAATCAGTTTTTTTCTCGGGTCTCCTTTGACCGATTTCAAAAATATTTTAATTTCATGTTAAAAGTGAATTAAGGAACCTATTTCAATCACTCCCACTACTGGGTAAATAAGACAGGCTTTGTAAAGCGACTGTTCATGTGGAATATTAGAACCGGGTTTTCTCCGGACCCCAAGGACTGATTTCAAAAATATTTTGATTTCATGTTAAGAGTGAAGTAAAGAACCTACTTTGACCACTCCCAGTACTGGGCAAATGCCAAAGACTTTGTTAAGTGACTATCTAAGGACAACATTTGAATCGGTTTTTCTCGGGACCCCTGGGACTGATTTCAAAAATATTTTAATTTCATGTTAAAAGTGAATTAAGGAACCTATTTCAATCACTCCCACTACTGGGTAAATAAGACAGGCTTTGTAAAGCGACTGTTCATGTGGAATATTAGAACCGGGTTTTCTCCGGACCCCAAGGACTGATTTCAAAAATATTTTGATTTCATGTTAAGAGTGAAGTAAAGAACCTACTTTGACCACTCCCACTACTGGGCAAATGCCAAAGACTTTGTTAAGTGACTATCTGAGGAGAACGTTTGAATCAGTTTTTTTCTCGGGTCTCCTTTGACCGATTTCAAAAATATTTTAATTTCATGTTAAAAGTGAATTAAGGAACCTATTTCAATCACTCCCACTACTGGGTAAATAAGACAGGCTTTGTAAAGCGACTGTTCATGTGGAATATTAGAACCGGGTTTTCTCCGGACCCCAAGGACTGATTTCAAAAATATTTTGATTTCATGTTAAGAGTGAAGTAAAGAACCTACTTTGACCACTGCCACTACTGGGCAAATGCCAAAGGCTTTGTTAAGTGACTATCTGAGGAGAACATTTGAATCAGTTTTTTTCTCGGGTCTCCTTTGACCGATTTCAAAAATATTTTAATTTCATGTTAAAAGTGAATTAAGGAACCTATTTCAATCACTCCCACTACTGGGTAAATAAGACAGGCTTTGTAAAGCGACTGTTCATGTGGAATATTAGAACCGGGTTTTCTCCGGACCCCAAGGACTGATTTCAAAAATATTTTGATTTCATGTTAAGAGTGAAGTAAAGAACCTACTTTGACCACTCCCAGTACTGGGCAAATGCCAAAGACTTTGTTAAGTGACTATCTGAGGAGAACATTTGAATCAGTTTTTTTCTCGGGTCTCCTTTGACCGATTTCAAAAATATTTTAATTTCATGTTAAAAGTGAATTAAGGAACCTATTTCAATCACTCCCACTACTGGGCAAATAAGTCAGGCTTTGTAAAGCGACTGTTCATGTGGAATATTAGAACCGGGTTTTCTCCGGACCCCAAGGACTGATTTCAAAAATATTTTGATTTCATGTTAAGAGTGAAGTAAAGAACCTACTTTGACCACTCCCAGTACTGGGCAAATGCCAAAGACTTTGTTAAGTGACTATCTGAGGAGAACATTTGAATCAGTTTTTTTCTCGGGTCTCCTTTGACCGATTTCAAAAATATTTTAATTTCATGTTAAAAGTGAATTAAGGAACCTATTTCAATCACTCCCACTACTGGGTAAATAAGACAGGCTTTGTAAAGCGACTGTTCATGTGGAATATTAGAACCGGGTTTTCTCCGGACCCCAAGGACTGATTTCAAAAATATTTTGATTTCATGTTAAGAGTGAAGTAAAGAACCTACTTTGACCACTCCCAGTACTGGGCAAATGCCAAAGACTTTGTTAAGTGACTATCTGAGGAGAACATTTGAATCAGTTTTTTTCTCGGGTCTCCTTTGACCGATTTCAAAAATATTTTAATTTCATGTTAAAAGTGAAGTAAGGAACCTATTTCAATCACTCCCACTACTGGGTAAATAAGACAGGTTTTGTAAAGCGACTGTTCATGTGGAATATTAGAACCGGGTTTTCTCTGGACCCCAAGGACTGATTTCAAAAATATTTTGATTTCATGTTAAGAGTGAAGTAAAGAACCTACTTTGACCACTGCCACTACTGGGCAAATGCCAAAGGCTTTGTTAAGTGACTATCTGAGGAGAACGTTTGAATCAGTTTTTTTCTCGGGTCTCCTTTGACCGATTTCAAAAATATTTTAATTTCATGTTAAAAGTGAATTAAGGAACCTATTTCAATCACTCCCACTACTGGGTAAATAAGACAGGCTTTGTAAAGCGACTGTTCATGTGGAATATTAGAACCGGGTTTTCTCCGGACCCCAAGGACTGATTTCAAAAATATTTTGATTTCATGTTAAGAGTGAAGTAAAGAACCTACTTTGACCACTCCCAGTACTGGGCAAATGCCAAAGACTTTGTTAAGTGACTATCTGAGGAGAACATTTGAATCAGTTTTTTTCTCGGGTCTCCTTTGACCGATTTCAAAAATATTTTAATTTCATGTTAAAAGTGAATTAAGGAACCTATTTCAATCACTCCCACTACTGGGTAAATAAGACAGGCTTTGTAAAGCGACTGTTCATGTGGAATATTAGAACCGGGTTTTCTCCGGACCCCAAGGACTGATTTCAAAAATATTTTGATTTCATGTTAAGAGTGAAGTAAAGAACCTACTTTGACCACTCCCAGTACTGGGCAAATGCCAAAGACTTTGTTAAGTGACTATCTGAGGAGAACATTTGAATCAGTTTTTTTCTCGGGTCTCCTTTGACCGATTTCAAAAATATTTTAATTTCATGTTAAAAGTGAATTAAGGAACCTATTTCAATCACTCCCACTACTGGGTAAATAAGACAGGCTTTGTAAAGCGACTGTTCATGTGGAATATTAGAACCGGGTTTTCTCCGGACCCCAAGGACTGATTTCAAAAATATTTTGATTTCATGTTAAGAGTGAAGTAAAGAACCTACTTTGACCACTCCCAGTACTGGGCAAATGCCAAAGACTTTGTTAAGTGACTATCTGAGGAGAACATTTGAATCAGTTTTTTTCTCGGGTCTCCTTTGACCGATTTCAAAAATATTTTAATTTCATGTTAAAAGTGAATTAAGGAACCTATTTCAATCACTCCCACTACTGGGTAAATAAGACAGGCTTTGTAAAGCGACTGTTCATGTGGAATATTAGAACCGGGTTTTCTCCGGACCCCAAGGACTGATTTCAAAAATATTTTGATTTCATGTTAAGAGTGAAGTAAAGAACCTACTTTGACCACTCCCAGTACTGGGCAAATGCCAAAGACTTTGTTAAGTGACTATCTGAGGAGAACATTTGAATCAGTTTTTTTCTCGGGTCTCCTTTGACCGATTTCAAAAATATTTTAATTTCATGTTAAAAGTGAATTAAGGAACCTATTTCAATCACTCCCACTACTGGGTAAATAAGACAGGCTTTGTAAAGCGACTGTTCATGTGGAATATTAGAACCGGGTTTTCTCCGGACCCCAAGGACTGATTTCAAAAATATTTTGATTTCATGTTAAGAGTGAAGTAAAGAACCTACTTTGACCACTCCCAGTACTGGGCAAATGCCAAAGACTTTGTTAAGTGACTATCTGAGGAGAACATTTGAATCAGTTTTTTTCTCGGGTCTCCTTTGACCGATTTCAAAAATATTTTAATTTCATGTTAAAAGTGAATTAAGGAACCTATTTCAATCACTCCCACTACTGGGTAAATAAGACAGGCTTTGTAAAGCGACTGTTCATGTGGAATATTAGAACCGGGTTTTCTCCGGACCCCAAGGACTGATTTCAAAAATATTTTGATTTCATGTTAAGAGTGAAGTAAAGAACCTACTTTGACCACTCCCAGTACTGGGCAAATGCCAAAGACTTTGTTAAGTGACTATCTGAGGAGAACATTTGAATCAGTTTTTTTCTCGGGTCTCCTTTGACCGATTTCAAAAATATTTTAATTTCATGTTAAAAGTGAATTAAGGAACCTATTTCAATCACTCCCACTACTGGGTAAATAAGACAGGCTTTGTAAAGCGACTGTTCATGTGGAATATTAGAACCGGGTTTTCTCCGGACCCCAAGGACTGATTTCAAAAATATTTTGATTTCATGTTAAGAGTGAAGTAAAGAACCTACTTTGACCACTGCCACTACTGGGCAAATGCCAAAGGCTTTGTTAAGTGACTATCTGAGGAGAACATTTGAATCAGTTTTTTTCTCGGGTCTCCTTTGACCGATTTCAAAAATATTTTAATTTCATGTTAAAAGTGAATTAAGGAACCTATTTCAATCACTCCCACTACTGGGTAAATAAGACAGGCTTTGTAAAGCGACTGTTCATGTGGAATATTAGAACCGGGTTTTCTCCGGACCCCAAGGACTGATTTCAAAAATATTTTGATTTCATGTTAAGAGTGAAGTAAAGAACCTACTTTGACCACTCCCAGTACTGGGCAAATGCCAAAGACTTTGTTAAGTGACTATCTAAGGACAACATTTGAATCGGTTTTTCTCGGGACCCCTGGGACTGATTTCAAAAATATTTTAATTTCATGTTAAAAGTGAAGTAAGGAACCTATTTCAATCACTCCCACTACTGGGTAAATAAGACAGGCTTTGTAAAGCGACTGTTCATGTGGAATATTAGAACCGGGTTTTCTCCGGACCCCAAGGACTGATTTCAAAAATATTTTGATTTCATGTTAAGAGTGAAGTAAAGAACCTACTTTGACCACTGCCACTACTGGGCAAATGCCAAAGGCTTTGTTAAGTGACTATCTGAGGAGAACATTTGAATCAGTTTTTTTCTCGGGTCTCCTTTGACTGATTTCAAAAATATTTTAATTTCATATTAAAAGTGAATTAAGGAACCTATTTCAATCACTCCCACTACTGGGTAAATAAGACAGGCTTTGTAAAGCGACTGTTCATGTGGAATATTAGAACCGGGTTTTCTCCGGACCCCAAGGACTGATTTCAAAAATATTTTGATTTCATGTTAAGAGTGAAGTAAAGAACCTACTTTGACCACTCCCAGTACTGGGCAAATGCCAAAGACTTTGTTAAGTGACTATCTGAGGAGAACATTTGAATCAGTTTTTTTCTCGGGTCTCCTTTGACCGATTTCAAAAATATTTTAATTTCATGTTAAAAGTGAATTAAGGAACCTATTTCAATCACTCCCACTACTGGGTAAATAAGACAGGCTTTGTAAAGCGACTGTTCATGTGGAATATTAGAACCGGGTTTTCTCCGGACCCCAAGGACTGATTTCAAAAATATTTTGATTTCATGTTAAGAGTGAAGTAAAGAACCTACTTTGACCACTGCCACTACTGGGCAAATGCCAAAGGCTTTGTTAAGTGACTATCTGAGGAGAACATTTGAATCAGTTTTTTTCTCGGGTCTCCTTTGACCGATTTCAAAAATATTTTAATTTCATGTTAAAAGTGAATTAAGGAACCTATTTCAATCACTCCCACTACTGGGTAAATAAGACAGGCTTTGTAAAGCGACTGTTCATGTGGAATATTAGAACCGGGTTTTCTCCGGACCCCAAGGACTGATTTCAAAAATATTTTGATTTCATGTTAAGAGTGAAGTAAAGAACCTACTTTGACCACTCCCAGTACTGGGCAAATGCCAAAGACTTTGTTAAGTGACTATCTAAGGACAACATTTGAATCGGTTTTTCTCGGGACCCCTGGGACTGATTTCAAAAATATTTTAATTTCATGTTAAAAGTGAAGTAAGGAACCTATTTCAATCACTCCCACTACTGGGTAAATAAGACAGGCTTTGTAAAGCGACTGTTCATGTGGAATATTAGAACCGGGTTTTCTCCGGACCCCAAGGACTGATTTCAAAAATATTTTGATTTCATGTTAAGAGTGAAGTAAAGAACCTACTTTGACCACTGCCACTACTGGGCAAATGCCAAAGGCTTTGTTAAGTGACTATCTGAGGAGAACATTTGAATCAGTTTTTTTCTCGGGTCTCCTTTGACTGATTTCAAAAATATTTTAATTTCATATTAAAAGTGAATTAAGGAACCTATTTCAATCACTCCCACTACTGGGTAAATAAGACAGGCTTTGTAAAGCGACTGTTCATGTGGAATATTAGAACCGGGTTTTCTCCGGACCCCAAGGACTGATTTCAAAAATATTTTGATTTCATGTTAAGAGTGAAGTAAAGAACCTACTTTGACCACTCCCAGTACTGGGCAAATGCCAAAGACTTTGTTAAGTGACTATCTGAGGAGAACATTTGAATCAGTTTTTTTCTCGGGTCTCCTTTGACCGATTTCAAAAATATTTTAATTTCATGTTAAAAGTGAATTAAGGAACCTATTTCAATCACTCCCACTACTGGGTAAATAAGACAGGCTTTGTAAAGCGACTGTTCATGTGGAATATTAGAACCGGGTTTTCTCCGGACCCCAAGGACTGATTTCAAAAATATTTTGATTTCATGTTAAGAGTGAAGTAAAGAACCTACTTTGACCACTCCCAGTACTGGGCAAATGCCAAAGACTTTGTTAAGTGACTATCTGAGGAGAACATTTGAATCAGTTTTTTTCTCGGGTCTCCTTTGACCGATTTCAAAAATATTTTAATTTCATGTTAAAAGTGAAGTAAGGAACCTATTTCAATCACTCCCACTACTGGGTAAATAAGACAGGTTTTGTAAAGCGACTGTTCATGTGGAATATTAGAACCGGGTTTTCTCCGGACCCCAAGGACTGATTTCAAAAATATTTTGATTTCATGTTAAGAGTGAAGTAAAGAACCTACTTTGACCACTGCCACTACTGGGCAAATGCCAAAGGCTTTGTTAAGTGACTATCTGAGGAGAACATTTGAATCAGTTTTTTTCTCGGGTCTCCTTTGACTGATTTCAAAAATATTTTAATTTCATGTTAAAAGTGAATTAAGGAACCTATTTCAATCACTCCCACTACTGGGTAAATAAGACAGGCTTTGTAAAGCGACTGTTCATGTGGAATATTAGAACCGGGTTTTCTCCGGACCCCAAGGACTGATTTCAAAAATATTTTGATTTCATGTTAAGAGTGAAGTAAAGAACCTACTTTGACCACTCCCAGTACTGGGCAAATGCCAAAGACTTTGTTAAGTGACTATCTGAGGAGAACGTTTGAATCAGTTTTTTTCTCGGGTCTCCTTTGACCGATTTCAAAAATATTTTAATTTCATGTTAAAAGTGAATTAAGGAACCTATTTCAATCACTCCCACTACTGGGTAAATAAGACAGGCTTTGTAAAGCGACTGTTCATGTGGAATATTAGAACCGGGTTTTCTCCGGACCCCAAGGACTGATTTCAAAAATATTTTGATTTCATGTTAAGAGTGAAGTAAAGAACCTACTTTGACCACTCCCAGTACTGGGCAAATGCCAAAGACTTTGTTAAGTGACTATCTGAGGAGAACATTTGAATCAGTTTTTTTCTCGGGTCTCCTTTGACCGATTTCAAAAATATTTTAATTTCATGTTAAAAGTGAATGAAGGAACCTATTTCAATCACTCCCACTACTGGGTAAATAAGACAGGCTTTGTAAAGCGACTGTTCATGTGGAATATTAGAACCGGTTTTTCTCCGGACCCCAGGGGCCGATTTCAAAAATATTTGGATTTCATGTTAAGAGTGAAGTAAAGAACCTATTTTGACCACTCCCACTACTGGGCAAATGCCAAAGACTTTGTTAAGTGACTATCTAAGGACAACATTTGAATCGGTTTTTCTCGGGACCCCTGGGACTGATTTCAAAAATATTTTAATTTCATGTTAAAAGTGAAGTAAGGAACCTATTTCAATCACTCCCACTACTGGGTAAATAAGACAGGCTTTGTAAAGCGACTGTTCATGTGGAATATTAGAACCGGGTTTTCTCCGGACCCCAAGGACTGATTTCAAAAATATTTTGATTTCATGTTAAGAGTGAAGTAAAGAACCTACTTTGACCACTCCCAGTACTGGGCAAATGCCAAAGACTTTGTTAAGTGACTATCTGAGGAGAACATTTGAATCAGTTTTTTTCTCGGGTCTCCTTTGACCGATTTCAAAAATATTTTAATTTCATGTTAAAAGTGAAGTAAGGAACCTATTTCAATCACTCCCACTACTGGGTAAATAAGACAGGTTTTGTAAAGCGACTGTTCATGTGGAATATTAGAACCGGGTTTTCTCCGGACCCCAAGGACTGATTTCAAAAATATTTTGATTTCATGTTAAGAGTGAAGTAAAGAACCTACTTTGACCACTGCCACTACTGGGCAAATGCCAAAGGCTTTGTTAAGTGACTATCTGAGGAGAACATTTGAATCAGTTTTTTTCTCGGGTCTCCTTTGACCGATTTCAAAAACATTTTAATTTCATGTTAAAAGTGAAGTAAGGAACCTATTTCAATCACTCCCACTACTGGGTAAATAAGACAGGCTTTGTAAAGCGACTGTTCATGTGGAATATTAGAACCGGGTTTTCTCCGGACCCCAAGGACTGATTTCAAAAATATTTTGATTTCATGTTAAGAGTGAAGTAAAGAACCTACTTTGACCACTGCCACTACTGGGCAAATGCCAAAGGCTTTGTTAAGTGACTATCTGAGGAGAACATTTGAATCAGTTTTTTTCTCGGGTCTCCTTTGACTGATTTCAAAAATATTTTAATTTCATGTTAAAAGTGAATTAAGGAACCTATTTCAATCACTCCCACTACTGGGTAAATAAGACAGGCTTTGTAAAGCGACTGTTCATGTGGAATATTAGAACCGGGTTTTCTCCGGACCCCAAGGACTGATTTCAAAAATATTTTGAGTTCATGTTAAGAGTGAAGTAAAGAACCTACTTTGACCACTCCCAGTACTGGGCAAATGCCAAAGACTTTGTTAAGTGACTATCTGAGGAGAACATTTGAATCAGTTTTTTTCTCGGGTCTCCTTTGACCGATTTCAAAAATATTTTAATTTCATGTTAAAAGTGAAGTAAGGAAACTATTTCAATCACTCCCACTACTGGGTAAATAAGACAGGCTTTGTAAAGCGACTGTTCATGTGGAATATTAGAACCGGGTTTTCTCCGGACCCCAAGGACTGATTTCAAAAATATTTTGATTTCATGTTAAGAGTGAAGTAAAGAACCTACTTTGACCACTCCCAGTACTGGGCAAATGCCAAAGACTTTGTTAAGTGACTATCTGAGGAGAACATTTGAATCAGTTTTTTTCTCGGGTCTCCTTTGACCGATTTCAAAAATATTTTAATTTCATGTTAAAAGTGAATTAAGGAACCTATTTCAATCACTCCCACTACTGGGTAAATAAGACAGGCTTTGTAAAGCGACTGTTCATGTGGAATATTAGAACCGGGTTTTCTCCGGACCCCAAGGACTGATTTCAAAAATATTTTGATTTCATGTTAAGAGTGAAGTAAAGAACCTATTTTGACCACTCCCACTACTGGGCAAATGCCAAAGACTTTGTTAAGTGACTATCTAAGGACAACATTTGAATCGGTTTTTCTCGGGACCCCTGGGACTGATTTCAAAAATATTTTAATTTCATGTTAAAAGTGAATGAAGGAACCTATTTCAATCACTCCCACTACTGGGTAAATAAGACAGGCTTTGTAAAGCGACTGTTCATGTGGAATATTAGAACCGGGTTTTCTCCGGACCCCAAGGACTGATTTCAAAAATATTTTGATTTCATGTTAAGAGTGAAGTAAAGAACCTACTTTGACCACTCCCAGTACTGGGCAAATGCCAAAGACTTTGTTAAGTGACTATCTGAGGAGAACATTTGAATCAGTTTTTTTCTCGGGTCTCCTTTGACCGATATCAAAAATATTTTAATTTCATGTTAAAAGTGAATTAAGGAACCTATTTCAATCACTCCCACTACTGGGTAAATAAGACAGGCTTTGTAAAGCGACTGTTCATGTGGAATATTAGAACCGGTTTTTCTCCAGACCCCAGGGGCCGATTTCAAAAATATTTGGATTTCATGTTAAGAGTGAAGTAAAGAACCTATTTTGACCACTCCCACTACTGGGCAAATGCCAAAGACTTTGTTAAGTGACTATCTAAGGACAACATTTGAATCGGTTTTTCGCGGGACCCCTGGGACCGATTTCAAAAATATTTTAATTTCATGTTAAGATTGAAGTAAAGAACCTACTTTGACCACTCTTACTACTGGGCAAATGGCTCAGGCCTTGTAAAGTGACTCTTCGTGGAGAATATTTGAACCGGTTTTCCTCAGGACCCCAGGGAGCGATTTCAAAAATATTTGCATTACGTGTTCAGAGTGCACTAAGGAACCCCCTGGAACTACTCCCATTGCTGGGCAAACTATGAGCCCAGACCCTGGCATTGTCCTTTCATCCTAATCGAAGGCTTTTCTTACATACATAGTTACAAGTGAAGCTACTAAAAGGTACGCTTTTAGGAAGGTCGAAGAAAAGAGGGGAAGGGATCATCCAAGGTAAAGCTACATCAACCAAATTAAAGAAAAGGTGAATGTTGGTGACGTATAAGGAAGTTCAGGAGTTGGCGCTAGATAAGCGTAAATGGAAGGAGCTGCATCGACAAGAGCTGGGCTCTTAAATTGATGATGATGACTGGGTTCTGACAATAGAGGTTAATGAAGGTATGTGTGATCCTCACCGACGAGCTTCTGTTCCTGCCAGGCGTCCTTGAGCTGGTCGTAGAGCAGGCCGGCGTCGGCCAGCAGGCGCCGCAGCTGCGTCACGCGCTTGCGCTCCGGCCGCGCCGACCGCAGCAGCGGCGCGAACACCGGCCGGAACGTGTTCTGTCTGAGGGGACAAGTAGTTGTTTGTTATGTTATCGCATATAACTTGTATAATCTATAGCTGATTAACACACTGTGACAAGATCTAAGAACTCGTGAACTAAGTAAAAGCCACGCGGATTGGTCATAAAGGTTAAAACCACGCTTTGTGCAATCGGTCCGCAGATAGGTGACCATCGTATCTAACTAGAATCAAACGTATTTATATTTTTGACAAAGCCTAAATGAAATAAATGATTTGACTATCTATATTATCATGAAGACATGTTTTAGAAAGCAAGATTAACTGTAACATCATTTGAACGACATAGGTAGTCGTTACAGGTAGGTTGGGTTTCCCGGAAAACTGGGTCATGGAAGTCACATGGGCATTCGCTCCATTTAAAACACTGCACACTTTCAAAACTGGAAGCGGACTCCAACATAGTTTATTGATTTCTGACACTTACGCGAATATTAGACATTTAAATAAAACTACTTTTACGGATTTTATCACGGTTATATTATATTATTTAATCCCGACGTTTCGGATCCTTTACAGCATCCATTTATTTAAATGTCCAACATACTTGTGAAAAGGCTACACAGATGATAATGGACATACCTCTCGAGCAGTTTCTTGAGCGTGGCGAGCGCGTCGAGCTCGGTGTGCACGGGCCGCGCCCACACGCGCGCGGTCTCCACCATGTCGCGGCTCGCCGCCGCGCCCTCGCCGCCCGCGCCCACCTCCTGCTGCTCGCCTGAGACCATACACCACACGTTATTTATTTATGTTTTATGTATAAAAATGGTACATTGACACGACTTAATACCACAAGACTTATTATTTTATGATTTCATCCGTAATTGGTGCCATTATAGACTATAATAATCTGGTTCCCACTACTGAATAAGCAGTCATACCAAAATTAAAAGAGTTCAGAATTTAACATATTTTCTTTGTTTTTAGTCTCATGCTTATTTAAACTTTGTTTTCAATGCAAATTAACAGTCTAAGAGTAAACATTTTTTGGATAGTGTGTTTTTATATTATATGTATCTATTTATTCCCCAAATAAAATAAAGATTTTATTCATTGATTGCTTTCAGGTTTAATTATCATTTTGGTTAATCAAAATGGCTTGATTAAAGCCAATTGGATTCCTCATAGTGTACATCTATTTTTAGCATATGAGGAAAACAAACAACTTTTAGCAATTTTGCCAAAAAAATAGACATCATTTGAAACAAGTTTCAAAAATACCTCTTTAATTCTAGAATCTGAAGTTGCAATAATCACTAACAGAAACTAAGCTTCTAACCATTACAATTAAAGCCAAGATAGGACCTAACATCATACATAAACCAAAACAGTTGATTTATAAGACTAGCAATTGACGGTGAATAAATACATTTTTTACATATCACTCTATATGAGAAAAGGCCAAAGTCCAGCAGTGGTACAACAAAAAGGTCCTAAGGAAGATTACCATTATACAAAAATCTCAATACCCAACATACCTTGTGCCAAATGCTCGACAATCCTATAAGCGGCAGTAGCACGTTCGAGGGCGCTGTCCACAGACAGAGAGTCGGCGTCCAACAGCACTCGCGCCAACACTCGGAGGGACACAGACTTCACTGTGGCCTTGCATTTGTCGGCCGCTAAAGCGTAGCTGTCCGCGAAGCCAGCGACTATGGATTTGAAACGGTCCAGAAGCTTGTATCTGTGGGAAAAAGGTTTAGATTAACTTTAATGTTCAAACTATGTACATTATTAGGTGTTGAATTCAGTTACTTTTTAACTCAATAAACCATTTTTCTGTGGAAGACAATACATATGACAAAATAGCCTAGTAGCCTTTGGCAAACTTCTGTCAAGGCAGACTGCAAGTTTTGTGGAAGTGGTGTTATGTAAATTCATGTTCAAAAAACTATTCTTATAACCTGGTTATCCCATGCGAGAGGACAGTATATGCTTCAGATTGGTGAATAATTGTCGAAGGAGCTTATAACAAGATAGGTTTTCATTTACAGCTGTAACTGTTTTATGAGGGTAATGCCAAAATTCTATCTCGACTAAGTAAATCAGCAGATGTGATGATACCTGGTGAGAGCTTCGAGCAGCATGGTGGGGCTAAGGCGTCGTGGCTCGTGGTAGATGAGGATCACGCTGCCGTCTCCCTTCTCCTTCTCCAACCAGTCCAGGAAATCGGACAGGGCGGATATCTCAGACTTAGTTTTCAATATCTGTGAGGCAATGTGATTGGTCAGTGGTAATGTGGATTTGCATTTATACATTTTAGGAAATATGGTTATCTAACTTTTTGTTTACTGGAAAGTAACACTTTTCTATAGAATTTTATATGAATAACACTACATACTTATTTTAGTTTTAACAATCATATTGAGTTATATGTGAATAACGTCAGCTTATATTGCATGTAAGTTTAATTTGAACAAAATTGTTGCATTTGTTTTTTCCAGTCAAAACACTGAGTCTAATTTGCGTTCTTTCGATTAAACACCAAGTCAAATAATTTCATTGACTAGGAGTCAAACCTTTTACTAGTTTTATATTTTGGTAATATATTGGCAAAAGCTCACCTTATGAGTATTAGTATCTTTGAGCATGCGGTAACGTCCCACAGTGACAACGCGGACGTTGTGTCGGCGTCTCGCACCCGGGTTCAGGTCGCCGTATGGCATTATGTACTGAGAGTACGACTGCTTCGGCGTGTAGGCAGCTATCTGGCAGATCTGGAACAATTTAATCGTTTCTATATGTTGGAATATACAGGCTTGAAGGATTGAAGATTTGCTTGAAAATGTCGCGATCTTCAAATTGGGAAGGAAGGATTTATAATAATTATAATTCTCAAAGTAATTCCTTCTATTCATGGCCCATTCCATTTGTTGCATAACATCCCAATCTTAAAACCACATTTTTTGCAGTTTGACAAAAAAATTACCAACTCCAAAGTTTCATAGCTTATTGAACAATGTCAAAAATTGATCAGATTTTTGATGCCATAATGCAATGATACTAATAGAAACGCGAACGAGAGCTTTAATTGAATTCCATTGACTGTAGGACAGATTTATTGCTCCCCCATAGAGACGCGACAAGTCATGCAACAGGTTGCGACGTCGCGCCGAATTTCCGTGTCGACGCAGACAAGACTCGTTGTATTGTAAAGGCTACACATGTCACTGTATATCTATGTATATACCATCCAAATAAACACAGCACATAGGGAAGTTCTACGGACTTTGCAAAATATTTTCAGTTACGAAAGTATGGAAGTCTTATGTGTCAAGTCTACCTTCAGGCAATCCATCTATCATTCCTGACAAAATTTGTTTCGGTTAGAAAAAATAAATATCCATAGATATTTAAGATAATTTAGAGCTTCTGTTTTTGCTAAGTTTTAAACATAAGACACAGACACTGTCATACTAAAGTGGGGAAATCCTTATAACCCTCTTTTATTCGAGACGTTCCGACTTTTAATAGCAATAACCATTGCGGCGACACAATATTTGTAGAAAACCACAACATATAAAAATTTCGTCAAGTTGCTTAGTAAACTTACCTCATCAATAAGCCTGCGACCGGTAGTATCCATGTCCCAGCCGACCAGCGCGTACTTGCCCGGGGGCAAGCCTGCTGGCTTCTCTGCCAATGCCGGCGGCAGCTCGTTGGTCGCCTCCATCTCACCCCCATTCGCCTTCGCTTCGGACACCATTGCCATTGACTACGGCGAGCTGATGACAAAGGGTATTGGTTAATGGTGGCACTTCTTTTTCACGTTATATTTTTTACTTATATGAAACTTGAGGGTAGTTTTATAAAGTTTTCCGTCGGTTTTTCATAGTTCCTACTTTTTTAAATACTAATGGCAATAATAGCTATAGAATCTAGTTAATGACGTATGTACGGTACGGTATGCATAAAATAATTCGTTGAGTTTCGAGAGCGAGAATCTCGTAAGAATAATTGGTAGGTAGGTAGCATTAAAAACCTCTCTCAAGCAATGTACTAGTTCCCATCCGAGAGGAAATCAGTAATGGAGTGATTCCGAGTGATGGAAATCTTTTGCTGACCCGCAGTCTGAGATTTTGAACCACGTGGTCCAAAAATATAATTTTGATAATATTTGTGTACGTGGGTACAAAAAACCTCCGTCAATAACTGTAATTTACAAATAATAAACAAAGTTACATCGCGCGAAATTAAACTTGTAATTTCTGTCATTCATTCTAAATCCTAGATGCATCCTCTTTTATGCGTGGGTAGGTGTGGCAACATAAACTCGACAATAATTTGCATAATTTATTTCGCAGCGAAAAGAACGTGTGCACCCCGTGCCGTTTCGCGTGGCTGTGCCGTCGCGACTTGGTCATCCGTATTTATAATGTTTACCCTACCCCGAATCGAAACAGCCACCCTTGTCCCTTCCCTAAAATCTAGATTCGATCGGAGGGGGAAGTTGGGGTGCAACTTGGATACCTAGCGTGTCTGTATAGCTGAATGCAATATGCAGCTGATTTTAAGCTTTTGTTCATATAGCTGAAGGTCGTTTATTTACTGCACCTGTTGGTTGTTAAGGTACGTTCTTTATAGTGTAATCGGGAAGTGTTTTGTGTTGTGTGGGGAGTATAGTACTGCCAAAACTGCTAATTAGGCCTTGCATTATTAAATTGTAAATGAGTAGGATCTGAAACTACTGTATTATTTCTTACTTTAATTTTCTTGAAAAAAAAAACAGCAACAACAGGGTAAAATCTAGGTTTTTTATTGGAATTCATAGTTCAGCAGACAAACTTATATCCTAAGCTAGGTCAACGGCCCCGTCTAGATAACGGCGCAATCAATCAAGTCTACTATGTCGAAATTTTTGTAGGTAGATAAGTCTGCCTGGAAAATAGGTGTGTCGACAATACCTACATAAAAAACCGGCCAAGTGCGAGTCGAACTCGCGCACATAAGGTCCTTACCATTACGGGAGCCCCCAAACTAAAATATGTATGTATTCCTGCAGTCTCTATAACAAAAAATACTTAAAATAAATATATAACTGTCTATCGCGGTTCATGAGATACGGAACCTTCCGTGCCTGAGTCCACTTTGCACTTGGCCGGTTTTTTATGTCGGATTTTGGAAGAAAAATACCCATTTTCTCTAGAGTATTAGGTATAAATATCTTAACGATATCTAAAACTGCCCATAAACACTAATCTTCTATTTAGAATTAACGTAATTATCGATGGGCTTTACCGCCTTTGTCCCATGTCGGTTAATCGGCTTCTGTTGATAAACAAGACTAACTTTCACTCGAATACCCACGCAATTCTAAGTGGCGCTTAAATCTTATGCTATCGCTGTCGCCATGACACGAAATCCGCCTTATAAATACCTAAAGTTGGATGATCTTTCTAACAAAATAGCTTTTTCAATGCAATTTCGAAAACTTCAAGGATTCTTTATGTATTTACATAATTTTGAAATACGCCCCTCTCTAATAATACAAAATAACCATTCTACTTGTTATGTATTTTGACGGAAGCTGCCCATATTTAGATAGGTAAAGCTGTTTGTAAAACTAGATAAAACATGTACTCAGTCAAAATAACCTCTAAGTTTATCTTTCGGTTTTTCCCCACACTAACAGAATGATTTGTATAGGTATGTGGTGAGCAAGTGACCTACAAGTCGACATGACATTGTATCGGCAAGTTGTGCCTCAACTTGCCTAGCAAATTAGGGGATTTCCCTGCTTGAGATGGAATGAGAAATTGAAACTTTGCCAGTGTGTGAATGTTGAAGATTATGGAGTTGGTTTTATTAACAAAAAAACTAATGACTTGCCCTGGCTTCCCATTTTTTTTTTTTTTTTTAACATGTATTCATAATATTTATATTGTTAGTTAGGACATCAAAATTTAATAAAATTGGTTTACAAATTGTAACTAATTTGATGAAATTTGACCAGGCACTTCTTAGACACCACTAGGCAACTTTTCAATGACTGTTGAAATTAGATTATTTATTGCATCAACAGCAGTCTATTGTTAACACTTTCATTATTTACATGCAATTAAACATTTTCGGTGATGCAATTGCATGTCTCTGCAAGTCATGTATTGTTTAAATTACAAGTACCTACGTAACATTCCAAAAAAGAAAATGAGATGCAAAAATGCATTTTATTTTTAAGGACCTAGATTCTTTGTATTTACATTATCTCATTTAACAAACAATTCTTGTCTAAAGACACATTGATTTTCACATAACATATTTGAAGATATGTTAACACTTTGACAGGGCGATAGTAAGAATAAACAATTTGAATACCACACATAAACATAACTGGTCCGATTCATTTGCACCACTGGTGTTCAGCTACTCTTAGTAAGACCGAACGACATCCCTTCAGGTTTGGGAAAAACCATTAGCATTTTATAGATAAAAAATATGACCTCTATCTTACATTTCCAAACAACTGACCTCACACTACACGTGCGTACGTACATAAGTAATATTGTAGTTAACATTTTTAAGTTACTACGGATTACCATCCATCTCTCGAGCCTTTTCCCAAGTATGTTGGGGTCATATTAGTATAGTATAGTCTAACCAGATTACCCACATGGTAAATTACATGTCTGTTTGAGCACTAGGGTGGAGTATTTTCCTAAAATCACTAATGTATATAACATGTATATTAGTACAACGGTATATATTTGATGCCTATTAATAAAGTTTAAATAAATAAATAATGAAGAAGTTTGATCCTAAAAACATACAACTACCATAATATTGAAAACTTTACTCTATCTTGAACAAGAGTAGTGGATTGATGATTACCATATTATCATCAATACGAGAAGAAAGCCAACATAATATGAAGGCAGACGATGATGCTCTAGTGAAATGCAGAGTGCATGCGTAATAGACCTGACCGCATATAGAGGTAGTCAAAAGTTGAGGATGCATTACCATACCAGTTTACAGTGCACATGTTGCATCAAAGGTTAAAATCACTGTAATATCATTAGCTATGTCTAAATTAAACCGTAGGCCTATGACCTTCAAGTTGTTTATCAACATTTAAAAAGTTCCTTGACCTCTCTTTTAAACATCATAGTGTTATGTAGAGAAAACGTGAAAAGATGCTGTGTTGATATTTCTAAGTAAATGCTGAGTCATAGATAATATTATTCTAACTTGTGAGTATTATGTATAGTGATGACTCATCAGGATATGTGATCAGAAACTTTAAAAAATGCCTTCACATTATCTGGTACTCATATTCTTTACTACAAAGGATTTTCGAACTAGAAAACTGACTACAATCTGTGAGAAAAAATACTGTGGTTTATTATTGTTTATTGACCCTCAGTATATCTAATTTGTTTATATTTTTATCCTATTAGTTATGTTCCTTAGTTTAATTTTAAAAAGATTAAAATTTGCTGGGTACCCACTTATAAGTCTTTGTGACATGACTTCAAGATTTTTTATATCAAATTGCTCAGCCATAAAATACCTACTTATCTCTCAGGTTACAAAAATTCTTGTTAGTATTTGCATTAAATAATATTATCGTTTTGTCTACATACCTACTGATAATTTGCTACTTGATAATATTTGAATAGGTAACTACTTAATTTGTTTAAAAATATATTTTTTATTTAATAAACGATAAAAATAGACTCGAGGGGAAGTGAATGTTATGTAGAATCGAATGCACCACTGAGGGTTATAGTTGCAGCATCTATTCATCTATTTTCGTATAGCATCAAATTAAAATGAAGGTACTCTTATCACCGGGACGAAAATAAGCTGCGTGAAGTTGGAAAAGACAAAACTTTATGTAATTCTTTTAGTTGAGGCGGCAACTATCGCGGCATAGGCTAAAAAACCGGCGCTCAAAATAATCTATCATGTGAAAACAAAATAATTACGCCGATCAGAGACCACCACTCCCACCACTTAAAAATAAAAATATATACTGCCAGATGTCCCGTTTTCCATAAAAATTAAATCCTAATACTAGATTAATCTTAAAATAGGCATAAAATACGGAAAATTTGAAATATAGGACACGTGGCGGTCTTTTTCTAGAGACATTTTGCCCCACCCCAGCATGTCAAAATAATTTCAATGGGATACTCACAACCTAAATGCAGTGACGATTGGATGATTCCAAACAATATTTGTTTACAGGAGATCCTTTTCGATGTCCCGCTAACGCTGCAAAGTAAAATAATTTGGTAAAAATATCACAAAACCTAAGCACGTGTGCGGCAAATGGCAAACCGCAATAGTAAGTGATGTGATAAAATGAATGAAAATTTTTTGTTCTTATCGATTCGAACACGATGCCATCGAAATGAAATTGCTTAATTGTTTGTTTTTAGTTTTATTATTATAAGTGTTAGATTTTTTTTTCTTTTCATTTTTATCAGTAAATTAAATGAGTTGAGGTCAAATTTTACAGTTAAGAATAATAATAGTAGTACAGCAACAGTTTGCCATCATAGCGCACATAACCGATCATGTCAAAAAATGCGAATTAATATTTATTTATCAAAACTTATAAACATTTAAACTAGGTGGAAGTTTTTAGGCTGCGATAATTTAAAACTTTATCGATTACTATTTCTTCTTACCGGCTCAAGAACATCACTATGAAGCCAATACAAAAACGGGAAAGAACTTGGAAGAAACATTGGCACGTTCGAAAATTAACAAATATTTTAACTTAAAGATGAAAAAGAAATAGTTATCGGAGATGGGGGAAATAATTTATTATTAATAATAATATCTACCAATAGTATGGAATTTAAAAATTATGCATGAGTTAAAAAATAAGTAACGCTTCTATAACTTTTTATTAATAATCTAATTATTCAAACACTCTTTTGGTGATAGAATGGCCTAGCAAATCTTTTCTTTTAAAATATTTTTAGCAGGTTATCTTTGAATCAGCTGTCTGCTTGTAGTCGAGTTGCTTATAATCGACTACACAGGAACACATGTAACGTGAGCGAGCGGAGCAGGCAGACTCTACTGTCAAAAATATTTAAAAATTCAAAATGTCAAATAAATAATGACTTATGACAGCTGAACATTCCGCGACCACACTGTACAGTGCTTAAATAAATAGAAACGGATTTTTCATAATAAACTCGCAAGATATCAAAAAAAATGACGGACAATATAGAGTACTATCGAAATCAAATCACTCTAGCAAGGACTGAAATCAAAAACTTGCGGTATGTGAGGGACATTCGCTTTTAATGTCGTGCATTATTTCGATCCATAAATCTCGTGCTCTTTTTCCAGGCAGCAAATATCATCACTGAAACAGGAGCATACCAAGGAAATTAGATACATTAAAAACCATCTGAATGTGCTGCGATGTGCCAGCTGTGGCGACATAGGTAAATTAAATGAAACAATCTGGTGGAAACCAAATTTATCATTATACAGTTTTACGCCTGCATGCATATTTAGAGCACATTGTATCGTTGAATGTTATTGCTACTTTATTTATTGATCAATTAAGTGGTAGAAATCTTTATTTTCGACTAGTGTAGATTAGTCGATAGTGTTTGTGACGCTTTTTTAAAAAGATTGTGATTAAAGACAAGAATTCATTTATGAGAAGTAATGATTTAACAGAAGAAAGAAAATACTTAATAAAATACTTAATACTTTAATGTTGTGACCCTATGATATAAGATACAGCACTGACTGCCTTAGTAGTGAACGCTTCAGCGCTAATTTTCAGCAAAAGCTGATATTGACGTTATTACATCTATTGGTGATGTTTAATAGTTATATATAAGACTAGCTGTTGACCTCGACTTCGTTTGCATGGGCAATATAGAATCGTAAATATCGGTTCATTGCTCATCCCTTGTAGGTGATAGTGTGATAAATGTAGCCTATGTCGTGACCTGACCTATAAGTAATATTCATGCAAAATTTGAAGTAAATCCGTGCTGTACGACATACCTACAGACAAACAGACAAAAATTCTAAAAACTACATATTTGGGTTCAGAATCTTTTATAGATCACCCCTTAAGTATTCTTTTAAAAAACTATTCAATGTACAGTTTTGACTTTCCTACGATTTTATTATATGTATAGATTTATTCACTCAAATAACCACTTGTTGTGCATAAACATATCCATTTTTGTTTTCCTAATTTATGTTATATAAAACCATATACTTAAATAAGGAAAAAATCTTACTGCGCCAATAATAATTCAAGGCTACACAATTATTTTTATTACCTAGTCATTACACATGTGAAAATATTAGTATTTAATATTCATGATCAGTCATGATGTTAAAAATTATGAGCTAAATTGTGTGGTGTCTAAATACATATTAATGGCGTCCACGGCCGATTCGGCCACGGCGGCTGTTCTCATATAAGGAGATCAGCCAGCTGCGCAGGACATATTTATTATAGTGCACGAGCATTTACACATTACATGTATGTCAATTAAACTTCATTATATACTGACTATTCACAACAGTAAAAAAAATTTCCTTTCAGCAACCACAGTAGCAGTGAACCAAAATGGGGGAGATGTACTTCCGTTGGATCCGGAAGCGATTACGTATAAACCTATCGGATTTATTGAGACACCATTTCATAATAAACGGGGAGTACCACGTCAACCGTCTGTGATGTCTAATGCTAGGGGAGCAGCGGTTATTGATACGAATGTATTTAGTAATCCGGAGCATGCTTTGAGTGGTTTGGAGGAGTTTTCTCATATATGGTCAGTATTAAACTAAAGACCATATTATAAATTTTTCATTTAGTTCCATAGGTAATTAAATCTCACCCAAACAGATTTTTTCCTGTGTATTCTTTCCATTTGATGTCAAATTCATGTCTTTGTCTAAATATCACTTTTAATATGACTTTCAGGATAATATTCCATTTCCACATGACGGAAAGCACCAATTCTCCTGCGAAGGTAGCGCCTCCTCGACTCCGCGGTGAGAGACGAGGTGTCTTCTCCACTCGTTCACCTCATCGAGCTTGTCCCATAGGCCTCTCGCTGGTCAAGATAGAGAGAATTGAAGGTATTTTAAACTTATCTTTTACTGTATTATGGTATAGAAAATAAGTCCATTAGTGCTAGCAAGTAAATCACAGTTTTCTTCATAGATCATTAATTTAAAAAAATATATACAGCAAGAATAAATTCACAAACTATGATACACATATCACATATCTTAATATATGTTGATTTTATTTTTCACAAATTCAAAGGCAACAAAATATATTTCCTGGGTGTGGACATGGTGAATGGTACCCCATTACTGGACATAAAGCCGTACATTCCTCAATATGACTACCCTATACCTGGCTTCGGTGAAAACAACATGTCTTCTCTTGTCCGGCCACCCACGGAAGGTATCAGTGATGCAGCAGAATCACTGGCCAATCTGGCTGTTGATGATGCAAATTTTGATACTAGGAGGTTAGTGAAAAATATTTTATGACATTTAACTTTCTAACAATGCATGTACATTAAATGAAATTATCTGATTCATGAAGACACAACATTCTTAATACTTATTAAAAAGAATTGCCTTTTTTATGTTGCAAAGCAATAAAATCAACGCACTAAGTCCATACTTGCAGTTTTTTACTGCCTTACTGAAACATTTAATCTCTGTTTTCCAGTCTCAGCCCAAGGATTACGAATCCAATCGGCATAGACACATCTACACCTTCACCCCGGTCTCCTTATGATGATGAACCATCACCGGAACAACCAAACAATGCTGGGACTCCAATATCACCTTCATCGGAATCACCATCAAGTGGAAACTACCAAGCGCCTGCAAACCGACGGGCTGACACTGAAAGAGGTGCACCTGATGGCCAAGAAAGGTATACCCCACCACAATCTGCTCATCTGACCAGCATAACTCACGATGGTATCAGAGTAGCACCATGGATTTCAAATCCACCGTCTCAAAGCTATGTTGTGAGATTCACTGATGATGCCCTAGCCCGGCTTAATGAGCTAATTGGAGACCGAGCACAGGCCTTCAAAGCTAACATAGAATGCCTGCTATCCGATGACCCGAGGTCCCACTATGTAAGGAATAGATATCCTGATCATGAGTACAGCTGTGTACTAGAAGATTTATCAATAAGTTGTGTGTTTGATGCCAGTACATTGATCTGCACAATTGTAGCTATAAGGAATGCTGAAGATTTACAGACATAATGTAGAATATTATTATTGTCTTATATATATAATTTATTGTAGCACATGAAATCAGTCATCTGCACATGTTTGTTATGAATTTTATTATTGCGATTGAAATATTATAAATCAATTTTATTGAACATTGCAAGGATATTTTTTTTAAGTCCCTTGATTCTGATGAACATTATTACTATTGATACTCCTACTACATATCAGTTCAAGAGGGTGCTATCTTCTGGCGCCCTGACTTGTGTCAGTCTATTGATTTGACTGAAGACAGAATGAAAAGACTATTCTGTTATGTACTATTCTGGTACGTAATTCCTTGTAAATAAATAAAAAACAATAGCGTATCTGCATAAATAATTTTATTACTGTAAGGGCTGATTTTTCAATCATCAGTTAACTTCTATCTGAGGAATAAATATGGCGGTTTGACATATTTTCCATACAAAAGCTGTCAAAACGTTAAAAATATTCCTCCGATAGGAGTTATCTGGCGATTGAAAAATCAGCCCTTAATAAAATTTCCATTAAGGGCCGATTTTTCAATCGCCAGATAAGCTTTATCTGAGGAATATATTTGACGTTTTGACAGCTTTTGTATGGAAAATATGTCAAACCGCCATATTTATTCCTCAGATAGTAGTTATCTGATGATTGAAAAATCAGCCCTTAATATCACAATAAAATAAAAAAATATGCACTACGTTTTGCGACTGCTAACTTCTTTTAGGTCTATCGCGTTTTAGATCAAATAGTGCTGTGCTTACAATAAATAATTGACTATTACCTACGCGAATAATAATATAATTCATAGGCCCGCGTAATATCAAAAACAATCTCGTAAAATACTTAAAAATGCTTCAAATACTTGTAGGTACGTAATATATACACACCACACCAATAAAAATTTGGAAAACGATATCACATTTTAAAATTATCAATCTTTTTTATAAAACAGTATATGTTTGCCGGAACCAAACCCTCCAATAGTATCTAAAATATTAAGTTCTATAAATCTCATTTTAATTCCTTGCATCGGAATGTTCTTCACAGTCTCGTCATGCTCCCAGTTAATTTTGGTCGACATTGAGCTCCAAACTTTTCCATCAGTAGAGTACCTGTACTGAATTTGTAAGATTGTGCCATTACCCGCATCTTCACGCGGCGTATATTCTAACCTATCAATTTCAAAAATTCCGTCCAAATCAAAGTTGAGGCTAATTACTTTTCCTTTTTGTGGATTAGCCTGATCTGGTTTTGCCCAACGTGTGTGCCAGATAGAGCTTGCATCTCCGTCAGTCAGTTTACATACTTCTTGACTTGGCTCGCAAGGAATATTGCAAAACACTTTAACGTTTTTTATTGCATATTTTTGAGGGTCCTCTTTTGTGGAAATTAATATGTAGTAACTCCACTTTGAAACGCCTCCTGAGTTTGCGGACCGTATCCTAAATTTATGTTCAGAATTAAAGGCGAAGCCTTCAAATGTAAATTGTGGATTTAAAATGTTGGTGAAAACGACACCGTCTCTTTCCAATTCATAGTAAACGCCTTTGGTTGCCTCCCAGCGTAAGGTCACAGACGTTGGCGTTACTTCATCATCTCGAGCAGTAAAACCAGCCGGTACTTCTAATGCATGGTTAACAGTTGTATTACTTCCATTTACTTGATCTCTGTTCTCAAAGCCCTTGATTTTTACGTGCAAATCGCTTGTAGTAACGTCCACCTTACGTACTTTGATAAGTAAAAACTTTTGTTCTAGTTCGTCACCACCGAAACTATTGAGATAGGGGTTTAGCAAAAAGTCTTCTTGGAAATAATAGGCATCGTCTGCTAAATTGAATTCGTCCTCGGTTTTAACTCGTAGTATTTGGACGGATTCGTCATTAATAGCAACTTTCAAGTGTTCTACAGTTTTCGTTGCCATTATTCTCAGAAGAGTTGATCTCTCTTTAACCATATTATGGTATTCACCATGAGTTTTATGAATATGTATCAGCAGATTACCGGATTCATTAGATTGGGGACCAATGACAGTGATCTTTGTTGAAGCGTGCTGTCCATCTAAATATTCAGACGAAATTCCGTCGTCTTCATAAACTGAGAAGTTAGATTCACTATTTGGATAAATATTGTAGATCCTAATGTCTCTTCTTATTTCCTTAGGGTTGTTATTTGGATTAGCCATGGGAATAATAGCACCGTCTTTTATAAAAACAGGCATCCGCCAAAGTGGTGTTTTTAGATAGTTCCATATTTTGCCACCTTGGTACTTTTCTCCTGTTAAAAAGTCAATCCAAACCTGATCTGAATCCGGCAAGTATACTCCGTCACGCACCCAATCAACATCAGTAGCTTTTTCTTTGTATACCGGCGCAACTAAAATGTGGGGTCCCCACATGTACTGATATTGAGAATCCTTTGTATAACCGATAACTTCGTCGGGGAATTCTAGAAACATAGCCCGTATCATAGGTAATCCGTGTATGGATTCATGAGCTATTGTGTAGTTGTAAGGCATCATCATAGATTTTAATTTCAAATAAGCTCTATTAATCCGTTTCGCTTCTTCGTCAAAACTAAAAGGAGTCTTTTGTACTTTTCCCCAGCCGTCCATATTAAGTTGAAGAGGTGTAAAAGTTTTCCACTGGTAGTCTCTTACGTTAACGTACTTTCCGTGTCCTCCGTAAATACCATCCATATCAGAACCCACGACGGGTATTCCAGAGAGACCAGAACCAATATAAGTCGGTATGTGGAAACGTATGTATTCCCACTGGCCACCGCTTTGGTCTCCACTCCATACACCTGCGTGTCTTTGCGTCCCAGCCCATCCGTCGACAGTAATGATCATTATTCGAGTGGTATGTTTTGCGGCCTTAGCAAATATGTTGGCAGCCTTCTCAACTGCATTCAGTCCAAAAGAATAGCCGGCTCCAATCCAGGCCACGTCACATTTAAGAGCTACGACACCAGCGACAGCTACTTCTTTCTTTAAATCTCGTTCACCTTTCTTAGGTTGGTTTGGATTCGCTGGTTCTAAATTAGATTCTGTCCAAAGTGCACATTCGACGCCCTTTCCTCTTGCATAGTCAGCAAACTGTTTCAAATTTTCAATATCGCCTTCTAAAGAGTCTGTTTGACCATAGCCACAACCGTAACCATCGTTTGGAACGAACCAGCCTAATGGCATATCGTGTCTTTGATATCTACCGATCATAGCTCTCGCTGAGAATTGATAATTACTTTTTTCCCCGTTTAAAGATTCTAATATACCGTCCTTTCCATTCATTTCTTTTGGTTGAAAGCATTTGTAATAAAGACCGTCTTCATACAAAATCGCACCTGGTGTATCTCTATCTACTTTGACCCAGTAGTCTCGATTAAATGCATTAAGATGGGATTCATAAAACGCATATTCGGGCATAAATATTGGGTGGCCCGTCAATTCATAATAGTCATTCAGGATATCTATAATATTACTGTTTATGAAAAAGAATGCGTCAAAATCTTCCCCTTGATGAGTAGTTTCAATAACACTGGGATCTTTCGATCCAAAGTCATAGACGCCTGGCTGCCAAGTATTTCTCAAAATTCCGTAGCCATACGTAGACCAGTAGAATGGATTCGGCGACGTTACTCCTCCGTCTACCCAATTATTTGAATTGCATATTTCTATTTTTTCCCCCTTGTGCGTAAACCTTCCGTTCTGCATTCCTCCTCCGAAGTAGTACTCGTCTTTATGTTGATGTAATGTTTGTTTGGTTGCATTACTGTCATGAGATAGAGGGGCCGATTCTTTCAATACCTCTTTGTTATTCCTCATATCGCGAACGGTCATGGTACCTAGTTTCTTATCGAACCGTATCATAATTTTGTTTGTATACACCGCGTAGTATTCGTCTGTAGTTTCTAGTACTGAATATTCAAACGATTTCGTTTCATAATCACTGATTTTCTTAATGTTTATTTTAGCGTGGTCGCTGGGATTGTTCGGTACTGGATAGTCTAGAAAATTGCCAGAAGGTGACATGTAATATTTGAAGACATGGCTGTTAAGTATGTAAAGTCTTGCAGCTTCGCCAGTTTCGTATTCTATGAGAAAGTGGGTGTCATCTTTGAAAATCGCTGATATTCCCCCAATAGCCTCCATATTTATGTGTAGCAGCTTTTCTCATACAGTACCTGAAATTGAATAAATAATTTATTTCCTAAACGTGACTGCTGTATACCTCTCATTCAAAACAACTTTGTTAATGATAATGATTTCAACGTGACAAATTACGGGGCCATCGGACGTTTCTATGCTCACTGTACCTACACCGTCCATGCTTATCTACTACTGCAGGAACAGTAGAATCTATCAGAACAAATTTTGGAGCAACAAACTGTTGAGTGATAAGGTGGATTTTTATATTGATAGACATAATATGTAAAGATGAACAATTAGGTATGTATTATGAAACGCTGACAGAGTGATATTTCTATAGGGCGGATTTCAACGTAAGTATAGTGGGATGTTCCAGACAAAAACTGAATACCTAACCCTGTTGGCGACTGTTTATTTTGGAGGCGTAAAAAATTGCAATATCCATCGTCTAGACTTTAGCTTATATTTAGCGTATATTTGGATGGAATAGACGATGTTTCTCGTATGCATCTATTTTTAGACATTAGCCGGGTTCGATTCCCGAGTCAAGTGCCTATGATTGAGTAGTATTTACTGCCTAGCTAGGTACTCTTAATAAAATATTACTACTTATCTCTGAAATCACTTATACCTATACAATTACGAAATGTAAATATTAGATAAACAATAACGCCAAAATTTTACTTACGTGGACACAACAACACCGGTAGTGCAAATGATCGTCTTCGTACTACCAATGTTATTATATAGACCATATGTACCTACTAGTATGACCTCGTAAGACAATAGAATATTATTTGCAGTTAAAGGCAAATAAAATACAATATTAAATTTTGTCACACATATCTAATACAAAGTATACTGATAACAATAACAGCTACGAGGCAGGTGGTATCAATTCATAACTATGAATAAAACCACAACAATAATTTTAACCTAGACTAAATAATAATATACTCTTTGACAATGTGTCAGAGTTTAATTTTAAATGATTCTCCTTAGTGTCTGAGTTTTAATTCCCAATTTGTAGTTTTTACAATTACATTAAAATTTATTCAAAACATGCAATTCACAATGAATTTAAACATAATAAGTTGTATTCGTAGTAGTTATAATAAGTTTTAGTAGAAGTAGTATTTAATTTTAAAACGTCATATTTCACAGTGGATCATATTGTAATTGTAAAGAATCGACTAAACTAATACTATCGTGGTCCTCTCTACGACGCTGACGTTTCGTTTTCGCTTGTTTGACAGTTGAATTTTGTTTGGTTGATTGAGAGCCGGAGTCAGCGAAAATTTGATTACTCATTTTACAGTAAAATCGCCAATACTTTAATATTTTTCATATAAACCTAAAAGAGAAAACTATCCAAGGTATGTATAAATTAACTTAATTTCAAGTTTCACTTAGATTATCAGGAGAAATTTGCCAAAACGCTTTGTCATGGTCCATAACCTATCCCGGTGACCGAAATTGTTTTATTTTTATAGATGTTTCTTACACGTTCTGAGTATGATCGTGGCGTGAACACATTCAGCCCTGAAGGACGGCTGTTCCAAGTGGAATATGCTATTGAGGCGATTAAACTGGGTTCGACTGCGATCGGCATCTGCACTTCAGAAGGAGTTGTGTTGGCCGTCGAAAAGAGAATTACTTCGCCTCTGATGGAGCCTACAACGATCGAGAAGATTGTGGAAGTTGATAGACATATCGCTTGTGCTGTGTCTGGACTGATGGCCGATTCTAGGTAAAAATCCCAAGTTTTTGGTAGCTCATTAAATAGTTGCAGTTTTGTCATAAAATGTTTAACATGAATGAAAAAATTAAAAGGCATTTGTAATCATTCAAAGAACTGTTGCATTCTAGAGTATAATCCAACATATATTCAACTGTTCAGTTACGAAAACCTAAAATAATTTCAAGTCTGAACTTCAATTAAATACATATTATTTTCAGAACCCTAGTGGAGCGTGCAAGAGTGGAATGCCAAAACCACTGGTTTGTGTACAATGAGCGCATGAGTGTTGAGTCGTGCGCTCAAGCCGTGTCTAACTTGGCTATACAGTTTGGAGACAGTGATGATGATAGTGGCACCGCCATGTCCAGACCTTTTGGTGTTGCTGTTATGTTTGCAGGTAACAATTTGGATTATCTAGTATACATACTTTTCTTTATTTATCTTCAAGTAAAGAGTGAATATGCTACTTTTAGGTAAACTTGGTACAAACTACATAATATCTTATCATCAGCTGAGACAATCAAATGGGTGCTTGTAATAAAAAAACTTATAAGTTCATTTTTAGCTATCTGCTTTGTTTAACAATTTTTATGACATAGCTATAAATTATAGCAAAAACTTAGATATATACCTCTTAATTCACCATCACATATTGTGAAATCTCAAACAATATAACCAAGCAATTGAATAACTAAAAGAAGTCTGAAGAAAAGTAATTGTAATTAATCATACATATTGTTGCGGTTCCAGGTATTGATGAGAAAGGACCTCAGCTGTTTCACATGGACCCCAGTGGTACGTTTGTGCAGTATGATGCCAAAGCCATTGGCTCCGGCAGTGAGGGTGCCCAGCAGAGCTTGAAGGTATGATTCAAATAGCCCAGTCTATCTATTGCATCTTTTAGGCGAAACAATGGTTGGTGTGTAGCAGACCCCGCTATCCTGTTCTAACCTAACCTGTCCGAGTCGGGGTTGCCCTAAATCACGTGTGGGTCTAAATTTTCTTCTAATCAATACGAACAAAGGCATAGTCGACGGAGCCAGCTCCTTGGTCCTAGGCAAAAAGTGCCCAGATGTCTTATTTTTAGGTATTCTATACGATGGAAATGAAAAACTAGGCATTTTTTGTGAAGTCCCAAAAGCCTACACTCCAACCGAAACAAATGAACCAATTTAAATAAATTCTAAAATATTGATGCTTTTTTATCTTATTCTTTTTCACCCAACAGGAAGTGTATCACAAATCCATGACTCTAAAGGAAGCGATCAAGTCTGCGCTCACCATCCTGAAACAAGTAATGGAGGAGAAACTTTCCGAGAATAACGTGGAGGTGGTGACCATGACACCCGGTTCCATGTTCCACATGTTCACTCGGGAACAGCTTGCCGAGGTCATTAAAGACATACCTTGAGTTAGTGTAGAAGTATATGGTCCATAGTGTAACTATTGTAGTAGTATGAAAACTTTTTGAAGGTAAACATAATATTATCGTAGTTACATGTTGAACAAGTAAAATGTTTGGAAAGATGTAAATTGAAGTAATATTTGAAGTAAATTGTATATTATTTTACTTTTCTTCTATGTGTTTTTCCAAATTATTTTTTTCAGTTGTAGCTAAATGAGATCTACTTAGTAAAATGTGATGAAGTAAATCAGTGTTACATTCCACAGAAATATTATAGAAAAAAACTTCACATTTTTGATGGCATTTATGTAATTTAACTAAAAATTCACAGTTTCATAGTGGATCTATTTTGGCTTATGTAGTCTAAACTTAGTCCCAAGTTATAGCATTTGACTTGGGACATTATTATAATGGCTGAAAAGTTATTGTATTGCATTTGCATACTGTTAAATTAAAATCATGTAATACTATGTATTTTGTATGTATATAATTTATTTCAAATATAACAGGTGTCGGAAATATTTTGAATCTTACAGTAAGTATTTCACTGTTTAATAAAAACATCATCAATTTTCTAAGTCTGTATTTTATTCAGTCTACCCTCATGCATGTGTAGTATACTAATTTAGTTTCCAGTAGTTATATTATTTTACAAATTTAGTTTTTTTTGTAATTCTGTATTTTTTTGCAATTAATAATTTAGATTTTTTTGTTTTTTTTAATCAGCGAGTCCATCCAGGTTAATTCACATTTTTTTTATGCATGGACTTTTAAGCTCATTATTAAAATCCCTACTTATTCACATCTATCCATCCAGATTGTTGGTAATCGAGACAAGAATAAGCCTAGGCATCCTGGGCAAGCAAACGGTAACATAAAAATTCTCAATTTTTCCTACTAACACAATATATTGAATGCAGATGATAGCAGCAATCCCAGAGCTCCAGTGGACTGATTCTTCGAGTTCTCGTAACACCATACAAGATCTGTCCAAACTCAGACTTGGTCGGCAAACTGTTTAAAATCGTTTTGTGAAAATGGTAGTACTCAATACATTGCTTTTTTTCTATTCTACTTTTCTGTTTTATTGTAGTTAGCATATCGACGGTTAACCTTTTCACCGCCACGCCATATCGGTATTCCTATGCCCTGTACGCCAAGCCCGAAAAATTCTTAATTAAATATCTACTAAAAAATACATAAAAGTAATGATTTAATAGGTTTATTTTGTATTTTTCTGCGACCTGTTTTTTGTCGAGTATAGCCGTCGTTGGCGCACAGGGCACGCTTGCTCATGTCGGCTATAGCCGACATTGGCGTTCAAAAGGTTAACCACCAAGAACTCCTAACTCAATATGTCAAAACTTTTCAGTAGAGGCACAAAAAAGCCACCAAAGTCCGCGCTCGTAAAGTTATTAGATAATTCCATGATTGTAAAAATACCCGAAATATTACGAATTATAAATAGAAGATTTTTCTATTAGATGAGATACAATATTTTTGAATAGAATCCGCGAAAAAACCAATTGGTCAAAATATGTCAGTTAGGAGGTCTTGGTAGTTAACCGTCGATATGTAAGTATTTAAACCAGCTAAATCACGCGGTTTCGCCCGCATTGAAATTGTTTGTCGCAGGGTTGTAAAAAAAAAATCTTTATTCAATCAGATCCCATTAAGGTAAAATAAGAACAAAACATTTTAAGAACGTAAGTATGTATTTTAATAAAATGTTAACAAAAATATAATCATGCAATTGCGATTATAATAAATGCATACAATTGTTCATGGTAACAAAAACAAGTAAGGTATAATAAGATAGGTAACAAAAGTTGTACTTACCTATAACTTTTCAAAATTACAACCATTTGATATGGTAATTTGCAATATGATTGCAAATTCTTAAGTACCTATTTGTTTCATGACTTATATCTAAACAGGTTTTATTGAAAATTATATTATTTGGATTGTTATATAAGCTACCTTCTACAGAGTCTTTATTATTATTTTTATAGAGTTAAAAACATCTTGAGATCTAACTAAAATATTTGTGTAAAAGTTACATAAAAAAGTTTTTTTTTGTCCCTGTACAATAAGTTTTTGCTATCCCCATATTTATCGACACATTTTGGAATGGTCACTTTAATTTTGTCTTTGAGCCAAAACAGTTTATACAAAAACTTTGAATAAAATACACGCAAAACTCTCACCAAGTGACATGTACTTACACCACCATTGCTATTACACTATAGACTTATTGAAAACTTGTAAGCTAACCCCAAAGCTTAGCCAAATAAGGTTCCAAATCCAACGGATTGGTATTAGGACCAAACCTTTCAACTGGTATTCCATTTCTATCAACAATGAACTTCGAAAAGTTCCACTTAATAAAATCACCCATTAAACCTCCTTGGGCTTTCTTCAAAAACTTCCATAGAGGATGAGCATTGTCTCCATTTACTTCTATCTTCTCAAAAAGGTCGAATTTAACTTTTTTCTGCTTTGTGAATTGGAGGATTTCTTTCATAGAGCCTGGTTCTTGGCCTCCAAATTGATTGCAGGGGAATGCTAAGATCCGAAGACCTTTCTGGTTATATCTCTCATGCAGTTGGTTAAGTTGTTCATAATGTACGTTGGTATAACCACATTGGGACGCTACATTAACTATAATAAGAACCTTTCCTTTGTATTTGTCGAGTTTCACATCTTGACCTTTGGAGTCCTTGACTGTGAACTCGTAGACTGTTTTTGCCTTTTCGTAGTCCACTTCTGGATGGATTACAACTTTTCTGTAAAAGTAAATATATTTTATAAATATTGCAGCCATCAACGAAAATAATTCTTATATGACAAATAAGATTAATCGCAAAAACCATTATGGTTCATTCTGATCCATAACCATTCCAACCTTATCAGGTTTCACTTGCATTCTGAATCTATCCAAACATACTACATGGAAATCTTACGAAAAAGAAATGTATTACTTCATTACCATAAAAAATGCTGTAGGATAATACTTACTCAGCAGGCGGTTGTCCTCCAGAATGGAACTCCCTAAACGTATGCACAGCATCAAAGATATCGTCAGCTAATACATCAGGAAGTTCCATAGCTGGGAAGTGCCCACCATCTTCAACTATAGAGCTGTGCAGGTAGTTCTTGTACTTTAGCTTGAGAATACTGTCCGGGTAGAAGCTTATTTCGTGTTTGAACTTTATGCCCCATGTTGGGACGTCTGTTGGGATTCTGGGGAAGAAAGTTTATGTAAATAAGATTACGAATGACAATTAGAAAAATATATGTAGTTTAAAAAAAAATAAAGTTCATTTTAGGCGTTAGCTGAGAGAAAAATATTGTTATGTGAATTGATGATACATATCTCATGAGATGAGAAAATACACCAGACTTTGGCCACTGCACTGTTGTAAATGCAGATACAATTTCAGAAAAAAGCTGCTTTTTATGACAATTTAGTACGTTAACATTATATTTCAACTTTTGTAGTAGTTCCAAAAAGCTAAAGTTGTCTCGCCAATAGGCAAAGACCCTGTTTAGCCATTTAATAAAAAAAATACTGTAAAACTTACTGATCAGTCAGCATCAACTGCTTATATCCTTCAGCATAATGCCTCATACTACTGGTAATAGTATTGGAAGCCCAGTAAATCATGACATTATCCAACAAATGCGTTAGAGAGAACTTGTTCAGCAAAGACCCATCGGCAGACTTCCTGTAGTCCATGTTGGTCCAGGTGGAGAACTTCTCCAGGATATATGCTGCTAAACCAGCTGGGGAGTCTGAGAGGGCCACTCCTGGAAATAAAAATAATTTGATAGAATAATACATTGAGGCATTTTTATCAAAAACATCGTGGGAAGGTCGAAGGAAAGAGGGGAAGGGGTCTAGGTTGTGATGTATAAGGAAGTTTAGGAGTTGGCGCTAGATGGGCGAAAATGGAAGGAGCTGCAGCTCTTAAATTGATGATGAGTACATTGAGGAATTCTAAGTAAGGGGGAGTCACATGCACGAACATGTACTCTGTAGTAAACATATTTTTAAATACATAACGGCTTACACTGATACAAAACATTCCTTCATAAAAAATCTTATAGGTTTTTTATGAACTAGAAATAATAGTTGATTCTATTTTTTGCTTTGAAACTAAGAAGGAGAGCACGAGTATGACTCACCAACAGTATCAGGTTTGGTGGCTTGTATGTGGAAGTATCCGGACTCCTCGACAATCTTCGACATGTGTTTGCTGAGCGGATACATGCGGTCTGCCAGCTCGGGTTCCACTATGAAACTGGGCCATACTGAACCTAGAATTAAAATAAAAAAATGTATTTTTAAACATGTTGCGAGTAATGTATATTTGTAGGAATATTATTGATAGTTATTAAATAAATCCAAGGCATGGTAAAAAAACAAATTACAAATCACATGTGATTTGAGAATTATTCTCAAAGAGTTGCTTTACGCTGTTACGCAATTTATAGCCGCTCCCCACACTTCTAAATTGTACTATAATGATCAGTTTGACTATTTTGAGAAAGGCATTTTGAATTAACCCGTTGTATGCCGGTGCGTGTTCTACAATTAGCGGCATACAAGGGGTTTAAGACTAACTAAAGAAATAAATACCAAAAAATATACAAAAACTCACCTAACAAAGTATAAATAGTGACCATAGCATTATATCCCAACATGGGCATATTAGTATGGTAACCCAGTATGTGTTCAGGGAACAGTGTTGCCATCACAGACCCTATGGCAGAGCCATAGTCACCTCCTTGTACATAGTACTTCTCATGGCCAATACGAGCCATGAGGTTGCGGAATATAACTGACACTTCTATTGGGCCCATGCCTGGTCTTACTGGTGCCTGAAAATTTTACAGATTTAAATGATTAATTAATATTTTGTAAGTTAAATGAATGAGGAGAAAGAAAAAAAATCATGTCTATTTCAGAACATAGATTGAACTACCAAAATTGTGCATTTATAAAAAGGGTTGGCTTTTTGTTCCTTCTGTTCACACATTCAAATATTTTTTTATGATTATTTGGGTCAATCATTACATTTCCATATGCCTTCATATCTATACTGAACATACCTTAAGGGTTAAGTTATATTTAGAGGCCCTAGAGTTAAGCTGTTTGAGTTAACAATTTTAAATTAAGCCAGTAAAGCGAGCTTGTTACCTGAGAAAAGCCAAAGCCTGGTATGCTGGGAGCAATAATTTCAAACACAAAGTCTTGGTTTGGGCGTGGTGTAATCAGCTTTGGTATAAGTTCATAGAACTCCCGGAACGAACCTGGCCATCCATGCATGAGTAGTATTGGTACCACCTGCAAATATTACACATACAAATAAAATAGTGAAAATAACAGTTTTCATTCAGTATTCCATACTTTATTTATTAACAGAATAGTTGATTTTAAAAGTTAACTTACGGTGACATTTGGCGGTGGATTAGGCTTAACATGCAAGAAATGTATGTCCAAGCCTTGTATATTTGTCAAATAATGGTCATATTTGTTCAAGAACTGCTCCCTTTCCTTAAAGTTGTACTTATTTTGCCAGAAGTCCAGCACTTGGGTCAGGAAGTGTGTGTTAAAGCCATATGTGAAGCCGGCGTTCTCTAGAGGAGGTGTAAAGGAACGTCGGTGGAGAAGGCGTTCCTTCAGATCATTGACAATCTACAACATAAACATGTGCATTGGATTATATCTTTCTAATAGCAAATTTTAAAGTGTTATATTGTTATTAAAATCCCAAGGGATAAAAGTTTGTTTTCTATTAGTTTCTTATAAAGATCCTTCGCTGTTCTCTTCTGTTTGCACTGGGCCTCTCACAGTACAAAGTCCCATGTATGTAGGGCTGCCATCTCGAATTTCGCCAAACCCGGACAACCATTAAAAAAACCCGGACATTTGGCGTAAATCGCATTTTTCCCCCGAACGACTACGATTTTTTTTTAAACTAAATAATACCTAATGTTTGATCCATTTACTATTAACATATACTTAAATTCAATGAGGTGCTTCCTTACATGAAAAGTGTTCCTTACAAGAAAACCCGGACACTTTTCATGTAAGGAAACTTCTTGAAACCCCGCCCGGACGGCCCCCGGACGCCCTCTAAACGAGAACAAATCCGGGGAAACCCGGACGGATGGCAGCCCTACATGTATGCAGGGTAAATGTAGTTTGTAATTCAACTTGGAACCTGTCCAAACATGTTATGAAATTCTGGTAGATTAAATCATGAAGAGTCATGCTTATGTAGCATCAAGTTATATTTATCTTAATCCGTTGTTTTTTTAATGAAAATCAGAAAAACTGTATTAAACGCTTGGTCAGCATGACAAGGTATTGCATAATTTTATGAAGGAAATATAGAATTAATATACTTACAACATCGGAAAACTCAATTTTGTATGGTCTTATAGATGTGTCTTTTTTCATATCTATGGGGTATTTCCCCCACCATTGCTGCAGGTCAACTTTAGGTGTTTCTGGGGGCGTTGTCAACTTTTTGAAGCCATACATTGTAGCTGATGAGATGGCTATGAATATAGCCAGTAAGATGTAGGATTTTTTTATCTGTAAAAAGATGAAAATGCTAAGTTAATATAATGTAAACTCTTTTATTTTTTAAATTTGATATTGCAAACAGGATTTTTTAACAAACTGCTAAGTGCTAAGAGTTTCTCACAGTATACAAAAAAAATTCAATGTATTTAATGGCTTTCTATAACTAAAAGAATTTTCAAAACTTGTCCAATATAATAATTTCCTATACCTAGGTATAACACAATATAAAATGAATAAAACCCTGGGATAAGACTATGTCCGGCTGAGACTAGCCTCATGTATCCCAGGCATTATGGCAGGCAGAGCCTAAATTTTGCTTGAATTGTACCCATCTATACTAATATACAAGGTGTTACAAAAGTACCCATAAACTTGAAAGGGGGTTAATTGGCCTCTTATAAAGAGTAAGAACATTAAATTTTCATTGATGTGAAAGCCCTTGCTCAGTATGATAAAAAACTAGATAAAAAGCATGCGCTACATATTTTCTAATATGATCTGTCAGCGCCATAGAAAATCGGAATGAAAAAATGAATAGAATTATTATGAAATAAGATGAGGAAGAACGTTTGTATGTAACCAAGATAGATTGGGAGTCCCTAATAACTTTCTATAAAAAATAGCAACTTTACAAAAACAGTTAAAAACATGTAAAAATGAGTAGATTGTAAAGCTTTGAGAATGGAATCAAAAATGTTTTACCCATCTGTAACAATAACATCTATGACAATTTATTTAAACACATTGTATAACAAGATGAGATTTGAAGATATGTTTGTTTGAATTGGCTCCGGAACTACTGAACCGATTTGAACAGTTCTTTCACTGTTTGGAAGTAGGGCTGCCATCCGTCCGGGTTTCCCCGGATTTGTCCTCGTTTGGAGGCCGTCCGGGGGCCGTCAGGGCGGGGTTTCAAGAAGTGTCCGGGGAAAACCCGGACATTTTTCACAGGGCCGTCTTAACTTATAATGCAGGGTATGCAAATTTCAGAGGACGATCACTCGATTTGAGAGGATAAGAAGTCAAACAGGTTTCAATAACAATCGTTAAATCCACCAACCAAGTCAATTCCTAGCCTGCCTCGCCTTCATCAACTACGAGTTGAAAACATAAGATTGCTTGTCTTGTATGGAAGTTTAACCTTGTAAAATTACAAATAAACAAGCATTTGCTGGAGAAGTCGAAGTCCCAAAAGTCAAAAATTTTCGCGCTCGCTTCGCTCGCGGCTTCTTTCCTTGGCACTGTTTTTTTTACGTTTAGCTATTTTGATATCAAAATATTCAAAAAAATTTGCGCTCGCTTCGCTTGCGGCTTCTTCACTTTGCGGATTTTTAGTTTACAAGTTTAGGTGTTTTAATGACCCAAAACTCAAAAATTTTCGAAAACTTCACTTTACAGTTCTTTGTATTTTTCAATTTTTTTTTGTCTAACCTATCAAAAAGGTAGCGCCGGTTTAAAGTCCTATTACTAACAAGAAGGTAACTCCTAGTTTCCATATGAGCTTCGAAATACATTAAGTCACAATCTTTCAAAACTGCCCTGACTTTTCATGTAAGGAAGCACCTCATTGAATTTAAGTATATGGAAAATATTAAAAATTAGGTCTAGTTTTGTTAAAAAAAATCGGACACGTCCGGGGAAAAAAAGCGATTTACGCCAAATGTCCGGGTCTTTTTAAATGTTTGTCCGGGTTTGGCGAAATTCGAAATGGCAGCCCTATTTGGAAGCCATTCTATCTGTGCTGAACATGCTATGTTTTATCTGGGTACGGGTAGAAACTGCATAGAAGAGCTAGTGCACAAGTCAATAAACATAAAGTTTGTCTTTGCTTACTTACCATTGAAGAAGATCTTTTTTCGTTTTTCCTATCATTTTTCAACTTTTCACTTTTTGATAGAGGCTTCTTATTACTCATGGTTATACCGTTGGCCACCCAACTGAAAAAAAGAGTAAAAAATATATGCAAAAACTACCGGTAACCGGTGCCGATTATATATAGTTGCTATGCTAACAAATACTTCAGTAAATGTTTTAATACAGAAATAGTGAATAACATTAATTAACTACTAACGTTAGCCTTCACGATGCATATACAACTGACTTGATCAGGCTTTTTTTGTTTTATTTAACTGAAACAAAGCACTATCAGTAATCAGTAATAATTCCAAAATTGAATGATTGAACCGGCTCAATGAACTCTCGAATCGAACGATCGATGACATTGACAAAAACTAAATACGACATTTGACTTGACAATGACAACACGATGAGTACTAAAGTTACAATACTTCAATACTTAGTATGTAAATAGTTTACTAGTTTTATGCGTTTTTACTTGATTTCTGTAGAAAGAGGAATTTATTTTTACTTTTATTCTCATGTTTCATTTAATATTAATTTATCATGTCAATGTTTTGTTCCAGCGGCCTGACAAAAAAATTCCTCAACTCCTATGACGTCCGATAGATGGCAGTATATGATGGCGACTCTATCATTTACTGAGTTGGTAACGCATTACCACGGCAAAGTTAAACTGTGGCATTACGCTTTGTTTTCGATAGGTTGGGCAGAGATGTAGGTGCAAAATACCTGTATTGATGCTTTGAGATACTCAAATGTAATAGCTGAATTTAGTTTTCGGTTATATCATCACCAATAACTGTGTAGGTAACTTCGAAAAGTAATGCAACACCGTTAACCGTTAATTAATTAAATATAATATAACACATGTAGGTAGGTAGGCACATAGGTATTTGGAATAGCATTAAGAACGTAGTGGGTAAACCTTGTTTTATCTCCGGGACATAAATGAGGAAGTTCCACTGAGTACAGAGCCTACTTACTTAGACTACAGAAATTAACAGTAAGCCGTTCCTAGATTACATCACTGATATGATTGTCTTCAACAATAATAATAATTTACAATAATTGCATAACGCTGCTTATCGAATGTGTAACATTGAGCAACTCGATCACTCGGCTATGTAAAAGTGATCTCATTTCAATTTCCGTACACCTAATTCCCTTTCACGCATTGATTCCTATCTCAGCTACTGTCGTATTTATATTTTTCGACCTTATGGGTTGTAACTGGATTGGTATTGAGTAGGATTTTTCTACTGTTTCAATTTGATATTAAAAATTAAACGAATTACAGGTACCTCAACCATTGGCGGCCTAAGCCACGGAACCATAGAGATTCCTCATTAGTCATTAATAAATACAATAGTTTTCCTATCTACAATAAATTGTACCTAGTCATGGGAAGTGAAAGGGTGCAGATAGCTTCTGAACAAGGGCCCGCTGGTGCCTACCGTTGTCGTTTGAATCTGAGAATATTATTTACATAGGTACACTTCATGCTATCTTTCGATAGCACAGTCTTTCTTAGGAAAGTGATTGCTGTTGATGATGAATTGCTTTTTCTGGCAATTAAATCTGTCAACCCATCACCTACTTGAGTTATTTTGGTTTCAGTCAATTCCTTTTCGTAGATATCAAACTTTTTGTTTTAATAAAGAACGTTTATTTTTATTTCTCAAGCAATTACCAAACCCCATAAAAATTCGAAGACCATAAAAACAAAAGAACAAACGCTTCCAAATTTAAACGCACAAGCAGAACGCGATAAAATAATCAAAATGGCACCCAGGTACACATTATTATGGGAAATAATGAAGAAATTATTGACGTGTGAAACGAATATGCGAAATAAATCCGAATGAATGGGAGCTGTCACAATAGGGGCCGCAAGGCTCGCTCTTAATTGAACTTGCGGGGCCAATATTGTACGTGGATTTTTTATTTTTTCATTCAACTGCTGCTAGATACTGTGACGTAGGGCTGGCAACATTTAATTAAATTCTTTTCGGAATTTTCGAAATGAAATAGAATTTTTTTCTGGGTGAAAAATACATAAAAAATTGTTTTAGACATCGGGATTAGCCTATGACTTCAAAGAATTTAAATCTAGAGCTGGTAAAATAACTGAACTAGACACTTGATGATATTTATTTATTCCTAGATAAACCTACTTCGACATTTACATGGCTACAATTTTACTAAGTAGGTACCTACTTACTCTATTAATTACCTTCTTGAGACTCTATGTCAAGTGCTAAGCATTGAAGGAGGTATCGATTTTGCCTATCGATTACAATACAATCCATAACGATTAGCGATCCTTGCGTTACTTAGAGACTGGTATTTTAATTGTAAGTCTTCAAACGAATATGGGTACCTCTAATTCATCTAAGTAGATAGATAACAGTAGTACCAATGGGAACCTTGTATGTATTTTCGTTTATTAATTTAGGGAAGAAATAAATAAAGGGACAGCCCTTCTGACTCCACCACGCTTCCATAGCGCTATCACGGCTCTCAGCCCTGTCACCATTTTCCCATTTTTCCCGCCCCCTTACTCAAAACAGTAACAGCATAACTCAATCCCTTTCCAAGCGATATTCAACTTTATTCCATCCCATATGTAAGAAGTAATATAAAAAGTCGTTTGAGAATACAAAGTGATTTATGGTGTGTGAATTCAGCCATAGCTTAGCGATGCGGTTTTTCGAATGAAATCCTCTTTTGGGAGAATTGACAAGTGAATTTAATATCGGTTTTCAGCGATGTATTATATTAAAATCATTGGATGTTACCGGTTCAGTTGCCGATAGTTGTGGTCGCTGTGTAAATGAGATAATAATTGTTTACTAGAATAAATTATTAATTTTCTGTTGACTCGATAAGTGTAAATTAAGGTGTCGAAGCCTTTTGATGTTGTTTTTTAACTGTCGAATTATTTTAATATAGTCTGTAATACGTTGCATTTAATTTTCTGTGGAGTTTTGGGATTTTCATTATTGATTTTCCGTCTGAAATCTATTTACCTTAACATCAGGATGTCAATCTTATTGTTATCATCTGCATAATTAAGTAAGTAGTTCCACTGCTGGATAAGGTCTCGTGGGAATATCATAGGCATGTCAATCACTCAAAATATATCTGTTTGAGTACAGCTGTCCCATGGGGAGTGACTTGTGAGGAGAGGGTGACGCGCCCTCTTATCGGCTGGTCGCACTGACCTCGACTTGTACCATGAAATCATTGTTCTGGAGACAAACATTTAATAATTATAAGATATTGCAACAAAAAGTTTTTTCATGAAAATCACAACTTTTTGCATTTCTAGATGACCTCGTTGAACAACTTGCTCATCTACGCAGTCCAAAAATTATGTAGTTAACTGCGTTTTTGGCATAAAAAACTTTGCGGCTTCCTCTGTAGTAGGTCTGGAGGTAGATAAGGCGTAGAAGCATCAATAGTTATACGGGTAGTAAATACAGCTATCCATAAACCAATGTACAGCATCATCAACTCCTTAATGAATAACGATTCACTATAACTCTCAACAATAGCCCCAAACGTGACGCCTCAAACCGTGCCTTAAACGTCTACAAACTTATCGTTACGTACCAGAGTACTCTTGATTATACCCCACAAAATGCCTTTACACTCAAGATCACACGTAATCATCCTTAATTCTAACGACATAAGGTTGATTTTTGAATGGCAGGATGTTGAAGTGTAGTATATGTAAGGAAGGAAGATGTATAAGGGGAGGTTTTAAGTGGGGGGCGATAAAGTCACAGGTCGGGCTTAGCGGTTACTAGAGTCGCGCTTGACGGTACGCTTCAGAGGGATGGGGATTTAGACGTTATTGGCTCATCGCTTAGGGTTGCCACTAACGAAGTATGTGAAATAATTTTGTCGTTTGTGGGCCATTAGAACTCTTACAAAGAGTTATTTATTTTAAATAATTTTGGAAATTATGCAAAACAACTGTAATACTTTATTTAAAACAATTCAGTTATAAGAATCTCAAACATATAAGAGTTAGTTTTAATCCTTGCTTTGGAGCATTTAAATCCAAAAAATAATCCTTTAAAGAACCATATTCCAATCTAATTCACTATACTGAATCGGTTTTTTAATACCAATTATTCTTCTCACGTTTATAAAGAGAAACAGCAAACACATGATCTGCTACTTTCATCAAGTTACTAACCACTTCTTATTCTCAAAGATATAGTGATAAAACTACTATAAACTACTGTATTACGCTTGTGGGTGACTTAAGATTAACTGTCCATTATATCGAAGATGTTATTCACGTAACACTCGGTTGTTTAAACCGTGTTTAATAGTTTCTTCGAGAATACCGCGGCTTCGTTCTTATTGAATTTTGAGCGTGAAATTCCATCTGCTGGGTACCTGAAAGAGTACCTATATCAAAATGCAAAAGGGCATGGAAGATCCTCCTGAACTCATTAATGTTATCAGCACTTTAACTAGCTCAGTTTTATTACTATGGCTTGTTGAAACTTCTTACGTATTTTCTCTACCTACCTATATATTTCCACCACCATCAAAACATCCAAATATTATCAAGGCATTGTGTGAAAGAGTTACTGCGGCCGTGGTACAGAAAGGGCATCGGTAGAAATTGTTTTTTTATGTGGTTATCCATCATATTACGGGAACCATGGACAGCTAACTTCATCAACAGAATCAAATATATCATTCTACCAACATCAAAAAGTGTGCCAATGTCAATAAAGACCACCATCCAAAATCCCATCTAAAATCATTCAGCAGTTACAATATAATTTAGCAACAAACATACATTCCAACAAAACTACTAACATTACGAGATGCGTAGATTATTTGATGTGCCAGTAAAGTAAAAGCATCACGTTTGCATGCGGTCGGTTCACGTAACAAAATGACGGCTATATCTGTCGTGGGAACTAACATCGGTTTTTGTAGTAGTTTAGAGTCGAAAATGAGTTGTATTAAGTACCTAAAAATGGGTAAATTAACTTGGGCACTATTTCAGTGTCTTCATCAATTTTGATCTTAATTGTTATATCTTTTAATTGTGAAAGTATTCACTTCATAAATACTTATTGTCGCATTTGTAATTTGAGTAAGGATTTTACCCGTAGGTATTATAAAAGTCCAGCTTCCAAGTAGATACATTGGTTATTAACACTAAAAACATCGTTAAGTAAGATAAGCACGTTTAAGCAAACAAACAAACAATCTCTTCAGCTTCATTAGTAGTAGTACCTATACATAGATGTAGATACGCGTAGGAAATGAGAAACTGTTTTAATTGAACGCTACAAAATTTAGTCGTGTAATTACAGTGACGAGCAATTTTGCTATACTTACGTTAATTTTGATTAGGTATACTACTACAAATTATCTTATTTCACATACCAGATAATAGAAGCTTTTATTTTAGTTTCGTGGATTGTCTTTTTGCACCTGATCTCTCTCCGGTCATGTCGGATTGCCGTCCCAGCGCGCTGGTCCGCTGCAGCGGACTAGAAGAGTGAAGGAATATTGAGTGCACTTGTGTCCAAGCAAATGCTTGTGCCCTATATATGTCCTGTATGTACATTGTACGTGCTATGCAGCTGGCTGATCTCCTTATATGAGAACAACCGCCATGGCCGAAATGGGCCTTGGAATTGTTGCCAAAAAGTGATTGTACTTGATACCATGCTACGACAAAGATTTTGCCTGGGTCTTGGTCCTAGGTGCAGTTTTCGCAAAACTCAATGGCGATCCGCAACTAAATTCTTAGCAAGTACACTCTTGTGGTCCATATTTTCATCCGCTGATGCCTACTTGAAAATAGTTTCTGCGTAGCGACACGTGTAATTTTACAGGACGACAAAAAGTTTGGCGAGAGTTATAGGTACCGGAATTATAACCTACCTACCTGCTACACTTAGGTCTAGACTAGCTGTATCAATCTAAGCTAGAAACACATCGTGTTACGTCTTCAATCCAACAAACCGAGGCTTTTTGTAATCATTTAGTTTATGAAGATTTATGCAGCTGCATTCATAATAAAGAATCTATTTCTAACGATCTAGTAATACGTACGCAGTGAAAGTATGTGTATGAACACAATAATTAGTTCCTAAAACTTTCACAGATCTTGAAACATTGTGTAATTAAGGCAATTAGGTTGTTACTAGGTACTTGTTACACTTATATACTGACACTGTACAAAAAGCTATCTTAGAAGCAGTCGTATTATAGGACGTCAGAAGTCGCCACTATACTTATTAACCCTAGAAGCCTAATCTATTTCGAACGTAGGTACACAAAGCCTTAACATACGTCTCAGAGGCGTACACATATAAAAGTCCCGATTTTAGGTAAATTATTTAATTATTATTTTTATTATTGAGCAGAAATTTTAATTTGGAATATAAACTAAAAATAAAACAACACTGTTATTAATTATAACTATAATTACAGTTATTTATTACAACAAATAAACAATATGCATAAATTGGAACAAAAAAAATTAACTTCTTCAAAATCGCCTAAAACAGATATATTTTTTTGAATACCAAATATCTTTTTTACGCTAATATCTATTCTTAGAGCAAACATTACAACTAATCAGATTTGAGCTTTAACAGTTGACCAAATATGTCCATTCCGAGTACGATTACGAACACGATAAATCCGCTCCGAATTGGTAGGTGGTAAAGCACGGTCTGCGCCAGATGATGGACTAGCTTCTGCAACAAGGGTAGGGTCGGTTTCTTCAGAGACTCCAGATTCTTGTAAAGACGAAACGTACTCAGATACTTCATTATTTTCGTCCTCGCTTTGAACGTTGTCGATAATCTGGTTATCCTCAACTTGGGAATCTGAATCTTCCTGAAAAGGATTGTCTTCCTCGTACAAAATTGCAAAAATATCGTCTTCGTCTAATACATTAGACCGTGACATATTTATACCTGAAACAACGCCGAAAAAAGATATAAAATATACGAAAAACAAGCAATAGTAAAATCACTCAATCTCATTTAAAAGTTACACAAAGCCTAAACATATGTCTCGCAGGCGTGCAACACTTCGATAAATCAAAAATGGCGGGACTTACCTCAACGATAGGGGCACCATCCTCTAGCTCCCGTCGGCCACGGAGATAACAGAAGAGCACCACGCGCTAGCTTCAACCGTTAGAAAAAAACAAACGATATTCGAATGCGTGTACGTCTCGCAGGCGTAGATTAGGCTTCTAGGGTTAAGACTTGTTTGGTCTTCAAGCCCACATCGTAAGAAAATAAGAAGAAAGAATATAGTGGATCTTTTTAATTTTTGAATTTTTAACAAGTGATATTTTCACCATTAGTCCAGAAGACATGACGACATCAACAACAACACTAACCAAACAAACAAAATATATCAGAAAATAATCAACATCTCTCCACAGTAGCAGCCCTACCCAACTCGTTACGTAGCAGCCTCTCCACGGAGTAATCAGATAAGAGAGGAGCGCTCAAGTTTAATTGAATTTCCTCGCAAAGTTTCCGCTAGCACCCCTGATGCCGAGGGCCCTGATTGGAGCGCCGTCGACCCGCTCAAAGACATTGTTCCCGGGGCATAGCTAGGGCTCTATGTACTAACGATATACATGAATGGATCGCCTTTCATTGTTTGCTTATGTACGAATAAACTATGGACGTGATGTGACAATTTCTACTTCATTTCGTTGCAATTTATCATAGATATTTTTTTAGATGGAAGTATATTTTGTCAGTGTTATTGTGTACAACCATGAAAATTACTAATCTTAAAGCGGTTGAGACTACAGTAATGGTTGAAAAAAAATACTATTTGTTAAGCTAACTTTGACTGCAACTAAATATAGAACTTTATATCTAACAATGTAAAGATTCGCTCCAATTAAAGTACGAAGCATGCTGACCACAAGTATGTAGTATTTTATTAATCATAATTATTTGAAACAGTCTTTGGACACTAATCATCACGCGTAACGATGAATGCATTGTGTAACTGCAAGATAGGTGCTTCAAAATCAACCTTAACATTGGATTATGTACTTTATTCCTTTAAAATAAGGTTTAATATATGTTTGATGAAATAAAGACAATAGTCCAAGGTTGTCAGTGATGCGATCCCAACTTAGTTCCACTTTTGCTAAGAAGTGGGCCGACGGAAGCAAGCTTTAGGAGCAATGTAACGTGTAAGGTGACTTAGTAAGATAATAAAACTATTTCATATAGGCCTTGTTAGTTAATTTGATGGAGAGGTATTGTTCTCTGCAGTATGTTAAGACATTATTTACTTGGTAATGGTACTGAGGAAGACGAAGGCCTTTCATCCACCATTGATTTTGGGTCGTTGCCATTAGTTTGCAAAAACCCTTAGACAGACACTGAGTAGGTACCTAAATTGTTCATAGGTTTTCCAAAATTCCCAAGACTCTCATGTACGTATGACTGACAATGTAGTTTTGAATCACTTTGTGCAGTAACCAAAAAGTTTGAGTTAGTCCAGGAGTATCATAGTAAAATAACATGATTACAGGTTTAATTGATAACAAAGTTCAGAAATGAGATTGAGACACAGTTTGCAAGCAGCTTATAACGTCATCTCTTTATCACGAGTACTTGCCCTGACCTATCGAAGGTTTCATTACATAACCAAAGCATATTACTGGTAACATTCAAGCAAAAAATAACTGCAAAATCCATGCGTGTTTCCGCAAAATTTTGCTAAGTAGGTAAGTTAACCAGCTTAACATTTTAAACGGTCCGTCCCAATAGTTCCAATTACGTTGATAATTAAACCGGGTATCAATTAAACGCGTAACATGTAATAACATATACGCACCAATGAGTTTCATAACCCAATTATTTAAATGTTGAGGCTTGTAACACAGTGTAAGATGCGATAAGACCTCATTACAGCATATTTTATGTATAAAAAATCGTGGATTGGATAAGAATAATGATGATGGATACTTTTAAAGGCTTAGAATGAATTTCAGTTTATGCTTGAGGAAATATTGAAAATGAGAAGAGAGGTTAAGAGGAGGATGATATACTTAGGTCAAAATTGACGATGAAGAGAAGGCATTTACGAAGGATTTTACTTTTTAGATAAGTGTGTTGATTGTGAAAAAAAAAAAATATTATCTACATATGCCTATAGATACCAAAAATATACATAGTTAAAGTTTTGATTTTCAAAGTTTTACTTTGCCATAAAAATAAGAGGTAACGGATCAGAATTTATAGCTTCAAAATGGCTTCGCTTTTATAAGAGTGCCAACCGAATCCATTAAGAAAATCATAATGCGAATAATAAATGCCAGTGCACTGATAGTGCACTCTTACGCATAACAACTGAGTATGTACCGACGATGATTTTGATCATTATTTTAACTAGTGCGAAATAAATTAGAGTACATACTTGTTCTCGAGTATTATCTGTTATATCTAGCCTTACAGGCTTTTAGTTATTGATGCAACTGCTTTTATTCAGAACTAATAAAGTTTGACTCCAGTTAACTTACAAAAGAAGTTGCGATAGACTTATAAACGACTGCACGGATTTTCACCAAGAGATTATATATATTACCTACTCACGAGGGTGGTTTAGGAGTGTTTAGGTACTTGGTGCATGGGCAGCCTATTATATGGGGCTAGTGTTATAACTAAATGCAAGCAAGTTGAAAACAGCAAGGCTATTCAGTTTAATTTGAAACTACATAAAAAAAAAACTATTACCTCATACTTATTTCAGTACATAATTGTATATTAACTTAAGCAACATTAATGCATGGGATATAAAAATAAAATAACTTAAAAGTCGCTTTCTACATTCTTAAGTGTTAAATTGAACGGCGAATTTAGACCACGAACCTTTGTCTTACGAAACTTTCGATTTGGTTGTAATTATTTTATAGCTATCTGTTTCCCGTGGCGTTACTTGTATGGCAAAACCATTATTTTGTAAACCGATATTATTCAATGTTCTTGCGCAGATCTTAATCTTATCTGTACAGCTATTTATCTGAGAAAGCTGAAAACAAATAGAGTTTTGCGTTATAGGCAATCATCTGCCTATCCTTTTTACCCTACTTCCTACTAAATATGTGGGGGTCGGTTTATAGTTTACATGAATACAGCTGAGTACCTACTAGTATATATTACATGCAGTTTAATGTTATAACTTTGATGATGAATGCCTGAAAGCACCCTTTTGAAAATTTTGGACCTTAGGAGGTCTAAAGTAGCCAGATTATTCTACTATCTGGAAATATCAGGACAATAAACCGTATTGTGCATGTAAATAACGCTTCATGTAGCAAAAAGGTTTAAAGCATAAACAATATAACTTCATAGTATACAACTCTTAGATAGAATCTATCAGCGTTAGTTCAGGGTATCTCAGACGCAGCCGCCGGCGTCAGCTGCCGGAATCGACGCGTGCGCACTTTCTACGCCTCTAATTAAATGTTGTCAGCATGACTTTCAGAGCCTGGTAGAAACTTTATTATTATTTAAAGAAAAAAAATGCATCTTTTTCAAGCAATATGCATAAGTTTTTGTGTAACTATGTATATATGTACCCATAATGCACGAAAGTCGGATTTGCCAAACTGAAGACTTAAGATATGACAATTGACAAACGTTTTTCAAAAGTATTGATGAGAATGATGATTTTCGATACAACACCTGCTTACTGTAATCAGATGTCCTTAATTGAAACCACTGCTTTGAAGAAGACAGACATACCTACACTTCTTGGCCTTACTATTCTCATTGTCACTCTTTCCTGAACCTAAAATTTATACCGTACAATCCTAGTAGCAACGGAGTTTACACATTACATCGTAATTTTATACGTTTTGTAAATGATCCATTAGACTAGAATTCAATTTCACGGATTTTAGCCACAGTACCGCACAAATTGTGATAGGAAACTGTTTTTTCAGAGAATGAAGCACAAAGGATAATATCATAATAATGATTATTTAAATGGCTTACAGATATGATCTTGGGTACAAAAACAAGAGCCCAAGGACGTTTCGCTGATGAGTTATTTAGGTCACCAAGGTCGATAACCCTAATATTGTTTATTGTAAAACATACTTACGGAACATATTACATTAAGAAAAGTATGAGACATATAAACAAAAGGGTAAAGGAGTACATTTAAATAATCTGGACTAGTGGTGTACCTACTTAATAGATAGAAGTGAAATAATTCATATAACAGACTAGCTGTTTCCCGAAGTTCCACTCGCATCCAGAGTGAACCACGTCTCGCAAAATATACCCGGATAAAAAGTCCCTGCCCCTACCTTTCTCAATGAATAGGCTATCTAACACTGAATTTTTTTTTCAAATTGGCCCAGTAGTTTCTAAGCTAAGCGCGTTCAAACAAACAAACTCTTCAGCTTCATAATATTGGTACAGATTAAGTAACACAGATGGTATAGTTGTAATAGTTACGAGTAACATAACGTTAACGTAACGTTAATAACACAAGTTTATGCATTATGCACTCGCTCTGCAATCATTCATCATTGATATTTATACCCCTTGATAAAGCCGGCTTATTGATTGATATTAATTAGAATACGAGATTATTTGACGTTGATATAATGCCTACTTTATTATATCTATCTGTGGTATTAATGTGAGTGTTTGTTACGCTTTCACTGTAAAACTAATCAAGTATCTGTGATGAAATTTGGTATGGGATAATTAGAACGTTGAATACAGTTGACAAATACAGTCTGAAGTTGTATTTAGATTCAGGATTTGCCACGAGAGAAGCGTGAAACTGTGGGCGGATACTTCCATACAAATATTACAAACTTTTGTATTTATTATGTTAAGTAGTAGCTATCATATTGTATCACTTTAGGACTTTGCATGAAGCAGGATGTTCATATAATTAATTTATACGTTCTTTAAAAGTTTCTAATATTTTATTGCGGATTTTCATATTTGAGATTTATGAACGTTGAACCTTGAAACATTACAGCTAATAATTAAATTACTCTAGATATTGTTTCGAAAGATCTACCGCTTGTTACAACATGATACATGAAAGCCATTAATTTAAAAAGCTATAAAACATACAGTAAGTGCTTTTAAGGTTTAAGATCTACAATATAAATTGCGATATTGTGACAGGTCAGTTCTGAAACAATTACTTTGAAATATGTTGTTGCTTTTAATCGGCGTTTTCGACATTTACTAAATATACTAATAATGATTTATGGCTTTTTTTGTTTTGTGGTTCTTTTTAAACTTCTATTACACTGAAGCATACCGATGTTTCAATTTGTGTTTAACAAAATTAGGATCTGCGCTTGTGTTGCCTACACCTTCTGGACAATTGACGTCATGTTATTAACCATTTTTTTAAATCTATACTAATATAGGTAATAAAGCTAGGTAATCTATACTAATATAGGTTTTGTTTGTTTGAATGAAAAAATCCTTCAGGGGTAGTTAACCCATTAATCGAGGAAGGCTAAATGGCACTTTAAACCGAGTGTGTGAAGTAACTGTATGCGTTTACGGAACGAGGGTGATACTGCTGTTAGTATTGTTACAAAAATGTAATAATTACAGAATATTCTGCACAAAAAGCCGGTTATTAATTATATTCTACACTCACTGAAAACATTTTTTTAACAAGAAAAAGTCACAATAACGCAAAAATTAAGAACATTGTTATTTAACAACTAATTAACGTGCAAATAATATGAAACACTTTCTTGCCGGAAACTGAATTAAATTGGACGCTAAAAAGTGGGACTGTATTATATTAATTAATATTGGTAATGCAATGCATAATGTGACGGCCTTGTTAGTCGAATGGATAGAAGTATAGTTATCGGCACGAATCTTGAGCTCTGACCTTCACCTTCACGCAGAAGTAATTTATTAGGTCCCTTTTGTGGTATGAAGTGAGGCGCGGGGGCGGGCTAAAGCAGTGATTGGCTCGCAGCGCATCGCGTCATAGCCGTCACTCGGGATTGGTTCTTTGCTAATAAATCACTTCTGCGCAGATGTAGGTCAGAGCTCAACATTCGTGCCGATAACTATATCACTGTTGAGCTTAAGGTCCTGGGTTTGAGTCCTGTTTTCCATTGTATCTGGATTTCTCGAGGAACAGTTTGGAGAAGTGTCGGTAGGTAGGTACCTGGCACGTGTTTGGATAGCTTCACTTTCGTGACATGTACCTACTTACTCGTTTTCGACAGGTTACTATCATAAGGTAGGCTCATTATTTTCCTCGTATTTTGGGGAGGTTTTTTATAGTCTCTCGTATGAATAGAAATAAATGGAGGAGAATGGAGAAGAAGTATCTAATGAAAAGATAAATATTTTCATTTATTTACTTCTAACTCTGAGTATGACGAATCAGATTATATTAAAAATTACCATAGTGTCATAATTCTTCCTACACTTATCATAATATTTTAGTATAAATGTTAATTATCTTTAAGTGAGTAATTTACTCGTGAATAAATAAAAGTGGCATTATGTCATCGCATTACTCATAAATTTTTAATTAAAATGAATGCCGAATTTTGCCAATTATTTTCACAGATTACAAAAAGGAGAAAAGAAAATTGCAATTTCACGTTTTTAACAATTTATTTACATTTTAACTTCAATTTAGATCATGAAAAATAGGATACAAAAAATAATTATACCTACTTGTACTTATTGGTAAGCGTTTGTAAGTACAGAAATGTTCTGAAATGATAGACGACGAATTCTTATCTATGTCGCAATCGTCGAATTATTGATTCAAAATGATTATCAAGGTATTTGTGGTTTTTAAAATGTTGCATCAAATTATTGGTTTGGTGCATGAAAGGTGTTGTCTCAGCCTTGCAGTTGTTGCACAAGATGAACTTGTCCGACTATGTAGATGCCAGATTAGGATCGTCTACATACTTAGACGTACACACCCACACATAAATAAATAGGTAATCAAATATTTCATATATTAAAATAACAATAAGTATGCGATAAGAGATTTTGGACAAGTAACAAATGGCTTGATTTTTGTGTACATTGTAGATTTAGAGATGACACCAGACAGAGAGGTATGAAAGAAGATATACATAAATACTGCACTGACCCATATGAAAATTGTGATTGTGTGGCAAGTATGAGGTTGTTGACGATATTTTGGTAGATTCAATTGAAAGGAAAAACTATGACCCAATTAACGGTTTCCTCAAACATACGGTAAATTTTTTTTTTGCGAAAATTGCGAGAAATTTTCGTCCTAGAACTTCTGCAACTTTTAATCGTAATTTTCTTTAAATATCTTAAGTTATAAAATAAGGCTTACTACAGCTTTATCTGGCTTCATAACTAAGCAGGTATACATTTGGATTTCCTAGTCCATTCCTTTGCACATAACACGGTAACGTATTTCCAATGTCCATCATTAGAAACTAGAGGAGCATAATTATAAATTCTTATATCAAGTCCCACTTACTGATGGTATGTTTATGATATATGTGCGAGTTATAAGTTATATAAGTGTGCGTTACATAAACATAATTAGGAGTAGGTTGCTATAAGAAAAAGATAAAAACTGTGCAGTGTGTAATGTTAATCGCGTTGCGAAAGCGATTGCAATTAATGTGGCTATTGTGGCTCGCATGGCTTTTTTGTGGTCATTTCTACGATGAAGGTTTCATTTGCTGATCAGTGCCTACCTATAGATGTGTGGTGTAGCAACCCTTGTTATGGCTACTCCATAATACTGTGTGACAACTCAAGGTCAGAAAATAACTTGGGACTACTGGATTGTTCGAAAGAGTTACTGCGGCCCTGGTACATAATGGTGTAAAAAGGTTTTCATTTAGGTGTTAGTCAGAAAGTAGGTAAGTGTCTGCCACTCGCAGTGGGTGCAACATGACATTTGATAACTACCTACCAAAAAAAGGTCCAACAATAAGTTTCCAGAAAACTTTCAAATGCAAATGCATTCAGCAAACAATGGACATTCATCCTTTGCGAAAAGCTTTGTGTGATTGTGTTATAGCTCTCGCCAAATTTTTTATCGTCCAGGTGGCCAACTTTTCATGATGAGTTTGTCGGTGATTCAGAAGGCACGAGGGTCCCTGATGTAATATGCACGTCTTTGGCAATTCTACGGGTAGTCAGAATGTAAGCCGACCACAGTTGGGAAAATGCTAGGCAGCTGAGGTTGCAGGTGATACAGGCTGAAAAAGACTAGCCTGATGATATAACCATACAGAGAATCTAAAGGAAATAACATGTCGCTACAGCGAGAGCACGAAGGATATTGGGCTGACAAAGTGTAGTCTCACTAAAAGACATGTTATCAACACGAAAGAAGAACTAAATCATAGTATTGTATTTGTTCACGGGTACACAAGGAAAACTACTGGATATGTATCGAATTATCGAGATCACTTATTAACGCGTGATCTGGTCCGGTCAGTGTCAACGACTTCCTTATTTCGAAAGAAACGAAAACAGCAAACAATTAAAATTAATTAAGAGTGTAAGTTGAGATAGTGATCAGAAATTCTTCCGAGTTCATTTTAGTTGCAGCGTGCTTGTCTGTCTGTTTGTTTTTTTAGCGCAATCAGTTTGTTTGATGCATTTATATGATAAGTTGTGATGAATGAATTGGAGAAAAAGGTAGTCTAGTGAGGAGAGCAGTGTATGAATCAAAATAAAAATAGATGATGCAGATCTGATGATGCAGACTAAAAAATACACACCTACAGACCAATTGTAAACCATCACCTTTTTGGAAGTTGTGAAAGAGTGGTTCTTAATTCATCCCTCGAAAGTTCGCATTGCACCATAGACCACCCCAATGACTTCATATATCTTGATAATTTTATACCAAACCCAAGATATAAGTGAAAAACTCCGAGCAAAGTCGCGGTACAGTCAAGCACAGCGTAATGACTTCTAAAGTTACGTCTTGAAGTGAACGGTTCCTTTGAATGTTTCGCAAATGGAACTTGACTCAAAATCTGCCATCGATTGTACATAAACTGGTTCAACTGACCCCATGTAATGTTTACTACAAGCTTGTTGCACATTGCATGAGATGGAGCGGATGAAATTATATTCTACTTATATTTGTTGAAAGGGGTGGAAAATTATGGGAGAAGTAATAAATAATCTTGGAAGAAAATGTTCTGAGACATATAGACGCATTATTATAAGATTGAGAACTATGATAGTATTCGGAATTGATATAATAATAAATGGCATATATGAACAAGCAATGTCGGCATTTTTTGGGGAGATGAAACATTGCTGCCCGGTAGCTGGAAAGTTTGACTAAAGCCCTCCCTTATCACCTACTTCTGCTCGCCTTTGTGTCCAAGGGTCGCGGTAACTCTTTCGAAAAATTCTTCAGGCCTAGTAAGAAATAATGTTGCCCTATATACGGATCCAAATATGGCCTAAATAAATGCGTGATAGAACTGCAGGACAGCCAAATAGATTCAGTAAAATACCGTTTTGAAATGAAGCTAATTTAAATTGGTACATGTGCGTCTATGAATAAAATTATTGTTTAGAGGTAATATGTTTATTATATTCAAAGTTTTATAGCATTGTCCTCTTGTTATAATGTCAGGGTGGACTTTGTAGACGGATTACATAATTATGGATATTGTTTGCCCTAGACTTTTTGAATCTCGTTCTTGGTCCATGACATTTTGAATTGAAAGAATTTTATAATTATACCAGATAAGGTAAAATTGGTTCACGATCGAAAAATAGCAAGCAATATAAAGGAGATTGGGCAAGAATGTATGAAGTTTGGTCCAAATGTCCACCACGAACGAGACCTATATAATTAAATAGTCCACTTAATTTAAAGTAACTTTTACTAAGAAAGTAAAAAAAAAACAATGCCAAAAAAAAGTTATAGCCAAAAATGTATTCTTAATTTTCGGTAGTTTTTGTATGTTATCATTATTATTTTTTATTTTATTTCCACTTCTATTTTCGCACTTTATCTAAAACTAAGATGAGTAAGACACATTTGCATATAAACAGCCCATATTTTTTTGCCCGATGGATGACGAATCACTAACCAATTGAGGCGCCAGAAGTGCTTGAATATACTCAGCGGTTCCTGGATCTAAGAAAGTTCGATGTAACTGGCGGTGTCTTCTATCTAATAATGAACAATTATATTTTGTCAGAAGTTACAGAAAGTACGAAAATCGAACATCACGAAAAGTAATTGAAAAAATGAAATTGATAAAATCTATGCAATGGGTTTTTTGATTTTGCTATAACTTTTTTCTGGCATTATATTTTTTTTTTACTTTTATAACAAAAAATATTCTATTCTTAATGGGCTATCTAGCCATATAGGTCTCGTTCGTGGTGGACATTTGGACCGGAATCGCACATTGTCCTTTTGCAAATGTAAAAAAACAGAAGACATTTTTTTCAGTATATTAAATATCGCTACCCGTTTACGCTTTACACTAACTTCTTACCTTTACAATTACATAAACAGAAGTGTATCAATTATGCACAGGTGAAGCTTACCATAAGTAAGTACTGATCGAATGTGGAGCGGCCATGACACCGTGAGAGCAAATTGATGTCACTCATCTTCGTTTGAATCTGTTCTATGATTGTTCTAGAACTGTTTCTAGTATTCAAATTAAAAAAAGAAATGTAATGTTACTAGTGATGTTTGTATGACATTAATATTATGAAATTACAGTAGAAAAAGGAACTGACACTTTCTGAGAAATCCGTACCTAAGGCTATCGTGCCCAGATCTTTCCTATGGATAAGTACCTACTTAATATTATAAAGCTGACTGGTTTGTTTGGTCTGGTCCGATTTGAAAATATCTTTCAGTGTCAGAAAATCCTGGTACAGGAAATAGTTTCCTCGAGACGTTGGTGAAACCTCTGACAGAAGTAAGTCTATCAGTAAATACTTATCGGTTAAATGCCACAGGAATAATATAGATTTTCATATTGTTGCTCTCTGAGGTGTAAATACCTTACAATATTACTTTATAACCAGAAATTATGGCGACGTACTATTATTTTACTACACAATACATAACAGAGATATATAGCATTACATCAGGTGTTCATCTGTGTTTACTAGTATAACCCGTTTGTAGACTGCACTCGAGGCTGTCTGCGCCAATGAAAGTAAAATCTCCTCGCCACTATTAAATCTTGATACACTATGACGCTATTATTTATTGGAAGAAGAAATCGATTGTAGTCACGTGTTTGGACTGAGGTCAATAAATACGATAAATAAAATACAACAGAACTGACGAGACAAAACAATTCTGCGCATGCATTTCAAAATTGTAATTTTTTTCCCAATGTGAATAAAAAGCCTATTGCTCCCTTATTCGATAAAGGAGCTATCTAAATCGGTCCAGTATTCCCCGAGACTAGCGCGTTCAAACAAACAAACTCTTCAGCTAATATTGACAGCATAGACTGCCATTTGTGCACCTAACCTAACTAGTAGCCTCGCCCTTCTTTAAACTACACCCGCTTATCTAAACTTATAGAAACATAAACAAAATCAGTGCCGTCAAGCAACACGACTGTCATAACGAAGACCATACTTAGCCATGCAAGTTTCTCTGTCATGGGAAGTTCGATGACATTGCCAACATTTTTCCACCACCAATTAGGATTTCCCGTTAAACACGGAACTCCTATAGACCGCTATAGAAATATTCGGACACAAAAACGAATAATTATTGGAGTAGAGCTAGAATTTTAGCACATCATGTAATCATTTCAAGTTGGTGCGATTTCTTTTCATTTGATATCTTACTTAAGAAGCAGGTCGGGTGTGATAGAGTGACGTTGGGCGTTTCTTTTGGAAAAAATATTTTAGATTAAGCATGGAATGATTTCATGCCCCATCTCTGTGTTTAATAGGACAGTACTTACTACATGTAGGGCTGCCATCTCGAATTTCGCCAAACCCGGACAAACATTGAAAAAACCCGGACATTTGGCGTAAATCGCATTTTTTCCCCGAACAAGTACGATTTTGTTTAAACAAAATAATACTTATTTTGTAATCCATTTACTATAAACATATACTTAAATTCAAAGAGGTACTTTCTTACATGAAAAGTGTCCGGGTTTTCCCCGGACAATTCTAGAAAACCCGCCCGGACGTCCCCCGGACGGGGTCAAAACGAGGACAAATCCGGGGAAACCCGGACGGATGGCAGCCCTAACTACATGTATCATCAAGAAGCTTTTATTTCAAAGGAAAAAGTCTAACAGCGGTTCTCAACAATCTATCTATCTGTTGTTTTACCCTACTAAAGATATGAATTTGATATTACTTTAATGGTACCAATTGCAAAATTTTATCTTTAGTAGGTGAGCAAATCAACAAATGTATAGACAGAATAATGGGTACGGCCGTAAATCGGCTCTTCTAGAATTTCGGCTCAGGATTACCGCAACTCACATTTCAAAGACTAGATACATAGGATTAGCATTTAAATTATAATCCTCGACAGTATTTAAGCCCCATGAGCACGTTCACACGACACGCGCACGCCCAGCGCACGCCACCCGCGTCCAACTCGCATTGAAATTTGTTAAATAAGAATTTGAGCCTTATAACGCATCAATAGATCTCAAATTGCATTTAACGAGGTCTACACGCGCACGCCATGCGCACGCCCCGCGCCCGCCTCGCGCCAACCCTGCACTCGCCCTGCCCGCGCTCTGCACCCTCCCCGCGTGCGCGTTGTGATACCTGGAAGCCACTATGCCTAGTGGACGGAGAAGTCCAGTCACTAGTAGTTTATGTGGGCGCGAGGCGGATGCAGCGCGTGTGCGGGTTTAAGGCGGGCAGAACGCGTGCACGGGTGCTGTGCGTGATCGGCGCGTGTCATCTGAATACGCCCTTACTCATTACAAAATCGTCCAGCATCAGTACGGAGAAATTACAACACTGTCTCCTGTTAGTCTATGTCGCAAGTGACGTTTATCTGCCGTACCATAGAGTATAGACCAGTGACAGTTAGCTAACCGCTATCAACTTGATATAATAACCTCTTTCCTTCATACTTCCGTGGGCGTACATATATTATGCATGTGAGTGCATCCGTTTGCAATTAAACCATTCAGTTTTTTTTATAAGCCTAGCAGATTTTAATGTTAGATAAATAGATATAGTATTTGTGGGCAGCGGTAGGAGTGGTAGGATGTGACATTTTTCTTTCGATCTGATAGGTACTTAGATAGATTTAGAAGCTGCTAATTAACTGCCAATAAATAATATCATCATCATCATCTGAACAAAATGCTCCAGTTAAAACTACAACTACACAGACAGATTAAGTTCAAATTAATTTCTTGACATGTAAAAAGCAGTGAGCATATTTTAAGGCGAGGAAGTGGTCAACAATAATTCCATAACCGGCACGCGCATCTAAGGCGCCAAAAGGGGTCGGAGCGTCTGAGCGGGGCGAGGATAACAATACGCGCGCTAGCTTATAACTAAAAGTCGTAAGCGACAAAATGGTTTTGTAATTTTAATATTTAGAAATGATAATTTAATAAAAATTCCTACTACCATTTTAAAGAGTATGTATATACTCAACTACTAAAAAAGTTAAGAGGCTTAAATCGGTCCCGTTTGCCCATAATATGTGAATCTCTTTTTAAAAAGAGGTATGTTTGATATATTTTTCTCTGTTATAAAAGTTACCTAATCATGTTTCTACAACTAACAAAATAAGGCTTATATCATGAACTTTCAGGTAACCAAGTTGTATTTTGATCCGTTTTGTATTTACTGAGAAAAATTGACATCCTTGGCGCCAAAAATTCCAATTCGTCCTCTTAACCTTTCAGTACCGGTAGGTAACATTAAACACGCATCAGACAGCGGCATAATTATCACGTCTATCTCCGCAAGTTCAAGACTGCTTTAATGGCTTGCTATCGAAATAGCTTTTATTTTGACAGGCAAACAATAATTGCTACAATATTACAGTGACCAAGTTTTTAAGCCTGAACTCTACAGGAACCGTTCCATTTAGGATTTATTTTTTGTACTTTTTGGTGTAATCCAAATCAACTTATTTACGATTTGAACTTTCGATGAGTGGTTAGACCGAATTATTTATACGTTGATCTAACCGCAGTATGACCTCTGAAAAAAAGATTGCACTTACTCCTCAATAAACTGGATTATCAAGTACTAGAGACATTTTAAAAAGACGATCATAACTCTCTTCAATGCGTATTTCACAACGTCCAATTCAAAATTCAAATTCAGAATATCAGCACATCAATCAAATATGGCTGCCTTATTCTTTTTTTGTAACCTATATAGAGGTAAGATACTATTGCTTCATACTTGATATTTATTCTCTTTAAAATGTGACTGGCCAGTTTCAAGGATTGCACTTACATTTTAACGGATGCTTGTAAAAATAATTAAATCTGCTTACACTGATTTCGAGAGGCTTTCTTTTTATCAATTCATTATGCTCTAGGTATAAATTGTGGTTTGGCCAATTGGTAGGTAAGCGACTCTAGTAAACCGGTCTACTTCGTTTTCATTTGCACATATCTTTGATAGTAAATGCATTTTCCAAACATAATTTTTCTTCTTCTTTTCAGGATTTACGTTAGCGTTGCATTTATTTAATTTTATACAATTCAATGTTATTGATTTTACATTAAACATACGAAAAAAGATTCAATCACAAATTCAAACACTCATTGCTACACTCCCAAAGCAACATAATGAAATCTGTACATTTAATTTAATGACGTATGGCAGGTAATTAAAATGCCGAAAAATGTTTCCTCGTGTTTCATCAAAATTTAATTTATTGGCAGTTAAAACCTCTAAATTGTATCAAAGATGAAGGCAATTAATTGCGCTGATGTAAAGTGTTAAACAGACCAGCAATTAGCGCCAAGTGTCAAGGTTAGGCCAGTTATTTAGTGAAGAGATAGTCGATTCGGTAACTATCTCTCTAGTGATGCGCTTGATACTGTAAAAATGCGGGTCAAATTGTGTAGCGAAGATTTAAGCTGCGTAGATGCAGATTATAGTAAACTTTTTAATCCCGATTTTTAATATTACCTGATAAATAGTAGGTTTATTCTTTTACTGGTGGGTTTTTATAAGCATTACCTAAACTCTTTAATTTCACCCTTAAGAAAAAAAATCGTCTATGTCAACATAGTTGTAGTGGGCTAATTGTGCGTACAAAATATATTCCATTACGAAGTATTCAGTAGATAAGAGAAACGCACATAAAGTTATATATTATCCATGTAATAAGAAAAGCCGACAACATAGTAACCGCCAGATTATACATAACATAATAGGCGCGTTATCATCGGATGCATAATTAATTTCAAGCGTAGTTTTTTCTGCCGCATTTTCTTCCAGTTACGTATAAAGAATTACGCTTGATCGTATTACCAATAATTTCATAATTTCAGTAAAGCCCAGTCATTAAAATACAAGAATCAATCAATAAAAAAAATATATGTATTCGTAACATTGTTGACTTTAATTGATCACTACGGCAATTATAGATTTCGCAATCGACTAAAGCAAACAAAACGTTTAGGCGATTATGAAATATGTAATCGATTGTAGTATTTTTCGTGGAATATCTACACATCATAGACTTTGAATGCCTGACTAACCGTAAAGTGGAATATCTTGAAATAATCTGTGGCGTGAACTGCATACAGTGTAGTTTCGTTGCGAATATTGATAGAAACATATATTATTCCATTTATAGCTCGCTTACGCCTAGTAATATTTCTATTGCAATAAAACTTACGGCTTCATTATGTATGGTACCGTTAGCACTTCACAAACTTCTAATAGGTAAGTCTGCTAAAATAAATCTCCCGCAGAACCGGACATCAAAACACTTGTTGGCGGTAACTAAACTTTAATAATGTTATCCAATTGAGAAAACTGAGTACCTAAGTATTTATCATCAAAAATCCACATAAAATTTTTGATAGCTTCACGTTTTCCTAAAATTAAACTTTTGTACGTAGATCATATAGGTAGTTATCTAAAATCTAATATATTTGAGCATGTAGCTAAAGCAGGCAGTTATCTAAAATCTAAATTACAAATGAATTAAATAAATTGGAAAAAATAAGTGCTCAATAAATTCAATGCGTTTCTACATTACGCAACTGTCATGCGGCAGTGCTGTACAATTTATTTCATATTTTTACGTGAAACGACATTTTTCAGTTACATCAGAGTAATGATGTATTAATGTTTTTGTTTCAGTGCATTTGTTGAAGCTGTTTCAGAATGTAGAAAGAGTAGTCTTATAATTATGAGCTAGCTTATATAAAATAATAACTATTAACCACTAGAAACCGTGATGCTTGTATCGGAAATCTAAGTAGTAAAGAATAACCCACAGTAATATTAGTAAAGAAGAACCCACGTCCTATTTGTGAAACTATGTATTATACGCACTCACATAAAAAATTAGCAGGTATTAGAAGAAGTAGCAAATTATTTTAAATAACAAATAAACAAACTCTTCAGCTTTATAGATAAGTCATTAATAATTGTTGAAAAAGAAGATGTTTTATAGGTACAATGTAATACCTCCTTTAAGGTTGCATGGTCTATGACCGCTATGATCTATATATGGAAGTAATGTCTTTTGTTATATACTTAAGAAACATGATGTTCTGAGATTCAATATATATATGAATTTTAATCCATCTACATTTTAATAAATATAAAAGATTCACTGTTTTATCCCTTCAATAATTCCTGCAAAGACGGGACTGAATTGAATGAAGATAATTTTCCTCTTTGTTTACAAGCAAAACCAGTGACGAAGACAGTATTAAATCAAACAGACGTCCATTGTAAGAGTTACATATACCTCAAAAACATAATAATAACACAATCTTGTAACTCCATTTGTCAATAGTGGCAATTTTTCGCAATGGCTCCAAAATGTAAGATTAACGTGAGATCATGAACACATACCGTTTTGTTTTCTTACGATCTTAATTAATATTGCGGATTACTAATTGTGCATTTTGTATTTAAATTATGTGGCTTTGTTTTTTATATTTGGTAACTTAAAAGTTTGCTTCACAACATAATTTTGTTGAACAACACTTGAAATTAGGCAAAGAAGAGATTCTAAATCGAAAGCAATGCTATTGAGTTTTTAGTGAAAAGTCAATTCTTTGTGAAGCTTGCAAATATACATATGTATTATTATGAATATACCATTCACGCTTATTTACGGCACATTTGCCGTAAATTGTTTTAAGTGCATGACAGATCTTATCAATCGTTATAGCCCTATTTCTTACAAGCATCAAGTTTTTATTACAAAATCCGTTTGACGCAAAAATTAAAATTCTCGCGAACCGTACGGCCCATTAATCTAAGCGCAGCTTAAAAAGCAGTAAACGAATTCATTTGTTTAATAGTTTCACTGTTTACTTTCATTAATTTCATTCTGATTATGCGGTACTCAGTTTCTAGCTTTATATAACTGTCGTATCATTTACATATTCAGACTTATTTGCAGTTTTTTTAAGTGTGCTGGTTAATTAAATGTAGGCCTTGATTAAGTAAGCTGAAACTATTAGCAACTCACCGTCTAGTCTGTAAGCACTTTAATTTATTACTTACCTACATTTCCTAATTGACTGACCGTGAGAAGAAATTCCGAAACAAGCAAGGAGCTTCAGAAGCCGCTACATACTAGGGCCGCGGTAATTAATTCGAACCCCTTCATCTTCAAGGACCGATATGAGACCCTACGTCCCGTTGTCAGTACGTTTTCTATCGTTGGGAGCTCAATCCTTGTGTAACAGGCTTTTATAATATTTACTTAGAAATAAAATAATTGGAATAAACAGTTACTCAAGCATTTAGGTGCAATGCTAAAGAAAATTAAGGTGATATTTTAATGACTTCAGATATATTTAGCATCATTGTGCATCTCAACATACTGTTACAATAATACATCGAATAAGTAGGTTAGTAGTCAAAGAATTCGCCGAGGAATTTAACAAAAAAAATCATAACTGTTGTAACCAATGGCGAAACTTATATTCACATTATTACAGTTGGTAACATCGAAATTGTTCATTCTATTATTGTTACTGTAAATACCGAATACAATCTACTATTGATGGCCACAATGACAGATAGAATCACCAGTCTAGCATGTGTAAACACAGCACACTTGTGGAAAAGTCCTTGATTATAAAAACATTAACATTTTCAGCTTTCATATCAATCTTGCACAAAGACCTTCAAACAATCAAGTTTACGAAAACAAACCAAATATGCTAGGATATGCAAATGACATGTAAAAATCTTTCTTTATTGTCAAAACCAGTTCTACTATTAAGTTCAATGCTAAAGAAAACATCGAAAGTCGACTAATCGACTAATTATAATCGATTGTTCTCTCTCGATTATTTGAGAATTGGAATGCTCTAGTTTGAGTGCAAGATTATAAGTGCAAGTTACAATTAATACATGTCATTATCGAGCCCAAGCGTTCACCCTTCTTCGTCCGTATCTTAGCCGTTCAAAAAGTGGGAGGGACGGTATATAACTTGATGGTATGTTACTCGCTCCACACAACCAGTCTTCGGCGAACGAACGAAGACACACAGCACCATGAAGTTATTGGTGAGTTTTACAAAATAGTGCAGTGCCAGTGTTTGTGCCAAAAGTGAAAAAAAAAACATTTTAGGATTCGAGTTTAAAAAATAAAAAGTGCGGCTTTTTTATTTCGCGGTATTTTTTTCGTCAGATAGTAGTTAGGGGTGGACGAAAGGGGTGATAATCGACTAAATCGTTAATGTTTATAACCGATTATTAAGGAATAATCGTAACGTATTTTTAGGCTTCGAAATATTTTTTATTTTCACTTTATAATTTACAAGTCTTGTCAACAACTTTTTTTTAAAATATTAAGTACTCTTGAGGCTTGCGGTTCTGACTCATATTAGTTAGCGCTTGCAGGAGTTAACTCATAAGCGTGTTTAAAAATACTTGTTCAACCTTTACGGTTTTTTGCATGAAAATACTTAGTTCATCCAAAATTATTTTCCATTTTTTGTCACAGTTGTCTAGAATTTTTTCTTAGCCACTCTTTTAAGTTGTCAGGATTGCAATAAATATAGAAATAGAACCAGAAAAAATAACTCATCCGATTTAAAATTAATTAATACAGAAAATATCATAAAAAATGCGAATAAAAAGCGAAACAATGCATTCACACAACACAAGTTAACCATGTAGGTATTTAAAACAAGATAAACAACAACAGTAAAAGTAAAATCCCACAGAAGTGAGAAATAAGAAAAATATACTTCATAGTTCATTGTACTTCCTCGTTAATTACAAAGAAACGAAGAATTCTATCTACACTATAATACTATAGTATCATATAACATTTTCTTCCTCAAACGACCAGTTCTGTAATTTTCATTTCACTTTCCGTATAAACTAGAAAGTATCGAAAATTGTACGCTCCGAGATACGGTCTTTAGATACAAATTACTTACATGCATAATCATTATTACTTGGATACGGAACTTCAGATTACCGGTTTTAGTTTGAAACATATTTGTAACTTCAGAGTACGTAGTACAGTTTGTTTATTTTAGTACATCCTTAGTTGTTTGGGCAGAGAATTTGTGATGCTTTAGATGTCTGCTAAATTATACCTCAGAGGAAATAAATTTTGCCCAAAAAAGGCTATATTCAAAAAAATAATACTAATAAAGCAATAACGTAAAAAGAGTAAGTTAAGAGATGTACTTATAAAACAAAAATAACGACAAAAAAAATTGGAGAAAAAAATAAAACGTATTTTTTACCATCTCAGTTTCTAAGATTTGTTTTATAAGAAATACAGCATCGCGATATAATTTACCTCTATAGCTTTGCGACTGCAGTTAGAAAAGCTTTTACAGAAAGTAGACTGGCTGCAACTGCATTCGGAATATTTACAGCTAATTGTTCCGTTAAAAGTGAAAATACGTTTGGTTCCGTTCAAGCTGTTGAAAGATCTAGCAAAACGTTTTCTAATCTGTTTTATGTTCAAATAAATCATTTACTGAACTTGTTGAAAGATCAACAAGTTCAGTAAATGATTGGTTCCTTGAAAACTTTAAAGTAAAATATTTGAAGTAGGCTTAAAAATAAAGGCTGTTTTAAAAGCAAAGGTACTTATAGAGCGTACCTACGAGCATAATACCTTTTCATGTATTCAAGACAGTTCAACTCAGTCCATTAAATTCCACGGGACCCCTAGTTGCACCATAACAAGTAATCATCTGCATTCCATATTAAACGTTGCCAATCTTCATTTCTTCGGTCCATTGGTCTATTGTTTACTAGAGCTCAAATCGATGCAATCGGATACACCGATGACAGTAGTGCATAACATCGATAATCGACTACTGACGCAAAAGTCACGCACCGTGGACTCCTTATGACACACACGGATGCATCCGAGTCATAATCACCTAGCTTAATTAGTAACGTAACGATAATCGACTAAATTCGATGCTATAATATAATTTGTGGACTCATTCGAGTAAATAATCGTTATGTCATCGGAGTCTTAAGTGTGGCTGTATAATTTTGGCTGATAATTTTAATTGATGACTTGATACATGACATTAGAATTATGTAGTGACAATGCAAAGACTTATCTGCATTAAAAGTCCCGAACACCTTACCAACTAAAATCTTTAAAAACAAAATTATTCCAGAAACTACGCATACACGGAATAATTTCGAAACAATTTCTGAATTTCTACTTTCAAATGGAACCGCGAAATACTATCGCATTTTGTTTACAAATCTAAAGTCATTTATATGGATGATCGTACACTTGTAGCTGTTTTTGCTATTTCGCGGTAAATCTCACGCGTATATGAATTCTGATCACAAACAGGTTTAGCGAGAGCATTGACACTGGATATCCGATCCGTATGAGCTACGGATACGGTACTAATGGAACTCGCCACGATTTCGCTTGGAAAGTGAGTCCGTAGGAAGTGCTTGTAATTGGTGCGAAAGTAGATAGTGATGTGTGATTTTAAATGTCACATACATTTTCATCTAGCATATGATAATGAGAAACTCGAACATTTGTATTAAGAGATAGTTACTGCGAAAAAAATCGACTTATCAGCATAACTGTTGAGGATGCTAGGCCCAAATGAATTACAAAAGATGCAGATTTTAATGCTCACAATGAGAATTAGAACACAGATACCTAAAAACGAAAACTCTAGACTTTCAACACGGCTACCACCAAATTCCTTTAGCAACACAGAAAACCAAAAAACTCACACGGACTGCCATTGTTTTTACTCAAACTCATGGTAGTGGCGTCACGTGCAAATCCCCCATACAACTTTCACTAGAGATGTCGTAATTAATATGGAGCGGTGCACAACAAGAACGTATTTACCTTGATGATACACCGGTAATTGCAGGTTAACTGGGTTAAATGCTCGTTAGACAATATTAAAGCTACTTGTGTAACTACACTATGAAGTACAGGTTTTATAAGCTATAGACAAATTGATGGACTTATATGTAGCGGTAATGTAAGACAACATGATGATGATAGAAAACGACAAAATGAAGTGATTTTTTCAACATTAAGTAAAGTTCTATACATTCATGATTAAAATATTTTTCTAGCTTCTAAATAAAAACATCTAAATAATTGAGGAAATTAAGCAATACCAGCATTTATGATAAACGCTCCGTAATCTTAACTAGTGGCACCAGCAATGCAGTTGTACGACAAGTGGCGCTACCTACCGGCTCTCGATCATTCATAACAACATAATAGCTTCCTGCTCTCAACGTTGAAGCAATTCTAACATGCATTTCTACTACGTAATGTTAAAACAGCCTACTAATAATATATTCAAGACTTACTCGGTTTTCTGTGCCGTTTCATAATATGCTACTATCCATCTCTATTATGGTAATTGGTTTGTTTAAAATGCATTTAAATGGGTATATTGCTTATGTAAAGTGATGAAGTCATAGAGTATAGTGTTTGCAAGTTGTTTTAATTTAGAGTCTCTTTAGTGTCAATTCCGCTATGAGGAAAGCTTAACTTCTCTAAACACTCAATTATATTTACTTTGTGTTTGAATGTGACCAAAATGTTGAGCTAGGTCAGTTTATAGGCCTACAATATTAAATAAATAATAAAAGTGGTTTGTCCACATCTTGAAAATCTGGGTCAGAATGTGTGAAACAAAAACATTTCAAACCAGTTTCTTTCGAAGGTCATATTTTATGTAAAAACTGTTTAACATTCCATTTTATTGTATTCGTATTAAAGTGCAATATTATCATTAAAGAGTCCTTTTTGTTATTAAATAGAAATCTTTTCGTAAGACTTGCTTAATACGGATACCTCAATAATGACTCATTTAATTATTGGAATGAAAATACTAAAGAATATTTTGAATACCAGTATCACTGTTTCATTAAATACAAATCTTATGAAATTAATATTACAGATGTAAGATAGCGTTATAAAGACAAAAGACAAGCGAACAGTTTTACCGATCGTATCTCCTAATTGTCGGCCATTGCACAAGTTGCTACAGTTTCTTAAAGTTACGAAAGCCACGATAAAGCTGTAATCCGCCGTCCATTAATTATAAATATTTAAACCTGTAGAAAGTTTACTAGTAAAGTGTTTATACTGGCAATTAAAATAGCCATATAAATGCTTTGAAAACAAATGGCTACGCAAAACGTACGCAACAGAAATAATTGCTGTTCGGTTCATTTGTTTTTTATAGTCGTATGAATCATTTAGATACAGTGCTATGTTTCAAAATTATCCATAAACCGACTGTAGAACATACAATGGCTTTTATTGTTAGAAAGTTATTAAGGAAGTGTGAAGGAATTCATTGTTTCCCAAATAAATCTTAGGTAAGGCTAAATATCTGGAATTCATTGAACGCGATCCTAATTATGATGAGTTATGGCAAACATACTTCATGCCTACTGGATACTTAATTTATAGCCTCGGAAGTGCGTATTAGTAAAGTTTTAGCAAGTTGGCTCAACAATACAGTTGGGAATCAAGAACCGAGATTATGCGATATAACAACGAGAGAAAGTGTGAATTTTGTATTCCGTCTCGATATGTTTAACTGGTTCAATGCAACTTTTACTTTGTTGCCGGTTGCAGCTTAGGATTTTAATCCTCTTACGTCATTTATTTTAACAGTTTGAATTTGATTTCAAGTTAACAAAATATAATTGTTAGAATCACTTTTGGTATACGAACACGTATTTCGTAATCATTTAACACCCTACTTTATATAAACTAATTCATCTTTCTCTTGTCACCAGGTTGTATTGGTCGCATCGCTGGCCGTGGTGGCCTTTGCCAGCGAGGAGAAAGGCGCACCGAAACAGGCGGCAGCATCCGAAGACAAGAAACAGGAGAAGAGAGGCATCTATGACATCGGACATTACGGAGGCGGCGGCGGCGGCGGCGATGAGGGCGGCTACGGTGGACACGGCTTCGGCGGCGGAGAGAGCATAAGCTTCGGACACGGCGGTGGCGAGAGCTTCGGACACGGTGGCGGAGAGAGCTTCGGTCACGGAGGTGGTGAAAGCTACGGTCATGGAGGCGGTGACTTCGGTGGCTCCAGCGGTGGATGGAAACCCATCTCCTCTGAGGAACACGGACACCACCAACATCACGAGCACGTTAAGACCATCGAAGTCATCAAGAAGGTCCCCGTCCCATACACCGTTGAGAAACACGTGCCCTACACCGTTGAGAAGAAAGTACCTTATGAAGTCAAGGTTCACGTGCCCCAGCCCTACACCGTTGAAAAGAAAGTCCCCGTCACCGTCAAGGAGTACGTCAAATACCCCGTGTACGTGCCTGAACCCTACACCGTTGAGAAGAAGGTTCCTTATGAAGTCAAGGTCCCCGTCGACAAACCTTACGAAGTGAAAGTCAAAGTACCCACTCCTTACACCGTCGAAAAGAAGGTGCCTTATGAAGTCAAGGTCCCCGTTCCTCAGCCCTACACCGTTGAGAAGAAGTACCCCGTCCCCGTGAAATACGAAGTCAAAGTACCCCAGCCTTACGAAGTCATAAAGAAGGTGCCTTATGAAGTGAAAGTTCCCGTAGACAAGCCTTACAACGTCTACGTGCCCAAACCTTACCCAGTACCTGTTGAGAAGCCCTACCCAGTCACTGTTCACAAGCCGGTGCCCTATGAAGTCAAGGTCCCCGTTGACAAGCCCTACAAGGTTGAGGTTGAGAAGCCCTACCCCGTGCACATCAAGGTCCCAGTGCCCAAGCCTTATGACGTGTACAAGAAGGTCCCCTACACCGTTGAGAAGAAGGTTCCTTATGAAGTGAAAGTGCCCATTGACAAGCCCTACCCCGTCTACAAGGACGTGCCATTCCCTCTGGTGAAGGAGGTGCCTTACCCCGTGAAGGTGCACGTACCCTACTACATCAAGAAGGAGGAGGAACACCACGACCATCACCAACAGCAGCAGCACGGCTGGCACTGAGTGACGTTAGGCTAGGTCTCACCTTGTACCTTGTAGGTTAAGTTCAGAAATGTGATCAATTAGTATTTTTAGTGTATATATATTTTTGCTAAATTTGATGAATGTTGGTGCTGTTCGCTCACAGTCTCGGTTGTGAAGTCGTGATGGCAGCCATGTTGCGATGTGTTTGCTGAACGAATACGAATTTTTGCTCTAACTTAAACAGTCGAGTCACATCGATTTTTTTATTGTTACCATTTTTTTAACGAGAACTGACTTAAACACATCTAAAGGAATGAAATTATGTTTCGCAGTTTGCATATGACAAATATTAGGAGGCCGCATAGCATCTGAATTGATGCGCGTGTCACAGTTGTAGATAATTACCTGTTATTACTTGTTTAGCTTTTATATGCTTTGTTATAATGTAACTTGACAAAGTACATGTACTTTGAGTTGAGGCTGATTTAATAAAAATGTGTGGAATGTTTTTATTTCTTTTAATTTACCAGCTCCTCATACAGAGAAATCAACACTTAATAACAGCATGAACTCATTGTTAAGTACACACAAAGTCGCCACTGTTGTTGAATATCTAGCTAAGACAGGTTTTGTACCCAACAATAAGAATATTAAATACACACTATATGACGAAGAAGAAGCATTATACAGAGCAAAAGAAAAGTAACAAGTAAATAGTACCAACACTCTGATTTCACTTTTACAACCAGAAAAATAACAACATTATGAAGTAACAACATTACATTTTATAACACACCATTAGATCTTGGAGCGATAAAATAAATCAAATTAGAACTAGAACAATACTAATTCAAAGAAATTGCTACATACCCAATTATTAGGAGCATTATATTACAAAATAATAACACTTTACAATACATGAAATGAAGGGAAAGTAGTGTATGAAACAATATCAATGATTATGAAACACAAGAAATAAATAAAAATTACATTTTTAACGAACATTCTAGTAATATCCCAAGGTCAGAATATAATAAAAGTATTGTATTCGTGTATGAAGTAAACATTTACTTGTTACAATCAATGTTGCTCTTCTTTACCTTTACGAAACAGAATTCTGCAATCTTCGCTAGCTTTACTGACTATCACAGTTTATTCACCTAAGCTTCCGAACTTTCTAGAAGAACTGGATCAGTGCTTTGGGAAAACACCACTTAGACAAGTTAGATTTGCTGTAGCAACTAGAACATGAATTGGAGATCCTAAAGATAAGACTGTTGAGTGAATTACGACTAGGAGCTGGCAGCAAACCTGATATTTTGGTTACAACATACAACTAACTATATTATCTAGCAAAGCTTTCCCGTTAAACAAGAGTCTCATAGTTTACTTCACCGATAGGTTTAGCTCAGTTTCACAATCAGGAGACTCTGCAATGTAATTGACGATCTGCGAAACATTTACCAGTATGTTATTAGTTGTATTTAGTTTCCAGTAATATGTAGTTACATATTGCCACATTGGAATGCTAAGATTATGAAATCTAATATATTTATCTTCATTGCTTCTGACGCCATCGATGAATGTATACTAAGTACACTTTCTCAACTTTTTATAGCTTTGGCAATCCCAAAACCAGATACCACTGTATTATTTTCTTTAACTATTATTTCGTTTACACAAAGTGTCTTACCCACACCTTCCATCAATTTTAATATTTTATGTTTACAAAGTCCAGTGGAAAATTATGATTTTTATAGTTATTTTGTTAGCAATAAAAATTCCGTTCAACATGGGCAGGATTGCGAAAAGCCTTGGTATGTACTCTTATGGTAATTGGTGCATTACAAGATCTGATATGGATTTCTGCACCGATTGTCTGGTGAACGCAATTTGGACTGAACAGAACTAAGCAAAGATTACTTGTAACAATTGGGTTAATAGACGAAGATTGTTGTCGCTGTTAAATTGATTGAATGCTTTGATTAATGCGTGGCTTGTTCTTGCTTCTGTTTGATCATTAGTTGCGACATTTACAGTCAGGATTCTTGTTTCTTTGTTATTCTGTACTGTTCGTTTTGGATCTTTTTATTTATCTTCATTTGCCTCTGTTTCGTTAAACAGTGACGCTTTATTTTTATTACTTCTTAATTATAGGAAATCAGAGTTAAACTTGCCATTTCCAATAAAAAAAACATTTTAATCTTTCATGCTAGACTTGACCCAGCTTGACTGTATTATATTTTTTCTTTGGTTATGCAGTGCTTCTTCTCTCAATTCGACAATCTAATCAAGTAAGACTAAGTCAAGTAAGACGAATATATAGCAATCACATGAAACTGTAGCAATGTTATGTCAATTGGATCACCGTATTTGCGTAATTAGAGTGGCGATCTGAAAGTGATCATAATTTTATACACATTTGCAACTCAAATAAAAAAATAGTAATATTTGCGGCAGATTTTCGAAATTAATTTTGGAGAGGGTTTCTGTTATTTTGGTAATTTTTTGACGAAATTCAGTCCGGTGAGGTAGAAGGAGATCAAAGGGGGAGGCCTATGTTCAGCAGTGGACGTCCTATGGCTGAGATGATGATGATGATGTAGAAGCTTTGTCAATTTTAGTCTTACCTTAGCATATCGCTGAGACAAGCCAGCTAATGTAATCTATACTAATATTACAAAGCTACAGTTTGTTTGTTTGTTTATTTCAGTGTTAGATAGCCCATTTATTGAGTAAGGTTATAGGCTACTTTTTATCTAGATTCGAGCAGAAGTATCCACAGGATGCGGGTGAAACCGTTGGCAAAAGCTAGTAAGTATTATATGTATTTACTGCAACAAATTTCAATATTATAAACGTATTTGTTTCGACAGCTTATGTATTCACTTCATCATTACATCTAAGATTACATTTACGAACACATAATTCTTACCTAGTTGTCTTTGTACCTATTGCGAAATCTAGCACAATACTTAATAATATTTTATTGCTTACCGTATAGATAGCATTATGATCAGTAGAAAGTATATTCTTATTAGATAATTACACCAGTGGTACTGATTTATTCTTCTTTTATTAGTCTGTTTAAGAGACGTTAAAATTCTTATTGCATTCTGTTAATAAATATGAATTATTCAAATGATTGAATTGATTGATGAAAGAATTTTACGCGGAAGAAGGATGTTGAACATTAAGATTTTTATTATGCTAACATGGAATGACCCAGTATGTTATAATTATGTACATAACTATATGTAGGATGTATCTAATAGATGAGTAGAAATTCCGTATTGAAGAATCTTCCTCATTTCTGATTCGTCAATGATGCTGCACACAATATTATATCGAAAATATTATGTGCTCAAGCGATGACTTGAAAGCATCAAATTAATTTTAACTGAGAAAAAAGTGAACGCTAAGGTAGGCAAAGTTACCTGAACATGAATCCTGAGCATAAACTCTGATCAATGCACTAGCCGTCTCCATATGAGAAGACGTCTATCTATAGGAGTACTATGAAAAATATGCCATATTTGGTAAAGGTAAACAAGGTTTGAGGTAAACCCGCATTGAGCAAGCGCGGTGATTAATGCCCAATTCTTCTCCTTGTGAAAGGAGGCCTGTGCCCAGCAGTGGGACGACAAAAAGGCTGTAACAGTACCAGTAAACAAGGTTTACGATTCACGGTGCATCTAGGTCCAAATATCGAAGTAGCTTCAGGTTGTGAATGTAATTTCAGCAAACAACACATCAACATGAAAATATAAACTACAAAGGACATATAAGAACAATCGAGAATAATATTCGACATTTAACACCAGTTTCATCAGCCAGTGAGTCTTAAATGTGGATAAGTATAATGCATCGAGGTCGTACACTCATGGCTTGCTGTTCCCGGCTGATCGATTTGCTATTGGTCAACAGTATTACACTGTGGTGACTTGCAATACGTTTAAAAGTTCACACTTGCTCATAATAACTTAAAACTTAGGAAGATGGATGACTGTAGTGTGTTGCTTGGTTTTAAATTGAGTTTGGTCTTCAAAATCAGCCTGTGTCCTTTCTCAGACTATAGACTATCTGCCATTCCCAATATTCTATCTTTCTTTTGGTTTCCATACCAGAGATTGAATTTTGTCACTATCCGCATACTAGTAATGTCAAATTACTAAGAAAAACAACAACCTTCGTATCACAAAAACTTTTCAACGTCTGTTGAACACTTTACATTTACAGATTATGAAATTGAAATAAGGTTTTGCAGCCACATTTTTTTCTTCAACAGATGTTTAAGTGTCTGTGGTAAAGTTGCAAATGTCTAGAATACTGGGAATGCCTAAATCGGTTCAGTAGTTTTAGATTGACAGTCAAAAGAGAGACAGATTTACTTTCGCATTTACTTATAACATTAGTAAGGATAATAAATTCATATCACCATTACTGACCGTAAATAATACCTAGTAACTGCTATTAATATTCATCACTGATCATAGACTATAATGAATGGAAATATGGAAGTCCATAGAGGTTAAGGTCAGCCATTTTCTTTTCATTCATTAGAAAATGCTTATGACAGTAGTGTAATTGTAAAAGGATGATCTATTAAATTGCAATCAAGGGTCGCGTGAACTCCTAATGGTTATATTCTCTATTGCTTATGTTTGCAAACGCATTGAAGAAAGTAAATAGACCTAATAGACATGAAAGCTTGGCGTAAATTATAATGTTTTCATCTCTTTTGTAGACTTATTAATGACTCTTCTTTCAAGCGGATCCATCGGTATATCTTCGACTCTTTCCAGTTTCCATACAATCCTGAAGAATATTGTAGCAAGTATATATACTAGTACATAAGTTACCATCTGAGCGTATAACCGTGCTATACGTTAAAGAAAATAATAAAGCCATTAAGCAACTGCACCAATTTGTTAATTGTGAGCCTTATCTTCAAATCTCACAAACGCAGCTATTGCAACTGTCACCTCAAAGGCGCCAGTTATTTTTAGGCTTTTATTAAACGTTATTATGTCCCAACACTACGGTGGCGAAACGCTCTCAAGTTCACTACAGAAATAAAAGAATGGAGACTATGTTATCTTTACGCACTGTTTGTATGTTTAATTGAACGATTTGTAACTAACGGCAGTGAAGGAAACTTTTGGAAATTCCCTTGGCTAGACTTACTTACAACAAAATGTATTCATCATCACTTTCGGTTTATTTAGTAGTCCAAACGTTTGTCGATCACGGCGGCTGTTCTCTCTAGGGAGATCAGCCAGCTCTGCTCATTATTATAGATACATACACTTGCACTTTTTTTTGAGAAATCATCAAATCCCGCTATGTTTGTAGCATGAGCGAGTATCAGAGCATTACTGACTAAAAACCCACCATGTTCCCCTTCTGGAGTCCTTTGTGTATCTCCTTCGAACCACCCCGAAGCGCCGGCAGGCTTCGGCGCTAACCTATGAAGTCACTTTTATTCGATCAAAGTCCTTGAAGATCGAGTTAAAATTCAAATAGTAAAAGAATCACAAGTAGGTATTCTCCACTTCCATGTAGGTAATACTATTCATTACACGTAAAAATTGTGCAAGTTTTATAACGTAGTGCGTTTCAAATAGTGTGTAGCACATAATCGTAGCTAATGATTGATTTTATGATTTACTGGATTATGTCTTCCGTTGTGTACGATCATTATGATAAATTAGAGATAGTTATTCCTCGGTTCATTAGTTTTCAAATAAAGAGATTTTGTGGTTGTTCCGTACCGTCTTGTGAGACCGGTACACCACCTTAATATCTTGTGGTTCAATGAATAAACATTGATACCTATGTGAAAAGTAATTTGGACAACAGTTTATCTTCATTTCTCCTATTTAAAGTTATTATTTTTTATCAGGTAACTATTAAGTCACAGTCTGAAATACATCTATAGATGTATTGATGATTGAAATCGTTGCATCAATTTCAATTATTATTATAGCAAAGAATGCATGAATTACTTAACTGAAGAACGCGGGCGAAACTAAGTCAGTCATCTAGTTTGATATAAAACCATCATCCATCATATAAATACGGAACCTTCAACATAATAGCGGCCACGCGCCTACCGTGCAAACAGAATTACATATTGCGTAACTTTACTTTTAAGTTGCGTTTAGAAATCTAAATAAAACAAAAGACACACGTCTCATTTGAAATTAAGGTTAGTCCAGATGAGGGCGACGACAAAATCAACCTTCTATCTTTAAAAATAAGGTACTTTATTGCATTTCTATCTTTTAGACAGAATGGTAATTGAAATTCGACTTTAAAACTTATAAGTTTGGGTTGAATTCAGATTGCAAAATCTGATTGGACGAATTTTAACGAGATCACACGTGGAAAAAAAGTTTAATCACTGGAAAAAAGCAAATTGTTAGGGAAGGAAGTAAAAGCAAGTAATTTATTATATATTTTATGTGTTAGCCATGTTTTAGAGGCTTTACATAACGCTAGTTAGGAACCTGCTTGGTAATTCTAACATCTACGTGATCGGTTTTACGTGACAGCACTTCGGAAAAGGTTCGCTCTAGTAAGGAGGTAAACTTCTGGCAGACTAATAAACTCCTTTGCCTATTTTAAATTCTATGAAGGCCAAAATCGCAAATTAAGTATCTTCAAGGGGAAACGGTATGAAATTAAAGTGTAATTACGACTATTGATTTCCTCGAGTCCTCATTATATTTCAATAGTTATTATAGTCTTACATCGAATAAATTCAGGACCTATTAGCAAGCAAGGCAAAAATTAATAATACTTTCTATTCAGGATAGGTTTGATGATTTTTCATTGAACCTTTTTATTAAAAATGTCCATAACATTTCTAATTAGCAGCACAGCCTATCTTAACAGCATAAGAGCCAATTAATCTCCTTTAAAATCGATAGAGCAGTAACAATTCCAAAAAACCAACAATACAATATATTTCAACCCTTATCGTTGATATTTAATCAGACCGATTAGAGGGTTGAAACGATATTAAGGTATTTAAGAGCGGAAAGGGGATGTAAAAATAAAAAAACCCCGGCCAAGTGCGAGTCGAAATCGCGCACAAAGGGTTCCGTACCATTGTTTAGAAAATGAGCACAAAAATCACGTTTGTTGTATGGGAGCCCCCCAAAATATTTATTTTATTCTAGTTTTCATATTTGTTGTTATAGCGGCAACAGAAATACATCATCCGTGAAAATTTCAACTCTCTAACTATTACGGTTCATGAGATACAGCCTGGTGACAGACGGACGGACAGAGGAGCGAAAACAATAGGGTCCCATTTTACCCTTTGGTTACGTAACCCTAAAAAAGAGTTTTTTAGGGTTATACCTCCTTAGATCCACCTGGTTAAGAAAACAAGCTTGAGTTATGTCTCAACGATTAGTAATTTGGTGAATAATTGTTTAATTTGTAATTTTGAGTCGTTTCAAACCCTTTTGGCGGTGGTTGGTTGAACGATTGGTCAGTTTCAGCTGTTGAATATCCCACAATTTGTTGGGGTTCAAGGAAGTCATTTGGTGTTAATTGATAAGGTGTATAAAGAAACTGAGTATCATGGGACTATTGTATTCTGGAACTTTAATGGATGTGCGCTATTTACGGATAAAGGTTTACTTTGTTTGGAAAATCAGCCATTTAGTCCAAAACTGGCGAAGGTTTTTCTTTCTTTTCTCAGCTTCTTTCATATGTTTTGAAGCGTGATAATTTTGCTTGCCACATCTAAAATTACGGGCACTATAAAGCCTTAACTTAACGAACTCTTATACAAAAGAGGTTATTCCATAATTGATCTTGTCCCACTACCTTATTTACCAACATTACAAAGACCACTCGCGACCCATCGTCCAAATACTTCGTTCGCGATAATTGCAAGATTATCGCTAGATCATCACGATTTCCACTTATGTAATGACCGCTTCATGTCGTGCAGCGCCACCTAGCGGCTACCAAGCGAACTAATGCTGATCTGTTGATAAACAACACCTGTTGTAGTTCTCTTGGGGTTAGGAATCGATAGAGGCGGCAGTCATTTAATGTGATAGAAAACTCAAAAAAACTGTCGCAGTTACTTTCTATGAGCAGGTATACCAATAAGAAGTTACCAGTATTTAGTTGACAATAATAGCAGATCAATAATCAGATCACTGACGCACAAACTAAAGTTTTCATATTTTTCATACACAATGTTTGAACGTTAATATGATGTTATTTATTAGAATACAAAAACAGTAGAAGGCTATTAAAAAATAATTTAGACGTTGACGACGCTCTACCCATTCGTAGCTCTACAGCAATCGTGAATGTTTCACATGACCACATTTTTGTATATCCAACAGAATTAGACGGAATTGTATCGAGATGTTATCGCGTACAGCTCAAAGAATTCCCGGCTCGTATTATTTCATTACTCTGTCCCTATTAGTTTATATTGCTCATAAACAACGCATAAAAACTTTCCAATTACGGTTTAAATCATTTGTAAATTAGTCTGGATGTGTTTTTGGCGTGTTTACTTTGTAGGTATTCGTAATTTTATGAGTAATGTGTAGTTAAACGCCTGATGCAATTGTAACTGCATCGTGAGTTTCGTTTTGTTGCTGCTTAAAGTGTTTTAGGCGTTATTATAAGTATTTATTCAGGCGTTTTACACTGCAAACACGTTTTGAACTTTGTGTATGATTGTTTGTATTTATAAATATTACAACACTATTTATACAATACAGAAGAAACCTTTCCAACTATAGCTATGTCCTAAATGTCAAGACAAAGAGAAGAAATTAATTGCATAATAATATTGTCTCTAATTATCGTCTCATATGTCGCCGTCGATACATACTTAAACTAAACACGTTACAAACAGAATACCTGTTCAACACCATAACCAGGTAGCAGCGGCCATATAAAAAAAATATAAAAATGTCACCATTTTACTTCTAATTAGTGATCAATAAACGTCGCGACTGGCCACATTTTAACTTCATTCACGCTTCAACCGTCCAGTTAAAAGACGTCGATAAAATCTGTAAGTCGTTAGTCGTTCGTCTGTAGGTATCTTAAGAATGTCGCGGTCCCATAACTTTGTGATGGTCGATTTGGTATTTTTTTAGCTACTGTTTTGATTTTTATCACACGATTCCGTAAGTGACTTGAGGTCCGATCTAAATTATGCGCGCCGCCTTTGACAGCCTTTGCCTTCAAATGGGCCCCATTTGAAGGTTTACGGTTTTTAAATGAACCGTTTAAGTATGAAAACGTTGAAATCCGACTTTAATATAAGTTTTACAGCTGATGTAGCTGGCCTGAAGTTTGGCAAGCTCAAGTTAGTAGAATTTGGGCAAGAAGATAGAAGTAGAACCTTCCCGGTTAACTATTCAGTACCGATATAAAGCCACATTCTGTGGCTTCTAACGAAAATACGTACAATAAACCTACGATAAATAAATCTAAATAACAAACAAAATCAATGATGCTGCTAATCTGCTAACGCGTCAAATTCAAAAGAGTTCCAAATCTATGAGCCATTCTTATTCCCAAGAGCGTATCTATAAAAATCAACCCCAAAAAAGTTTGCGACCTGACCCTTTGTTTCTTTATCAATTTTTTTTTTTTTTTTTTGCAAATTAAATGGTGCGTAAATCTCTATGGTAATATAACCTGTCGTCGGTGCCTTTAAATTTGAACGCGTTGATACGGCACAGATAGTCTCTGGCGACATTTTTTTTTTACTTTTTTATTCTTCACCGCTTTGGCCTCTTTGCGTCAGCGGGTGACATATTTTTTTTTAGTCGGAAATTGTTAGAAGTTTCTTATCTCTGAGGATATAAAGACTGGCGGTTTGTCCGTTTTTGTATTAATTTGGTTCGATTGTTTTTATCTTTTGTCGATAGATCTACTTTTTGAGTATTAGTTACTGTCCTGGGTCTTGCCTGGGGATAAGTACCTATGTATTTAATGCATAAAACTTTTTGTAATAACATTGCATGGTTTGGTGATACGCGAGGGATTGCTTATGACTTTGTTGCAGGCGTATATTTTTCTTACTTAAATATTAATGAAAACTACAGCATCAAGTGTATTTTATTTATTACGTCACGAGGACCAAATTCCGTACATCATATTCACAAGTAAACTTTATTACCTCATCAAAGGTATTCTAGTTAATAAAAGAGAAGCTATAAAACGTTATTCAAACCAAACATCTTTACAAGGAACACACTAAGTAGCCAATAGAGTCATCAAAATTAACATAACAAAAGATCGATGATTGCCCTTACTGTTATCGATGATATCCTGCTGAGCACCTCTAGTAAACTGGCACCACCCTAGTAGCTGGGGTCGAAACACCGACCAATATAACTTGCTACTTAAGATGGCGCTACGTTCCAACTAAGTTTTAAATTCAGAACATTTTGAATTTGTTCCTCTTTTACCCGTGTGTCAATTTCATAGATGTAATATAATAAACAAGATTGCGCACGCTCAAAATATATATTTACGAAAATGAACTCTATTCCAACGCAATAAGGTACTAAATTTGTTGCATAATACACAGAGGCAAATCCGAGCCGAGAGGGATAGTTAGAACGGAGGCTGTTTGTCTCTTTCTAACACCTTGCCAGCATAAAAAATGTTGTGATCAACAATTTTGTCTTCCCAAAAAAACAATTGAATCACTTATATTTTTATCTTATTTTAACAATTTTAAGTCAACAAATTAATAACAATCGCTTTAATTTATTCGTATTAATTCTTAAAACATAAACAACATAAATTTCTATTTTGCTTTTTTTTATTTTCTAGTGGTAACCCTGAACATTCTTGGCGCGTAATCAGCATTTAAAATGTTGTTTATATTTTTTTGTATTAAATCAATTTAAACTATTAAAATGGTGAAAAAGTGTTGTTTTTATACTTGTGAAAGTGAATCCTACGGTGGTTGCAATATATTGTTCCACAGGTAAGCTAATAATAACATTTTCGTAAATCAACCAACTAGGGTGCCCATGAATTCTTGTAATGAGTTAAAATATGGGTGATGGATTTTAAAACCGTTGTACTTTTGTTATAGCTTCCCAAAAAAAATGTAGAAAGGTGATATAAATGGCTCAGCACTCATATGTGAAGCAAAAATTCAACAAAATCAGTCTGCACTTCGAATCTTTTTGTTTTCATTACTGCTAATTCCCGCTAATTATTAAAAGCCTATATTAGTATTTTAAGGTCACAAACTGCGTAAGTTAAAACTTCAATACCAATCTGTGTTTAATAATCTTAGCAAACTCGGATTGGTCTCACATAGCTTAATCTCATAGTCACCCTATTAGAAAGGGACAGACAGCCTCCGTACTAACTGTTTCACTCGGCTCGTTTTTTGGTTAAAGGTGCACAGTCCTGTTTACTAATATTATGTCTATGGTCAATTTATACTGGTTTTTTATTCCTTTTTTAGTTTTTTTTTTTAATGGCAGAAACTGGCCGTTTTATGGTTTTAGGTCAGACGGTTAAAAAATGTATTAGTCAGGTGATGTTGGCGATTATTTTGGATGCCGCAAGTTATTAAGATTATCTGGAGCGGGTTGGCAGTGGGTGGTTTGAGGTTCAAATCCGACAGTGGAAGAATAAAGGTTGAGGATGATAGCGAAACTTTATGGCAGGTGAATAGACAATCAGCATTGCATATTTTATAAAACATGCAATGCTGTGTCACTACACAAACTAAAAGTTTTGTAATTGAAACCATGTTTCAAAAATAGTGATAATTAAAAACACAGATATTGGCGCCTGCGTTAAATGCATGACCGGTTTCGCTTTTAAGCAACACTGGAATTCTCTTTAGTATCTTACGATAGTTTTCAATATAAACATATTTCTTATTTTTTCTTAATAACAAGTCAAAAATGAAGAGAAATTAAAATGTTTCATGTTAATCTAGCATTAGTCTAGCTTTTTGCAACAAGTTCGTCTTAAAATTAATAACACTTGCAGACCTGACATTTGAAAGGTATACGCTGATTATGTGATCCATAGTTCCTTACTAGCTGTTGCCCGCGACTTCGTACGCGGATCCTGTCCCTTAAGCCAGCGACTACGGGGTCAGCAAAATCAAAGATCTGAATAGTCTGATATTGAATTTTAAGGGACCGAAGAGAAACGTTCTATATACTTAATTTTTGTACATTAACAGCAAAAGCACAGCAGACTAAACAAAACGCTGAGAACTGAACCGCAATAGACGTGACCATAGGGATAAAAGTAGTGATTCTAATTAGTCCGCATTTGTGTGTGGCAAAAATATTACACAAGTATTATTACGTAAAAAAACATTAAATAGATGACAAAGTCGTGGTGACTTAGTGGAAGTCGTGGTGGTTTAGTGGGTAGAGAACCAATCTCTCAAGTATGAGCGTGCGTCTTTGATTCCAGGTCTGGCAAGTGCCTGCCAATGCAACTTTTCTAAGTTCATATGTACTTTCTACGTATATTTTGGATACCAATGACCGTCATTTGGAGGGGATGTTAAACTGTAGGTTCCGGCTGTCATTGAACATTCTTGGCAGTCGTTATGGGTAGTCAGAAGCCAGTACGTCTTACCAAGGGGTGTTGGGTTGAACGGGTAACCGGGTCGTGGAGGTCAGATAGGCAGTCGCTCCTTGTAAAACACTGGTACTCAGTTGCATCGTGACTGGAAGTCGACCCTAACATAATTGGGACAAAGGCTCTTGAGATAATAACGACAATAATTATGAGATATAGGTACCGCAGGACATCTGAGGCTGGGAGACGGGAAGTAGCGACCCCACGGGGCTATATATACTGAGTTCTCCAGGGAGAGTATACTGTCCCTCATCTCCGGCCGGTCGGAGTAAACCATGACGGGGGTAGGTCTCACGCCTCTGGCTTGGCTTGGCCGTCCAGAGTGGAGTCGCTAGAGCAGGATTAGTAGCCCTGCTCGGAGGGTAGGTGCCTCATGGTAAGCACAGGGAGCGCGTAATCTGCGTTTAAAGTCCACCGAGGTATCCTCACCCTTCAGCCGCTCATGTCCCTGTTGCCCTCTTGTTGCTATTCAGTGACTGGTTCCCGAGGGGCCCAGTAAGTGAGGTGGCGAGTCTCCACCTGCCATTTTTAGATGTACCTAATAGGTACATTGTCATCCACTAACATCCCATCACAATAGCCCAAGTAGTTTTCCTCCATAGTTAGCAATATTTTAGCACAAACCGGGGATTGTCTTTTTTTAACGACGTCTACCGGGGATTGTCCTTGGGTTCATTTCTATGGTGTATAAAGGGATAATCGTCGGTTTTGTGTCACCATTTCATTAAAGTTGTCTCAAAAGGGCTTCAGCGAGTTGGCTTCGGCCCCACGTTTGCCTCCCAAAAATTCGGAACTCTATAGTCCCGAGGTCTGGAAGAGACATACAATATAATAATGAGATATAACGCAACAAAGTCGGAGAGTGGGGGCTCGTGACGCCACGTCTAGGTATGTAAAATTTGTACTAAGCAGTGAATTCAAGCGTTGTTGTATCTTCGTTATTATTTGTTTGTGAGAGAAAAGAAAAATACGTGTTAAAAAGACGGACTAATTACTTTTTTGATTCACCATACCTATTTCATAACATTCATTTCTATACATTTCAAGTGTAGTATTGCTCCTGAAGTTCCACATCAGGTGTTCCAGAATTTCGATGTTTATACGTCAATAGTTACGTTACGTTCAATAATCACAATAATACGTTCCAGAACAGGAGTTGCTGATGTAGGCCGAAAGGCGGCAACATTGAAGTGGAACTGGGCCGGACACGTTAGCCGTATGCATCCGCAAAGGGTAAACCCCAGGATGGACACCGCAGGCGGGGTAGGCCCCGGAAGAGATGGCGTGACGAAATAGACGCCTACTGTCGAGACTGGTGGACTCGGTCGAAGGATCGGGAAGTGTGGAAGCGAGATGGGGAGGCCTTTGCCCAGCAGTGGGACATTATAGGCTAGAAATAAATACGTCAATAGAGAGTGCATCAGATTGAACCACTTTTGCTAAAACGTCATATCAGGTGTAGGTGTGGTTCAATTTTTATAAGTCAACAGAGAGTGCTTATCAGATTGAACAACTTTTGCTAAAACGTCATACCTCTATATGCTATAGTCTAGCTGGGCCCCTGGAGTTCCACATCAGGTGTTTTAGATCTTCAATTTGTGTAAGTCAATAGAAAGTGCTTATCAAATTGAACAACTTTTGCTAAAACGTCATACCTGTATATGGTATAGAGAAGCTGGGCTCTTGGGGTTCCACATCAGATGTTCCAGATCTTAAAATGTATTATCTCAGCTGAAAATGCTCATCACATGAAACAATTTTTGCTATGGCACCATTTCTGTATCTCTTATAGTTTTGTTGGTCTGTTGGAGTTCTGCATCAGGTCTTCAAGTTTCGAAGATAAATTATAGCCTATATGTTGACCAGGCTTAATACTGATACAACAAAGAAAAAATCATTGAAATCCGTTCAGTAGTTCGGAAGATTAGCGTGTACAAATCTAAGAAGATGTATACAAACTTTCATCATGGATGGAATTTATCAAAATCCTTTCTTAAGGGTTGCCTACGCCATAGTAGCTTTATGCATGCAAAGTCTCAGTCCGATCGGTTTAAAATTGACAAAGTTTCATACAAACTTTCATCCCCTATTTTATCCCCTTAGGGGTAGAATTGATCAAAATCCTTTCTTAGCGGATGCCTACGTCATAACATCTACCTGCATGCCAAATTTCATCCCGATCCGTCCAGTGGTTTCAGCTGTGCGTTGATAGATCACTATGTCAGTCAGTCACCTTTCAGTTTTATATATTTAGATTAAAACAGAACGTACAATGAAAACGTCAAATTAAATACATCTTCAACTTTTAAGAGCAAACAAAAACAAAATTGCCCCTCTCACCAGGGGGCGCTACTGCACAGATAACGACCAAATAATTTAGTTACACGCTCCTCCGACATCTCAGTTTATAGCGTCTTTTGTTTTTCTTAGATTTATGACACTTCCACATTATGTCCAACGGTAAAACAAAAGCGACGTTTTTTTGAATTTTTGAAATTAGAAAACAGTTGGAAGCTTGTCATAAAATGTTAAGAGGTCGGTTAACGTTGAAGAAACTCTGATTAGGAAAATCACCTAAATACTTTTTTTTTTGTATTTCAGAGCTAATCTAAAATATTAAAACTATTTATGCCTTGAAACTTAGTTAAAGTCTATAAAATAATTTATATTGTGAAGTGTAATGTAATTAAAATAAGTATACTGATTTGTGAACTTCAGTAGAAATGGCCTGCATCAATCCAGTTAGAAAGTCTATAACAGAAATGATGCCATTAACCAATACAATATTTTGATGTTCATTTGTCAGGACAACCTTTGGCAGCCGAACTATACCGCATAGACTTACACAGCATGTTAACACGTACAAAAATAATAGATACATATGTTCCACCATCCCCATTGCAACCGTGACCCCAAATATTTACACTGAGGGTGTAAACTAACCACATTATCATTGAACTTCCAATTATGTGATTATTTATGTGTGACAAGTCATTTGGTGCAACCCTACGTGATTTCAACACTGTAATGAGACCGACTGGTCTTTAAGACCCCTCGGTGTCGAAATTTTCATTAAAAATTGCGTGTATTTTTTTTTCAGTGTAAAGGGAGATAGGGGTCATGTTAAGTTGGTTTATTGGTTGTGAACAGATGTGGTGACAAGTAGATGCACTGGTTCCTATTGTAGTTAATGTGTTTATCTGTTTACGAGTTTCGCAAATGTGCGTATAATGATCTGTGCTGTGGTTTGAATGACCGTGATTTATTTTGGAATATTTTTAGTCTATTGTAAAGGCAGAACATATTCGCGAACATGTTTTTTTCATTATTTTATGCTTATTGACAATTATGGAATAGTTGTCAATTTTCACTTTGCAATTATTCGTTTCCAGCATAAGCTAACTGAAAGAGTGAGTATTATTTTGCATTATAGTAAAGATTACGCTTTTTAAAGCTTATTGTCAGAGCTTTTACACCGGTAATCTTTGGGTCAACTACTCGAAAAGATCGCTGGACGTCCTGCGCGTCCAATATAATAATGTTTTTAGGATGCTGTTGCGATTGCCTCGTTATTGTAGTGCCTCCGAAATGTTCGCGGTAACCCACACTGATGGGTTTCATGCTATCATTCGCAAGAAAACGGCTTCGCTCTTGAGCAGAATAAGGGGCAGTCGCAATAGCATTTTGAAAACCATAGCGGCCGATTTATCGTCTTCGATATTTAGGCATCTCGTGAGGAGACTTATACCCTAATACCTACCTACTTCATTTTTTATAGGTTTATGGGTGTTGGGTGGTCCTCTTTAATTAAGTTAATTTATAAGTTACTAACAATAGTGTTTAAGTGAAAACTTGTTTTACTAACAATTTATGGATCTTTTAGTTGTCCGAAATAAATGATTATGATTATGATTAAAAAAGTATATTTTTCCTTATGGCAAAGTACACGTACTTTTCTTTTATTACAAATTTCCATTTATCTTATGAACGTTTAGAATTCCTCCTAGAACTATCAAAATATCTTATTTAGAAAATACATAGCAATTCATATACTTACGGCCGACAGTGTGTTTATTAAATAACTAGCTGTCCGTACTTTTCCCAGATTACCACTGAACCAGAAAAGAGACGAGTCAAAAACTCAACAATAACAATAACGATAACTCCCTAATCAAATAAAAGAATGAGAGCACGAGTCTAATAAAAAGTCACATTTCACATCTGCCTACACCTAAATTCTTCCGCTCAAACTAACCCTGAGTGACAACGGCCTTTATGCGCACAAACTTGCCCGATTAGGGTTGAAATCCGCCACGCGACCAAATTAACTCTATGTAATCCCCATCATTGATAGTTGTCCTTATCTAAGGACGCATTCGCTAACGAATAAACGTTTTTATAATAGTTTAATTCGGATTAGATAATGTCCCATGGGTGGTCGGATCGACCGGCGGCGGTGGAGGGTTGCGCCCCGCTGTGCTGCTGACAGGTTGAAGGGATGTTTTAGGGTCAACGATAGTGAATTTAGATTTTGTTTGCGCAATGATAATATTTGGATTATGTCTTTGTAAGTGGTAGATTGATTTCAAGGATTTGTGGTGAGTGTTACAGATTGCTGTGACTTTTTCTCACGGATATAATAGTATAATGCCTCGTTGGTCTAGCTGTCGCAAGTGCGGCTGCTGAGCACGAGGTCTCGGGTTCGATTCCCGAGTCGGGCCGAAATTGCTTTGTGGGTTTTAGAAGACTTTCACAAAGCAGCCCGGAGCCTGGAAGCTGGTGATTGATACACCCGTGCATCGGAGAGCACGTAAATGTCGGTCCTGCGCCTGATCTCTCTCCGGTCGTGTCGGATTACCGTCCCATCGGGCTATGAGAGTTAAGGAATAGTGAGTGCACCTGTGTCTGCGCAAACGCTCGTGCACTATAATATGTCCTGCGTAGTTGGCTAATCTCCTTACATGAGAACAGCCGCCGTAGCCGATAATCGGCTAGGAGGACATCATCAATCAATGTGATTTAAGAGACAGTTGAATTAGCGCTACTCATGTTTATGCGTAAGCCTGTCTAGCCTGAGAAAGGACATAGGCTTCTTTTTACCTATATTTTGGACATAGGATTCGGGGTGGCAGAAATTGTTACAACAGATAACATAATTTATATCACTCTGGGCCTAGGAATTCTTATGAATTACGGAACACAAAGAATGTAATTTATTCCCACTTTACCTAAACTTTTAAAATTCAAAAACATCTGTCTCAAAAACGTGGAAGACCAAAACCATAATGATTGCATTTAAAAATCGCAATTACACATTAATATTGAGATTTCGACAATAATTTGGAGCTTCAGGAAAATTCTCGATGACAGTTATTACCTTCACAAAATGTATGAAAGCCAACAACAATGTAAGTTTAGGATGGTTATCCAACCAATTAAAGAAGACCCCATTTTATAAGGCACTTGCATACTACGCTAGTTCAACTTATACTGGAACTTAATTAAAATGGCTGACTGTATTGACAGCAGTGAATATAAAAATGTTTGTTTTATTGTGTGAAATTAATCGAAATGGTTTATTGATTAAGTATTATTGTGCGGGTATAACCTCAGTGAAATTTAGTTCGGGAGCCAATGTGTACAATCAATTTCCTTAATGTTTTTTATTAATTTTTGTATAGTTCGAATAATTTTTCTTGCTGATATTGGATAAAAAGTTGTGAAGTTTGGTCAAGTCTGATGAGTAGGTTAAGAGCTAAAACCGGCCAAGTACTCGTTGGACTCGCACACAAACTGTCACTATTATTAAAAGGAGAACAACCCTAAACATTTATTTACATACACAACCTTACATCTACCATTACATGACGTGTGACCATATTCCTTTTTCAAAAGTCTCAGACTTCAATCAAAGAACAAGGTTTGAATAGCTTTAAAGCTTTTAGTTTAGATAGTACATTATACCATTATTAATTCATATTCATAAGGTTTGTGCGAATAAGACGGCTACCACGCTTTTTATTCTGAAAACCACATTTCATCTCGTCCTAATCACTTCACATCGGGGCCACTACAGTTTCATAACGAGCCCTACTTTTTACACGACATACATGCCATTCTATTATCGTCACATCAAAAATATAATTTCAAAAGCATTCCATATCGCGAGACACAATATTGTACATCATTAAAACGATTCTTCTCGATGTTTTGTATCGAATTCGCTTATCGATTTGCTGATCGAAATTTATCTTTGAATCGATTCGTGTCGTTGGCTCCCGGAGTGACTCCTGACCATGTTGGGAACTGGTAATGAACAATTACGTCATTACCACGCCGCTCTGTCATTATTTTGGTGTGTCGGAAATATTTGGGAAGTCGGGTGTTGGGATTTGTTCAATGTGTTCAATATGTGTGATTATGTCATGTTTTGTGTTGTTTTTGTTTATTTTCGGTGGCTGGACATTAAGATGCTTGTTTCTACTGATTTTGATGAAACTGAAAAATATATGATTTTTTACCAACGAAACCCTGTCAAGTATATTCCACACCAAGTCAATTTATAGATTAAAATGTGAAGACGTTCCTTGATTAAACATAAAAGAGTAGATGAAAGAACTCGTGAAAGAAGTAACTCTTCATAAAATAAATAATGAATGTACCTATAAGTATGTATTCCCATGGTAAAATTATATATGACAGACCGTGTTAAGGTACTTACAATATCTTTTCATGTTCTCAACTGATGGCTTAGATAGCATAATGGTCCACTATTTCAAATAGACACAACCTGGAGATTAGGTGTTAACTTAAAATCTATTCAAATAATAGATATTTGAATAGATTTTAAGACTGTCTCTAACGAAGCTAGTTACATCAACATCACTCTTTCCACACGCAAGTCGCGTTAAAGGCTTATAATTTCATCTGAGTGAATTTACCGCCCTTTATTTACCGCGGTGTTCAGCTAAGAACAGGGCACCACAGCCCAACTTCCATACAATTGGTGCAAAGTGCCAGTGTCGGTAAACGGTTGGTCAAAGAGATGGTAATGCGGCAGCCGCAGGGTTAGACTTGATTAATGAGGAAACTATGGGTGTGAGGGGAAAATCAGTTGAAGGTTTGGCTGATTTTGGTAATGGGCTGTTGACGGTGGAAAGGGCTTTTGTTATTTTTGCTCTAGGGGAAGTACTTCCCAAAGCCGGATTAAAAATAAAAAAAAGAGAAGAAGAGTAGCCTACGTATTTTCCAGGCTCTAGACTATCTGACACAAATCATGTCAAGTCGCTTTTCCATTTCAAATTCGGTAGCTTTGAAATGGAAAAGCGACAGACTACGAACTGATATAAATGAGAAAGAACATAAGGAACACTTTTTGTCCGGCTGCAGGAAGTAGTTCCCTCTAGAAGAGAGTGAAACCGTGAGGAACATCTAGTTATACATTATTTTTACATGCTATAATATAGTTTTCTACGTAAAAGTAAATTCAACTTAAAACATTTAAGTATTTTCTTTTGAACAGCTTCCACATTATGTTACCCTGGAACAGGGTGCTGGCTGCGGGCACGATGGCACGTGGAACCAATCCGTAATGACAAACTGCCGGAGATTTGGTTAGAAATGACATCCATTGCTGTCCAGAGTATCATTGCTGTCTGGTTAATAGATTGTTCTGCTTTCGTAGGAACTAAGGGATACCGTAGGACTATTAGGATTTATTTTGTGAAAAGCCCATTTTTAGATCTACATTCAGCGACGGTTTACCAAAAAGTAATGAAAATGAAGTATCTTTTAGACTAAAGTATAATTTATTTAATTATTGAACGTAAGAGATAGTTCGACGTGCTGCTGAGAGTGATAATTACTAAATTGCAAATCGTCCAAGATTTCAGAGACATCCAAAGACAATGTCTGCCATTGTACATTATGGGGCCAAAATCTTGGCGGAAAAACTACCCAAGAACATAAGAAACTGTCTACTATGGTGAAATAGTATGCGCTACGTACAGACAATTAACTATAGTAGAATGGAAGTTAACTGCATATTAAATTAAAGGCCACTCAGGTGATAATCGAATGTCTCAATACTCATTAGTAGTACTAGTTCCTAGAGCCAATAAACGAGGGCATTACTGGTGTACATCAGGCACTTGGAAGCTACTCGTGAATTGCTATTGAAAAATAAACCTTAGATCCACTGCATAACGTAGACTTTGAGTTGTAGCTTAAATGGTTTTAAGACCTTTTAGCATCCATATGTCAATGTAAAATGTACTTTCTCTATCAAGGAATAAAGTTGATTATTGTATGGGAGATGCCAAAGCTGCATTTTTAATTTCGTAATGGTTCTAGTAAGTACGAGACTAGCATTCGATCTACGTTACGAAGATTGAACCTGATTCTAAGACTAAAGTTTAATCCACCGTGTGAAGCTTTGAAGTCCGCCGACATGGCTTAATTAGGGGCGTTTATAAGTTGTTGGCTACATTTTATTGTTCATTGATTAAGGCTAGGAATCGGAGTGTTCAGCTGTTTATTGTAGGAAAAGATGACCCATGATGATATCTAATAATAATTTGCAATGCCTCCGATGTTACGAAGATCTTGTATATATCTAGGAACTCAATTCCTAAGTTTAAATATAATGTCAAATTGTAGTGCATTACATCTGCTTTATACGGAAACATATAATTCTTGAACCATGTAACTAAACTGCATGTATACCTACCTACAAAACGTGTAATACGTTAGATGCGCAAAACCTCAGACACAGTTGTCCAAATCCAAAAATGATGAAAAACGTTATTAAAAAAAGTTATAAGCTGTTTAAGTACTACTTACAATTGACATGACCATTTCTCGCGTATGTGATAAATGGTTAGTAAATAGACAGGGAAATATTTTTTGTAAATTGTAACTTACATAAGAAAGCGGCTAACTTGATTCTGTTCATTGTTCTGATCAAACTATTTTCAGGTTTTGCGCACCGTTCTAGAACAAGTTGACATGTGAAAAAAGTAACATTAATATCGATAAAAGACCTTATCCCCAAAGAAGTAACCTTATCGTAGTGCAACCAACAAAAAAGCATAAAAACAAGCCCCTAATAGTATACATAAACAAGTAATTTCTTTACGTACATATCTCCAAAACAATCTATGTGTCATTGTTGGGGACTGGTTGGCCTGTTATGATGCTCCTTCACAGAACGCCACGCTGATCAGAATCGACTACCATAAGGAACTTTTTACCCCAGACCCGAGATGAGAATTCATACATTTTTCATATCGTGTGTGTCGCAAAACAGTTTTTGCCAACTTATGCTTACACTCCGCCAATCGATTCTCAACTTTGTGCGTTTGTAATAGGGGTTGGGTGATATGTGAATGTATGTTTGTTTGTCTGTTCGATCACAATTAAAGCGCAGAAACGTTCATCATTAGTGGGCACGGTAATATTCTACGGGCTTCTTGTAGCGACCGGTGCGCGATCTTTACTAAAGTATACCCGTGTCCGTCAGAATGCGATATTTTGATTGGTATTTTGATGAGAGCCGCGGTATTTTATTGTATTATGATTTCTTTAAACGGCGCTTTGCATTTTCTGAATCGGTTTTTAACCCCCGACGCAAAAAACGACGGGGTGTTATAAGTTTGACGTGTCTGTGTGTGTGTGTGTGTGTGTGTGTGTGTGTGTGTGTGTGTGTGTGTATGTGGCATCGTAGCTCCCAAACGGATGATCCGATTGTGATGCGGTTTTTTTTGTTTAAAAGGTATGTCAGTCGGGAGTGTTCTTAGCTATGTTTGGTGGAAATCGGTTCAGGTCTTCAAGGTCATCAGCTCGTTTGCTAGATGTGATAGGAATGTTACACGCTCAGTTTACTTGCAAGTATATGTGGGATCTGAAATTTGAAACACTAATGTCTTTTGGAACCGCTGAGCTGGTCTGCTGTTAATGCACGAAGGTAGGAGACGTAACCCTGAACTGCCTTTTAGTAAACCCATCGAGTTTGGGCTCGTTGAATTTGTCTTGACGAGTTCTCTTCATGTTTCTGATTGACGAGAACCTGATGCTGGAAATGGGATGTGGCGGATGAAACCCCGAAATGCCGGAATGAAACGGATAAACCGATTTATATTTTTGCTGAAAATCTAGAATGTCCAAAGGTTAATCTTTATTGTTTCTCAATCTGTGCAATTCTCCCAGTGCCAGTTTGTCATGAGGATTGTTAAACAGCTTCCTTTGGCCGAGATCGCATATAGCGACCCCATCTTAAGATAAAATAAATTAAATGAAAGAAGGAAAAATTAAGGAGCTCCTTTAAAAAGCATGAAATAAAATTAAATTATAAATTTTAAAAAACCCCCGACCCAAAAAAGTACGCAATAATTATGACAAAAGGTTAAAAACGCTAAACCCTATAAAAAACAAAAAAATAACTTTTAACACTACGTAAACTAAATTTTGACGTGTCGGGGGACCGCTTTTTACCTTCATAAATACTTACATAAATCAAATGATACCTACCTAATTACAACATTCGTATTAAAAAAAAACACGTATCTAAAGTAATGAATTAGAGCGGTCCCCCGACACGACAAAATTTAGTTTACGTAGTGTTAAAAGTTATTTTTTTGTTTTTTATAGGGTTTAGCGTTTTTATAGAAAACTATCATGAGGTGTTTAAGATTGTTTTAAAATTCCTTTTTAAACTTACATACAGTTTTTATGCTTATAAAACATTTTGCAGTCTTTAAATTAAAACAAAAAAATTGTGTCAGGGAATTATAAACTATTTTTATTCATATGTGCCCATGATAAAAGTTGATCCTTATTAAGTACCTAATAATGAAGATATTTGAAGATGATTGTATTCTGATTCGATGCCAGTTTCATTTTTAAGTAGTACTTGAGTCTTCAGGCGGCTTCTCTAAATGCCCTATTTTTTTGTTTCAGAGAAACTTATTACCATCATGAAATTGGTGAAAATTACAGATTGCTGTCATTAAAGTAAGGATTAAAACTTCACGAAGATAATTTTCAAGCCAAATCCAAGGTACATGAAGCATATCATATGTGAGATAGCAGTATATCATATTTTTTCCTTTATTATTTCCGATAGCATTCTCCGGCGCTTTGGAACTAACTTCCAACATAATAGACCATATTCAGACTTCGACGATCTTTGGAAATTCTCAGACATTTTTTGGGTAAATATTCGCCTTCCGAAAACCACGTTTCCCTTTTGGGGACTCAAACAAAACGTTGGTCTACAAAAGTAAAAACATTTTCAAAATATTTTTCATTTTCCGAGTAATGTTTTGGAGTTTTTTTGCCTAGCCTCAGGTCATTCCCACAGGCCTCGCCATGTTTGTTTGAACTGAAGACAATCGAAGTTGACTTTTTCTAACACACCCAAGTAAGTAAAATACCTACCACCGTAATTGAATGGATATTTTTGGCGTTCGAGATGATTTCGAGATGAGTAAAGGTTTTTATTAGATATTCTTGATGATTTTATCCTATTTATTTTACGTTATGAAATCTTCAAAGTTTTGAAGAAATATTTCACTGATTCGGCACTATAAGCTCATGTATTCTTCTGCTCTTGAGATTATAAAATCTATAACCAGTTTAACAGAGCTTCATTATTATTATCTAGTTTTTTTACAGTTGCAGATGACGCCGTTCACCTATTTGAAGGTCAAGAAACATTTGGAACATTTCCAAAGACGCTGCCTACAAAAATAAGTTCGTACAACCTTAGTATCCCCGTCTCGCGCGTCGGTCATTCCACCGAGCCCATCGCCAATCATATCTCGATATTTATGAGACCGAATTCGCAAGAAGCGAAAAAATCTCGACGACAATACAAGCAATCTTTTTACGGCTTCTTCCCGTCTCGCATTTTTCTGGCAAAACTGATTGTTTACCGGAAAAAATTACGCCTGTTAGTCGAAACGTAGGGTATAAATAAAAGATGCGGCCCAAGAATTTTGATTCGTTTGTTTTTGTGAAGTGAATACCGATTGTGGAGCTAAATGGTAAAAAGTGAGCTGTGTCCGATTGAGAAAGGAACGTGGTGTTAAGTGTGGCTCTACAGATTTCGTATGAGACTGTTTACACGTCGAGCGATTCACGAATACGATTTTATTCCGACCTCTTTAAGCGTGGTTACTCTAGCATGAAATAGATCGATTTGTTGCTATTTAGAAGATTTTGAGACATATGTTTTTGGCTTCCAAGTCTGAACATTGGGATTTTCATGGAAATTAATGTATGATAATCAGACAAACAAGAATAATTGAATTGATTTTTAATACATTCTTGTCTTTCAGATCAGATCCAAGACAGTAGAATCAACGATTATGAAAACAGTTAGGTGCTTTACTGATAGTATGTTCAGAATGTGGGGAATAACTTATTGAAACTAATCCTAACTAATATTATAAATGTGAAAGTAACTCTGTCTGTCTGTCTTTCTGTCTGTCTGTCTTTTCTTCACGCCTAAACTACTGAACAGATTCGTGTGAAATTTGGTACGGACATAGTTTGGAACTTGAGAAAGGACATAGGATAGTTTTTGTTACAAAAATAAAAAATAAAATTTATTCCGGACATATATCAGTCAAGCGCCATCTATTAGTCAAGCCAAAAATCTGCCAGAAGTCACTATTCCCCGCGAACGAAGTCGCGGGCAAAAGCTAGTCTTCCTATAAAGCGCTTATTACATTAGGTTTCTAAATGATTTAATGAAACCTACCTTCCTAAATGCGATTACATTTGTCTGTATTTAGTGATTGAATCATTTATACGACGCAAACCGTTATGTAGCTTTAATTGTACATTTATATAATACATTGTAAGATTTGCACCATTTTAATCAATGTTTATACCCATAGCAAATCCACACGGTGCAAATGGACTTGCCAAGTCGAAAGTTGTGAAATTCAATGTGTGTTAATACACGGCAAATTCATTTATGTAGGGCTCTTTATTAGACAGTATTAATAGCTACTAATCCTAATACAAAGCTAGTAGGCACATGATAGAATTGCAATTATTGTTAGGTCAAACGATATAAGTAGTCAAGTTTTTTCGAATCTGAAAATGCTCAAAACGTTTAGTAGCGTTACAAGATCTTTCATCTGACTTTTAGTGAAGTTTCTTTTTTGGGTATGTTATGTGGAGTAAAAAGTAATTTTGGTAAGTAGTCAACATGCTAAATGTGGCAAAGATAGACCATATTAAATTTTAAACTTTAACATTTGTAACCTTCCACACCGAAGAACTAGAGAAGTAGCAACGAAATCTCATACAAAACCACCATATATAATGTGCATTATAAATCAGATTCCTCTTCTCTTCCAGAAAACATTTGTTGATATTTAACGCAAGTGTTAGCAAATACGCGCGGGAGTCAGTTGTTCGCGTGAGACGGGAGAGCGATTCACACATGGCACTCGGTCTAAACTTCTCGGTTGCAGCGATTATCTAGATGCGAGCACAGTGAATAAGATTTTGGTATTTTGGAGAACTGGTCCCAGATTTTGGTAAGAAATTAATGTTTTGATGGTCATCCATCTCATGACAAGAGACTTTAAAGTACATATATGTCTGTATGTATGTATATAGTTTTGTGTGGTTTATACACAGAAACGAGTAAAAGAGTATAGCTTTATGGGTATTCACTAGTATAGGTCTAACGGACTAATTATATGTGAAACCTTATTTCAGTGTTAGACAGAATATTTTGTCGAGGAAAAGTGAAGATTTATATCCGCGCTACGAAGAATGGAAGACTTGGAAGATCGAAATAACATAGAAGAAAAGGCAGTTCCTTTTGACAGTAGACAAATTATACTATTGTGGTTAATCCCCGTAGTCAACAAACAGCTCTCCCAAACTATTCATTAACATTTGCTCTGAACATTATTACCTTTAAAATCGTTGCATACACAAGCAAAATGTTTGTCCTTCCACAAATATGGATGCTCTCAACGAAATGCAGTTTGGTTCTAATTTGGAACGGTGCAAACTTGCGGTCGGCCCGTGACGCGGCACGCGTTCGCCACACGGTAGCTCATTATGTAGAAATATGCTTCAGTATATATGTGTTTTGTGTTTAATGTCCAGTTCCTATTGTGCGTTACATATAGCCTCCGCATCCAGTTGCTGAATGTTGCCGTTGTCTGGCGTCACGAAAAAAAAACCTTTTTTTTGCAGGTTTTATAGGATGACTTGTTTTTGTTCTATATGATGTTTTGTTATTGACATCTTGATTTTATAATAATTTAAATTCTTCGTCCCAGATATTCTGCCGTCTAATAAAAAAATCCTGAACCCCATATGATTTTTTACAACCATTTCCTGATTACATACCACATGGGTGGTATGTGTAAAAAAAGGTTTTATAAGTACTAGTAACTGTTTAATATATCTCCTTATTTTTTGTATCTTCTATGAACCAAGTAGCATAAAGTAAGCAGCAATTTTGCTACAAAAGTGTTTGAAAATTATCCTCGCATGGAGCAAATTATCTTTGCTTAAAAAAACACCATCTGTCTTACTCAAATCTAATACAAAAGTGTGAACAGATTAATAATGGCATCTATTATTTTAATTTTAGAACACTGATGTTCGAAATTCGAAGACAGAAGTCGACCAATCGCATGCGTATAATGGGCGCGCGCCAGTCGCGTGCGCACGCCTCAGCCGCAGGCGGCAAGTGTTGCCAACTTAAAAATTATCAACTAATCATACAGGGTGGTCAACTGGACCGAAGTTTTTTTCACAAAATTTAATTGCTTCTTTAGAATAATTTAGCCTTAAACGCTTGTTTCAGGTCCCTCGAAGATATTACAAAATTATTTCCTGACTTCTAATAATGTGGATGGTAATTTTGTTAACATTTTTGGGTGCAGTTTCGGTAATAAATGCAGGTGCCGTCACGAGTCACCAAACTTACGTCTGGTTTGAGTTTGTTACCTTGTTTGATTATTTTCATGGCTACTGATCGATAATAACTTACAACAAATTGCTCGTTTGTTAAAAATAATTACATTTCTAACAACTGTCCAACACCCATAATTCTACATGGTTCCAAAAATGGTTCCCAATCCTATTATTTATTATTTGTACAAAAGAATATTTAATGAAAACATTGATCAAAAACCGCTCAAAACAATATACAAGCTAAAACGTGCATCAACATAATCATAAAGACCCTTAATAATCGTTTACGAAAATAAAAACCGATTTAACGATATAAGTAAACAGGGAGCTTGTACGCGCGTTAAACAAATCACCTCTCGTTGAATCGAATAATGATGCGATGGCGATGTCTCGAATAATCGATTATGTCAAATTTTAATACGATTTTGTTTGAAATGATGATGCCTGCAGGTTATCGATGGCACAGTGTATAATATCGATGTAATATCAATGTGCCTGATGATGGATTATTACTACGTTAGTGGGGAATTGTTTGTTGGTTTTAGTTTGTTACAGTGTGTCATTATTGTATCTTGTTTATTTAGAACTAAGGATGTGGGTGATGAATTAGATTTTCCACATATTAAAAAGAACAATCTTCGGCAAAAACTGTCAAAGAATCTGAAAAGCAAGAGTAACATTTTGTGGTCACGATCGAGTCGTGATTGATCGATAACTGCTGCGTGTTCGGTCACTTTCCTTTACTTTCTTGAGCTTTCAGTGTCTTTCATTGGTGTTTGCAAAACGTGATATTTGTATGTTGGTTTCAAATAAACTTCTTAGTAAGTAGGGCAGGACTTATTTGAGACTAGCCAAGTTAAAGTCTGTTACGCCGTTTTCCATGGCAGTATGTTTTATTGTTGTCCAAAAAGTGTCAAGATGATGTTATGAGTTTATGATGAAAAAAAGGGGTTGAAACATAATTAAATTAATATTTTAAATGTTAAAAGAGTGATACATGATTTCAAAATATCAATAAAGTAATTCTAAAGATAATTATCCGTGTGAATATGTCACACGGATAATTATCGGCTATAAGTGGAAAATATTCAGATAACAATATGCTACAAATATAAATAGATCTCACACTATGTATGCATGTTTGTCTGTCACTCCCTTGTAGTGATATTGGACATTCCCGCCCCCTGTCTCACGCGTGACAAACGCACAGATAGACACGGGGTGTGTGACATATCACAGATTTTCTGGATCATAGCATTTTGTATGGTATATTGGTTACTCAATTCTGTGTGAAAATATATGGAAATGTTTTCTTTTGAAGGGTAAGTATGACTTCTTTTCTAATAGCGTGTTTCTAAGTACTTTGTCGGCCTAATTAATTATTTTTCTCTAAAAAATTATAGATAAACCATGGAGAAAAATAGTCAGAAACCGGCCATAAGAAGCAGAAATATGATTGTATTCATTATCTGGTTCCTATTATTTAATTTATAGAACAAATAATTCAAATCCATCTAGTAGTTTTTGCACATTTCAGTTCATACATACTTTCACGTTTATGTTGCGTTGGTAAATTGATTGGATATAAAATACACAATTAGTAAACATAATGTATAACAATCATCAAAATCAGTTAAAAAACTAACACTCTCACCAAATTCACCCTCCCTTCCTTATAGATTACAATCTGGGACCGTCCGTCACATTCCCAGTAGAATTCTAAACTGACACTCGCCCTCAAAACTCTTCACTTGAGGATTACACGAGTCAACAGATCTGTGGACTGTGGTGATGGTATTAATTGATAATAATATAAATTATGAGCTTCCCTGTGCTCTGCAAACTAAAATCTTACCCGATAGTTGGCTAGCCCGATGGTAGGTCGACAGTTTATTTTGAAGGTGGATACAAACAAAGAATGATTTGATTGTCTTAAGTCAGCCTGAAGGGTGAAGCCTTATTACACTTGACTAAATTCAGTCGTCTAAATGATTCAGTCACTAAATTCAGACAAATGTAATCGCATTTAGGAAGGTAGTTTTCATTAAATCATTTAGAAACCTAATTAGACAAACCTAATTAGACGACTGAATTTAGTCAAGTGTAATAAGCTCTTTATATGGAGATCTTTTCATTGTAGCTAATTCATCTCATCTCAATTCATCTCTATGCATACTAAACAAACTATCTGCCGATCAAAAGTTTGCAGTATGCGAGGCTCAAAGAGGTAAGTAGTTTACTGAATTTTTAAAAATGTTCGTTTTTGATGACACATCGTTATTTAACGTATTTCATTATGTTACTTTTAGTTACGTTGTCCATAATGAAGAAGGAGTATTCCAAAATGAAGATGTCACTAATTTATGTAGTTGTCGCTGAATAAGACAGTAGGCTGTTATATTGTCAATTTTGCTGACACTACCAATTTTCTTTGCAAGTTAAAGGTAATCATTATGATATTAAAATAAAGGACTGCGTTTTATTGAAATACATCAACTTAAAAATTAAAGAAAACATTAGTTGCCTAAACAAGTAGGAGCAATATTTTTGGGCTTAACCACACAAGAATAAAAAGTGTCGACAAAAAATCTATCGATAAAATAAAAAGACCACACGTGAATGACGTAATTAAAACCCACTGATACGTCACAAATATCAGTGATATTCATGTTAATAGTGTCACAATTAACGTAAATCGTCTGCATGTGTCGGCGCGCGCGCAGGTGCCCCGCGCACGAGCTTTGGGCGCTCGCTCGACAAAAATGATAAGCTATGGTTAAATTTTAAACACCTTACATTAAGATGTAATTTGGTTGATAAATTACGATTTTATCTTAGGGTTGGTTTCAGTATTTTCTTGTTTTAAAAAAATGTGAGTACAATAAGTTGATAGGTTTTAAAAAGGAAAACTAACATTAATTCTGAAAGCACTATAAATCAGAATGAGCCCTTTCTGTTTTCTCTAGACTGCAAGGTTTTGCATTCCCGCATGCTCTTTACCCACTCGGAACAAATTTTATCCGAATATGCTAAGCCATTACTTGAAAAACGATAGAGTTAGCTATTCTCTCACACCTATCCTTAGGATAAACAATAAAACAAAAGAAAGTCTGAAAGTGATGAAGTATATAGGTAGGACTAGGTACACATGGTGACACACTCTCAAAACTCTTTGATAAAGGTTCAAGGCTCAGAAATTTTAAGGCTTAGAAACATAAGTACAAACATACCTTTCAGCCTTTCCCCATACTTACCACACTAATTAAGTCCCCTAGCAATAGAACAAACCTTACAGCAAGCAATACCCAGCTCAGTTGCTCACCATATAAACCAACTCACTTACACTTCCGTTCATTAACAAATGACCGCCGCGCGAGGTAATAAAACAATAAATTTCTTCAATAATTTGGCTTCGTCGCCAAGTAATTGTGCGTTCGACTGCCCAATAATAATTTGAGTTAATACATGCTCGTAAATTCTTGCCGGGTTGGTGGTAAACTCGTTTTGTGTCTTGTAGCGAGTGTATGAACGAGTATGTTGTGTTAAAGAGTGAGACCTTAAGGTACATGAGGCAGTCTTCTTGCCTAGAGATCCAGGTTTTGTCACTAAATGTTGGCAAAAGGGTAGATTTTAGTAGTGATAAAGAAGACTGTTTAGGATTTGGGTTTAAATTAAGGGTAGGGAAATGTGTTAAAGGGTTTTATAAGTCAACATTTTTGTGGAAGCGAAAGTAGCAGAAGTGACTTAATAAGATCATTAAGAGCGCTATTACAAAATCGAATCGCTCAGGTTTAGGTAAATTAGACCAGCTGTTCCCAAATGGGGTTCCGCGGAACCCTGAGGTTCCGTGACAGGCCCTCAGGGGTTCCGTGGAAAATTCAAGATTTCCATATGGTAAATCGTTTCACTTTTGACAATATTAAATTATTACTAATTTTCAATTAAATTGTTTTAAATATTGCATTCCAAAATTCCATTTAGGCACCATGTAGGTGGGTACCACTCGGGAGTGTAAGTACGAGTTCGCGACAAGTGGCGGGGGAAGGCCACGGCAGCAGATAATTTAATTCCGTTTTTTACAAATTGTAGATTAACTTAATACCTCCAGGTCTTCGGCAATCGGCAAAAATAGGTAGCGAGTCGGCCAAAAATCACCGCATTTTTTGGGATTATTTCATCGCCAGGATTATACGTTTTCATACATTTGACAGGACGTGAAATGACACGGCATACGAGTATTTCCAGTGGCTATTTTTACCATGAATCAAAGTGTGACATTATTTCAAATTTTTGCATCACCGCGAATCCGAAAATTTCGCGCTCGCTTCGCTCGCGACTCCATGTTACGTGTGATGCTTTTATGTTCGTTTAATTGCTCACCGAAAAAATTTCGCGCTCTTCCGTCGAGGTTTCCTTTGATGTTTATTTTTTATGCCTCTGGTTCAGAAAAAGCAATAGCGCTTTCTTCGCTAGCTACTCATTCATTTGCATTTCCTTTTTTGTGTGGATATTGTACTTTTTGAGACCTTATTAATTTACAATGGTTTTGTTTATTTTGTGTAGGTACTTAAACTAAAAAAAATTCGCGCTCACTTCGCTCGCGATACCGGCTACCACAGGGTGCTTGGAACTTCTTCTTTTTGTTAAAAAAATCGCGTTCGCACCTGTACAAACCCAATCTATTTCTTTTTGCGTTTACTTTGTCAGTCGTCAAACTGAAAACTATTCACATAATACACAAAGTCAAGGGCGGCTAAATTGTTTTCTGGCCCGTGTGGCCATGCTACGCCCGAGTATAATGAATATGTCTCTTACCATATAACCATTTGGTGCGCTACCACGCGCCACGAGCCGTACCTAAGTGTATATACGTCTTTAGTTTACTTCTTAAGCTAAGGTTCCGCCGAAAAATGGTGAGACGAAAAGGGTTCCGAAGCCAAAAGAATTCGGGAACCGCTGAATTAGACGATAGCCGGCAGCACTTGCGCGCGTGTGCGTCTTGTGAAATACGCAACGCACACCTGCGGACCGCCACGCGGCACAAACAAACTAGAGACTTTGCCACTTTTATTTTCGAAATAGTTTATTGGTTTTATAGTTTATGAAATATTATTTGTACCGATGAATTTTATAACCTAGAATAGCTCGATTGAGTTACAATAAACAAATAATCGTTTACAATTTTTAAATTATTTAATCGACAACCAAACTTTTCACCATGTTTATCAATTAGGTATAAGTAATTGATTTATAAAAAAACTAAAATCTATAATTCGTCTTCCATCTATTGTATCTTCATTTTCCTGCAACAATAAAAACTAGGAATGTAAATAGTATATTAAAACAAATATGTCTGTTGCGAGTGACAAAAAATACTTACCATATTATTTGTACTGGTATCCGATTGAGTCTGATAATCTGAATTAAATATGCTTTCATTATCCTGCAAGAATCAAAGATATCCAATAATATTATTATGCAACAGCGAAACTAACGACGATGACATTTACGTACATATTTCTATATAACCAACATCAAAAAAAGAGAACCCAATCTATAACATTTTCGCATTAGAATATCATGGGTTAATACTTGTGTATATTACATTTCAATCAGATCATTATAACTAATAAATAAAATAAAAACTCACTAGTATCAAAACGAGTTCGTTGCGCAGGTTGCGCTATATTTTTCGAGCTCCGGCGAGTTTGCGCGGGGCAACAGCGAGCGATACGTCCTCCCTCGATAAGCGCTTGGCGCTGACTAAAGTTGAACACCGCGCGTCACAAGATTTATATTGATTTTTGCATTGCAAACAAAAATTATTTTAAAATATTGTTTTACTTTTAAATAGATCAATTTTTTTTTTCAAGCTTTATAACAATACCACCTTAATTATTAAATATGTTTTATTTGAAATTGGATTATACTTTCATAGATAAAAAATATAGTTTTGTACGGAAAATTGTCAGTAACTCTCAGTTTTATAGAATTATTTTTGGTGTATTACTGTATGAATTGTAATAAATTGGTGTAAGCAAGCACAAGTACAAGATATAGTTGTATCTTGAACATTTTTATAAATGGTTAAATTGCTATATCCTCGTAGTACTGAAGCATCAAAAGATTCCCAAAAGCAACATTTTATGAAACATCCTTTGCAGAGACAAAGATTTTACTAATGTACGTGGACAAATTAGGTAAAATATTTATTGAAAACAGCCCCAAGATAAATGATCAAACTTTCTTAATCTTATTTTTGTTTTTTTTTTTGTGACTATATCCAAAGCATAATGACGCATCAAAACTCGTATAAAACTCGAAAATTTGTGATAGCCCTCTTAAAGTATGACTGAAAAGTCATTTGTGGTTGTCACTGTTTTGTTTTGTGATTTAAAGCTTTAGTTTAGGTAAGCAAAACTCGTAAATAAGTAATCTAGATATTTCATATTTAGTGTAGCTGTTTATTATCACTTAATAAAATAAGAAATAGGTTTTATTCAGTTTCAGTCTCAGCATTAAAAAGTACTTTAATCCCGTCAAATCAAACGTAGACCACACACCAATACTTATAAAATATGTACCTATATAAAATTACCGTTCACCTTTCATCGACGTATAATAATGCACTTAATATTAATTGAATTTAACATTCAAACAATTTTCTACTAATGCTATTACCAGCTGCATTCAATTAATTGGTAATTTTATAAACTTTTAATTATATTTTATTGCTGTTAAAGAAGGGATTACGAATGGTATTTCAGTGGAGTCTAAGTACCTATTTATTGGGATAAGTATTACAGTTAGTAGTAAGTATACGAGGTCGTGGTGGCCTAGTGGGTAAAGGACCAACGTCTCAAGTATGAGGGTGCGGGTTCGATCCCACGTCAGGCAAGTACCAATGCAACTTTTCTAAGTTTGTATGTACTTTCTAAGTATATCTTAGACACCATTGACTGTGTTTCGGATGGGACGTTAAACTGTAGGTCCCGGTTGTCATTGTACATCCTTGGCAGTCGTTACGGGTAGTCAGAAGCCAGTCTGACACTAGTCTAACCAAGGGGTATCGGGTTGCCCGGGTAACTGGGTTGAGGAGGTCACTCAGCTGAATCCGCTTAGACTGGAAGCCGACCCCAACATGATTGGGAAGGCTCGGAGGATGGATTAGTAGTAAGTATACACAGTTCTTTGGAAGTCCATCATTCTAATAGTTACGTATAATCAGATAAAAGTAGGTATAGGTCATACTGTATTTTTGCCCAGTACAAAACTTTTTCGTCCCAATTGGCCCTTAGGTACACGTTAGCTAGTATAGTAGTAATTGCTTATCTACCTAGATACATTAAAATAGCACCATTATCTCTTTCATAATTACAAGCAATTAATACCATAATACACAACAGTGTAATGTTTTTTGTGAAACCTAGTAGACTAGCTGTTGTATGCCAAAGTAAAAACTGGCTAGAAACCCATTCACCTCGAGGTAATAAAATTTGCAATATCTATCAACATAATTAGGTGAGACAGGATGTGTGAAGCAGAAACTACATCAGGTAATTTATTATCCCGCGGGTAGCATTAATCTTAATTCAATGAAGGCAGGGCTGTGCTTTATTAATTAGGAATGTACTACAGGTACCAATGACTGAGGTAAAGGTGAAGAAATCTTGAGGAAAGCTGGACTGAAAGTGCCATGAGCAGGTGTGGTGATTAACGCTCATTACTTCTATGTATCAGAAGAGGTTCTGAAGTATCAAAATAATAATGCTGATGACGATGATGAAATAGTTGGTTTTTTAAAGTTGTTTTAAGTGTTACTGTACTTATACGCTGCTGCTAAGTAAAATTGATATTAAAATGTAACTATTAGTAGTTAAATAAAAATTAAGCTTCTGTAGTGCTTCATCGGCTAAAAAATTACATCTTGTTTCGTGTGAATTCAGTTCAAATGAAATGTTAAATTATTTTATTCTCCTACTCATTAATGATTCTTCTTCTTGCATCTTTGCCTTGGTGCAAATATTCTACATCATGGTATCAACAAAGTGTCTCGAAAAACTTATTTGTGAAGATTTGCCAGCCCTGAAGAGGCGCGTGGCAGTCGCATGCGCACCCAGTGTTATTACACACTATGTTATTTCGTACACGACTGTCCCGACTAAGTATTTGCATACGGGGGCTGGATACTACTTTAACGTAATTTAGGCACGAATTTAACATTAACGTTTTTTTAGAAAATTTGCGTTTTGGACTAAATTGGTTATAAGGAACGTGATTGGTGTCTTCTGAAATCAGGAATAAAATTGTGTTCCTATTTTACATTAACTGTTGCTTATAATTTTTGACACACCATATAATTTGCATTTTAAGTTTTTTTTTTCAGATAAGCTGTATTTGTCATGGATTAATTAAATTCTAAACAAAAATATAAACTTCATTTAAAGCCCATATGTTAGTAGTAAACATGACTTAATAAATAAGGCCAGTGCTTTGCTATTTACATAATTAAATTTTCTGTCACACTAGATTACCTTGGTGACAAAACACGTTAACAATGTTTAGTTTAATGAGTCTAAGTAATTTATGTCTTTCACATCAATGAACTAAACACCTTTCTCTTCAATTAATAATAGTATTTTTATTTTCTTTTTTAACATTTACCATATTTCTTACTTCTTCAAAATTGACAGCACATATATCTTGGTTCAACAATGTTGGTACAAGAATCGTCACAAACACACCTTTGGGACTAAGCAAACAGGTGCCTGCCAAAACTCTAATTGGCTTTTTTTGAATCTAACCAATCATATAGCAATAAAACAAATATGCTAAAGCTCCGACAGATACCAAATACCAAAGTTATAAGCTTGCAAACGCTAAAAACTTCAAATTAAAATGTCTTGAAGGCTAATTTGACAGGTGACCACTGACAGATGATGGCGAGAGCTTTTTGCTTGAAGCTGCGGAATTGATTCGGAGATTCTTAATAAGGACGCGAGTTTTGCTTAGTAAAAACACGGTCAAATTGGACATTTTCTTGTTATAGTTATGATTGAAGAGTTTTGAAAGGATTAGGATTTAGCCTCGTTAGTCAAATGGTTGAAAGAATCGTTATTCATTTATTTCAGTTTGTCTGTCTGGTTGAAAGTGATGCAAGAAACAGATTAAGAGATCATGTTTGGGTTTGGGTTTGGGTTTTTGCGTTTACGTTTGCGTATTAGTATCATGGTATCAAGTCAAGAGATGTCTCCAGTTCTGGAACATAAATAAAAAATGTTTTTTGTCTCATAGAAGACTCATCTATAGTAATATTATAGAGAGGAAAACTTTGTTTGTTTGGTTGTAATGGAAAAACATAAAACTACTGGAGTGATTTTAAATATTCTTCCACCATTAGAAAGCTATATTATCTGCGAGTAACATAGGCTATATTTTATCCCGGTGCGGGCAGTAGCTCCCACGGGATGCGGGTGAAACCACGGGAAAATAGATAGTCATAAATACACATACAAAACCAAAATATCAACTACCAAATAAAAAAACAACCCAAGAATAACCATCCCAAAAAAAATTAAACCACTGTCCTTGCGCCCCCAAAAATTTCCGTACTACAAAAACATCCGTAGATACTCAAGGACCAACTGAGCCAAAAAAACTACAGTTACTCTATCAAAAGTACGTAATTTATAATCAATTAGTGGGACAGGTATCAAGGTGCGCTGTGCAGTGAGCGACGTTTTTACTCGTCGCACGTGGACGCTGGTAAAAACTACGATGTCGTCTAGAAAAAATAACAGTTGACGACTAATGGAGCTTCTTAATGGACGTTCTGGTAAATTGCCGAGTTTATGCTTGTAATTAAATGTTTTTGTGTTCTATTTATTTATTTATTGCGAATTATGGAGTAAATGGTTTGTGTTATAGTTATGTTTTTTATTTTTTAGATGCTTCTGTGGTTATGTAAATATTGTAAATGGAGTTGCAACTATGTCATTCTTATGAATTAGATAATAGAAAAATAATATAGCATAGATTTTTTTATGTTTTAATCAGAATTCTTTGTTTTGACGTCTAGAGGTAAAAAGAAACGTATCTTATAGAACAGTTTCTTTGGTTCAGTAAGCCAGTTTTAATTAAGTAATAAAATAGGTCAAAGATTCCTATATTAAAACCAAACCTTTAACCCTGTTAAAAAGAAACAGGGAACAAACACTCTAAGGACCTCTAGTACTTATAATTATCAATGAAACTCCTATAAAATGCCTCAACACGCTCATATATTGGCTCAACAATAACCAATGAAAATACAACAAACTATCGATAAAAAGTTGACATTAATCAATCACTAGTCACTCGTATAGAACAATGAAGCTAATTAACAGCTTTTTTCTATTTGACCGTAACATAATATGTAAATAAAAACAACATCCCGTCCTACGTCACGACTTATCTATTTAGACACGCCTTTTTATATAACGCAATAACCATACTATAACTATCCCTGTTTAACGTATACAAGTTTGGTGTGTCTGTCTCGTTCTCATGACCTAGTTGGAGTGGGTATGTGAAACGTCGTAAGTGCATAGTTTGTTAAGCAAATGTGTGCTTTATGATGACGGTAATTGTGACTTTGTTAGACAGAGGGATATGTTAAATGAATTTGAAAAATTTTATCTGAAATTGTTGTGATCTTTTCAGAGTGTTAGGGAATTATGAGTGTTTAAAATAAGAAGTGTTGTAATTGTATAAATGTATTAAGGCGAGGAATTGGTCAACAATAATTCCATAACCGGCACGCGCATCTAAGGCGCCAAAAGGGGTCGGAGCGTCTGAGCGGGGCGAGGATAACAATACGCGCGCTAGCTTATAACTAAAAGTCGTAAGCGACAAAATGGTTTTGTAATTTTATTATTAAGAAATGATAATTTGATAAAAATTCCTTCTATCATTTTAAAGAGTATGTATATACTCAACTACTAAAAAAGTTAAGAGGCTTAAATCGGTCCCGTTTGCCCATAATATGTGAATCTCTTTTTAAAAAGAGGTATGTTTGATATATTTTTCTCTGTTATAAAAGTTACCTAATCATGTTTCTACAACTAACAAAATAAGGGTTATATTATGAACTTTCAGGTAGCCAAGTTGTATTTTGATCCGTTTTGTATTTACTGAGAAAAATTGACATCCTTGGCGCCAAAAATTCCAATTCGTCCTCTTAAACGTGAAAAAGATATGTTCATTTAAACTGAAATCACTGTTTTACCTAGGTAGGTACCTATTTATTTTTGATGAATTAATTACACATACATATTATGATATAAAGAAAATATTTATTTAGGTACCTTATCATTCTGCCATACTTATCTTTTTACGGTTTACTTTTGATAAAGATTATTGAATGAACATTGAATTTATTTCTATATTATTTACCCTTTCCTCACATCACCTCTTGACTGAAAATTATTTCGAGTTAATTCTACAGGTGAAGTCAAAATACAAGACCACTTCAATTAAAATTTACAAAACCATAATTTCCCTGAAAACCACAGAATCACCAACGCTATATTTTTTTAAAACATCTGCATGTAAAATTAAAACATTAAGAAATGGCTCATTTAGGGTAATAATTTTAATATAACATATACCTAATATTTAAAATGAATACCTACGTCATTGCGAAAGAAAGTTGTTAAAAAGTCAATGTTTAGTTATTATTTCAGTAGAGGTGTAATTACTAGGTGGAGACGGAAGGCAGATGCGTGTGACTACGTTCAAATTTTACGTTTTCTGTCCTTCTGACCACTGAGGATTGGGACTTGAGAAACATTTTTCCGTCAAGGATGATAAAAACGTTCAAAGATAAAATTCGAGCTCGTATTGAAGTTTGACGAATATTAGATACCTATAGTTAGATAGTGAACTAAATTATTTTCACATAAATATATATGTATTTTATTTATTTTTATTTGTATACTTATACCTACTACATACTTAAATTAGTGCATTTATAAATAGTGGAAAGAAAAGTAAGGGCATTCCTCACTTTTCATATTTAAGAACTTTTCAGAATTGCCTTTAGAACCGCACTATCTTCAACTGATATTTTCTCACCAAATGTTTAATAAATCATATCGCTGTCAAACTCAAAAAATAGCCGAAGTTCGTGTCATTAGCAGCACCCAAGCGCAATGTCCAGTAATTCCCCCATAATTGGAGGGTGGCCAGCAGATTGTTGCTCAGATAGAACGCACTCCGACAAACACTTTGGTGCACTAATTGCTTACACCTGGAAAACCTACTTTATCATTAAATCGTTGTTACTTCAATTTTCAGCGGTTTTTGTTGTTGTAACTTTACCACAAACTTTTATGGGTCAATCGTGAGTAATCGATGTACCTACACATTTTTGATATAAAAAAATGGCCGTGGCGTGTGTAAGCCACCATCATCCTCCTGACCTTATCCCAGTGTTATTTAGGGTCACTGCAGCGTGTCTTCCTCTTCCATGCTTCTCTAACTGATGTCGTCGCACAAACAACATTATTTCTAGCCGTATCGTTTATTAGGTACACAATCTACCCTTTGTTTCTTTCAACATGACTTCATCTATATCGCTACACTTTCTGATATATTGTTCATGATTATTTCATGTACAAATCCAACTTCGTGGATGCAGATTCAAAATTCGATGTTTATTTTCAGGATAATATTGCGTTGAAATAAATCTTTCCGCAGCTTTTTATTCGAATGCCAACTTGCTAACTTAGATGGCCATTATTACTGCTGCTTATTAATAATTTTTAACAGGTACAACTCTCTTACATTCTTCCCGCTCTGAATTTGGCTACTAGTGACTGCCAGACAAATTAATAAAAAAAAGAAGCACTAAATGGCTGACTTCAGAGCGACAAAGTTATTTTGTGCTAACGACAATTTAACACCTTAATGCATATAAAGAAATAACCATCATTGCCCTCATATAGGGCTGCCATCCGTCCAGGTTTCCCCGGATTTGTCCTCGTTTGGAGGGCGTCCGGGGGCCGTCCGGGCGGGGTTTCAAGAAGTGTCCGGGGAAAACCCGGACACTTTTCATGTAAGGAAGCACCTCATTGAATTTAAGTATGTATATGTTAATAGTAAATGGATTACAAAATAGATATTATTTTGTTTTAAAAAAAATCGTAGTCGTTCGGGGAAAAAATGCGATTTACGCCAAATGTCCGGGTTTTTTAAATGTTTGTCCGGGTTTGGCGAAATTCGAGATGGCAGCCCTACCCTCATATATCTTCCTCCTATAAGCTAACAGACAGACAGACAACAAAATGATCTAGTTAGTACATTACTACGCCTATTACGCGTGTATTGAGCGAGCAACGAGCGTAGTATGAGCGCGACGAGCGTATGTATTAGCGCGACGGACATACGGACAGACAGCGGAGCGTGTTTAAATACCGTGTCGTATGTCGTCGCTATGTCCTGTGGAGGGATTTAAGTTACAAGCGACAAGCTGTTTGCTGCGGTATATATAACTTGCGTTATGTGGAAACTACTCCCCAAACTGGGATGAAATGTACTTCATGTTATTAGGGAATAGTGTAGCTTTCCAACAGTGATAGGATTTTTCCAATTGGTTGTAGTTTCAGAGCCCTTAAAGCACAAACAAAAACATTTATACATTTCCTTTATACAGACAGGCATATGTAACTCTTAACGTAGCTTTTATAAGATTTATGTACTTTCTAAGTACCTATATCTTGGACACCAATAATTGAGTAGGCGAAGGAAAATATCTCAAAGAAACCTGGATTATACTTAAAGCCTAAATCATGAACCCGTATTGAGCAAGCATCGTGATTAACGTTCAATCCTTCTTTGAGTGAGAGGGTGCTTGTGCTCAGCAGTGGGGCGATAAAAAGGCCGACGAAGACCCTACCTAATTAACAGTTAAGTAAGCTATAAAATCGCTTATCTTCTATAACTTAAATCAATATAACAAGGCAGACAGACGGACGTGTCGCATGACGGCCGGTTACAGCTCTGCGCCCGATAAGTAATACTAATGTCACATTGTATCATGTACTGGACTTATGTACTTACTTATGTCATGATATGGGGCATTTGTTTATACCTACTTGTACATATAAGAGGTACATATAAAGCTAAATAGTTTGTTTTCAAGTGGTAATCTGAGAAACTAATGGAATAATTTGAATAAAATATTTAGTTTTCTGTCAGTTTAAATAAGTCCTTAAATTGAGGAAGGCTACAAATATAGGGTCCTTAGATGCAGGTGCGTGAAGTTTCTAGTTCTTTTGGAACTCATTATTAACGGGTTCTATACAAGTTATCGTCTAGGCTTCTGTAAGCAAAAGAAATCGTGTCTTGTTTAAACTAACCGTCACTAATAACCAAGTCTTAAATTACAAGATGGGTCCATTGATTATTTTGTCAAACCGTTTTCTTAACTCTATTTTCGTTATGTCTCCAATAAAGTAAATGCATTATGTTTAACTTGCTAATTTTTAACCTAACCCAATTTATAAAAAATTATCATCAAAAATATTAAAACTTCACAGCAGGATTTTAACGAACTTCTCGCTAAGCTTACATTTTCCTCGCCTACCTACCTACACAAGCACGTATCTATATGCGACGTTATCTATTTAACAGTCTTTAGCTCTCCGCCCCGAGAATACCAGACACATTCACCAACCGTCCCAAAACACCAAACTAACAACCCTTATTTACATACACACAAGGTTCAAAATCCCTTGCACTATCTTATTAATCCGTTACAAACGTCGTCTAGTATAGAAAGATCTATGAGAATTGTAGAACTGCGTCTCAAAAGTCTGCGTTCGTTTTGGTCGTTCGGGGCGGGGTGGGTCAAGAGAAACTGGTCCTTCTAGTAGGTATGAGGGAAGTGTGAAGAAGCTAAGAGGTGTATCCCCTCCGGTTCGGTCGCGGTGGGCGGGGCCACGGACACGGTCGGTCCGTTACAAGCGCTCCACGCATCGCGCCGAGCTTACGCGTGAAGCACAACCGAACGCACGCTTTTTGAATTCGGAACTGCGCTTTCCAAGTGTTTTTTTTTCTCGAGTGATTTAAATTTCGAATATTAGTTTAGTTCTTTTTTGTGAAGTTCTTGTTTTTGTAGCAAACTTTTTGGTACGGACTTTTTTGAGTGTTTTAGGCTGAATAATGGACTTTTGTTTTAATTAGAAGAATTGAAACTTTACTTTCGAGTGGTTTGGTGAGTTTGGCATTTTTAACACTGTTTTTTATTAGATAAATAATTTCTCTACTTAGAGGAATATATCCAAAATCATTTGGTTGTTCAACTTTGACACATTACCTATAAAAATAAAAAACTTATCACCATCCAATAAGAAAGTAATCACAACTTTCAGGGGAAATGTGACAGCAATTTCCGTTTCATAAGTATTTCAGAAATCCAAGATTAATGTCGCACTTTTGGGGGATTTCTTATGTACCTTTATATTATTGAAAAGTACTCAAAATACATAAAACTACACCACGCTCAAAATAATAATTTTTTGAGCGTTATTAACGTTTTTTCTGCACCATTTTTGAGTTCCCGTTGAGTGTCAGGAAAAGACATCAACGCGCGCACTTGATGTCTTGCTTGATAAGATAAGGGAAACGATTATCGTTTTTTTTTAACTTTTATTGTAAAATGAATGTGTTATGTTAAAAACGAAATATACAGCTTTGCTTTTTGTTTCAAGTAGATTATTTTTTTTGAAGAAAATCAAGGTTTAGAAAATTATAACACTTGTGTACCTATTTGTTTTTTGCCAAAGCCGAGTGTTTTTCTGAGAATTGTGCTCAATTACTTTTAGTAAATGAACATAAGGATTTGTTAAAAAGATTGGTTTTCTATTTAGTTCAATACTAAATCCAACAACTTTTTTTTTGTAAAAGCATGTACCAAATAAATGTCTTTACTAAAAAGTAAACATTATCATCATAATATCATCGTCATTTAAGATACAAGTAACTTTAGCAGACGCATTCATCTTCTGTCTTATGTTACTGCCACAAAAACATAATTTTAGTATTTTTTAATATTTTTAAAAAATTCACCCGAGAGCAGATAAATAGGTTTATCAAAACTTTGTTGTGGTGCCTATCTTCCTTCATAGCCGATACTGTGATTAGTTAGTAACTTTCAGTCAACGGCGCTAGTTTCAGGATTTCCTAATTTTTTTATTTCTCTTAGTACCAGTATCCATATGCTTAATAAATAAATACCTATCTGACTAAAATCAGGAACAAAAAACCACATTAATTTGTACCAATTTTTAACCCCCGACGCAAAAACGACGGGGTGTTATAAGTTTGACGTGTCTGTGTGTGTGTGTGTGTGTGTGTGTGTGTGTGTGTGTGTATGTGGCATCGTAGCTCCCAAACGGATGATCCGATTGTAATGCGGTTTTTTTTGTTTAAAAGGTATGTCAGTCGGGAGTGTTCTTAGCTATGTTTGGTGGAAATCGGTTCAGATGTTCAAGGTCATCAGCTCGTTTGCTAGATGTGATAGGAATGTTACACGCTCAGTTTACTTGCAAGTATATATGGGATCTGAAATTTGATACACTAATGTCTTTTGGAACCACTGAGCTGGTCTGCTGTTAGGGCACGAAGGTAGGAGACGTAACCCTGAACTGCCTTTTAGTAAACCCATCGAGTTTGGGCTCGTTGAATTTGTCTTGACGAGTTCTCTTCATGTTTCTGATTGACGAGAACCTGATGCTCGAAATGAGATGTGGTGGATGAAACCCTGGAATACCGGAATGAAACGGATAAACCGATTTATATTTTTGCTGAAAATCTAGAATGTCCAAAGGTCTTTATTGTTTCTCAATCTGTGCAATTCTCCCAGAGCCAGTTTGTCATGAGGATTATTAAACAGCTTCCTTTGGCCGAGATCGCATATAGCGACCCCATCTTAAGATAAAATAAATTAAATGAAAGAAGGAAAAATTAAGGAGCTCCTTTAAAAAGCATGAAATAAAATTAAATTATAAATTTAAAAAAACCCCCGACCCAAAAAAAGTACGCAATAATTATGATAAAAGGTTAAAAACGCTAAACCCTATAAAAAGCAAAAAATAACTTTTAACACTACGTAAACTTAATTTTGACGTGTCGGGGGACCGCTTTTTACCTTCATAAATACTTACATAAATCAAATGATACCTACCTAATTACAACATTCGTTTAAAAAAACCACGTATCTAAAGTAATGAATTAGAGCGGTCCCCCGACACGACAAAATTTAGTTTACGTAGTGTTAAAAGTTATTTTTTGCTTTTTATAGGGTTTAGCGTTTTTAACCTTTTATCATAATTATTGCGTACTTTTTTTGGGTCGGGGGTTTTTTTAAATTTATAATTTTAACTATAGTTAAATTCATACTAGAAATTGTATTTTTTTAACAAATAAAGTATTAAATACTATACATTCTATATTCGACTATACCAACAATACAAACCATTAATAAAAATAAAATTGTGTTTATTCTAAAAAAGTAACTAAAGAAAACCTAAAGCCATATTTAAATATACAAAAGCCTAATTAATTATAACTCCTAAACACCGACACTCAAACTAAAAACCACAAAAACTTTTATCAGTTACTTAACTCATGAACCGTAGACAAGCACATCTTTTTTATGAAACATAGACAATTATAATAACCATGTAGGTTTGTTATGTACCGTCACGGTGTGTCACACCGTGTGACTGAAGCTCTCTTGTCTATGATTAGACATTGTTACTCTTGTGGTAGGTGTCGGTAAATTTTGAACCCTAAGAAGAGGCGAAAGCGGAAAACTTGGACTTTTTCATTCATATTTAAAAATAAAAAAGTAGTATAGGTATACAAAGAAAATATATAGATTAGATGCTCAAGTTTTAAAACTTAGTCATTAGAACCGTATTATATATTGTACCAACAAAACGATAATTTAGTGTTTTTTCACTGATAATTTTAAGCTTCCAAAATTCAATTCCGAAATCTAAAAATCCGAATTCCATAGTTTTTAGCATACAGCGTATCTACAGAATCACAAAATAAAAAAAAATATTTCTAAGCACATTTGTACCATACAACATTTTACACCCATCTAATCTCTAACTTAGACCACAGATCAAAGCGTTGCGTCTTCTTTGATCTAGCCGCTGGTTAATTCGCGGCGTGTACGCGAATCATAAGCTTTGCATGCTTTGATACCTCGCTGTATGTTCCCACCGCCAAAGAAAACGTTTATAATTGACCCAGTGTGAATGACTTCGCTATCACTTTGTAATTTGTGTATATGTTACTGTAAAAACCCGAAATATAGTAAATCCTAAGTTCTTCCAGTAAAACCTAAGATTCACCGATATGAGTTGGTATATGTAAGTATTTATTATAAAGGTAGGATTTTTTCGGACTATTACTATTCGAATTCAGTACATGGTTTTACCGGTTTTACTGGAAAATCTTAGGATTTACCATAGTTCGGGTATTTACAGTAACATATATAACTTAGAAGTTGGTGTCTCTCTGGTGGTTAAGTTAGACAATAGAAGATGTTTTGGTTTTCTATCATTTTGAAGTAAATTCCTAATTTGATGATGTCCTTATTTAAAAGCCTTAGGTATTGTCTAAAGCCCTTACGTTTACTGCATGGTTTGGATAGAAGTTACATCGTTTATTTAATTCTTTTTATGCTTTGAAAGTCTTCTTTAGTGCAAATTCCAGGAGACACAACTGTATTCCTGAAACGAATACCTAATGTCTATTTTGTGTTCATTATATCATTATCTATTTTCAGTGTATGAGTCTCAAACTAAATGTTGGTTTTTGCTTTTTTTCTTCAGTTTTACAGTCTATTCCGAAAAAGGAAGGAAAGTAGTCAAAAATATCTCTTATTATTCACATAAAAATATTTTGTTTTTCATCTTCGTGATCATAACCTATTATAATATTACAAGAACATATCAGCCAAATCCCTATCGAAAAGCTAGTTCAAAAGATAATTGAGCACGTTACTTTTATTAAGTATTTACTGAGTTTTATGTGTGTTCGCGTCGTTAACATCAGCGGGGGCTGAACCGCTAGACTTGTTACCACTAAATATAACTCCAACGTTTATTCACGAATTATGTGAACGTTAAGGCTTTACTGGCTGTCTGACTTCCGTGTTGTGAACGGTATGTGATGTTCAAGTACGCAGTCAGATGAATAACTATAGGATATGTTTAGGGCAAAGGATGGTTTTACAAGGGTTTTTTAAAATTAAATTATTGATTTACTAACTTTCGCCCGTGGGATCAACAGCATCTATAAATATTTCCCGTATAAAAAAATATTATGATGAGCTTTAACCCGGTGAAGTTTCATCCTTTCAGCAGTTTTTACCTTAAAGAGATTGCTTTTCGCCAGGGTATTTGGCTTTGTATTTCATGTCAGGTTTTTGATACTTTAAAGTCCTTAAGTTTTTTTTGTAATCTTCAAATTCAGTTCTTTACTCTCTATTTATTTTATACACTGAATTTTTAATATATAGGTACTAGTTAACCATCAAAATAATTTCTATCAGGCAAAAAACCTGCTACTGTAATCAAGTTCGGTATCGGTCCATGGTCGCGTGTTCTCCACACTTCAGTCCTAACGAGCCCGTAATCACCGACTCGCACTTTTAGCACCCAATTTTCGCACTTTTGTACGCACTCGCCCTGTAATTCGGCGCAATTAACACCAAATATGAGGTAAAACACCTTAAATGATTCCTCGTTCATCGACATTAAGGATGGGATCGTTCGAAATTTGACGAAAGGAAAAGGAACCATAACAAACTTAATACTGCAGTTCGAGAATTCCACTTTCCTTTCACTGTTAATGTGGCGATTAGTTCGTGAACTGCAGGTGTAAGTTTGTAAATATTTCGCCGGGAGCTAAATGCCGTCGGTACCGCGTATGGTGTCAACTAAGAGTGGTGATTGTCAAATTTGCAAAAAGCGTCCAAATCACAGCGTTAAGGTGTTGCAAGTGCGAGGTGTTAGGAGCAAATTGTCGAAGCCTCGAGGCCTCTCTACTGGTTGGAAATTACATTTCTTAGTTATGAAGACAGCTGCGCAGCTGTCGTTGTTAGAGAAAGGGTTATTACTGAAACTCTAATTTGACGCTAATTTGCAATGTTTGGGCTGAAAGTAAGGTGTTCTTGTAAAGGATGTGCGTTTGCCCAACAATTTTTGCGTAATACGAGGCCTTTACTTAGGCAGTTGGTAGATGAAAAGTTACCTACCCTACTACCATATTAGTGATATCCTCGAAAGAATTGTTGGTCCTTCAGTACGAAAATGGTTTTTGAAGTGAGATTTTAATTAAAACAATAAATATTTATTACAGAAAATTGTTCCCATATAATATTTATATTTCATACATAAGAAAAAAAATGGAATATAATTTAAATAAGGTAATTAATAATTTTATAAATGGTAAGAAAATATGAACGTAAGTAACAGTTTCTTGTATTTTTGTAACTTATACTATATAGAACTTCCATCACATATTTGTAGAATGGCCTAAATGTGATGTAAATTATATATTTTCTTCTAAGAAAATTTCTACAGACTTCATCAATATCTGTAAGCTATCGCTCCTAAACATGGTGTTCTGAAATTATCGTCTGCAACCAAATAAAGGGAAATAACCTGATGATAAATGTATGTCGCTATAGCAGATATATAGAAAGATTTATTGATAGTGTAGTTAACACTTTTTGCGCAATCGTTTCAGGTACATTCTACTTATGATACTGGTATTAATATCTTATGTCCATTTTAGGGACAGTCAGGAATAATATGGCAGATAACTGTATACTGAGATCGTATTACAGCATTAGAAAATTACCATAAAGTACCTACTAACTTATGTCCTAGTCTGCAATGCATCTGCGATCACTGAACACTGAACAGTAATTCAGTAATATGCAAGTAAAAACGCTGAGTGTGCCAAAATCTTAATCAGCCGTTTGTGTGGGATTACAATAAATAAGCTAAGCAAATAATATCTCACATTTATAACGAACACTAGCTTCCACCCGCGACTTAGTCCGCGTCCGCCAAGAATAATTTAAGGCACCCGGATTACAAGTTGCCTATATCTTTCCACAATCATAGACTATCTAACATATAGAGAATTTAAATCGGCCCAATAGTTCCTGATATAGCAAACAAATATACGAACAAAATTCAGCTTAAAATATTAGTACCTACTAGGATTACAGTAGGACAATAACAAAAAACAACCAAACGACATAGCTGACCAAGTTACGAGTGTTCGTGACTACGACTCGTTTTAGCGTCACGCCGCCGGCACAAGATCAGCCGTAACAAAGAAAAACTGTGACGGAAATCACAATTAATACACTAGAACTGCACTTTAATATAACATGCTTATTATGACTGGGGTTTCTTTCAGCTGTAAACGAGAATTTCCTGAAGAAAGCTCCATTTGTTAGCCACATTATGAAGGTTTTATATTTTTGTTCTTCTTTTGTGAAATAATTTTGGTTCAGGAATTTAGTAGGAGGGAACTAAAAAGATAGGTAAAACTTACCGTACTTTTATGAGTAACTTCCAGAAGAAAAATTATCTAACGTCTAAAAAGCTACTTAACAGTAAACGATGCACAATTTACACCAAGCTTATGTATACATTTAGGTATATAAACCGTAAACTAATTAAGTAGATATATCTTTTGAAAAATTGTGTAGGTAAATAAGGAAAATTCATTTAAAAATGTACAAGTTTGAAAACTCGGTAGCCAAATATGACGTCAGTACTTTAAAATTTATATCAAAAATGTCTCGGACTATAAGTTAAAAGGAAAATATACAGGTGAGCGAAAAACGTTTATGATTTCAATTTTAATTATTTATTTTTTTTTGGTCTAACGGTGCACAATTAGTATTTGTTAATAAAACTTTGATTTAAAAGTGGTATTCTATTCTTAACTTAACTTAATTTCTTCTCTATAGATATGAGAAGAGGCCCATTCTAGTGGGTCAATATAAAAGCTGATCATGATACTTTTTCTTTAATTTTTTTATCAGTTTCATACAAAATTGTAACTTAACATGTACAATATTTGATTACAACATTACACTTGATGCGATAGGGTGGAGAGAGCCGTGACTAGGGGTTGATTTAATTAATAACAGCATACACAGGTTAACGCTGATTTATAGGCAAAAACGTGTAATGTGTTAGAAGTGCGTGTTTAATTGGTTACTCACTTTGTTAAGGGTTTGTGTGTAATAATATTAGTTGGCCTACCATTTGAAAGTAATCACAAGTAATTATCTTTCCGAGTGTAAAGTACCTAGTAAGTTAGCCTACCATTTGAAAATAATAGGTGATCTTTCCGAGTGCAAAGTAGTAAAATAAGTAACACATTTTTGATGCTAGGGTATTACTCTTGTGAATTTTTAGGTAGCGAAAAAAGTTCATCCACTTGGAAATATAAATATAATGTATCTACCCTATTTTCATTTTGATTGAACGCGTACGTTTCCCAGTGTTCTGATGTAAAAAATAACCAAACACCCAACAGTAACAAAACCGACTAACATCAAAGAAAACACGTACAATTACAAATTACAAATAATTCTACCCAAAAACTTACGCAGCAATCCAATTAGTTTACCCAGTATCAATTACAGATACGACACAGCCGTCAAAGCAATCATTATTGACCAATGAGCGGCATTCGACCGCATTGTTTCCAAAAAGGCTTAAGTGCTATATAAAATTGCACACTCATTATAAAGGATCAATTGTAGCATTATTTAGGCATCGGGAGATGCCCCCGGTATGTCCAAAGTGATTGTTCACACACGCTCATTAAATTAATTAATATATTCTTTAAGAGTTTTGTGCGTGATTGTATTTGGGGTATAATTGTTGGGTAGTTAGAATTGAGTTGTGGCTGTCAGTTTGTTTTTCGTCTGTCTTTTTTTGTGAGGAGTGTTAGTTAATCAATATGAAGTTTATTTAATCCTAAACAATGTTTCCTGAAGTTAACGCTGACCAAAACAATCAGATTGTGCAAAAAAACTCAGTTTAACTCAGGAATAGTTCTGCTTCTTACTCATTGTGCTAACTTCAATGAAGCATGGAAGGTATAAAAATACAATCTCTGCATCAAGAAATGATAACACATAATTTAACAATCTCTATATGTCTTAACAAGAAAGTAACATTAAACTTGGGTGGTATTTTAATTACAGTTAACAAATTAATTCATACAAATACTCTTGCTCATCTAATTGATAAAAAATACTCATAAATGGTTTCTATGAGAAACAGTTCTGTTCACCAAATTACGCAATTCTAATAACGAGCTTCTGTTTCATAAGAATACTCAAATTACAATCAGTAATCTTCTGCACTTTAATTGGTTTAATTTGCGTAGACTAAGATTGAAAACTATAAAAAAATGAGGGCATGACCTCACGCATTGGCTAAATGGTCAAATGTATGGGAACCTTCGAACTATGCGCATCTATAAAATAGTTGCAAGACACTTAGTTTCAATCGAATATAACAAACTCAAGAATTAGTTAATTGCCATTAGTAATTTACTTCAGCTTTATAAAATTCGTTAGTATACTTAACTATTTACAAAATATAATGTTCAAATGTATTCAAAATTAGCGAGACTTTTGGAAACTACTTAACGCACCCGTTCAAAGAGTAATTAACTCTAATCTGATAAACATCCATTATGAATAGGTACGCGATCTTACGCTGAATAAAAAACACAAAAAATTTTGTAAATCGGAGTAAATTAAAAAGCTCTTCATCTTCATCATATACCTATGTATCATATAGATGTCAATCACGTTTCGTTCGGCTGTCCTATGCAATTAAATAGGTATATTTCAATAACTACCTACAGAGTCTTCCAAGGCAAGCAAAGTTCTGATTGAATGCTCATTGAAAACAAGCTCTGACCGTAATGAGTCGGAGTAGCTACTGGGCAATCGGAATTGTTGGTAATTCCCTTGTTTAAATAATTGGAAGGTAATGATAACCGCCGTAGGGCGACACTGATGAACGAGCCAACAAATGGTACAAAATGTGGGTCTTTTGGTACAATGGAAGATGGTATTGAAAATTAATATGTGTGTCTATATTGTTTATTGGTGTGTTTGTTTGCTTTAATCTCAGGAACAACTAGTCCGATAAAAAGTATTTCAGTTTTAGATAGGCCATTTATACGGGAAACTTACGTTTTTATTCGAGTAAGTGAATTACGTACTTAGGTCCTACGAGACGCAAGTGAAACTGCAGGCGCAAGCTATGTGCAGATAAACAGAACTCAAATCAGAATTATTAATAGCATAATTTTGGAAATTAATAGTGCTTTATTCGACTAAAGGAAACGACAAATAATATTTCTAACAGCAAATAATAACACCAGCTAAAACGATGAAAACTCAGCCTTTTCGGAAATATGAGTGACACTGACACATTTAGCAAATTAAAAGCCCACTTGCAGAGTACAGATAACATCAAAACGCTAAACGAACGTCATAAAAACTAACACAAAGCCACCAAAAACAAAACACTAGTCGCACTAACTAAAACAGAAATCGGGCACTTTTTCCATCGCCAGTACTGTATTAATTATAAAATTGGAGCGCGTTACTTAACTTGAGCATGTAAATCCTAGTGCGAATTCATTAAAAAATTTTAGTGTTTTAAAAGTTCGTACCCGTATCAAGCCTGTTTCATGCTGCACGAAAATGCAAATTTTCCACAGTTTTCCTTATGTCAAACTAAATAATGAGAGGCTTTTTTCAAAGGTACTGTTAGTCGCTTAATTAGAACTTCGGGTTTTATGGACGCTCTGATAAAATTTGTTGCTAAAATTTTTCTTTGTCGTGTTTGGCGTGACACATGTTATATATGACGTTATGTTTATATTAAAGTTGTGACGTCAAACGGAGAAGGACATGCATTGGCGTAACCTTAAATTAACCGTTTCTTTGAAAAACATATTTCATCGAACTGGAAAAACAGTTTTCTGTTCTAATGCGCTCAGGATCATAAATTAACTACTATATTTGTAATGAACTGCTGAAGTTGATTTCATTATACTAGAAAAAAACAATTTTTTATTAGTACAGACTATTAACTAAAATTTGTATCAAAGGACCAAAATGTTTTGCTTTCGCACAAACGCCGTCGCTCGATCAGATTCGCTCGTCCGTCGCAAAAGCTTCCATTGCGTCCCCGACTACGCGTCGACATTGCATGTGTTAATGCTTACTTTGAATAATCGTAATACCGTGTAATTATTCAAGGAATTTCCACTTTTTTAATCAAAGACTACATTTTTTAATTGTGGTTCCTAAAAATTGCAATGCATTTTTTAAAGAACGAATTGGATGCCAATTAAAGTATACCTACATATATGTAACTGAAGAATGTCATCATCTTAACTAGACCGAATTCAGGAAAAAGACATTATATGAAGAAGAAATACTAAATCAAAACTAATTACAACTAAAATAGCCCAGAACTAATCATCGTTTCACCACAAACAAAAAAAAACTCTCAGTAGCGTAAAAACTATCCTTTGCTTACGCAAGCTAAGTGCTATAAGAGGTGAAAATTGTCCGATAGCTAAGTTAAGGGGTGGTCTCGCTGTGTGGTATATATATGCAAATGCGAGTGCGGCGGTGCTGTCGCGCTATCTTTATCTTTGTCAGTATAGCCACGGTTAGTGTCACACCGAACTGTAATGTGGGATATAGCGAACATTATGGGCAATGCAATTGATTTTGATTGTTTGGTGAATAGAGAGAAAAGAAGAAGAATCACGGTCTCGATAATCTTCGTTCCACATGTAATTTTAACTTCAAATAGCATATCAATCAGGCATCCAATTATATACTCGAAACAGACTCAAAACATAAAGATTTTTTGAGCCCTGCAATAAAATACGAAAGTCGTTATGTTTATCTATATCCAAAAGATCTGTAAGTAGGTAATATCACTGGTCTGCAAAATAATGCAAAAAATTCAAAAAGGAGCAAAACCATATTAAAATGTCACAGTCCAGCTCACGAACTACAGAACCCAAGAATGTCCCTTACATTCCGCTTCGGTGTAACAGTAGGCCGACTCCTAGCCGACTGGTGCCAGTAATGAAGATATATTCAACAGTTACTGGTAAATGATCTTGGCTAAACTCTGCACAAGGCTATTAGCACATGTTTCATTAAGCTAGTTTTGCTAACAAAAAGTTAATGATGAAAAATTTCTAAACGAGTGGATGATAAAATTATGGTGGTTATTTTCGCTGGGTGTTTTTATGGTATTTTGTATGGTCGCTCGCGGTTTTAATCCGTTGAAGTGTTTACGGTTTTTTTTGTGTAGGTGTGGTGGTGGTAAGCAATAGGGGAGCGAATATGCGATCGAAATAAAATTATAGCGTCATCGGCTATTTAATGTTTCATTTACAAATGATTATAAAAAGAAAACGAAACTTACCTCTGATGAATAATTAAATCTGAAACAAAATTTTCATTTTGAATATATTCAAATCTAGAATAACGTTTAACAGTCATTCACACCATTGATTGGGGAGAAAGGAAATGAAATTGTCAAACATACCATTCACTCCTTAATAATAACTCCTTGATAACAGAAATAAGTCTAATTAAAGGCGGAGCTATCAAAAGAAAACAAACAAGAAGTCTTACCGTCAAATATGGCTGTAGATGTGGGAGTTTCCATAAATTATAGAGGCGAACCAACCCACAATTAAAAAGTGTTTTTCGTGCAAACTGAACGGATCTCGATTCACAATCAGGTTTTTCGTAAATTCATTTGTTCGGTATCGCTGGGGAATCGTTTTTGTATAAAGCCTAAGTTCGGGTGTTGGTGTTCTAAGAAGCTTTTCTCATTGGAAAATTGAAGTTTTTCTGTTCAATGTTCAGTAAATAGGTACTCAAGGGAAACCGGAAGAATAAAGAGATACCAATAAACTCCATTAACTTGGTAACTACACGATTAAAATTTTTGATTTTAAAACTGTCTAAAAGAAAATGTAATTCATCAAAAACATTAAACTACATTATAAAATAATAAAAAAGAACATTGATCTAAAAATGAAACGAAAACCTAATCAAAATGTTATGTAACAAGACTCCTGTAAGGAATTGTTAATCTATTAGAATGCATAAAAAGTTTCTAATAAAGTTTTTTTTTTCAAACAATCCGTCATTTATACCAAGTCGGTATATAAGGTCCCTTAAGAAACAGTTGTAGTTTAGGAATTCCAGTAGCGGGATTTCATTCGTTCTCCGAAAGCTGGCTTTGTCAAATGTTTGTCATTTCTACTGCTTTTGGCTACATATTGGTTGTTGTGCGTCGCCACTTTTTTGCTGTCAGAAATGTCCAAGAATTTAGTAGAAACTAATAGTATGTATCTGTAATTATGTGAATTCGTTTGTTTTCAATATTTTAAGGCTATATGATATAACTGAGATATAAATCTTAATCTATACTAATATTATAAAGAGGACAACTTTGTTTGTTTGTTTGGTTTTAATGGATAAACTCAAAAACTACTGAACCCATTTTAAATATTATTTCACCATTAGAAAGCTATATTATATGCGAATAACATAGGCTATATTTTATCCTGGTGCGGGCAGTAGCTCCCACGGGACGCGGGTGAAACCGCGGGAAAACGGCTAGTAAGTAGGTAAAGTAATGAGTCTTGGAATCTAACTTGTCCATTCACGCAATATTTAGAATCCACATACCAATTGAGTATAAACTAGTTGTCGATTTAAATATTGATGATCCGTTTGACCTGCTAATTATAAAGTTTAGTAAAAGGTCAAAATGTTATTGGATGTTATTTATTTGGATGCAGAACCATAATACATCCAATCTCTGGATATATCGACGTCTGACGATATCGAAAATCAATTCCCTTTATATATCTTCTGATAAGTCTTTAAGGTCGACATATTCATTTTCCGTATCAAATGTGTCTATTATCAAAAACAATACAGACGAAATAAAAACCTCCTCCGTTGTTAGAAATCAGTTAATTACTCGACAATAAACCACAAGAAACCATAGCCTTACTATATCCTTAAAGGAAGGATCTGAACAAAACAGATGATTCTCAAAACGCAAGCCATTAGTAAAAACAAAAGCAAAGCAGGTAAAAAGGCGCAACCCCGAGGCGTCTAGTATAAAATTCAGCATAAAATAAAGTCAGTCCACACGATCGCGATAAGGCTGTTGGCACACGGTGCGACTAAAGACAAGTGGCTTAATTGAGAGCTGACCCGTGGGGGGTCTGAAGGCGTCGGGTTATGCTAATCAATTCACCAGTTTGTTTTTTAAACTTACCGGTAGGTGTTTTAACCCTTTTGCTGGCTACATTATTAATTTTGTTTGACTTTTGTGGTGGTGATTGATTTAAAGGTTTTTAAGGAGTTGCTTTTTTCAGTTTTTTTTGCAAAGTTCCATGTATGTAGATAACCTTAGACTGGTAGACTTGTCATTGACTTCACCTGACTCTGATAAAGGAGTGTGGTTTCAAAGAGTTTCTATCACTTTTTTAGAAGATGGGAAAACATTAAAAGGTTCTGGTTTGGGTGCTTACACTTATTTACTAGGGCCAAACTAAAACTAACATGGGGTCACGAGTTCAATAATCATATATTTCATACTAAGAATCCTTACTGTTCCTATTCAAACAAACATTTTCGTTCATTTAAAAGCCTAGGTATCGGGAACCCGGGAACGGACGCACAATGTTGTGTCGGAGCGTATAATTTAGCGTCGTGGACGGTGAAGATATTGCTGTGTGGTCTTCTAAAGAAGGGAAATCATCGTAGGGGTGCATTGAGAACGTTCAACTCTGTTCTTGATGAAGCCCTATGTGGACCAGGACCATATCAAAAGATAATTTAATAAAATTAAACAATTAAATAATCATATTTTCAAAGTAAGAATCCTTAACCATTCCAAACAACTAGAATCTAACTTATTTATAATTTTGACTTTTAATTTGAAACAAACATTTTCGTTCATTTAAAAGCCTAGGTATCGGGAACCCAGGAACGGACGCACAATGTTGTGTCGGAGCGTATAATTTAGCGTCGTGGACGGTGAAGATATCGCCGTGTGGTCTTTAAGCGCTGACGGCCACGCGGAACGTGGAAATTGAGGATACGGCTTTTTAATTTTTTGTGGACAAATTTTATTATATGGGAAAAAGAAATCATTGCAAAGGTAAAGATAAAGAAAAATGCATTTCTAGTTATCTGCTGGTGTTATTTTTTATTTGTTATTTAGAAGTACATTACCGAATTTTGTTTTTTTAAGAATTACTTATAATGTCTCTGGTAATGTTTTGTTTTAATCTCATAGATTACGCATCTTCACCAGGCAAGGCCTATTCTTTGCCTTTTTATAGTGGAAAAGTTGTGGATTTTGATAAATAAACAAAATTATATATCACTATAATATCTTAACTTCCAAGACGCAGATTGAAAAGTTTAAAACCAACTTTACTCATCTCTACGTTGAACAAGGCTCCCATCATCATCATCATCATCATCAGCCTATCGCAGTCCACTGCTGGACATAGGCCTCTCCAAATGCACGCCACTGAGATCGATTTTCTCAAAGGCTCCCATATTTTCTTTAAATATCATGTCCATAGTTTCTCTATTCCCCCGTTCCCACTAGAACGCTATATATCTTTCTCGGAATAGATAAGCAATGGAGTATCCTTTACGTGTATATTTTGCGGTTAATTATGTCACCTTTTTTTCAAGATGGCTATCATAATGGGTCACTACAGACTTTAGTTTTCTTTTGTTCAGCGGAAATATAAAGTTTCGATGTATTTTTGCAGTCGTTTTATTTTGGCGAATAATTATTCTAGGTTAGTGTCTTATCTAAAAGAGGATGTCTTTGGTTTTGTTTTTTGTTATGTTAACAAAACATATAGGCTTAGCTATCTTATTTATTATGCTCCATCCCAATCACAAGCATTTTGGATTTTTCAATGTTCTATTTTCCTTGGATTGATACCATTAAATAGTACCTCAAAAGGTTGCAATAAAACAGACATTAATAGACCATCTTCAAGAAAACATAAAAAATAATCACCCGATTCATATCACTTGAGATCATCCCATAGAATTTCACAATTAACCCTGAAACGAAACCTTGACTGACTTTAAACAATAATAATCGTAAAATACTACGAGCAAAACGTACCCCATTTAGGTACAGTCGCGATAAAAAATATTTGTGTGTAAAATATGCACAAATTATGAATAACACGCACGCGGCAGCGGTTTCACGCAAAACTTTTGTTGATATGGATACTTTATATAATCTGTGGTCACGCGTTTTTAGGGTTATAGTGTCTTAGTCGTGGAAAATGAAGTGGTTATTTACAAAAGCTCATGGTCGTGTGTTTTGGCAGTTAAAGAAATACAATAATATTTTATTTTTATTTTGTTTGCTGTTGAATAATAATTTTACGGTTTCCAAAAACGATTTTAAGGCGTAGATTATGAAAATTACTTTTATTTGTTTACTTACTTCCTGTTGGACGTACTAGAGTACACATTCAGTAATATTTTTGTAAACACTTGTGTTTATAACTGTATCAACTTCAACCAACTTTACTTTGTAAAAGCTGATATCATTTTACCCGGAATACGTAGGCACGCACTTCATGAAATGGTTATTTACACAGAAGTCTATTCGGCGATAGATAATCCTATTTCTTGAGGGTGTTTATAACATCCCTTAAAAGACAATTTTCCTATCGCATTTTTTTTATTTCCTTGGCCTAGGATAAACAAGCAATCAAACCCTTCATCGTTCTCCGAGCCTTTTTCCCAAACTATGTTGGGGTCGGCTTCCAGTCTAACCGGACGTAGCTGAGTTCCAGTGCTTTACAAGGAGCGATTGCCCTATCTGACCTCCTCAACCCAGTTACCCGGGCAACGCCTTGGTTAGACTGGTGTCAGACTTACTAGCTTCTGACTACCCGTAAGGACTACCAAGGATGTTCAATGGCAATCAAACTCTTCAGTTGCATAATACTTATTTGTAAAGATAGAACTAGTCTTCTTTCTTCTAGAAGTCGGAGAATCTATTAAATCTTCTTCATTTAAGTGTCCTTTTTATAAATCGGCCCAGTTATAGCCACTTACGTCCTGGTTGAGCGTGTCGAACCAGCACCGGCTTGTAATTTAACCATTTTGTCGTATAGCATTATGCTAATAATTCCATAACATTTTTCGATACGGTCGCCCCTTCGCAGGGGTTTGGTACGGACTTAGATTTTTATGTGCTTGTTAATATTTTAATATTTTGTTTGTGTTTTTTTGTTGTACAGTGAAAGTATTTTTAAGTATCGCTTTTGTGAAAGACAAAAAAAATATTTTGCAAATTAATGCCAACTTGCAATCTGTTCTTCAATATTTGTGTCTTCAGAACATTATTATTTCCTTACTTAAAAAAATACAATTTCATTTAAATGAATCTGCAAATTGAAAGCCAAATTACATTCATGGATTCGCCAAAAAATAGTACTATATTTAAAGACTTATGAGTTTGCGCATAATTAGAATTTATTATAGTAGAAATATTAATCATATAAAAACCTCAAAAACTCACGATTGCAATAAGCTTTAAAGTGAGCAATAAGTTTTTATTACGCGATATAAACACGTGCTTTCAAGGTTTCTCTATGAAACATTCACTATGACACTCCTTCTATAGAATTGAAAGAACCAAACCTTGGCTCTTTAAAATTGAAATCTTCTAATTTAAGCTCATCACTGTGAAATAAATATACTGCTACTTAATACAGCCTCAAAAAATCCAGAATTGAAAATTAATGCTCTTACCAAAACAAAATCACATCGAAAATAAATATTACTGATACATATTTGTTTGTAACTACTGTCCCATATTATTTTGTGTCGGTAATAAATAGACTAAATATATGCTAGAAGTGTAAAACAAACGTTATAAATAGTCAAATTAGAATTAAAAATCAATAAAAAAAACTTTAAAATCCGGCCCTAGATATGTGTGCGCGCATTTTCGTAGGTTGGCGTGACGCCTCCAGAATTAATGATGGGATGACAAAACAAAATATCGATAAGTTTTATCTTTTTTTTTCTCCATACTTACATCAAATTCGATATTCAGTGCGAAGAACGAATAAAATTGTTAGGTATAATTTATTTTTCAATAAATAAGCAAATAAGATACTCGTAGTACTAAAACATGAACTTTATTAAAACCCTTTATCAACAACTGTACGAGAAATAAGTGATAGCTAAAGCATATTGACGTCTCAGCATTTTTATCAACAATCTTTTTAATATCAAATTATGTTAAGTTTTCCAATCATGATCTAAAAGTTTATCGATATCGATACACTGAAGCACATCACTAAACAATGCTGTTATGCAAAACAGTACGTAGAGCGGACACTATCAGATCGGTGACCGCATTAAGCGTAGCCACACTTATTTAGCCCCTAAATAATTATGAACTACTAAAGAGGTTGAAACTCGATACAATTTTATGTCATTCGAATTGATTTGATGTATAATTTTCTATCTTGTTTGTATCATTAGTTTATTGCAAATAGTCAATAGTTAGTTCATGCCATCTTAGCCATGTTTTCAAGCTTTTGAAATCACGGTTCTGACAATCGATGTTTCTTATACCTACATTTCTCTTCAAAACAATCGTTATCGTTTTATCGACTGTCCAGCATCCCTACTGGGCATAATATTTATGACATCTTATGGAGTTCAGAAACTATTCGTTCTACGCTTAGAATATAATACGTAGGTACTACATATTTAGATGTTGTACGTAATGAAGGTCAAATAACTGCACTTTAATATATTGATGTTCAAACATAAGTGCCTGGTTTAATTAGCCAATTTCAACCTATTCAAGAAGTCGGTACGAACTTTACTGGCTGGTGTGAACCCCAGCTTCAAGCAAACACTGGGACATAAATAATGGTAGATAAGTCAATTGCATTGTATCTCAATTAGCGGAAAGGTTTATCAATTACTAAGTTATTGATGCAGTGGACTCTGGTTATAAATAGGCCACCCTTTCAGTTGCGTGGTTTAGAAAGTATGGTTACAAACTCATTGGTCCTTTGAGTCGCAAATAATTTATGATTGTTGACAAAGTATGGACATAAGTATGGAAATAAATAAATAAAAAATAAGGTGTTTTGAATAGATATTATGTAATTTTTCTACTCAATATATCGGTTGCCTAGAATCTTTAGTATTTGAAGTGTTGAGTTATTTGTAAAAGGATCCTCTCCGTCTTTCCTGCTATGCAGGTTTATAGGGTGGTGGGATCAACTTACAAGATTTACTGCACTTCGTTATATCTTCAATGTCGCTTTCGGACACATGGTACTCTTTCATACCCTTCACTACTACATCCCATTTGTGAAAGGTCCCATCTGAAATTAAAGTTTTCCGATTCTAAGGGCGTTGGAGCCAGAGCAATTACGTACCTACATGAGCACGAAATATATTTCCGCATGAAATAAACGGAGTAATTAATAAACTGTAAAGCTCGGAACACATTTCTAGTTTTGAGTTACATTGTAAAGTGATATTCGCGTGCGTCCACCGTCTTATAGTAAGTAATTCTTTTTGAATGTTCACGCTGATCCACCATTTTGATAGCATCGATTTTTCGCGTAACACGCACCCAGTCACTTAATTCTTGATTTAGTACCGCATCACATTTTGATAAGTATTTTTAATTTGAATAAATTATGATTTAAGGGTGTTATCGTACGGAATGGGCGGTTGTAATCATAACCGTGGTTCGTTTCGTTACGTCACGCCGCGCGGCCGCGAATAGTGTTGGGAAACTACAGTGTTTTGTTTACGGTGACAATGACTCGATGTTTTTAATCGACTTTAAAAGAAAGAGTTCTTAAAAATCGGTTGTTTTTTTTTTGTTTGCTTCTATTACAGATTTTTTTTATAAAACTTGATTGCGTTAATTGATACAGAGTTCAAGAATTTAATTATAGATATTTTTTGTCTATCAGTAGGCCTTTAACTTATTGCATTTTTGGCTTGCTCACGACCTGTGGACGACTGTATTTACTTAGTAATACAGTAGGTATAAGCTCCTTCAGTTATTTTCTCATTCCTACTCAGATTTAGTACGCTTTAGTAAATCTAAAACAAAATAGTTATAAATGAACAGTTAAAGCATTAAACCCAAGCCATGGTCACGTCATTACTGTAGCACAATTATCGCGAGAGACCCGATAAAGATGTCACAGAGGCTTATAATTTCGACTCACGAGCGATTAAACACTTAGATTACAATGTTTAGGGGACAAAACTTATATAACTAGCATTTGTTACGAAATATTTCAAGATTTTCTTAGTAATAAAAATTTCTGAGCTGTTTTTCTTGTTTATTTCGTAAAATTTAAATTTTCGTGGCGACTTTTTACGACTTTGACGTTGTATTTCAAATGTGTTAGCTGTAAGTTGGTGTTTTTAATGGATTTTAATGTGTTTTAAAGGCCTTGATTTATACAAGGCTGTGCTCAAATGTTTTTGTTAAATAAATTTTGATTTTAATAATCCTACGACATTTTATTCTACAAGAACAATACAGTTCTTTAAAATAACACTTTTTTGGAACGTGTAAATGTAATTTTGCGAAATGATCAGGCGAGCCTGTTATTTATTTGACGTCGCAAGATTCCTTTACTATGGAATATTTTACTTTATACATACCTCATCGATTGAATTGACATACGTTTTCAAATACCTCATTAACACATTAAATTGTAAACTCCATATTTACTATTTCCTACAATGGAATCTCAAAAACAAGAGAGTAACGGTACATTTTACACTTGTTTCGACCCCCTGAGTGCGACATTAAACTCCTGTGAGGCCTGACAGATGTCACATACCTAGCTACCGCCATTTTTCAACCAACCCCTAATTAATTATATCTTGTATATATTAATCGAATGATGTTTTTCTTTCAGAATATTTCCGCGCCGGAATGCCACACACAGGTAAAATAATTGTATTTATTTTGTTTATTGTTTTGCATCTATGCCAGTTGAGCGACATTTTTTTGTTGAGTTTCGTACCTACCTATATGGTAAATTCTGGAGCTATTTTAGGTGTGAATACTTTTCTTTTATATTAAAACCTGCATGCTGTTGACACGCTTATAAGTCTTTACATAAATTAATCGTAATTTTTACACACTTGCATTCCGCGTGAAGTCTTTTACATAAATTGAACTATACCTTAATGCGTATTGTACGAACCAGCCTCAGGACCAACTAAAATTACCCGGTATACCTAACTTAAAAATATTTTAAACTACGCCGTTCATCAAACACAAGGTATATTCAATCAACACAACAACCAAAGCGGGCCAAATTCCCGAAAATTGCGTCCAAAACGGGAAGAAACAGCATCAAGAACTCACACGCAGCAAAAACTGAATTCGCTTAAAACAATCTCGATTCTTATCAAAATACGCTCAAATACTGACCGCTAAGTAAAATAATATATCAACGTTTAAAATCAAGTCTTTGTAACTGGTAGCTAATGACGGCTCCGATACTCAGATGCTCAAATGCTCAGATCTTAATTAACTTGAGCATTTAACATTAAAGAAACCGAAGGAGCCTTGTCTTATCGCCTGATACAGGAATTTACCTCACGCATTGAAATCATAAGCGTTTCAAAGAACCCCTGCTGTATGGTGGCTATGCGTTTTGGGTTTTGGAGATTGTCCTGGGTTTAATTTAATTTATATATAAATTAAGGAAATGTTGTATCAAAGATGTGTTCAACTTTCAGGACTGTTGTAAATAAGTTGCGTATGCTTAGGCACACTATTTTCTTAATATTTTTGCTAGTTATTAATATGCTTATAATTTCCCTATTTTGTGACTTCCAAACAGAATTTGAAGTGCTGTCTAATTGATTAAACTTACATATATATTTTATTAGGTTTAATCTAATCTAAAAATCTTGTCGTTCTTTACAAGAACATTCTATTTTGTTTTGTAATTAAGGGCACGCACACACTCCACTACCTACTTTACACTTCATTATCCAGAAAGTCTTACTTTAAACACAAAACATGCGGACCCTGGTACCTTACTACCGTCCACAACCATTAACAGTAATTAAGGCAATCGAGTCCAAATCTCGTATCGAGATAAAATCGGATCCGTATCGAGTCGGCCCACCCGCATCAACACTCACTCGATTCTAATACATTATACATGCTCCGGCCACATTAGTTTCTTATTAACATCTGCTCACACTGAATTGACCGCTCACAATGTCACACGCAGCTTTCTTTCACATTTTGAACTTTAACACCTACGAAATAAGGGTCACAAAAATGTGAGAGTTGATTATTAGCAATAAAATATCATTTTCATGATACATATCTGTTGTGGAGTAATAACTTTCGGTAAACGTGATGATATCAGAGCATATTTAGAGACATTTTTGAATGATTTCGTACGTTTTTCGAGATCACACACGAAGTTTCCGGGTTCTATTTTTTTAAATTTGAATATAAACTGTTTAGTAAATTTTGGTGAAGAATAAATTGGTAGACGCCTAATTAAAAGCCGTTCTTTATATTGTTGGAAAGTTATTGAAGCTGTGTCGAGAACATGGACGTTTGACGGAAATCAGTTTTGAAATTGTAACGGTTTTAATAGGTTCGTTTACATGCGCACGAGATACTCGTAATTACAAAAGAGTCGCTTGGAACTAATATCCGACATGCATCCATTGAAATACACTTATTCTTATTTCATTAATGAAAGACTTCAGTATTTACGCTTTCAGTGGTAGATAAGTGAATGGCCACAGACAAATTAACTGGTATTTTAAAATTACAGCTATTTGTCCAAATTGGACTGGCAACGTAGATCAACAATGTATTTTTTGTAATCAATTCGTCATTCTTTAAAAGAATCCCAAATAATTCATTCGCCCGCCAACCGAAAACGCCACCACACAATAAGCTACTGGCTCACACATCATATTAACACTAATAAAAAAAAACAGATTATAATTTCTAAATCGAACATTAGGCAACACCTACACTATCGGACGGACAATCTGTCGAGAGGCTTTGTAAAGCGTTTAAACGCGACAACTCAAGCGTCGGTTTGACGCCAAATTAACGTATTGAGCAGCTCTGACCGATGGACGGTGACGGCCGATCACGCGTCGCCCTAATGTGGACACACCTTTAAATTATACGTTGATTGGTCGTCAATTTAAATATGGAAGTGTGAATTCTAAATTTAAATACGTGGCGATTTAGAAGCTTTGGATGGTTTTGGTTGGTTTGATTAAAAGAGACCTTAGGGAACTTGAGTGCATCAGCTTTTACAAAATGCATGCAATGTCTGCTAATTTGTATCCCATTTGTACTAATACATGTATTATTTGCTCGTCTTTAAGGAATAACAAATAATTTATTATATGTTGTTATTATATTATGTGAAAAATAAATGATTTATTTCCTTCAATATATGATTAAGTAGGTACTGTTTCAACCATCAAAGTAAATAGTGTGTCGAGACATAAAACCAGTAAACAGCTAAACGAAGTCAAAATAACCAGGAGAAGTCAAAAGATATGATAATATCTGAAAGAAAACATTACGCGACATTTTAATGGCCCAGGCGTTAAGATTGCAATCACGTCGCAAAATTGTCATTAAAGTATAGACTAATAAATGTAAAACTTAACTAATAATGATTCCTAGGCTATAAAGATTATCAGCATCCCCACAGAAGTTAAAGACGTGTGAACAAGAAACTTTACTAACTTTAATACCACCCAAGAATATATTTGCAAAATAAAATTAAAAACAAACGCCATTAAAATGCTGCTATTTAGAAATATTTACATTTAAATTATATTATTTCGTCTAGTTCGATCAAATCAAAACCTAAATTGAGATGAATGAATTTCCTGTGATTTAAAGACTGTAACAACTTCTAATGAAGCCAAAATTAATTTAAATTTTATGATACATAGACTAGGTTTTTGACTGCACCGTTGACCGTGAATACAGCTATAGAAATAGCTAAGAATTTATTTTCCAAAAGTCAAACAACCAGTGATAGTATCGGGTTGCCCGGAAAACTGCAGCTAAGGAACATATAGGCAATCACTCTATGTAAAAATGACACTCAGCTGCATTCGGTTAGAATGGAAGTCGACCCCAACTTAGTTGGGAAAAGGCTAGGCAGATGATTACTCACGATGCATTTATTATTTGGCCACTTCTCTAACAAGATAAATGGAGAAAGTACGAACTTCTAAAGGATGTCCTCAATTATTTATGTCGCTTGATAAGACCAATACTTGACTTTCCGAAAAGAACACCCGATTAATATTTCAAAAAATTTGTGTTAGCAGACTTCTCAAAAAGGAGAAGTTTCTCAATTTGAAAGTAACATCCATATTAAGATCAGCTACAATTTGTATAATAACTCCGGTCCATATCAAATGAATCTAAACATCAGATTCGATTTTCTACTTGGATGTTTACAACTATGTTACAATTTTACATCATAAAGTTTATTTCCTTTTATTATTGTTCATTAATTATTGAAAAAAACTTGTATTGGCTGCTCATAAAGATATTTATCGATATATTAACGGTGCCCACGTCTATATGAGCTTAAATATCAACGATTCGGCAATTGGAAAGGAATCAAGTTCTGAAATTTTATTTATTTTCATTTATAGATAATATAATTTTTGATTTAACATTATGATAACTTTAGGTTTGTGTTAGACAAAAAGTAAGTTAGTAGCAGCGATCCCTGGCAGAAAGTTCCCAAACCCAGGAAGAGAGATTTTGATCTCAAATAGGTTAATGTTAATATAATATTAAGATGTTAGTTTTAAGTTATAAAATAAATTTTTGCATGCTATTATATAGCTAAACATGCTTGTTCCTTATATATGTTACGTAACAAAAATACCGTGTTTAAAACAAATAAACGATTATTATTTTGGGGTATTTTGAGTCGCTACTTTAGTTCACTCCACAGGAGCTCTCTTTATGATAAATTAGCTGTTTCAGTTTCAGTGTGATAAAACTAACCTCTATGTTCGGTACTCCAAAATGTCAGCTTACTGCATACGGTAACGTCGCCGACTATTATAATCGCTCTAGCCGTTTGCGCGGTAGAAGTAAAATACAGACACTCACAATCACTAACGTTTGCCTCAATCATGCCGCAATAAAATTAGTGTAAAAAAACACAGGTTTATTTAGTGAGATAAAATTATAATCAGGATAAAAACTTGTAGATTTATCTATAGCAAAGTTAACTCTAAATCCCAAAGTAGCAAAAGAATAGATTATTAAATTGGAATATTATTTAAACAGAATTATGTAGAACTATATAAATAATAATTGTTCATCGCTTGAATTACTATTCTATACACTTTTTATTTCTTAGTCTTTGGTGTTACTAAGAAGGGACACCACATCTTCTCTATTTGTAGGCAGCGTTTTGGTATCTTAGCTTCTGGCAGGTCCTCAGGCCTGACCCGTTTATATGCTCTCGGTATTTCGAAGTTCAGGTCATCATAATCGGAGGCGTGACGCATCCATTTTACTCCGTATTCACCTCCTATAAATAATTTGTTGGGAATTTGTCCTTATTACATTAAGTAAAGTTATCTTTAAAAAAATATCTTACTAGCTTCCGTCTATGGTTTCACCCGCGTTCACTTCATTGCATCATCATCAGCCTATCGCAGTCCACTGCTGGACATAGGCCTCTCCAAGTGCACGCCACTGAGATCGATTTTCGGCTGCTCGCATCCAGCTCCTGCCAGCCGTCTTGCGCAAGTCATCACTCCACCGTGCCTGAGGACGTCCTACACTACGTTTGCCGAGGCACTTCATTGCATGCACCGAAGGAACTTCTTCCCGCATAATGATACAAGATAGTACATGTAACTCTGATCTGTTAACCCGGTAAAATGTGACTGAGGGACAAACATTCGAACATCCTAATTCACAAACTTTTTAATTTAAAATACTAAGTAGGATCATCACTTGTGCGGGGTTATGAGGCCTAGTCTATGCCAAATATACTTTTTCATTCAATGATACTATTGAGTGGGCGGGAACTAGAGATCTAAATAATGATATCCTATTCGTTTTAAAAACTTCTCCACCCCGCTTTATTTTGGTAGGGTCTGTATCTAAAGCAATTGGCACTGTACTTACTATCATAATTTTCAATAATGTCAGGCCTGTGGGTGCCGACGGTAAAGAACTTGAGGTTCTTCACAGCTGCCTTGTAATCTGCACAGCGACACCGGTCCATAACTAAACACCACTCTACGAAAATAAATTGACAATTAATTTTGCTTTACAACTGTCATTTTGACAGGCGTTTTGTTTTTAATTTTTGTCCGTTTGGCTGTATTCCTGGTCGTTATTCAAGGAGTTTCAATTTGTAGCCTTTGTGACGATTTTTGGGGTAAGATTTGTTTTTTGGTAAGTTAGATTAGTGGTTATAAACGTGTTGCTGTAAGATATTAGTATTATCTATCATTATTGGATAGGTTTCCTATTTAAAGCTTTGTATAAATCCAAAGAAAGATAATCACGCCTATACCTATCTCTAACTAAAATTGTTGCTTGACGATGTCAAATTACACATAAGATCAAACATTTTCACCAACGGCTGCTGAGATTTCCCATTTTTGTGACATAGATTAACACAAAATATTATGCACCATCCATAGATTATAATATTACGACGAAAGTACTTCGTCCACGAAGCCTTTTACAAAGTAATAGTAGTAAACGCTTATTTAAGGCCCCCTGACATCTAAATACCCATCAAGGTGTAAAGTATGGGACGAAAAATCGTTGCTCCTGTATCCCTAACAGCGAGCCATCGGCGGTGTTGTAAAATCAGTCACAAGTTGTAAAACTGGCAATAATCTGCACGATATACTGTCGATATTCCTTCGAGACGCGAACGCAGAAAAAAACACGAAGAGTTTAACAACCGACCGATTGTAAAACTGGAAGCATATTAACGTTATAGCTATCGAGATGCGTGCAATTCGTAACTTTAAATGTGTTCCACGAATTTACATTACGCTAGGTTTGTTGCGATTCTGTCTGACGCCTTTTGTTGTCCCTGGCGTTTATTTTGCCAATGTGTTTGGTTTTGTTTTAAGGACAGACTGATGTGTTGTAAACAGAAATGTTTATACCTATGAATGCTGAAGTGGTTTCGTCTTCTATCTCGGGACTGGATATAATTGATTTTAGGGCTTTCAAAGACCGCATATCAGATCCAGGTGGAAATGTAAATGTAAGTGTAACTGTTGTTATCTACTGCCTAACATATAAAAATGTGTAGATTGATTGTCTATGGTAGGCAGAATGCTTGGTAGCTCAAAGGAGAGGTCATGCAACTTTGACTACATACCAGTGGAATTAAGTATTACACTTTTACTGACTGAAACCTTCTAAAGCCGAGGTCTTTCGAATCAAACCTCGGCTTACTTTCTTATAAAAAATAATAAGGCAAAACTTATTTCTATAAAAGAAAATAAAGTACAATTTTGGAGTTACGACCAAATCTAAAACACTAATAACGCTCTTACAAGGCTTTTACGAGCTGCAAAGATGCTAACGCGAGCCGCCATTGCGGGGCTAATATCATGGTCGGGATTGGCGCGAAATTAAAGCTACCGGTATTGTAAGATTGAATGCGTAAGCGCACGGTGACGGGGAACCGCTTGTTGGCTATAAAACATGCGTGCCAACAGGGCTATCTACTGTCGGGATGGCAGTTTTGCTATTGTCTGTATTTATGTATGTAGTTGTAAAGTCTTGAGGTTATAGGGTTTTGGTTGGAGTATTCGGATTTCAATTCTGAGTAGAACAAGGATATGTATTCAAGTCCAGCCCAAAAATGGTAATGTGAAAAACAAATGTTACAACTGCAATATAATGAGCAAATCTTGAATATTTCTTCGCGCTACTACATAATCTGGGTTATATTACTTTTCACATCGATAGAGTCCTTTCTACATACTTCACCTTCAATTCACTTTCTAAGCCTGTATCTAATTCTTCATCTTCTACAGGCCTACTTGGTAGGTCCACTCGATTAACATCCTCACCTACGTCACGGTAACTCATAATTACATATCCTTCTAATCTCATCACAGATCGATAAACACTTTTATATGTCTCGCAGTAACACGAGCAGCTATTCCGACCAGTGCGAGTCTCACTTTAACGTTTACGAGCGCTTTACTAAATGAGATTTTATCAGCTCACCGCTTTTTTTATCGTTCCCTTTTTTAAAACTTTCGACTCGGATCCCCTTACTGGTTGCCAGTAGAGGGAAAAGTTGGTGCAGATTTTTTATATAATTTTTACGTGTTCGAAGACTTTTCTATGTTCGAAAGCTTCAACTTTTTTGGAACAACGGAAGTGTGGTCTTCCAAAGTGAGGTGTTGAAAAAGGAGAGAATTTTAAATTCAGACGGGCATCCAATCACAGCATGGAAAAAAACTTAATATGTAATTAAATGAGCCAATAGATTTACGCAGGTACAACAATAAACATCCACGAGCAATCAATGTAGGTACATGACACTCGCCGCGCTTCGCAGAACCTATCGACATAGCGGACACTATCACACCTGTCAAACTAAATGAAATTTTAATAGTTAGCTCTAAAGACTAAATTAGCTTGAAAAGGCTTACCTATATAATGATTACAACGAGCGGTCTGAAAGAGGAATCGTAAAGCAAGGGAAGTAATTTGCATCCGTTCCCCGGAGCGGGAGACGCGACAACACCCGTGAAATGGCGTATAGGCGGGAGCGGCCACTTCAAAGAAGAACGTCATAAACCCAAATTACTGCACACAAATTAGAACGCTAATTTTATTAGCATTAAGGCTGTAAACCGTTTGGCAGCCAGCGATTGCTTTATTACTTTATAATGGGCTGGCTTACAGTAGCGGTTAACGTAGGTGCAAGGATTTAAATCAGGTTGTCTAGAATGAGTTTCGAGAGCATTTTAAATGTGATTGATTTTTCTTATTGACGAAGTATGGGCATTATGGGTAGGTTTATTGCTAAATTAGTCTGAGATTTCGTTATTATAATCGGCTTATTCCTTTTAAGGAAGTGTGAATGTATTAGCAAAATTCGCTGCATCTGTTATTTATGTTTTCCTGTTTAGCGTAGAAGGTTTTCCATGTTCGAATTCCAAGGTGTGATAATTAAGTCCTTTAAGCTTAAGAGCATGTGATTTTGAGTAATCCGCGTGTCTAAGATGTAGTAAAACCTCGCCCTGTATGTCACTCGCATTGATTACGTATAACGTCATCTATTCATAAAGGCTGGGACACACCTCTGCGTTATCGTTCGGTAGTGGTTATGTCATGGAGGTACTGAGAAATTGTTTTATTAGAATTTATTGCGGTGCCACTATTTAGTACAACAATTATGTATCCTTGGTCTTGTCGTGCTATTGGGCTGATTAATTAGTCATTGACTGCAATGCAATTATTATATAACTTTAGACTGTGAACTAGAACTTTTGAAACTGTGGTCGGATTTGAAAAACCTTGCTTTTAAATAGCTATACAGCAGAATCTCTCTTTTTTCCTGCTATGTATCTCACAAGGTGATGGAATCAGCTTTCAATATTTTTCTTCTCCACTTCGCTCTTTCTGTGACATCGCTCTCGGACACCTGACACTCCCTTCTATCTTTCTACACTTGAAACTACATCCCACCATCTTGTTTTGATTTATTTTCATCCATTAATTTTCTACATAACTGAATCTATTTACCTGATACATATACAAAACTTAGATAACTTAAAAGTTAACTGAGATATGAACATTGAATTCTTGAGTAGGACGTAGTTTTATAGAAAAACGTGGAGTTCTGCCTTTTATGGTCGTATTAAGTTAACTTATACCAAAATTCATATAATTCGGAAATGGTCAGTTTAAAATTATTTCCTAGTTTATTAGTTCGTTTACTTGTCATAACTATAAAACGCGGTTCCTTTGACAACACACGATACCACGATAATATCAAAAACAAAACGAAAACTCATAAAACAAACAATATCAAATTACAAAACCACTATTAATCCATTTTATACGACTTATAATTAATAGAAAATAGACAACCAACCTCATTATTCTCTAATTAACGACTTGAGCAATAAATTTCAATGACATATCTTGAGATCTTAGAACTTTTTTACGAAAAACTTTTTTGACTTGGTCATAATTGGTCGAGGGCCGATGATATGAATTTGGCAATCAAATAAATATTAGTAGGGAATTGAGACAGGTGAAGTGCCGAAATTAGGGTATGTCTGCCCTTCGTAATTGAGGCATAAATGTTGTATCTTGATTAACTGCGAGGGTAAACCTTGATGGGCTGAGCTGTTTGTAAATATGAATTTATGTGCTGAAATAATTGAGTAATTTGAGTTTAATGTGTTGATAGAAGTGATAAAATATGAAGGAAAGTTATTAATGTTGTCTCCGAAGATTAATATGCAAAAATATTGCTTAGTCAATTAAGCAAAGAAATAGAAGACACGACTGCTGAATTAACAAAATTGACATCTGAAGTGTCAGATGTAAGGATCATTCATAGATATAATATTACTAAACAAGATTGCGCACGCTCAAAATATATATTTACGAAAATGAACTCTATTCTAACGCAATAAGGTACTAAATTGGTTGCATAATACACAGAGGCAAATCCGAGCCGAGAGGGATAGTTCGAACGGAGGCTGTTTGTCTCTTTCTAACACCTTGCCAGCATAAAAAAATGTTGTGATCAAAAGTTTTGTCTTCCCAAAAAACAATTGAATCACTTATATTTTTATCTTATTTTAACAATTGTAAGTCAACAAATTAATAACAATCGCATTAATTAATTCGTATTTATTATTAAAACATAAACAACATAAATTTTTATTTTGCTTTTTTTTATTTTCTAGCGGTAACCCTGAACATTCTTGGCGCGTAATCAGCATTTAAAATTTTGTTTATATTTTTTGTATTAAATCAATTTAAACTATTAAAATAGTGAAAAAGTGTTGCGTTTATACTTGTAAAAGTGAATCCTATGGGGGTTGCAGTATATCGTTCCACAGGTTAGCTAATATTAACATTTTCGTAAATCAAACAACTAGGGTGCCCATGAATTCTTGTAATGAGTCAAAATATGGGTGATGGATTTTAAAACTGTTGTACTATTGTTATAGCTTCCCAAAAAATGAAGGAAGGCGACATAAATGGCTTAGCAGTCTATATGTGAAGCAAAAATACAGACAAATCAGTCTTCACTTCGAATCTCCCTGCTTTTATACGGCAAATTCCCGCTAATTTTTAAAAGCAGATATTAGTATCTTAAGGTCACAAACTGAGTAAGTTAAAACTTCAATACCAATCTGTGTTTAATAATCTTAGCAAATTCGGATTTGTCTCACATAGCTTAATCTCATAGTCACCCTATTAGAAAGGGACAAACAGCCTCGGTACTAACTGTTTCACTCGGCTCGTTTTTTGGGTATAGGTGCGCAGTCCTGTTTACTAATGTTATGTCTATGGGATCATTATATTCCTCAAAATTAAATACAAATAAAGTTATATATCACTCGATGTGAATTAACAATTATTAAAAAATTAACAAGAAACTTTAGTTTTTAAGGAGTGCAGATGAAATATTTCAGTAATACATAGGCTGACTATGATTTTTGTACTGCTAAATAAAATTTTACACCTAGAGATTTTCAAGTTATCTCCAAATATTCTTAGGACATTTTTGAAACTCTTAGGAATTACCAAAACTTCATAAGTCGCGTGTATTAGCGTGTCGTGCGTGTAACATACCCGTGGTGGCAGTCGATGAACAATTACGAATGCTTCACGACTCATTATTACCGTTAAGATTTAAACAACTACTGAAATTAAGCGGACACCGATTAACTGGCGGTGGTCCTTTGATGTCGGTGTGCGTCATAGGAATCAAACGCGCATGGTGTGAGTGGAGCTACAGTTACTTGTAGTGGAAACTTTGGTCTCTACTTAATTTGTGTAAATGTTACTACTCTTTGTAAACTATTTTCTTTCAAGAACTTTTCCGAGAGACAGCAGTCCTATTTACTTGATAAAAAATAAAGATAGCAAAAATTTAAATACTTAGAACTTCCACAAGAATTCATATAGATTGGATTAAAACCAATGGTTAAAAATATCCTGAACGAATACATAAACAAACGATTTAGTCTTTGTTTTCTATTATAACAAATCGTACGGGGAGGTTCGATCGAGAAATTAAGAGACCTTCTGAAATGTTCAGCATCAGGCATCAATCCACTTTACATTTTCATCAAATATCAAATTAACTACTAAGAATTTATGTAAATAAATATGAAACCCTAAGACCCTAATTGTAATTTGAGCTTGAGTAAAAATACTCATAGATAAATTAGAATCTCATTGAAAATCTTAATAATGAGATTTCTTGTGCATTTTTTTTATAACCACAACAACCAAAGTACCAGGCAAGCATATTCAAAAGGAGATCTTCAACAGGTCAAGCCGGCGTCAACCAATTAGGGGGCGTCTTCGTAAACGGTCGTCCCCTACCCGATGTGGTGCGCAAGAGAATAGTGGAACTGGCCATCATGGGGGTTCGACCCTGTGACATCAGCAGGCAGCTGCTGGTCTCCCATGGCTGCGTCTCCAAGATCCTGACACGGTTCTACGAGACGGGGTCTATTAGACCCGGTTCTATTGGCGGCAGCAAGACTAAGGTAAGTGTTTGTATTGTTTTTCAAAGCTTGATAAAATGTGAAGATGATAAGTTGAAAAAGAGGTTTTTTCCTCAATTCAGTGATGTTTATACCGACTTCAAAGGAAGGAGATTCTTTTATTATATGTTTTTACTTTAGGTACATAAAGTTCCAACTTCATGTTGTTTGATGAGATCCTGGAGGATCTCATCAAATTTTTAGGATACTATCATTAATTTTAGATTCGTACAAAATCGTGGTATTTTGGCGACATTCATAAGAACTGTTCTTTGCTAAGGCAAGACCGTAAAACTCGCTAAAAATTTCCCTCACGTCTCCAAAAATCTGCTGTTCGTTTAACAAATATTTTGAGGCAAAAACAAAAATCAATAATACCTGACCATTTTGATACTCATTAGGATAAAGAAAACAATCATATTTGTTAAAGTTTTTTTTTTAGCTTTGTCAGTGAGTAAGCTGAGCAACCTTTTTTTCATTTGCTTTTATTACAAAATGACTTAAGGTTATAGAAAAGAACGAAAAATCCTTTTTTCTTTGATCTTGCAATTTCGTTACACATTACAAGCAATTAAAAAGCACAGGAAAAAAAACGAAAAAAAAAAACAATTTAATCAATATACCTTAGCAAAAGTTGTAAGATCGAGAAAAAAATATAAATCAACAGTACTGTCGGGCTTTATCGATAGCCGGCGAATCGATCGGGTCACGCCACCAATCACTAGTAATTATAAACTATAAAATTTTAACCGGGACCGACTTTCGGCTTCTTGAGCTGGCCTTTCGACACGCCTCAGGGACGAAGCGGTAGGGTTAAGATGGGTTCTGTATGTTGAGTTGAGTTTATTCGAATGGTTAATATGCTTTCTGGTAGGTATACCTGTTAGGTACATTAGGTGTGGTAGGTATTGCGCTAAAACCTTTAAACTGGGTATAAGTTTTGAAACAAGTGTAGAATTATTGATTTCACATAAATTGAACAGTTCATTTCAATTCATTTTTTTCTGAAGTTGTAGTTTTGATTCAAAAATATTCTATAAGTGTTGCGGAGGCTTATATATATAGCTTTGCAATGCGCATTCTAACTTTAGAATCTAAATTATTGCGGGAGTACTGTAGCTCTTCTATGCATAATTAATTCCTTTTGGTTTATTGAAAACTCCGAATAAAGTTGCTATAGAGGGAATATATCCTCAAGCATAGGCCAAGTACCGCAAGCGTTTTACTTCTACTAGCTAGATCCCCACAAAAAAGTCCGGTAAGCGTATTCAACGCCGACCTCACTAAATTCGGTACGCCAATAAAACGACCATTTGTTCTTCCACAAACGGATGCCGACATCAAAAAATTGATTACAACAAAATACTCCGAAATCACCGCATACTTTTATTGACGGTGTTATGGGAACACTTAATTGACTACTAATCAAGGTGATCAAACGTCACTACCATCCATCGAATCGTACGTATCGATTAGAATCGGTATCGAATCATATCGATACGACAGTGAGTGATCTCATCTCTATCGGAACCAATTGTGAATTATGTAAAATGTTTCGTTTTTGTAATTATATTTTTGCGTTTTTTTTTTTTCTAGTTTATGGTTGCATATGTTTTATATGCTGATTGAATAAATAATGGTAGTTATAGCCTTTAATCAATATGTCGACATTTTGTTCGTGGGATAAAATATTGGCAAGTTTTGTAACTTTCTAAATGCATGGATATTTTTATTACAATGCTCTCTAAAGTTATAAATTATCAACATCGTTATGAAATTGATTGTCATATCCTAACTGATTAGATTTTGAAAAAAATATGCTTTCTCTCTGAATAGTTTATAGAATGTAAGTTGATGATAATTGCGTGGGAACAAAATAATAAACAACGAAATGCGAAAGTTACTCGGTGTTTAATAGTATTTTAGGCTAAATTGATACATCAATTTTAATTAAATATTTCATATAACTAACAAATGATCTGGAGAAAAATAAGACTTTAAAGCTTCATTGAATACCAAGGTATCAAGAAAATGTTATGTAATAACATATGACTATGTACCTAATTTAATGTAACGTAAATAACAATTTAGTAACAATTGCAAAACCTGTAATCTATACCCACTTGAAAAATAATACTTTCAAATAAACACATATTTTTTGCGACTACGATCACATAAGCCAATACTAAGCTAGATCCTTTTTGTAAATAATAAGCGAAATCTAATGAATTGTTATATACCTACTAAGTCTGTCGCCACCGAACCGAATTCGCGTGGGACGATACATTCCAACGTTTTATCTTTGCCGAATCAACAACAATTTAACAATAAAAACTTAGCATAGAATATACGAATAAATTAATTTAGTATAAAAGAATTTATCAGCAGATATAAATTGCACTTTTGTATCGTTACGTAAAATGCAATGTCTTAGTAACTTTTTTGATTTTGAATCCTTTGTATTAATTTACAGGAAAATCACAACCTTTTCCTATGGATTTATTATGAAAAACAACTACAATTATTTTTTATATAAAATTTATTGACTTTAAAAACATGCAGTGATCATTACGCGAGTGCGATAACCTCAATCAATTAAACACATCAAAATCAAAGGTATAAATGAACAGTAACGATTTCTCTGTGAAAAATCGTTTGATTGGACAATTTGGCCAGCCTCGGGTTTTTAAAAGGTTACAACAATATCGTTTGAGGCACCTTGAATTCTTACGACCCTATGCAGGTTCATCGCCAATAATAATTGGATTTTTTCCTCTTTTAATTATACTTATATGCTACCTAATAAATGTGGAGTAATTATTTTTATGTTTAATTTTAATTAAAATTCAAATAAAAAACACAAAAAACGTAAAGGTTAAATGTAAAATTATTAAACTCTTTCTAAAACGGGTTGTAAAGTTAAAATGCTTCCTTTCTGAATTGACCGTGTCTTATAGAAATATATCAAGCACCTACCATAACTTAATGGAACTATTTATTTCTCCACATCTTTCTACAGCAGTTGAATTTTAAATACCAAAACAATAAGTGCATATCTACGTCCTTACTTTCCACGCAAGCTTGACGAAAGCAGTCTTTATCCTCCAGTTTTCAAACGGTTCAAATCTTAACCCTATCTAATTACCAAAACATCTCGCTACAAATCTCCAAATTGCTTCAAACGCAATAAAAAAAAACTAAACGTGAAACACATAAAATCGTACACATTCTATAACAATTTAACCAATTCAAATCACTAGTGTGGGAAACCACGCTATCGTTTTTCTAAAAGATTTTTTCTAACAAATATTTACCGTTAATACTTCAGTTTACGAATAGCGAAAACTTCGGATAAACGCTCGATTAAACCGTGTAGCTATTATAAAATTACGATACGCTTTTTCTAACTTAATTGCTGATCACTACAGAAGCATATTTCTATAGTTCTGTCGGCCGGTTGAGCTTCCACTTTTAATTAAAATTAAAGTTGTTACGAGCGCTGTTCGTTAATGCTTACCGTTGTTCCACACGAAAGTTTTACCATCTGTAATAGCTAGTCGGTACTAAATGGTAAACAAATGCTTCGCTTAACTTTAGGTACCGTTTTATTGAGTACCTAATGTTGAGTTCGCTTATGTCAAGATTTCCTAGGTGATGTCTTTAATTTTAATTTACGATTAATCAAACGTTTATTTTACGTTTTAGTATCAAACATTGATTTTCCGTATTTCTCTTGTAAAGTCAAAAGGTAGATATTGTTTGACTTCGGATTTTGTTGGTGAAATTCTACTACTTTTGGTATACACAGAACATACGTCGTTCCGTACATTCCCAATTTAACTCGTGCCAAGGTACCTACTTATATACTGAGCTGAAACATCAAAAACAGGAAAAGCTGACGAAAGGTTACCTCCAATACATTAATTTGTCACAATCGATCACCTCCAAAACTGAGGAGGTAATTTAGAAATACATGATTTATTGCGCGAATCAGAATTTAAATCAGTTTTTTCAACATTTTGCCGTGTGATCTCAATATTTATTGATTTACGAGGAACTGACTGTTTTTGTAATGGGATCAATCGTAATTGTGTCTGACGGCATCACTAATCAGTGGATTATGGTAATCTGTCATAAAATAGACTACAATTTATCACAAAATAATAGCGCTTTAACATTTTTAATGTTAATTGCTTTCTCAAAATTCGTTACGCGTATGAGGGGAAAATTTTCTATCTTAAATGCACATCCTTTCTGCTCTGTGTGCCATTTGGCCGTATTCAATTAAAGGTAAACAATGTCGATAGGTCTGTTTATAAAAATACCATATCTATTAAAACTACATTATTTTTACCTGCATATCATCTTTACCTTAACTGTATGAATGGAGTACGGATGAGAATATACAATCCTTCCTAGTAGGTACACGTTAACCAAACATCGTCTTTATGTTATGTACGTACCTATTTACTTATATTGCCTATATTCCGTTACGTTCCGTTATGCGCTGTCAACGTTGAAACCATAATTCGAACGAAACCAATTTCCTTAAAACAGAAATCCCTAACGTAAACCTGAAATATGGATAATAACACGCAAAGCCTGAAACTGCTCTCTAGGTGAATAGCTTCAATACAGGAAGGTATAAATAAAGATTATCATAACAAACATAAGTAGTGAGGAAGCATACCGTACAGGTTTTCAAACATTCCATAAAACCAACTCACCTTAAATAGAGATATTAATTTATATGGCACATAATTTTACAACCTATGCACAATTCATTTGTCATCTTAATCCTAGGATGCCATAAAGACACAAAGGGTCAACCCTCCGACTGCGCTAGGCGCACTGGCCAAGATATTTGCATGGAAACATTCACATATATCCCCTATCTCTGGTTTATGAGCGCAAGTTATGGTCTTTATGATCGATGGCCAGTATTTATGGCCAAATGACCGTAATTAGTGGGCTGAGTACCACCGGACTTTATAGCTGGGCGGTGAGCCATTGAACATAGCTTTCACACAGCGGTTTAGTGTTAACTTCGAATTTGTATTTGTTCTGCTTCGATGTTTTTCCTGTATTTATTAGTGGTACTGTTTAATTGTACGGGTGGAGCTTTTTACAATGATTATTAAGACGTTCTTTTGGTTTAAACGACGAACGACGACGAAGTTGTATCACAAATGTAAAATCATTAGCCTACAATTTTCTCTACCAATGTTGCCGTTTTCCCCTAATATACATGGATAATATTAATGAAAAATAGGTTTATATAACAAGACAAAACAACTAAAATGAGAATAGTTGCGGTGTAGGGGAAAATTGAAAAGTTCGCAACCCCTAAACACCCCCATACCATACCGACACCTGATGATTTTATCTTCTAAGGAACTATCGCAACACTAGTACCTAGTACATATATAAAATTCGGTGACACGTGCCGTAGTCGTTTAAAACCTCAAGCGTAGGGTTTCGAAGACTTACGAAGCCCTAAATATACTTACAAATCGGAACCTTCAAAACAAATATGCACTCACAAACTATTGCGTACTATGGAAATCCGTCCTATAACGAGCGAGTTTGCGCAAGAGCACAAACATCAGTTTGTAACCGTCACTGTTGTAGTGACGCGCGGATAATGTGCATTTGTCACAGAGCTTGATACAGTTCTGTGTCGTGTTATGTGCTAACTGTCCGTTATGGTGACACTCGCATTTTTTGTCTTTAGACATCTGTCTAGGTTTGAAAACCGCGTGAAAATCACTGCAGTAGATTTTGAGATATTGCGAATAGTCAAACGCAGCGGAGATGGTTTTATATGTAATGCAAAAAGACATGAATATGTTTTATATAAACACAGTTCTAAAATGTATTTTCTTTATTAGTTACAAACATTGCCTTAGGTAAATGCTACAGCCAAAAAAATGGCAGTGGCTTTCACTCCACTGCCTGGAAGAAACCATTGTGACTCAAATTCTGTAAGGAAACCCAGGTTAGGAGTACATATTGTTTAATAATTGGACACCCATTTTGTGCAATAAGCTAAATATTACCTACAAAAACCAGTCATACTTTCCTAAGCTTTCCGCTACCAACACACCAAGATCCAGATATCTACAACCTTAGTGTCAATCTCAGCGTAAACTCGAGGTGTGAGCTCCATTCATTGTTTATGACCAATTAGGAAGTTTGCACACTTCTGCGAACTTCGTTAACAATTGACGTTTACTGCATTACCGCTGCCCTAATATATGAAACGTGTGAAGGTTTTTGTTTAAAGATAGCTCAGTTGGAAGATGCAGATTTTCTACATTGTGGTAACTGGAAAATTGGTAGTGGAAATGTGGCTGGAATTTTTGTATTGTGAGAATGGTTTTAAACATAGGACACATTTAGATTAAATTTAAAAGAATTTAACAGTTCAGAAAAAGTCGCATACAAGTGTGAAACATACATACCTAGTTTTGATTCTACAACTCTGAATCAAAGTTAACGATGATTTGATACAAAGTTTGTCGATTTATCAGGTGAATAAAGTCCGAAAAAATAACACAAGTAAGGATGAGAATAGACACAAAACAAACTAATCTTATAAAAAGATCGAAATCGTACCAACCCCCAATATTCCCATACTAAATCCTTAAACCACAGATCGATATAAAACCTGTCGTGTGTCAAACGAAAAACATTTACAATCATACAAATAAAAGCTACACGAACCAATTCAATACAATGCATCGGATCAACCCTCACATGGCCTAATATCCTGGGTAGGGGCGACCCCGTTTATCTTAATAACATGTTAATACATCGAGTGTCGCGCGAGGGGTTAATTTTTACCTGAATGTGGTTTGTTCGCTCATTTGTCGTATCTTTTTGATTAAAGAATAAAAATTGGAGAGATTTTTGCGATGTGCTTTTGTTTTTAGTTGCAATTTTTCTAGTTTTGTACGTGTAAGGAGGTTAGGTAGAAGTTCTCTAGTAACTTTTGACCATTTTTTTTTAAAGTAGGCTTTCTGCATTAGCAGAAACAGTGGGTGATCTTATTCTTTCTTAAGGTGTTTGATTAATTACATTGGTGCATTGAATTGGTAGCTTAATCAATAGACATCATAGGGAAGTTTTTATGCCAGATTCTGTTCGAATTTCGATTCCAATCCAAACCTGTGCGTCACTTAAATTAACACAATTTGAGAGAGGTCAGGCTTGGGAACTGTGGTTTGTGATTGGCTAATCGAATTGATGGATACTGCTATATATTTAGCCATAAATATTTATCATATTTTCGATCAACAAGGTAAAAACAAGATTTACCAAATTAAGTCAAATTAGCCAAATTAAATACTTAACATAAATCTTGTTCCACTTTTGAAGTGTTAATTGATCACGCATAAACACAATTACTGATTAACTAGAACACCAATCGTTTTCTATGAATTTAAATTGCTTAATAATATTCGAAAATTATTGAAAAAAACTGATAGTCATCGCCTGAACGCCATGACATGCCAAAGTGACATTAACAGCATTGTCAAACAATATAACGCGACAATATTAAATATTCAGCGCTGGCAACACATTACCCGTACGTGTTTTTAATTGATCTGGCAATACCGAAGCTCGGTGTTTCGTATGACACGTACATTATGTTACGTGTGTATTTTAATTTATGTTTTACTGCGATAATTGTCGGTTTTAGTGTTGAACACTGACGATTATATCGATATACGTAATTTATAAGGACGTTTGGTTCCCTGAAAGCGTTTAGTGCTTAATCAATTTCATGAGTGTTATGTGAACTATTTTTTATGTACCCTAACTATATTATTCTATTTGTCTTCTAACAACTCTAATGACTGCGATTAATAGACAAAGATATTGTATTACGTTTTCTTTATCAGAAAAAGACAAATAACCACCCTTATCATCGAATAGTTAAGACAGCAAAATTGATCACGTGGCATGTCGATAAAACCAACTGAAACTTTTAATCTTATCTTGAAAGGAGTAAGATAGATTTAGATTTGTATAAATAAGTTTGAGATTATAAAGGAACTTATTAATCTAAGAGGAAGTTCATTCCTTTGTTATAATTTAGAATAAACCCTTTAAAATCAATTTATAATATAATCTACAGATAACCATTAAACTGAGTCAACAAAATAAATAAGAGACCAAACTAATATAAAATCAAATTGCGTAAATATTCCACCAATATATGGTAAATATTAAGTCATCTAAGTAGACTACTATCATAAAATGCGAATAATATTGTTCGTCTCGCTTCTTTCATAGTCGATAAGTACAGCTTAAAGGCTTAAGTAGATAACTTTTACACGGAAAATGGACCGGCGTAAACAAAATGAGTATTATGACCACATCGTTCATCATACGAGTTAGAAGAGATTATGATACGCAGTTCAAAATACCAGGCAGGAACTACTTATTAAAAAAACAAATAAAGGAGGAGGAATATCTAAAATAGTTCATGAATAATTTTGGAAGAACTAAATCAAAACAAGTGACAGTTAAAAAATAAACGTTCGAAAAAAAAACAATCTGTCAAATTCGAATACACGTCTAAAACAGCTGATTAACAAAAATGACAGCTCATAAAAAAGACGTTCGGAAACAGTGAGGTACATAATAAGGTCTTCCGTACACAATCGGGGGTCGGATCTGGGGGTAATTTGTAACAATAATGGTCCGATTGGTCAAGCGGGTCATGGGAGCGAGTGGCACCTGTCACGATGTCAAACTATCGCTGTGTTATCTGTAAGGCCTTAATAACCTCGCGTAGGGACGACAGGATACGGGAATTTGGTGGTATGAATGGATTTGGATGATAATTTTCGGTTTTTAAAGGGTTCGGTTTGGTTTTGTATTTATTTTGCAGTTGATTAAATTGTGTATTTATCCGGATTCTTATCAAGGAAGACAGTAAAGCATAGGTACCGGTACTTAAATTCTAGAGGTATTTACAAATTTTGTTATTCTTTACCTAGTCAACAACCAGGACTTACTTTTAAATAATAATGAAAATAGGCATCAAAATAACTAAGTCATCACTGCTCAGACTCACCAATAAAAACATACAAAGTACATATATAATAACAAAAAATATACCACATGTTTAAACAATCAAATCCTTCAAAAACCCGAATCGAATCCACACGATAATCGATACAAATAATCGTTACAGCAACAACCAAAAATCACGCACCTAAACCAGCCACATCACTATCGGAATTGATCGCCGGCTTTTCGCAACTTAAGTCGGATTTGCACCGATATCATTCAGTTTATGTTACCCTGTGGATTACGCTGTCAATATTATTACTCGCCTTTAATACCGTTGAGCCTGTCCATAAAACATATTGGAAATTATTGCTTGCTACGTCAACTTTATCATGGTATTGGAAATTGCTGCTTTTGTGTGAAAAAGATGTCTTATTTAGAATGTGGGTAGTCGGTGTAAGTGCTAGACAGGTCTTTTTTGCTATTTATGGAGAGGTCTTGTACGTTGTATCAGGAGTGTCTGAGAATGTGTGTAACTATAGAGGTAGATGTTGTTCAGTCTAAGAAGAAATTACAAGACAATCTAATCCTATTTCACTAAAAAACTTTAAAAAGATTTGGTTAGAGCGTAAAGGCGAAAAAGTGCAATTTTTTGACGAGTACTCATATCACACATAATCCAGTTACATCTAGGATTAGAATACTCTGGCTGTCTGACTATTTGGCCTCTTTCGACCTATAACAGAGATCTAGAAAGTGCTATCCAAGGTTCAAATGAGTCCCCGTAAGAAATAAATGGATACTAAGTTAGAAAGCGTAGCACCATTTTGTACATTTTTATACAGCAAATCTAAAAATAAATATCCTGCACTATTTCCAACCTTTGCTATTCAATAAAACCAAAAAATCCTCACACATCTGGCGATTTAACATCAAAAACCACGTTCATTCACAAAGGAGATCACGACACTTAAATGGCTATAAAAACTCTAATTACCAGACCTCTTCCGTTAAGAAGTAAGGCACGTTAAGTTGATAATTATCGAGTTGGTCGGGAATGGTCGTGTCTCCTCGTCCGGCCTTGATTACCTTCCGAAAGCCTTGGGAAGCACGTTACCCTTGGTAAAAGGATTTCCAATGATCGATCGGCAGTTTTTTGCGCAGATTGTGGTGAGAATCAATTTGGATAACGGATTTTTTTCATTGCATTCTGAGCGTTCCACCAAAGTGTGTTCAATTTTTGTCTATGCATACCATGCTTTAAATTACAAACGCCACTGAAAATAACAGAACGACCAACTTATCCAAGCTGGTCGTGATCAAAGCTAAAGAACCTATGTAAGTATTTAACTACACATTACAGCTACTACTTACTACACTACAGCTACTTATCAATTCGTGTCTTCATAGAAATGAAACCACTAAACGAAATGGCCATAGTAATCATCCAAAAATAAAATAACATTCCAAAAACGAATACTTACTACAGATATTAATTAATCATTGTTTTATTTATCAAATTAGACAGAACAGATGCATAAGCATCCCTCTATTAGGAATAGCCAGGATTCCCGCTATGCCGCCATGGATATAGTTTTTTCTGCTGAACTATTTGAAGCACGGGACACACTACATACAGATATGTTGATGAGCTCATTATAGGAATTCCTCACACCTACAACCAGTCTCCAGGCAAAGGACAGACTCTTATATAGCATCACATGATAAATTGTATCAATCAGAGATTTTTTAAAGTGATTCTTTCTATAAATTATACGCTTTGAACTAGTTAATGGGTTTGTTAGTGTGATACCGGGAAGTCGTTACGCAAGAATTTTTGAAGAAGAACATTCATTAGGAGATATGTACTACCTACCAGTATTGATAAAAACTGGTGACAAACTTACGATCAATCATTAGGTATGTTCAATGCAGATGTGAGCGCTTCCTTTAACATCTATGATATGATATTCAATGAAACAGGATTCTACTCCTAACCATTTTTCCTTCTAAGAATCGCAAAAAAGTGTCTGTGAGGCTGACTGACAACCTTTGTAGTCGTAGAGACAATTTAAGAAGAAGAAGAAGAGGTATTCAGGTTGATCTTAGAAAGAACCCAAAATTACCATGAAATAATATCTTTAGTAGATGTTAGGGATATAGGCTACTAAACTACCAGGCTACGAACTGATCAAATACCAGTTATCAATACGTAAAAACAAGAGTGCGTGATGTCCTGTTTGCACAAATGTTGACTCATCGGCTATGGTCACCGGAAAAATCCATTCCCCTCTGTTGATTTAGCATTTTGAAGCGTGCTAAAACGTGTTCATACTACACTGACACGCCTGTCATCCATGAATGTAAGGTACTCATTATTGAAGACAGAAAAAAAATCATTTTTGGTTTCGGAAAATTTTATCTAATTTTTTTATTATATAAAGGGTGAGACTATTGTTAAGTAAGCTAAAAGTTACCCAAAGCTTAAAAATCATTTTAGCACCCAGTAAAACTACTCGACCCTGAGGATCAATGACAGGAATTCACGCACAGTAGATGAAATCGAACCCAAAAAACTATAATTTATCCAGCAGATCTTCGCTTAAGCCGTGTAAAGTCATTTAAAATCTATAAAGTCGTGATAATGCAAGAGAAACCGAATTGCAATATGTTTTTGTTGATTCGAAACCAGGATCTCAGAGTACTTACTGCACTACGAGACTATAATCTATATTTAAAGCTGATGCATGTCATTACTACGGTCGACATGCACACAAACATTAATTATTCGCAATCAAAATACACAAAAAACCACACCTAATGATATATAGATTGCTTTAATACTATCTCTTGATAGCTTCCGTAAAGCATATAATTACACCCTAGTTCCTGATAGGATGCAAGCCTAATGAGCTGACGTTGACCCATTTATTACCCGAGAAAAAAGGCGCATGTCACTCCTAGACACCTGCTGTTAATGCATCCTTGGAATTAATATCGAATCAATCTACCATTAAGGTATTAAAGCAACGGGTCTCACGCCCCGCGGAATTATCTTTCACCCCATCAAACGTGGAAAGTCTAATAGAAATCCGTGGTACGTAATAAGAAAGGCTAATCGCACGCGTAGACAGTTAGCGCGTTGCGGCATCGTGCAAAAACATATATTGGATGTGTCAGCAATGATTGATGCGCGGGAGTCGGCAAAAACTTGCGTTGAACGGAACGGGCCGTGACGTTGCAGGGAATGCGAAGCGGTTAAGTGCGTTCGTTTGATCGTGAGCTACAGTTTATAGTTTGATATCGAGCTCACTAGTGAGAATTGTAATACCTAGTATCCGGGAATGTTTGACGCCAATCACGCATAGCTTGACTTCGTTAGACAAAACATGACGAATATCTATCAGGATCTTTTCAGCGCTATGTTTAGAATGTTTACCTATTAGGAAAAGTACTAAAACAGTTTTATTTCAGTCTTCATTTGATTGATTTTAGATTTTCACATGTAAATTAATTTTATCTGGAATAATTATAGAATTTTCTTCATTTTTTTTTTGTGTAGAACTAAGACTGAGGCAACGTTAACCTTTCAGGGAATAAGCGGTAGGTACAGTGTAGTAGAGATTAAAATGAGTGTCTAAATTGAAACTTTGATATACATACATAGGATTAGGTCCCCACAATAGGCCTTGAAGTACAGTTGCACCTTCAACGAAAGTTTTGCGGTGGGAATTTTACAAGTGTAAACTCCACATTTCAAGTATTCTTCTAGTAAACGAAACTTTTTTTCTCAGTAAGCAGAGTCTGTGTAATTGGATGTCGTGCCTCGCTGGGTGCTTGTCAATCAAATATTCTTGTTCAACTGGTTGATACAATCGCGTGGGAAGGTAGCGCCATCTAGCGGTGTCGAAGCGAACACTTTTAAGGCGCCATTGATTAATTGATTCCAATTTTGAAGTTTTGAAAGTTAGAAGAGACATTGCAGTGGGTTTGTATGAGGATATTTTTCTAATTATCATAATTAGTTCAGAAAGTATTGTCGTCACAGCAAATAATCTATCCTCAAATAACTCGTTGATCCATTATTTTTATTATTTTCTACCATATTGTGAACCACATATTTACCTATATGTATAAACAGATTCTGACTTTAGGCTATAAGTAGGATGCTCCAGATTATTAGGACAGAGTTCAGTTTTGTTTATTTGATTTCTCAATTTAATGTTATTCATTAAAAAATATGGAACATTTATTATGAGAGATGAGAGATTTACCTACTTCAAGACTACATCGGTCTTCGAAACGTTCTTGCTACATGAGGAATTTGCAAACACCAGTCCTCAGATTAGTTAATGATCGGTTTTTAAGAAAGGACAGCGATTTCCTTAATATTTTGACAGACGCATTTGATACGCATCTGCCATAATTACATAGTCCTAGCAATTCGCACCGCTTAAAAAAAAGACCCACTGTTCCTTTAAGATATTGATGGGTAAAGTTTCTTGTAGGTATCCAAAAATAGATTAAGAAAGATTTTTTTTTTTTTAATTTTTATTAGAAAATACATAGGTAAATACAGAGGTTAATCAGTTGAAATGACAAGCTTTAAATTATTTCGTTTATATTTTTTTAAATTAACAAATAGAATTAGAAAGTTAATGTCTGAATCTTTTACGCAACCCTAGGTACGCCAGTTTTAAAACACATTTACACTCAATCGTTTTAACTATTTCGTTACAAAAAATAACTGATATTGATACTCTATGCTCTATACGAACAACTTTCCAGCCAATCACTAACCGTTATAAAAACAAATGAAAACATGTTCTATATTTGAATTTTTAAGCGTTCTTAAAAAACAGCCTTCCCATTTACTATGCGCATTCGGATGCATCGATTGCTCAATAGGATATCAATTGTGCATCTAATGGCGTAATGATCGGTTGCCCTTTAAAATTGACGCCTTGCCTTAGCCACTCCCCTATACCATACACTACTATTTACCCATTAAGTTTGACAGCCTACTTAAAAGTCCTATAATTATTTTTTAAAACCACAGCCGTGGAGGTTGTGTGAAAAAAGTTCTTATAATGGATTTTCGGTGGTTCGAATTTAGATAATTGTCCGAATATTGATTCGATTTGAACAGATGTACCTATCGATGGTTAGGTGTTGAGGAAATTGGTATAATTATGTTAAAAAATCGGTAGTCATCCTTTAAATGTTGAAATATTTTGACTTTCGAGTAAAGTGGAGCAGTTAAATGCCTCTAAAGCTTTCGGTTATGCAAGTTCAGTAAGCAAAAAAAAAACATATTTTTACTTTGTAATACAGCAAGAGCAAATTATCAATTAAATGCTTAGGTAAAAAAGGAGCTTAATATCAACCGACGGGACTTACATATTTTACCAAACTAGCTGAAAGCGACCACCGCACAGATAGTTACGTAGGCACAATCTTACGCCACGAACAAATGAAAAAACCATTTCGTTGCGTGTCTTCCGGGAGGCACGGGTAATGTAGGCAGCAATACAGCAATGAACAACATTTAATGGTCTTTGAACGATCACTCCATGATACGTATTGCTATAGTTATTACGTACGCTTATCCGTAACAGAGTACCGGTTGATAGTGAGATACTTTATAATGTGTAGTAACGTTGGTATTGTCAACCGACAGAAAAGAGACAGGTTATGTAGTTAAGAAACTAATTTTTCATTTTGTCACAGTCCTAAGAGAAGCTGTATGCGTAAAATTCATTTTAGATAACATACAAGATTGATCGGAGCTACTGAAAATCATGAAAGTTGCAGACATTGTTTAGCTAATGTGATAGACTACTTAATTAAAATATTACAGTAAAATAACTCCATAAAGGCACTGGTCCGACGACCGATCTTACTGAAAAAGTCCCATATAACCCATCAACGCTTTCGGCAGACAGTTTTCAAAACAAGAGCGCATCAACATCAACAAAACAAGTGGAAAACGGAAAAACCTATACAAAATTAAAGTCCAAACAGTGGCGTTATCTCCTATCACACGTAGAACAAACACGAACTTATTCGTGTAGGAATATTCATTACAACATTATAAGTAGTCTACTCAAATAATCGACTAATATCAGTGGGTAATATGAAAGTCCGTGCGAACGGCCACGTGTGCTCAGTAATGACTTAGCTTAGCCCGTTGGATTTGCTCATTAGTCGACTAGAGTGTCGATATATCAGATTCGATTCGAGTAAAGGGGGTCTCTATCGATAATATCTTTGCAGTGGCGAGAGGTAGCGGTTTATTAAACGATGGCTTATCGGTTTTTTTTCGATGTTATTGTTGTATTTTTCTGCTTATTGTACGGTTTTTGTTTTGGATGGAAAATTGTACAAGCTTTACCAGTATTTGTAGAAACTTATTCTAGCGTCTGTTGTGTAGAGGATCATGATTCAAATTCATTTATCTAAGTATAAACTGAACGGCATTCATCATCAAAAAGCATCAAATTATTGTGGGTCCAAAATATCCTTAAGCTTTCTTTTGCCACTCCATTTAATAAACAGTTGTCAAGAAATAAGAGTTAACTGGCCAATCAATTTTAGAATAATATGCAGATCATTTTAATTAAGTTTAAAACTTTAGACAACTTCCTAACTTGGAATAAGATTTAAACAATAACAGCCTTACTACAAAAACTTAAACATCTGTTGAACACTTTTCTAAAAAAAGTGTCGCTGCCTAACGGACCTATATCAATTTCAGCCACACTTTGTGATTTTTTAGACAAGTGTTTAACAGACGTTTAAAAGTTGTTGTGTTACGACCATAAGTAGCTTAGTATTTTTGTAAACAGTAAAGAAACCGATAGGAACTACATAAACACACTTACAGTCAAAACAAACAGCCAGCAAACATTAACCGTAAATAAACGATACAGTACAAAAACGTAGACTTTCACACTGCTTCATAAAGGTACGAATGATGGTATTTCTGAGTAGTGGACGCGCATCATCTGTGTTATTATATCGTCATTACAACTTCTTCCTTGAGCGCAATCGGTTAACTGTAGTACTGTAGTTCCGTTTGTGATGCGTTTTGTTTTTTTTGCGATGTTTTTTTGTTTCTTTGGGTTGCAAAGGTGGCAAGGATACGGTATCTGATGTGTGTTGTAGGTATTTTACTATGTGAATATTCTAGGATTTGATTGTGTATGTGAATCTGAGCTATGTAAATGACCGTTTTATGGAAAACATGATAAACCTAGCCTCTCTTAGGAATATCTAGTTTCAGTTTCATATAAGTATGTAGCAAAACTACTACTAATTTATTACCATGTAACTACAAGTTCAGTTCCAATTTTGATAGGGTCTAAGTTTCTTCATGTACTTAGCCAAATATGACTTTAAATTACTTGAAGTCGGTTAAAAGTTACACGGAAGTGAGAACCTCCTTTTCCAACTCGTTTCACAAAATGTATAAGGGTAACAAATGACTGCCGCGAACCAGTGCTACCATGGCCACTGCTATGAAAATTCAGCTTAAACTTCTTGGAGTTTTACCATAGTTTACAAAGACTAAAATTTCAATTTTCTTTCCAGCAAGTAGCAACCCCAACAGTAGTGAAGAAGATTCTTCGCCTCAAACAAGAGAACCCGGGTATGTTCGCATGGGAGATCCGCGAGAGACTGCTGAGCGCGAGGGTGTGTGAGCCTCACTCCATACCTTCGGTGTCCAGCGTCAATAGGATCCTGAGGAACAGTGGCCTGGCTTGGAGTGATGATGACACCAGGAATGCACATGGTAAGACTCTCATTTTGCTGTGAGATTTTTTGAAAGGTTTATAGCAGCTCTGTTACGCTAATAAAGAATATTGGTGGGAAGTAAGCCTTTCTGACTCACAATCTTTCTGTGTTTGGCTTCACCCACAGTGGACGGAGTAATTAGGGCTCAGAAATAACATTGGATATAAGAATTATTTCGCTCCCGGCTTCATGAGATTTTGAAATCTTAGCCATTGATTGAAACTACGTTACACGCATACCTGCCTCATATGCATATCAGGGAAAATCATGACGTTATTATACGATGTTATGTTCCAAATGAACACTTTTTGACTACTAAAAACACACTGTTTTATACCTTTTAACTGTTCATAAGGTACTTAACGCATCATCAAAAAAGTTTTAATACTACATTAACACCTTATTCAACTAAAAAAAGTCGTTACACAAACATCAAAATCAAATAAAGAACACGAATGGAACGTATCAAACATCAAATTCAAATAAAGAACGTTAAATAGTCAACATTTAAACGATTTAAAAATAAACGGATTTAACTAATTAATGGCAGATAGGCGTAAGTTGTGGGATTCTTATAAACAGGTGTCAGGAAGTCTCTAGTGGTATAAAAAGTTATTATTCTTGTTTAATTACGTTTAAATCTTAGGTGGACATATTTAAAAGACATTAAATCCGGTGTGTTTTTTTCTAAAATATTCAAACACATCAACATCTTTTAATTCATTCTCTTTTCTTTACAGAATCCTACCCACAACCGGAGCTACCACCCAACATGATGGAATACATGTCAATGAAGAACTCTTTACCCCCCTCCGCGATGCCAACACAGCAGAGTTCTCCCTACTTCGCTCACTCCGCCGTCAGAGTTCCCCCTCCCCAACACACGGATCCAGCACAGCTATATGACAGGAGATTAGCCACCTCCTGGCTGCTGGCCAATCAGGTCCAAGCCCAAGGCCTTCTAAAACCTTACCCAATCAATCCCTGGCAGAGAATAATGCTGCCTTACCACGACGGCAAAAACTTCTCCCCATACGCTCTGAATTTACACAACGATCTTCTAAACCGAATAAACCCAGATGAAGTGAAGTCTGAAAATTCAGAACATATTTCTGTTGAAGCCAGTGACGATAGCACAGACAGGCCTGACGTGGACGACGATCAGAAATCACATGAAAAAGAAAAGAAGAAAAATCCGTATTCCATAGAGGAGCTTCTGAAAAAGCCTGATAAGATGGTCAATGTGAACCCGATTGGTTTCCAGAACTTTCTACGGCAGCCTAGCGGGAGTATGATAGAGAGTAGCCAGGATCTGAGTAACAGGAGCTCTCCAGCCAGTTTCTGTTCTGTACAAAGTGGAGTTTCGAACGACTGCTTTTCCGAATCAGCCAGTTCTGAAATTAAGGCGGGCAATTGAATCAGTTGTTAATATTGTAGATATATTTTGTTGTTATTTAATTTGACATTCCGATACAAAAATATGAATTACATTCCAGTTAAAACATTCTCATTTTTAATAAAATTCTAAATTAGGTGACTATACTTAATCTAGTTTTGACTTTCCAATAAACTAAAATACCTACTTAGGCATACGGTAATTAATATTTAAACATAAAACGCCCTGTTTGTTTTATATACAGAATTATCATTAACTGTATAATATTTTTGTAAATAAATAAAGTAGATAAGTACAAAAACCTAAAAATATTATCATAATCTCCATGAGAGCGCCATCTACCGTAAACATCAGGAAAACTCATATTGATTGATTTTATTTAAAACCTAAATAATGTAAATAATAAAAGCCATATTATTACAATGTAGATATTTGAGTAATGTGTCCATATTATGTGTAATATTATACGGAATAGAAAGTACGCAGTAGACTTTAATTAAATAGAAAAATAATGTTATACATACTTACCTACATAAATTATATAAAAACTCTACCATTTTAAAAGTGTCAGTCCTGCAACCTGAAATATCATGTAAAAAATATAACACACTTTTGTTAAATTTTACTATCACAAAATGCCGTATTTAATTGTATCTATAATTCTGTGATATTGTAGGAAGTATATTTTATGATGTTGATTCATGTTTCAATAATCCTCCTTGAAAATAATCATTCCTCTATCGTTAGTTTTATTATCTATTATAAGAACATAGTTATTTTATTGTAAGTAGTAATAGTTGATAGATGTACTTATATGTATATAATGTAATCACAGTAGTTGTTTATTTATGAAATGGCACAATAAACCAAATACAAATTAACTTTGATATCTACTCATTTCATTTGTATTTTTTTATCAAACCTCTTTTTTAAATGAAGTCCAGTATTGCATCCATAAAGCGTAATACTTACCTACTTAATTTAAAAAATTAGCAGATGAGTCTGCAAGCAGCTGTTTGAATATCCATTAGAAAAAGATGAAAAATGGATAGACCCTAGAAATAATAAATAATCTTTATTTTGCAGAGGCCCTAAACTTAGGAACAAAATTATATCAATATGTTAGGTAGGATTGTAACTACCTATCTACAAGTGGAAGAACCGAATAACTTATTTTATTTTCAAACCCTAATGAACCAAATATCTACTTGCCAAGAGTCAAAACCAAATTCATAAAACTGCATACCTAGAAAAAAGAAACTTAATTGTGCTTACGCCTTTCTTAATCAAAGGGCACGAGATTATGCTATGCGTAATAACCCCTACAATATGCAAATGGTGTGTAATAGATGTATTATGGAAATATGGCGACCACCGGAAACTTGGTAATTTCATAGATTTTTGTTTTGCTCGAATAAGAATTAGTCATTTCACGCGACATTTCTGAGGAATTAGAATTTACGTGGTTATTAGAACGTGAGATTTGATTTTAATTTCTATGTTATTTGAATGTAATTAGGGCCTTTGCGTTTACGTACACACCTAAGTTATTCCATTCCGTAGGGAGCTGAGTACCTACCCATACCTACATTCGGTCCACAAGTCTATGCCTAGCCTAGCCATAGCCTAAGGTACATTTTAATGGGAACAAGTAAAGTAGGTAATCATTATGACGAGTTCTATTCCCAAATAGAAGAAGAGCTTTTTGTCCAGTATCTACGATTCTGCCAGTAACGAGTGAAATGAAAATACCTACCTATAGCAACTAGGTATGACCATGTTAAAAGGTCATGATTAAAACATTAAAATGAAAATTAACAAAAAAAAGTATTTTATAAACAAAAACAAACTTTGCTCAACGAGCCACATACTAAAGTAACAATGAACTCCCAACTGGATTTCAGTTCTGGCTCTGTGCTCTGCTTACCATACGTCAACGTAAAGGCGTGAAGCTATTAAACAATTGCCACCACCACTAACTAAACGCGAAATATGATATTAGTATAGTTATAGAGACATCGCAAAATAAATAACTTTCATTTTATATCAGCAAGACTGTAATGAAAAGTAAAGGAAACTCTATTGCTATTTTAATAAATAATTAAATCGTTAAATAAATAAATTAAGTACTTCTTCCTACGTTGATAACAAAACGTATTTGATATGCCCGTCCAACCATAGGGATGTTCATCACATGTTTGGCAGTCACTTTTTAGAATATCTGAAGTAGTTATTAATATAAGACTTGGTTGAACTGGTTACAAGTGTTAGTTAGTTATCCGATGGTTAATGTTATTTGTAAGATAAAGGCTGCTTATAATTTCTGCCAGGTAAGGTCGTATCCGAGACCTGTAAAACCAAAAGTTATAAATTTATAAGGTCTTGATATTTTTCTTCTTTCTTGATATTTATTATATTTATGGCTAGTTTCACCGGTTACTAAAGTGTATTTTTTAATCTCGTAGACTAAATTGACACTTGACACTTTTATCTATAATAGACGAATTTAATATTCATTCAAAGTTTTATATTTAAAATTCACGTACGTATACATGGCTGTACGACGTGCTACAAACTGTCAGGGATATCTGACCACGCAAAGCCGTGCGTAATCATCAAGGATAAGCCCATTATTTCAGAATGACTTATTGTAAAAAGTTACGATTCAACGAACCGGTATCGTAAGTACAACACTGCACCACAGAGCTAGCAAAATTATTTGGAAGTTTGACATTTTGCAAGTGTCAATTTAGTCTACGAGATTAAAAAACAGACTATAATATAAGTCTCTGATAGCCTATCAAAAACTTATCTGAAATATGAACTATAACTTTTGGTTTCTCATGTCTGAGCAGAAATTATAAGCAGCCTTGATCTGGCAGATAGCATTAACTATTGGATAACTAATTGACAATTTATCGAAAAGCAGTGAAACCGCGCCATAATCTTTTTAACTAGAGCAATAACTACAACCTCGCCATCCCTAACCGTAGAATGTCATCTAATGACATTGGCATGTGACACTCAACAATTAATGTCAAAGCGAGAAATGAAAATGTCCTGCGATCGTGGTGATTGCTGATCGTAATTTTACGATAAATTACGAAACACTGATCGATATTCTATTTTTCTACTGAATCAAGAGAATAAATACAACACAGTTTATCAAATAATTACACATTATAAGACGTATCTACAATGGATTCAGACAATTTGACCAAACAGGTGTGCTATATTTACATAAAAGTTATTTCGTTCCAAAGATTGTGTTGTGGTATTTATTAATTACTTTTCTAGGCTGAAGAAGTAGAAGCCCTAAGTGCTATCTACGGTGACGATTGGATCACAGAGAGTGAAGTAACGAGGTCGTATAGCATTAGAATAGAGGAGAATAAAAACGAAGTTAGGCTGTATGTGACGATGCCTGATGACTATCCTTCTCATTCCCCGCCAAAATATGAGTTGTCGGCCCCTTGGATGGATCGGAAGGCCAAAACGCAGCTACACCATCAGTTAGATGAAGTATACTTGTGAGTATACCTATGAAATTAAGGAATAATATAATTTTCATGTAATTTTCTATGAATTGACACTCATGAATAATATTTTTGACCATTAACGCAAGTAGATAAAAACACCAACTTCCTATCAACATTCTATTAAGTAATCCATAATAGTTTTGTACATTTAAGCATCTGTATTTTTGTTCTTTTACATGACTTTCCTAGGCGGTAAGTACTACAATACAATAAATATATTTTGTTGTCTTAAAATAGATCAATAAAGGCAAAGTTCAACTGCTGTGTCCACCCAGAGCACGGTCTGTTTCACACAAATCTATTCCACAGTTTTTGCTTGGTCATGGAGATGAGTATAGATGAAATTAATTGAGATAAAAAGGCAACTTCTGAACTTGTTTTTATCTAAATATATAAATTCTTAAACCCAACAATTATAATGTTTCAGAGAGAATGTAGGTGAGAATGTCATATTTCAGTGGGTTGAGAAGATACGAGAAGTGTTACAAGCAATCAAACCGGCTGAGAAGAAAGTAGAAGCAAAACCTCAGGCTGTTGAGTCATTAGATTTAGCTTTGGTGAGTTAAACTGATCAACTACCAAGTCCATTTCCCTACAATTATGTTTAGGTCAGTTGCAGGATTGTTCAAAAGAGTTACCGAGGCTCTGGTACATAAAGGGCTCACAATGGCCTTGTAAGAGGGGTCATTTGATGATTTCCCATAAAAAAGCTACCTACTGAGTGAAATTGTGAGAAATAATCATACTTAATTATTTTTGATAATTTTGTTCCACATTTTATGTATATACAGTTATCACTGTTGGACCCAAACATGTAGGGACTTGCCCCAAGTTTAAATTCTAATCTTATAGTATTAGTCTTATGAATTCATATCTTACAAAACACATTCATCACTTGGAAATGACTCGGCATATTCAAAATTGTTATTTTTATCATTTTAGTTTAATGATAACATTGACCTTCATTATCTATGTTTTAATTTCCAGTTAGATATAAACTGTCCGGATATCACTCATGGTGAAGTGATTGTAGACAGAAAGAGCTCATTCCAAGGTCATGCTGCTGAAGTGCATTGTCTTGAAGATGTCAAGTAAGTATAACTACCAACTGTATTTTTAGAAGCTGTTTCATATAACAACACACGTAGGAACCAGCCGGGCAACTGTGGCTGATTTCTTGCAGTCACACTCTTATTGATACTTTACAGCTTACTATCTATCAATAAATAAAGTGTTCTCCAAGGAAGTTAAGAGAGTGCTGTATTAATATTATAAATTGCAGCTTTGCAGAGTTTTTGGTTACTTGAACGAGCTAATCTCAGGAACTAGTGATAAATGGCATTACTTATAAATGTGAATTAAATAATAAGTAATACTTAAAGGCTGCTTAAGAAAATTTTTACTTATAAACGTTGCTTAAGCATGTCTTAACTAACATTTAATCACTACTTAAGACTTTAACCTCCCCACTCAGAGTTTAATGATTACTTAAGTCACTCCTTAGTGATGGAATGTCATACAAATCCTTCGCTAAGGAATGGCTCAAGTAACCATTAATGGTCTCTGAGTGGGGAGGTAAGTAGTAATAAGTTAAAATGTTGCTTAAAAGGTGATTAGAGATTTTTATAAGTAAGGCTGTAGATAAATTATTTTATTTAGCCCCTTTCTATAAATGCCATCTAGACACACGGCAGTGTGTCCGCCAAGTTCGAGCAAAAAAAGCGACACACCGGCCGTGGGTTATATTACACGAACCATTTCTGGCCAAATTCGACCCCCCTATAACTCAAAATCTATTTTATTTACGCGTATCAAATTTCTAGTATCTGTTGAGACCCCCTCACTTATCTAAAATACAAAATTTGATTAATATATTAAACCTATTGTAGGTATTGAGATATTGACGTCAGAAAATCGCTATTTTTACTATACACTCACTGACTGACTGACTCACTCATCAAAAACCTAGACCACTTCCAATGGTCGTATTGACTTGAAATTTGGCATGGAGGTAGGTCTTTATGTCAAGGTAAAAGGAAAAATCTGAAAATGGCCAAGTGTGAGTCGGTTTTAAAATAATGAAGGGTGTAAATTTATACCCATAAGAAACTAAAACGAACTATATTTATATATCTTCGAATGGTCGTACCGATCTGAAATTTGTTACAAAGGTTTGTATTTAGTCAAAGTAAAGTAAAAATCTGAAAACGGCCAAGTGTGAGTCACTTTCGAAAATAACGAATGTGTAACATAATACATGATGACATGTCATGTCAGTCAGTTGGTAAATCTAGTCCATTTAGTTAATCTAGTTCATTTCTTTGTAAGAAGCATAGTGCATATTCAAAAATCTGAAAGATAGTATAAATGAGACATTTCCTTAACTAACTTAATCATAAGTAAAAAAAATAAAATAAACAACCTTACAAAAATAAATGAAATCCCACCCAAAACAAAAATGTGAAAAACTGCCAAGTTCGATAATATGGGAATGCTTCGCCTATAAAAGAAGTGAGATCTGAATAAGTACCAAGTTCCATACACATACCTCAGTTAAAAATAGTTACTTTTTAATGATGTTACTTGGCAAGTTTTAATAGAAAATTAAATACTTGATTCATTGCGTTTAGTAGGTTTATAACAAGGTGTGTGAAAACTTGCCAAGTAATATAATTAAAAAGTAACTATTTTTAACTGAGGTATGTGTATGGAACTTGGTACTTATTCAGATCTCACTTCTTTTATAGGCGAAGCATTCCCATATTATCGAACTTGGCAGTTTTTCACATTTTTGTTTTGGGTGGGTCCTCTCCAGGAAAGCTTCTTTTATTCGGATGTGTCATGTGTGGCGTATTTCTATAGATGCTGATAAAACCTCTGGCGGAAGCTAGACTTATAGGAACCATTATATGTAAATTATACCAACCCTTTACACTATCACAAGTAACAATACCCTTTGACATTTCCAGTGCCGTCCTCACAAAATTAAAGCTCAACAAGAAGATTCTGAACGCCACACACAACATGTACGCGTACCGCATAGAACGCAAGACGGCTAAAGGCACCAGCATACTGCAGGACTGTGATGATGACGGAGAGGCCCATGCTGGCGGGAGGATGTTACATCTCTTGCAGATATTGGACCAGAAGAATACGCTTGTTGTTGTGTCTAGATGGTGAGTTGATAAAAGATAAAGGAGAAAATGAAATGTGAAGTGATAAAGGAGGAGTTCACCGGATGGAACGTGATTCGCTACCCCGATCTCTATTATTCAAAAAAATTCTGAAACCTCGCTCTCGATTTTTTAAGTCTGAGATACGACCTACCTCTTCGTTCACAAACCCAATTTTTCGAGAAATTCCTAAACATTTATAGAAAATCTTCTAATTGTAAATGGTTATGGTAATCTTATAATCGATCTTGCTGATGTCCCACCCAGTAGCGGCGTAAGGGGGGGGGGGGGGGGTCCGCCCCGGGTGCCACATCTCGGTGGGTTTTTTTTTTGGGGATGGGGGGGGGCTCAATAAGTAGTCCGCCCCGGGTGCCACCCGATGCTACGCCGCCACTGGTCCCACCTCGATTTTTTTTATATTTTCTAAGTCTGGTATGGGCTACCTTGCCACTCTACAACCTACATTACCTATCTAACATTGTCATTACTATTTCCAGGTATGGAGGCATACAACTGGGCCCCGACAGATTCCGGCACATAAACAACGCGACCAGACAAGTTATACAGCAGGCAGGGCTACTGAAGAAATGACGTTTAGCTTAGAACATAACATAAGGTGCGAATATTACTGCTACATTGAAGATAACTGCTTTGTGGATTGCCAACAAAATTACAAAATACCTGATGAATGCTCACGCGAACATGCAAAAGCTGTGTTCGATTTTAGATTTTTGTAATTCTCTGATTTCTGATGAGTTTTAAGGTGAGCTGAGTACGATCGCTCCGTGCATAGGTTACTACTATCCATATCCATATGACTATCCATATCCATATGACTATCCATATCCATATGACTATCCATATTATACGTACTACACTATCTCAGAAACACAGACATAGCTGTACTTTGGCATTTTTGGTATCTTTGGCAGGATATTACTGGGGTATTTTTATTTTATTTATTTGGGAAAAATAACAGTCTTATAACATGGAGTAGCTACAACATATTCCACAAGATATTACAAGCTAATATGGGTAGTCAAATGATCCACAAAGCTAGTTATCCATTGTGTCTACATATTTTGTATAGACTGTATCTTTTAGTCAGATAATGGCATAGAGTGCCTTCGTATTCATTACTTTTTTACTCAGGCATAAATATTACTCCTAGATTTATAAGATGTTTAATGTAGTGGAACTGAATTGACTGCTATTTTAGCTTACTATAATGTGTATCAAAAATACAATCATACTTTACGAATTTCTCAATTAGTCTTACATCATATTTATGTATCTTACATACGAAAGAAAACTGATGAAGTGAAAATGTGAAGTTTCGATATAAGGGAATGATATGGGTTTTAATAAGCACAGTCCCCTTGAAAATTGATCTTTCAAAAACCCTTATTCAATTGAAAATAGGGACTTAAACCATTTTTGATATAATTTCAAGCCTTACCTGGCATTGTGATTTTATTGGATCTCTAACTTAAAAATCCTTAAATAAGTTTTAAATAAAACAATGTAAATGTATATAGACCTGTATATTATGTACTTTATAACAATATTTACAAGATAATATTTTTTCACGATTAATTTTGTGCTATCTTTTATTATTTCTTGAGTTGTTGTCTGTTGTTTTAACTGTTATGCATTTTTTGTCCAAGAATTTCAGGAGATCCTGTAATCAAATTGATACTATAGTGTGTGACAGGAGGAATAAAATGATTTTGTTTTATGCAATTGTTTATATTTACGACCTACAAAACTTTGATAAAGATTTAAAAAAGTTTTAGCTATAGGTACCAGATTTTATATATTTTTTTGAATATAGATTTTTAATGAATGGATATGAGAGTTTTAGACTTCGTAGTGATAATAGCTTTAGATTTGGAAGTGATTGAATTTATACAAATGGATTATTTCATTATCACGGAATAAAATCGTAGTTATTAAATCAAGTTATCTTTACCTTTGGATCATATCGATGTCCGTAGCCAACCAAATCCTTGTGTATAATGTCGATATTGACGGGCTCATACTTCAGTATCGCTTCTCTCAACGATCTTCTACTTAGCACGTAGTTATGAAATGCTATGTGTAACGGGACGCGGCAGGAATGTACCTGAAATGCATAAAATTAGGGTAAATAAGGTTAGGTTCACACTAAACGTATTTTAGCGGGACGAGAACTTAAACCAGTGAGCTACTACAATCTGTCAAACTTTATTCGATTTTAAACCTTAGCTCTTTCTTTCTTAGCTTTAGGCAAAATTTTACAGTTCGGAGTAACTTGATGTGCTGGCGTCAGTACATAGAAGGCCGACGCCTATATGGGTATAGCATTTTTTTCATCATCATCAGGGTCAGCATGTGGGTTGGTGATTTCAGATTACGTCCAGGTTTCCTCGATATGTTTTCCTGACGTGGAATCGAACCCACATACTCTCGAAAGGTTAGGTTTTACCTACTAGGCCAGGAAATACAAGAGTTTTTAATTATTTAGATGCCACCTTTAATATAATATTTACCTTAGCTTTCTCTCTTTTCTGAAACACCCAATCATCAGGATCACAATCAACGCTCTTCAAATTTGCTGTTTCACTTGTCACCTCGTACACGCACACATCTGCACATATCCCCCCTTTACTAGGCGACGGTGCTGACAGAATATCTTTATCTCTTTCTAACGTTCGAGATTTCACTGGTGTTCTCTGAGTGTTCGAATTTTGATTTAACTTGGCTGGTGACGTCATGAGTTTCTGTGGTGAAGTTTCTTCTATGTCATAGTTTAGTCTTTGTTTTTTCGAAGGCGATGGTTGGTCTTCTGCAAGCTGCTGTATGGTTGGATGCGTTTGGTTGTAGAGGTGTGTAAGGATTTGGACAGCTGAAATTTTTTTAAAAATATATTAGCAAGAATTGTTGTCGCCAAACTTTATAGTGGAAGCAAATAAGCAAGTGGCCATAGTACTCGCACCACTTTGAATGCTAACTTTAATGAAAAACGGAAAAGGCACAAATAAAGGATTAAATATTACCTCTTTTTCTTTTAAATGGCTTCAAGCCATATTTATCTAATTCTCTATTCCGTTGAGGCGTCGACATGGACGCGTAATCCGCCATTGGAGTTACATTGTCAGTCTTGATGACATACTCAGTATTTTTTGGAGTTTTTATATGAATTACTCCATTATCATTCCTTGTTACATCCTGAACCTTAATTGGACTAATTTCTCCAGGTGTATGGATATAAGTTGCTGTTGTTGCAACAGTATTTTCAGTCTTTTTTGTAAAAACTTCAGGAAGAAAACTGTCTCCCATAGTATCATTTTGTATTGGACCAATAACAGACAAACAATCTTCACTTAAAGACTTTTTGAAACTGGATAGTTTAGTAGCATTATCCAAAACGGAAATACCTCCTATATCAAAATTGTCCCTAATAAAATCATGTCTAGATTTGTGAAGGGAATAATCTAATTCCCTGTCAGATATTTTAAACACTTCAGAATGTTGGCTTGAATTCATTTCAATATCGTTATTTACATCAAAAATTTCTAAATCATTTTCAACGTCAGATTTAAAAGATTCGTATTTTAAATTCAGACTTTTGTCATTATCACTTTCTTTGTAGCTCTCTTGATGACAAATATTGTCGTCTAAAATTATTTCGTCATAATCTATGGAAACATCATCTTTCTTTCCAAGACTACTATTATTTGGAATATTATCAAGAACTAAGGATTTTTGGGAAACATGTCTCTCTTCTGACATATCAGAATCTTGAGTCAGATCTACATCATCTGATTCTTTGCTTTCATTATGAGAAGTTTTATCGTCTTTAGTTTTATCTTTGTTTTGTTCCACTTCTTTACTATTTTCAGTGTTTTCTGAATGGTCATGAACATAATCATCATAGAAACTATAACAATGTGAATCGTTATTTTCATTAGTTACAGGTATTTCTACAGAGTCATCGCGAGCTTGTGTTAGATCATACACTTCATCTTGTCTTGCTTTATCAAAAACAATTGATTTCTTAACTTTTCCAATAGCAATATTATTATATTCATCTTTATCAACAATTATCGTTTCATCTAATGAATTAGCTTTTTGTGTGCCTATATTAACTAAAGGTAAACCATCAACATCATCGGAATTCGAAGATTGAGTTAAATCCATACTTTCTACATATTTCTTATCTGGTGTCTGATTACTCAGATTTACAATCCTCATATCTTTATCATCTTCATTCGAACTTTGAGTCAAATCAACGTTTTCTTTAGCAATTTCACTTTGTGTTGAATCTGTGTTTGGACATTTCCTAAGGACTGTAACATTTTGTTCATCTGTAACATTTTGACTAACGCTGTTACTCCGACTGTTAGTACACAAGATTATACTTACATTGTCTATATTATTATCTACATTAATACAGTGATTTCTTTCTTTTATTGCATCATTAACTTCAGGACTTTGAGTTAAATCTATCTCCTTTAATTCTTCACGAATAGGTTGTGAGGAACCAACAATGCATTCCGTAATTTCCATGAAGTCATTAGACCTCCTTTTTGTTATATTCTGAGACAACAAAGTTTTCTCTAAACCTTGTGATGGGATATTCACACATTCTGTCAAATCCATAACATTGTCTTGTGAAAATACTTTAGTTTTGTGATCTTGTGATAGAATGTTTGCTTGTTTTGTGGTTTCCATTATTGAGGACAGTTCGTCATCAAAAATATCAGGGGAACAACTCCTGTATTGCTGTGGTACTGTTAGATTGTTAGTAGTTTCTATATCTATTACTTTTTTAGGATCAGTGGTGAGTTTCACTGGCGATGTAATTTCAATTACTTCGTCATCTGGCAATTTAATTTCAATTACTGTTCTGTCTCTTGACTTCATATCGTTTTTGACAGGTGATTCATAATCAAATAGATTTTGAGATAGAGGCTTAGTTTTAACTTCACATTCATGATCATTATCATCAATACTCATTATCATATTATTAATTTGACTTCTATTATTGTCACTATCAACATTTTCTTTATCATCATCTATATTTATTTTTTGTACGTGTTTCTCTTCACATTGTTTCTCAAACTCAATTTCTTTAGAAGCAAAAATATTTTTAACATTCTTTATAGACCCACTTAGAATTACATCTAGCTCATCCTGCGAACATTCAATTTCCTTAAAACTCATCTTGAAAGAGTCAAAAAGCTTAGGACTTACAGGCCTCCCAGGAATTTCAGACCAATCTCTTAGCAAAGAACCATTTGTTACAGCTCTCTCAACTAGATTGTCTACATAGAATATGTCATCATCCTTCATACATTCATAAGGAATACTTGAACCAATGTAAAATACTCTAGCTTCAGAATCTAAATTATTTGGGCTATTTTGCTCTAATGAAACATTAATATTCTGGAAAAGTATTTGTGCGTACTTGCCAGTAATAATCTCCTTCTTTTGTTCGTCTGTGGCGGTAAGAAGTTTGTAATTCTTTCTAAACTTTTTGGTCTTTTTAGTGGCAGTTATTTTAGCTTCAGGTACCTTGAAACCATACTCTTGCAAGGTCTTCCTTATTTTAGCTACCCTTTGCTGAGATGTCAATACCTGTGATGTTTCAGGGGTTTCAGTCTCGGTTTGCAGTGATTTTGATAATGCTATAGCTAGTTGCAATTGTTCAGAATCTACATCTAGACCAGACTTTTTACAGACTGTGTCAAAATCCTTGGTGTATGACACAAGATCGTTTTTCTTTCCTTTAAGAGCTGTTCTTATATCTTTCTGGCCTTTAATGCGTTTTGTAGTCTTTCTAGTCTTAGGTTTGGTTGTTTTTTGAGCAGGTTTAGGACCTTTACAACTTTTCTTGGCTTCTTGAAAGTCGGAAAGGCTCTCATCCATATCAGTCTGGTTGGCAAAATATTTGCTTTTCACACATTCACTGAAATGGAATAAAAATGAAACAAATTATAAATTAAAGAATTTTATTAACTACATATTTTGTACATTATGATGTGTTACCTATTGCTATCTATGCTCATAATCTCTATTTATCTGGTAGGTCAAGCCGCTGGCTTTCCTCCATGTATTTTCTGATTGCGTCGCCAGAGCGATTAGGTAAGCCAGCAGCAATCATGAGCCTTCTTTCAACTTCTTCTATAGGATCTTCATATAATCCATCTACTGCTTTCCGCAAATTTAAAGTTACTGGTGTGAAACTGAAATTTTAAAAAGAAATTGGTCAGTGGGTCGTCTTAGAAATAACTTAGTTGTGGATGTCATATGTGCTCGCATAGCTAGTCAATCTTGGTAAATCTGAGAGTAATGATTTTGATGATACGAATTGGAATAAAACGCCTCTTTCAGACAGAAGTCATTGGTTATACACGAAAATGTTTAGTACACCGGTAAATGATGATTATTTGAATGCATGAACGGTTGCAATATAAGGATTCAAATGTTATCAGACAAAATAAATGTACATATAGCATTATGATAACGCAATGTTTTGGTTTCAGAAATGTTCCAACAGTTGCAATTATAACCTCAAAAATCGTACATTAATTCATTAGTTCTAATATCATACATACTGGAAAATAAGTCCACTTATCATTCCAAAGCTTAGAATGGCCACACCGATTATATTCCTTAACTTATTAGCTGGTGTTCCTACTATTTTTCTAGGTTTCCATTTTGACGTATCGACACCAATCGCCATTTTTAAGATTTCGTTCCGTTTCTGTTTTTCTACTTACTTTCGCATGTCGTCGTAACGTAATATACATTTTTAGCCAGTGAGACATGTTTTTATAATTTTATTGAAATCAATATACTTCAATATAAATCAATATACCTACATACATTATACTAACTAACGAGTGAATAATAAACACTGAATCTTGAAGTAGTAGTTACGTTACTTCATACAACTTATGCTCCTGCTCCACCTGGGTCTTAACGCGTTAAATTTTGGCATTACGCAGATGTGGCCAACGTTTTAATGGCAATATATACAAATGGCATTATGAATAGCATTAAACGTTAGCGATAACTCGGGTGTCGGTTTTTTGGACACATCAAAGGGTTTTAGTGCGTAGCTTAGAGCGCTAAGTGATGTTGGCTACATTAATGCCATCTCATTGCACGCATGCAAGGACGAGTGTAGATACTTTGTTTAAGCGGTAACTGCATTTTACGAGCACGGTAATGGAATGGTCAAATGAGAAAGCTTTAGTTTTTAGAATTATTTTGTGTGTCTGAGTTTAACCTCTTTAATGTGTGTTAACGCGTTACTTCATGAGGGATTAACTCTTTGCGGAATTGTACCTAAGTGTAGCCAACACGCATTTTTAATGCAATAAGTAGCGTGTAGTTGGCCATTGACATTAACGTTAACGCTAACGCAGGTGGAGCAGGAGCATAGTAGTATATAATCTACGTTGTAGCTCGCTACATTAATAATCTGTGTGCTTGTCTATTCTATTCTATTTTTATTTATGGCAATCCATGTCGATGCATACGTCGTCGACGATTCTGCCAATGACAAGTGGGATGAGAAGCAAGTAGTGCTTGTGATTGGCAAAGGATAAAATTAAATTGATCTTGAAGTCAAACTTGTGTAACTTAACGTGTTAGTAGGACGGCACTGAAACAAACAGAAATACATTTACATATATAAATAATAACAATATGTTAGTAACATAAAACGAATAACATATATACCACAACTATACAAACAGTGGTCTAAATAACTAGGCCACCGTTTATAATTTAATATTATTTCGATGGATAGTCATCAATAGCGCCTGGAGCAATTCTGGACAGGAGTAAGTTAAGAGGGAACGGAAATTAGTAGGGAGAGGAATCTTAAGTTTTTGGAGACGACCATATAGATCAAAAGATGAGTTATTGGGACAATTAAAGAATATATGGTCCAGGGTACCCTCATCCAGTCCACACTCGCAGAGGGATGAGTCCTGCACCCGAATTTTGCGCAAGAAGACCGGAGTACAACAATGCCCTAATCGTATTCTGCACAGAACTGAAATAACCTGTTTAGGGTATTTTTTAAAACGAGTGAACCACGGTTTTGATTTTACAACCGGTTGGATAGAGTAATATGAACTACCCTTCTTTCTGCTGGAGATATTCCACCATTCCTGCCACGACGTCTCAAGACTCAATCTAGGAACGTTTAGTAGGTCATGCCCGTGAAGGGAGAAGTGTGCAAGGTCCGCTGATTCAGACGTGCATGCATCCTTAGCCAATGCGTCAGCACATTCATTTCCCGTTATACCGCAGTGGCTAGGGATCCAAACTAAGTGAACAACTTTCTCTTGCCGAGAGCAGGAGAAAAGGGACTTTTTGATATCCAGGATAATAGGACAATGGAGTTTAGCTCGAAAGGGATTCTGGGATAGGGCTTGGAGACAACTAAGGGAGTCAGTAAAGATAACTCCGAAGTTGATCTCATGGGACTCTATAAAGTGACAAGCTTCCAATAATGCCACGCACTCGCCTGTAAATATAGAAGACTCCTTTGGGCATCTGAATTTCATAATAATTTTCGAGTTCTGGTAATAAACCGCGGCTCCAGTATAGCCACCATTCAATTTGGAAGCATCCGTGAAGAACCTTTGAAACCCAGTCCATCGTTCACCCAAAACCGCATTAAAGGTCGAATTTGCCGATGGGGAGTTTTTCGATATGCCAATGTTATAAAATATATTAGGGGTGAAGCAAAGTACTTCATAGGGGTAATTAAATAAAGGAAGTCTGGGATGTGATGCAATAGGGGATTCAAAATTTTGAAAAAATCGGAATGCTTTCAGGAATAAGGGGATTTCTTTATGTTCCCAATATTTTGAGCTGTGACAAAGAGTGTCAAGCTCTCTGAGTTTTGGGATGAGAGGGTGGGATGATTTAGGAATAACCCTGGACAGGAAACGGGAAGCAAGGTACTGACGTCTCAGGGCTAAAGGGGGTTCAGCGCATTCAACCTGTAAGGCGTTAATAGGCGACGACTTCATGCAACCTGTGATGATCCGAAGGCATTGAGATTGGATCCTATCTAAGCCGGCCAAGGCACCTTTGTTACCAGGAATCACCAAGTGTGACCCATAATCCAGAATGCTACGAACTAAGGCATTGTAAATTAATTTCATAGTGAAGGGGTGAGCCCCCCACCAGACCCCAGAGAGAGCTTTCAAAATGGAGATAACTCGTTCGCATCTTTTGATTAAGTAATTTATGTGGTGAATACCGGATAATTTACAATCTAAATAAACTCCTAAAAATTTTGCTTTTTGGACTATAGGGATGCCTTGTCCTTGGATGTTCACTGAGACTTGAGGGATCAGTCGTTTTCGGGAGAAAATCACTACCGAGCTTTTTGGGGCAGATAATGAGAGACCATGGTCCAGAAGCCATGTGTGCAGAGAGTCCAGGGAGAGGCAGAGGGATGAGGCAGCATCCTCTATGGAAGGATTAACAACATATAACGCCAGATCATCAGCGTATTGCAGTAAGTGACAATCGGCATTGAGGCTGGAGCCAATGTCTGCCGTATAGAGGTTGTAAAGTAGAGGGCTTAAAACAGAGCCTTGCGGAAGGCCTTTCCACGTCTGCCTCATCTCGAATACTTCCCCCTGCACTCTGAGCATTAATGAGCGAGACATGAGGAGTGCGCATATACATTGTACCATCTTACCTGGAATCCTCAGCTGTTGCAATTTCTGCCTGAGGACTGGAAGAAGAACGCTGTCGTATGCGGAAGATATGTCAAGGAATGCGGCTACAGCAGATTCATTTTTAGAAAAGGCTGTACGGATGTCGGTTACCAGAATTGCCACACTATCCATGGTACTAAGCCCCTTTCTAAAGCCAAACTGATGGCTCGGCAGTGAATCCCTAGACTCAACCAACCACTCAAGCCTATTTTTAATTAAGTGTTCCAGTAACTTGGCCAACACGGAGGACAAAGCAATTGGTCTAAGGCCATTCGGGTCATCAGCAGTCTTGCCGGGCTTTAGGAGCGGAATGACTATTTGTACTTTCCACTGGTCAGGAACCCAACCATATTGATAGCAATAATTAACAATGTCAAGGTAGTATTGCTTAGCTTTAGAACCGGAATGAGCTACAAATGAATACGGTATTCCGTCCATGCCTGGAGCGGAATCCTTAACATGACGTAACACCGCATCAAGTTCCTTCAACGAAAATGGTTCATCCATAGGATCATCCAAAATATTTACAGACGGTAGCAGAAGTTCTGGAAATGAAGGAACATAGGCTGGAGCAATTTTGTCGAAGAAGGATTCAGCAGTTTCTCTCGTTATGGGGGAAGAGATAGGTGGGGAGCAGCCTCGCCTAAAACGATTAATGCTCTTCCATACTGCTGATATGGGAGTGGAAGGGGATAGAGAAGTGCAAAACTTAACCCAACCACGACGTTTCTTCTTATGAAGAAGCCGCCGAGATTGAGCAAACACTCGTCTGTACCGTATAAGATTGTCGCTATTCATCAATTCATTGTACTGTTTTTCGGCCTCTTTCCTTTCTTTAACAGCCGATGTGCATTCTTGGTCCCACCAAGGGGGAGACGGAATTTTATTTTTGGCACAGTTACGCAACGGGAAGGATGAGTCTGCACTTGAAGTAATGGCCGAGATAAAGTCATCGTAACATCTCTTGGCATGGCAGTGACCAGAAGTATCTTGGTAACTTGAAGTTAAATTTGGAAGTTTACTGATTTTCTCCTCCAGTAAAGATGAAAACTTCGACCAATCGGGTTTGGACAAGTTGTACTTCAATAGTGGAGGAGAAGTTTTCTCTAAATAGGTTTTATTAAGAAAAGTTATAATAATGGGGTAATGGTCGCTACCATGCGTAAGGGTAGTACATTGCCAATGAATTGATGCCGCCAACTCTACTGAACAGAATGTGAGGTCTACACAACTCTTTTGCTGTCCGGGAAGGGATCTACGAGTAGGGCTACCATCATTTAGGATGCAAAGGTCTAGGTCATCCAAGATTTCTACTAAACCTTCCCCAAAGGAATCGCAGCGATTGGAACCCCATCTAAAATGGTGACAATTAAAATCACCCATGACAAGGACGGGTCCTACAATATTATTTAAGATTTCTCTAATGGTAGCTAAGAACCTGTGCTGTGGGTGGGAGATATATACAGATAGGACTGTGATACCTTCTACTCTACCTGCGACTATATTCATATCACCATCCAGAGCAGAAAGTGTCAAGGTCGAAAGTGGAACACGATTATTAACAAGGAGAGCCGACCCTCCATAGCCATCAGATCTGTCACATCTGAGAATATTAAAAAGTGGTATATTAAAACTGAGACTCGGTGTGAGCCAAGTCTCAGCGATTGAGCAAGCCAGAGGCTTGAATTTATTTAGAAGGAATATGAGGTCGTGTTTCTTATGCCACACGCTCCTCACATTCCATTGCAGGAATATTTGGCGGGACGCCATTTCTAATATTTGGGAGAAGATTAACTAGTTGATAGGCAACGTTGGACGGTATTTCAGCATTATTAGTAGATAAAATTGTAGTCAAAAGTTTAATAAGGATATCTATAAGTGATGATGTATTATTGCCAATGAATGGGTTATTTAGAGCACAGCCATCAGGCTGTGAAGATGCAGGGGAGTTAATGATTTGCTGATGAGCAGCTTTATCGTAAGAGGAGGATAGAGGGGCATGGGTCTTTGGCTTAAGAAAAACAGTTTTGCGGTATGACTGAGTGGGAGCTGGAACTACTTTTGTAGCATTTGCATAATTGCGAGAAACAAGTGGGATAGTTTTGCTAGCTTCAGCATAAGAAAGGGACTTCTCAGCCATAACGGTCTTAATGGCCTTCTGTCTGCCCAACTCTGGGCATGATTTGCTATTCGCAAAATGATTCCCCGAGCAGAGCACACAAAATGCCTCCGCCTCAGAAATGCTGCAACCATCACCAGGGTGATCATGGCCGCACTTACTGCAGCGAGGTTTAGACCGGCACACAAGTTCCACATGACCGAACCTACAGCACTTACGGCACTGGATGGTGGGGTAAACATACTGTTGGACTGGAAGGGAAGTATAACAGCAGAATACTCTTTGCGGTAATACCTGACCGTCAAAGGTAAGGACACATGTTTCTGTAGCCTTAAATTCGGCCACTCCATCAATCACCACTTTCCTATTTATCCGTCTAACTTTAAGAATTTCACCGCAACCTGAAGGGACCTGTAGGTATCTTTGCGCTTCTTCTTCTTTCAGATCAGTGGGCACACCAGTAACAACACCCATGCGAGTAATATTAAAAGTAGGGATAGAGGCCACAAAACTATTTTTGGGAAGAATATTAATAATGATAAATGAATTCGCATCCTGAGGGGATTTGAACTCTACTGATACACGATTCCTGCCGACTTTTTTAACGCCATCGCGGACAATGTTAGTTATATTGTGCTTTTGAAGAAATATCCCGAAAGTAACTGGATGGAGAGAGGTACCGGCGTTAGGCTGGGGCTCCAATCGAGAGACGTGGACAATGAATGGTGCCTTATCTGTAGCAGAGTACCTGCTGCGGCCAACTAAATTTCTTTGTTGTTTTGGTGGCGGGGTTGACACGGCAATGTTTGAGTCATCTCCGCAGCGTTTCCTGGCATTAGAGGGTGATGAGGTGTGGGAGTCCGCGATACTGCAAGCAACATCGGCGAATTGGGACAGGGGATAATTGGGGGAAAGAGGAGCAAATACAGAGATGTCAGGAGGATCGGGGTCGGGGGGTTTATTGCGATCCATAGTGCTTACTAAAACTAGTTATTTACCCAAATAACAATACACCAACGATAACAAACACAGGGACAACACACAGACACAAAATTAAGTCACAAAAGGTCACAAAAACACAGAAAACAGTAGAAAATTCTAGGCACACGTGCTAACCAAAGACACTCTGTGGCGAGAATCCAAAATTTCTGTGTGCTTGTCATATCATGTTATGTCACATGTCATGTCACCCTGTCACCCTCTTTTTTGTGAAATAAAAATAAACTTGTTCTGGTATTTTTATTTTCCACAGAATACTATTTAAATATGTCTTTACTTCAGAACTTGTCTTACAGAGAATATCAAAATGCTTTAGAATTAAGTTTACATCGTTGTGAAATCATAGCAAATCTAGCTAACTTGAAGTAAGTTCGAAAATTCGGCATCTATTTGTTGATTTGTTTACATTGACTAAACTGAAAATAATATCTATCTATCTTCTAGAATAACATTCGACAGGTCAAAGAAACCAGGTGAGACCCTGATAAAGTCATTAGACAGGTTTGGGGTCACTGCAATTAGGTATAAACAATACCTTATAGCTTCGCAAAATGTTAGAACTATCACCACATTTTACAAGCCACATTCTAAAGTTGCGATTCTGGTGGCCAATGATAAGTACACAGAGTTAGCCAAGCTTTGTACGCCTTCAATAGACTGTGACTCACTGGCCACTCATTTGAAAAACATGGGATTTATTGCAATAAAAATTAAGAATACTTCAAGTAAGCATTTGAAAATTATTTTGAACAAAATCTTCAATGAGTTAGAAGAGGATTCTTATTGTGAGTATTAAAATTATCTACTGTTGAAATTTGATAAAATACCTAGTCATACTATAGTCAAATAAAAATCACTACTTAGATAACAGCCTATCTTGTGACTATAAATAATTAAATGTCCCATATAATATTTTTCAGGCTTCTTCTTTTATGCTGGTCACGGTTGCCAGCTTTGCAACACAAAATGCATGTTAGGCATAGACTGTCCCACAGAAAATATCACTCTAGAACATTGTGTTACTGAGAACTTTGTTCTCAATGAAATGGCTCGATCAAAACCTGAACTAGGAATACTTATTATGGATATGTGCAGAGTATGTTTGGACAGGTAATTGCATATTTTCAATTCACTTGTTATCGTCCGACTCTTAGTCTTTCCGCATGTCAAAATGACTTCTATAACATTTACTATTCTAATAAAGTCCTGGCTTGAAAATAATCTTTCATCCATTGTTTATACTTTTTTTAAAGTCCATCCATAATAAGAACATATACTAATTACAACAACCATTACAATTACAGGCAATCAAACCCCCAAATCTATGCAACAATCCATACAGTAGAAGATTATACCGTCCATAAAAATTTACTCATTACCTACTCTGCTCAATCGTCACAAGCGGCTTATGAAGTTGTACAAATAGAATGTTCTACTACTATCAATAACGATGAGACGTACGAGTTGAAGACCGGTGATACGGACAAGTTAGGGCCAGGATCTAGTCAATATGTGAACGCACTTTGTACGAGATTAGATGAGGATTTGGATGTTAGCAGTTTGTTGGATAAGGTGCATGAAGGTGAGTATTTATTGTTAAAATTCTATATACATAGTTGTTATAAATTATAGATATGAAAATAAAGTCCTGCTGAAGGTAACATTCAATGGAGTGGGCATGATCGCATATGAAACATGATTGCCATGCTGTTGCAGCATGAGTTGGTTGTTATATAAAATAGATAGGTAAGCAATGGTGAAAGTTTAATTTAAATAAACCAATGTTTCAGATGTTGAAAAATCCTTCAAGAAACAAAGACCTATAAAGGTGCAGTGTGGAGTTGAGAAGAGATCACTGTATGATCCTACAACAGGTTTGTTCCAAAAATTACTGAATAACACTAGAATACATGACTAAAAATTTATAGATATAATAGATAGGATGTCATGCAATAAAACTTTTGATATGGCTCTAGAAGTCGGTGACAAAACAAATGCAGTCAACAGATCTGCAGACACCACCAACTTCTAGACCTGACATAGAGTTTTTAGTGAAGTTAGTTTCTATTTTTATAAATGTATTTTTTTTATTTCCAGTTGACACAGAAGTTCTACTGAATAAATTGAAAGAAGTTACACAAGAGTTCAAGGAGCATTGTGTAGTGTTTTAGGTGAACATTGCCTAGTATTTTTAATTATGGTGCTAATATGTGATAACCTTTTCCAACTGCAATGTTCTTTTGTAATCTTTAAAAGGAAATACCATGCAGTTGTATATATGTAAGTTTCAGAACATGTCATTGAAAAATCTGTTTTTCGTAAAATGTTACAGTACCGTTTGAGCATTCTAGGAACGATTACAAGTTTCAGTATTGACCTAACTAGTTAAGCTTAGTGTTATTAACTTTTTTGTAAAAAAAATAAAAATAATATAAGAAAAAAACCTCTTAGTTTATAATTTCATACATGCGTTGCTATAAGCTTCTTACTTTTTATCCATGTGCAGGAAGTAATTCCCTCATCATCATCATCATCTCAGCCATAGGACGTCCACTGCTGAACATAGGCCCTCAGGATGCGGGTGAAATCGAGGGCGATGGCTAGCCCAAAAAAATTAAAAACAAAAATACTAACAATTAACTGCATTTATTGTACAACAACGGAAGCTTCGAATTAGCAAGGACATCAAAAATATTATTTCTTTATAAGCGTTTGTGGCTGGAAGTGGTTCACAATGTTTATCCACCAACTGTCTTCCACGCCTTTAGTGAACTCTCTTATGAATCTGTAGTTTAGTATGAATATCTTGTCCTGGTACTCTGGTTGCACCCTGGAACAAACAGAATGAGATTTGGTTTAGAATTGAGAGAGACTTTAAGAGTTCATCTAAGCTGAAATGTTGTGCCCCACACAGCATACTGAGATGGAATTCTAGATTGAACTGGTATTTTATTTTTTTGTCTTCCATAGACTGACGGGAGCCAGAGCCATGATGTGTTTTGGCCAATTGGACATTACACTAAAAATTAACATAAAAGTTCAGATGTTAGGTAGAACCATGGAAGAAGGAAAGATGAGTTGAGATGCTATAAGACAGGTAGGTCAGGCGCCTTCTTGTAGGTCAAGTAGCATACACTAGGAGTATCAGTTACTAGAACTGGGTGTTCAACAAGGAACAAAATCAAGACGAACCTAGCTAGTTACGTTCCTCATCCCCTGGACATCTGCATTTTGGCGCGCTTCTTTATTAAAAAATTATATTATGACATTGTCGCTAGTCATTACATTTCACTTATGTACATTGATTATCATATAAGAAATAAACAATGAAAATCATATTTTGATTACATAAAATAACATAATCTGTTGTTATACCGTTTTATATAGATAAGTAGGTGTTTACAACTTGTTCTTGCAGAACTTATCTGAATAAAACTGTTTACTGATATCATAGGTTTGTTTATAATACTCCTATATTATAAAGAGGTAAGATTAATTGTAAAGTTGTAAGTGTCCTTTGTGTATAGTAAAATGACATTTCCAGTATTGCACAGTTTTAAAAAAATAGGGTCCCAAATAAATAGTCATGTGGAAAATCGAGATTTTTAAATCGAGAATTAAAAGTTAGTCTAGATTACATTCATTTATTTATTTGTACATACATTAAATTTTTTTATTAATATCAAATTGGCTTTATATTAACATAAATATGTAATTTACGGAAATTAAACTGTTACATAAAATACTGTTGTTATATTTTTTTTTGTTATTGGCAGGACTAAAATCATGACTAACTTCTAAGTCGATCGATTGTGGAACATCACTATTGTAGTGGGTCACCCTTTTTTGTGAAAGTGACAGTTGCCCCTGTCATTTTACTGACTCGAATTAAAAATCAGACTATAGCAAAATTATTAATGAACTCACCCGACGGTTATAGGGGGTAGATCACCAGCTTCCTTCAAATGTTTCAGACCCCTGAACACATGATAACACATCGTGATTTCTACCCAGCGCTTGTCTGCATCATCAAACATTACTCCAATCTGGAAACATTATACACAAGATACCTTTCAGAAAGGATTTACATTGTAGAATGCTTATATAAAGATTTTCATTCTTATAGTACTTATGAAGACTTAAAGGTTTTGGTAAAGCGTAAAAAAAATTACCTGGTAAGGAAAAGCATAGAAAATATCCTCCTTTTCAATAGACAACAGCTGCCTCTGAGTTACAGAAAGCTTTGAAATTGCAGATTTCAGCACATCAATGGCTTCTTTATCTACTAGGCCTTCTAGGGACTTGAAGTCACTCTTTTGTAGACCATCTGAAACAACCTGACAGTGGATGTTAGTGATGGTGAGAAAAGTCAAATAATTTATTTTAAGGGCCTAAGCCCTTATAAGCATGAAAAAATAATAGTTGCATATGCCAAAAGTTTTTAAGAAACCGAATTAGTAATGTTTATGGTCCATGGGCTTGCATTAAACAATTCATTATTATTATTATATCTGTTTAGGTGATCTGCACAGAAACATACAGTAAATAAATAAATGCTTTGGTGTCTATTTTTAGTTTGCTCTTTTTGGCAGACACCATATTTCACAATGTTTTTTCTAGATCATTTTGGACAATATATCATAGTTTTTTTATCAGTGAATTTTTTAGGATTTTTGCTATTTTGAGACTTATATTCTTCATAATAACTGTAGAAAATTCTATCAAGTTAAATAACAATATTTTTTATACAATAAACTTTATTCTTTATGGTGTGGTTTTAATGTTATATATTCTAACAAATATGTAAATAAACAAGTAGACGCTAAAAATACCTGAACGGCATGTTTTGAAGCTTCGATGAACTCATTTAGGCTGAATTCTGGTTCAAAATAAGGTCTGATGATGAAGTTAGCAAACATCCAATTCTTTACGAATTTGAAGAAAGAAGGCCACATGATAGGCGGGAATTCCATAAGCTGCGGCAGTCTGCGAGTCTCCAGCCGCTCTTCGCAGTAATTTCGTAATTGTATAACAGGACATGTTGAGGTTATAGGAATCTGTTTCGGTAAAGTTTTATGGGCAAATCTGTCACATAATCTGAAAGATTGCCTCGTCAGCACCTGCCTTACAGCTAAATTCATATTTCCTACCATATTTTTATGGTTAAATTATTCTATTTACTAAGTGAAAATGAAAAGTAAAACATTCAAATGAATACAACTTTCCTACACACACAAGCAAGCAAAGTATTTTCAGGAGGATCGGTCCTGTTTGTTTTTTAAATAGCTTCAGATAAGCTTTCATTGGTTGGAATAGAATTTGTGTATTTCTATTGGTTAAGAATTGGAGACCGTAGAGAACGTACTTAACGTTTTGAAATGTTTACATTGCTGCATTGTTGTACAGAGATGTAAACACTTGGGGTATAAGTTCTGTGGAAACAAAATATTTTTAGCCCGTTTTGTGCGCGAACTAAAATAGTAAAGTAATAGCGGATATGCTTTTTCTATGCCTACAACTTAACATACTTTTAATTATCCCCATCTTTTGCGGAAAATAAAACAATATACATACAGAAAATCTGAAAGATAGTAGGTATCTGTGAACAAATTGTCAAAATGCCTGGATGATTGTGTCAAACTTGAATAAAATATCAAAAACCTGTCAAACCACTGTCAAACTTGTAAAAAATTGGCTTGACGGCTTTTGTGTAATTTCGGCGGAAAATGTTTTAAACTTTTCTACTGTTATTTACCCAGTCAACAAACTTATATTCACAGAAATTGTTAGCGCGAGTACACCAGAACCATGGACGACCAAGCTTGTCCCCGTTGTAAAACCACAAAATACAGAAATCCTTCACTGAAGTTGATGGTAAACGTTTGTGGCCATGCTTTATGTGAAAGCTGCGTTGATTTACTGTTCTTGAAAGGTAATACTCGTATATCGTCCTACTAGATCATTTGCTTACACTAAAAAACTGCGGATACAATTTTTTTTAGTCAACTTTCAATCTCCCAGAACAGTAGACATGAGACTGTAATAAAACTATTGTTAAACTTTTTCAATTTTAGTTATGACAATTTAAATGTGCGATTTTACATACCAAAAGGCCTGTGCTGCTAACAGGGGCAAGTATTTTTTATAAACATGTCAATTTCTTATGTTTACCTTATTTTTTCTAGGTTCTGGTTCCTGCCCAGATTGCAATGTACCACTCCGTCGCAGTAACTTCCGAGTCCAATTGTTCGAAGACCCCATGGTAGAGAAAGAAATTGATATCAGAAAGCGAGTCCTCAAAGATTATAATAAGAAGGAAGAGGATTTTGCTTCATTACGGGAATACAATGATTATTTGGAGGAAATTGAGACAATTGTTTATAATTTAACTAATAACATAGACATTGTTGGCACTAACAAAAGGATAGAACAGTACAAAAAAGATAATAAAGAAATTATAATGAAGAATAAAGCTAAAATAGGTGAGTTTCTGTATCAAGTGCCTTAAAGTTTTTTAGGACAAAAACTGGGAAAAGTATGAAAGTACTAAAAACACTAAAGTAAAACTGGGTAAAGTATGTAATATATGAATACATTATAAAATTATTACCACTGAATGAAAACAAAATGTATAAAGTTGACATTGTTTTTTCTAAATTAGGAGTTTTTGTGAAGCCAGTACTAAAACACTTACTATTATTGATATTATAAATGTAATAAATGAATAAATGGTTAATTACACTACATTAATGGACTTAAATTCTAAGCTACATAATATTATATCTCAATATTACAGGTAGAGAAGAAGTTGAGTTAGAAGAGATTTTAGAAATAGAGAAGCAGATGGAAGAACTTCGCAGAGCAGAGATAAGCCGCTTAGAACAAGAAGCCAAAAAGCAGAAGATTAGGGAGAAAGAGGCTCTGATTGATGAGCTGATGTTTGCAGAGGGTGATGCCAAAGATATACTCAATACATTCGCACAGAATAAAGCTAATAAGCAGGAAGAGGTGTTGCCTGCTGTACCAAAGGTATAAAGTATTTTGTGATATGCATATATTTTCTGACCCTTTTCTAGGTTATGAATTCAAGTAGAATTCATTATTAAAGTTGGCATTGATGGTTTTTTTTTTTTTTTTCCAGATGTGTATTGGACTCTTCTTACTGATGCATAAAATAAATCAATTGCCCCATATGCCTTAAGCTGATTAGAATAGTTTAAACCAGATATAGATTTTCTGCAGCTTGCTCAATGATTAGAATGCTTTGTATGTAGAATATAACAGATTTTCTATAGCTTGCTCAAAAACTTAAAAAGCTTAGTCATGTTTATTTAATTTATTTGTCAATTATTTCCTGTAGTTATGTTAGTGAAGGTCTTTCTTTTAAAATAAAAACTCAAAAACATTTATCTAAAATATAATCTATCCATCACAGGTAACTCAGTTCTCAACCGGTGTGAAGTTCACGCGAGTATCAACACAGCCGACTTTACCACTTATAGAAGAAGGCCCTCTATACAAGTACGAGCCCCCGGTAGTGCCTGACCGGTGCGGACCAGACCCACCTTCTATTGAGGATATTGTTGCTCTTGGTTATCTCAAACATGTCAGGTTAGTTGAACAGATTATTTAAGCAGACAGAAGCTATCAAACTTTAGGTAGAGTTATATTTTGGAATAATTTTGACTCTCATTGGAGATTATGAAGAATAATTAATGAATAATTATGAAGAATAGGTGTTGCAGTTATTTTCAATTTTTATCAGGAATGGCGCGCACTACGATTTTGTACGCAGAAGTGCTATGAGTTGATATGGCAGTGTGATAAGTTATCAAAGTTTTCCACCATTCAAACCAGTCTAAAATGGTTGTAGTGCATAAGACTTAGTAAACTGGGTATTATTTTGTACCGAGGAATAGCAGATAAAAAAAATACATTTCTAAACATGACATACATAATTACATGTGTTTTTTCGCCCACAGAGCAGAGAACGAGACAGAGAAAGCAGGTGGCTACAAATCAACATTACCGTGCTTACGTGCCCTTCAAGATGCTCTAACTGGCCTGTACCACGCGAGCTGACCAGACGCAGCCGCCGCCGATACTGTCATAGTATTAGATTGAGAGCGGTAGATGGCGCTAGTGAAGTGTTTCAATTGTGGACTCTGTGCAGTGAGGAATAGAGACGAATTTTGAATGTGTTTTGTGTCCTTGTGGTTTAGTAAGTGCTGGTTTTAAGTGTGGTTGTTCTTGTCAAACTCTATGGCGATTCCTAACTAAGTTCAGAGCACAGCAGCTTGCTTGATGATATCTAAATATGGTTTTTGCGCAGCAGCCCATACGATGTTTCAAGCCGTCATAAAGTTTGGCGACAACAAAAGTATTGTAAGAAAATGTAAGGCACAGAAGTTGCTTAGCATATGGTAGCAACTCTAATATTCTGTCACTGTGTTTTTATTGTAATTTTAATGTCAGAAACTGTGCTCATATTGCTAAGTAACTTCTGTCTTATCTGGCTCTAAGTAATGTCAACTAATGTATAAGGCATTGCCAGGCACTACTTTTGTAATGCAGCTAAAGATATGTATTAAAATGTATTAAAAGTGCCAAAAATTATTGAAATGTGTGTAATGCCTAATGTCAATGTGTCTAATGTGTAATGTCTTGAAAAAAGGCTTGGAATGGAAATATGGTTGGAGTATTACTAATGAGTCTTCTTTTGTAAGGACCTTTTTAGTACCACTAAAACGTCTACACTAGCGCCACCACTCTTCAAGTGTGTAAATGCGGAGATTGAGTGAATAGTGAGCAACGGCATTAACAAGACAGTATAGCGGGAAAAGTATTGAAAATGGAGATTCCATCTTTGTGTAAATGTTTTACATAAGATTATAATGTTAGAAAATAGTGTACGGATATTAGAATGCTAGATTTTAATCGCTAAGACAGATAAGCGAAATAAGTAATTTTTGCAAAAGTACTGGCAGTTTATTGTCTATCTCTGTCTGTCTTTAGTGTATTTCATATTGTCTATCCTTTTCTATCTTCACTAATACTCCATAGGTTTTGTAAGGAGGTTGCCAATGTAAATAAATGTACATAAGTTGTTATGTAACGTTGTTAGCTAACTTAAGTACTTATTTAAATACATTGTCGGGTGGATTGTTGTTAATTGCTGTTGTTTTGTGATAATTAAAATGTGAGTGAGAATTACTTTTTGAGTATCTTATTTTTTTATTCCTATTATACTAAAGACAAGGCTTGAAAACCTATTAATAATAAAAAAAAAACCTATGAAAATTCACAAGATATAATAAATACATATTCATGAACCATCAATTTTTAGTTACTGTTTTACTATGTTACAACCGGGATTTATTAATTGAAATCAACGCCATCTACCGAAACAGCTTGAACTAAATGTAGTTTGCAACGCTGCTAATAGATGTCGTTACTAAGCAACCCTAACTTTTAATAAGTAGAACGAATTTTCAACTGCACGGATTATCATAGGCTTTCACAGGTCCCATTGATAGTCTAATATGATACTTATAGTTTTTACATCAGAATTACATCTAGGCTACTTTTTGTCAGGGTGCGGGAAGGTGTCCTTGTGTTGCGGGTGAAATTGAGTGCTATAAATCTTGTCGGTAATTGGGTATTTCATTTGCTATCCTATATCTAGCATAGGGACTTTAATGATACCGCCAGGTGTAAAGGTGGGAATTCTATGCTGGTTATCACAAAGGCCTAACGATTTATATCTACATTTACGTTATAATGACGGTAATGATAGAAAGTATTTGGACAGAGGTTTGAAACCTTTTTTGAAGGGGCTATTTTTACCCAACTACCAAGAAGGTTACCTATCATGCACTTTAAAAAATTAAATAATCCTGTATTACTTCTTACCTAACTTGCCTTTACTGAACGTAGGCAGGCCCGCCGCTAGCTGTTTGTTCGCCCGCGTGCAAAACTGATTATGCCGCCCTACGACTACATACGTTTTGTCTTGAAATGTTCAGAGTAACCTAAGAAGTCCTGGGTCAGCCCATAAGCAAACTAAGCAATTGCTTAGGGCGTCAATGCAGTGCAATCATTACCCACGTGGCCCCTATGTATTGAAAGATTGTGATTAACTTAAACTACTTAACGCACTTAAGTATCTATAACAATGTTTAAAGTCAGTAAAATATGTTATTTAGTGGGTTTCCCGTTGAAAAGTCAACTCATAAGACACATTTCATATGTAAGGATTAAGGAAGCGTGAGCGGAGTGAGCGCGAAAATTTTTTAGTCTAAGGACACAAAATAAATAAAAAACACTGTAAATTAACAAAGCAAAGTTAAAAAGTAAGATATGCACAGAAGTGAAGTGCAAGAGCCGCGAGCGAAGCGAGCGCGATTTTTTCCTTAGAGTTTTCATGAAGTAAACATATCATAAAAAGCCATAAAGGACGTGCGCGAAAAATGTTTTTTCGGAATTGAATGCCTCAACAATTAAACAAAGATAAAATGCAATATCGGACATGGAGCCGCGAGCGCAGCGAGCGCGAATTTTTTTTGGGGATGCAAAGGGTGAAACAGTCAAAAATAGGAGACGACCAAAGCTAGGGCGGCTTTTTCCGAAATTTTATTGGTTTAATTTTGCCGCCCCCTAAATGTTAAAATAGCATTTGCCCTACGCTACGCCACTGGTTGACCTTAAATCGTTTTTAAGAATCTTTAATTTTGAAAATGTCCTTTCAACAGATGTACCTAACTGAAACTGGCAGTGTAAGTAATATTCTTAGCGCTATTGCTGTGTTCTGAAATATTGAAATCAAATCATTAGTAAAAAGATAAGTATTGTATTTTTTAAATATTACGTGATAACTCGCTAGAATTGCCGCCCCCTAGGACGTGCCGCCCGCGTGCTGTGCACGCGCTGCACGCCCGCTTACGGCGGGCCTGAACGTAGGTTTCTTAATTAATAGCTAAATATTCGGTCTTTGGGCAGCTAATATTTTACCGCACCAATAGAAACAAAATAGACCTAGTTCAGTTTTATTTCGAAGACAATATTAGGAACGAACACCACTGTTTTATGATCATAATTATCAATAGATCAAGAACTAAGTCTAACTTATCCGAAAGTTGATAGCCTCTGCTCAAAGTTATGCCGTGTTTACAGTAAGGGCGAAGGAGTAAATATTGTCGCACCGATAAAGTGTAGAAGTGCCGCTCGCAGGCATTAAACTATGACAAATATAATGCACTTTGTGTTGTAAAGGCAAGTTTGCTAGATAACTGATGCTTTTACTAAATATTTTATAATTGTTAGGTTTTTAAAGTGATATATGATTTCTTAATGGTGATTAATTCATCCGCCAAGAGGGTCTTTGAAGCTTGGTTTAAAGTACTAAGGTGAAACTAGAAGAAAAAATATCTATAAATCGATAGTTTAGGTACCTACATCTTCAAGGATATATTTTTTTAGTATCTATAGAAAATATTTATTTCTGAGAACATAATTTTAAAAATTACTAAGCGTCAGCGTTTTGTAGTGATCTACCTATACTTACTAGGTACCACGATCACTAGGAAAATCAAGTAATCAGTCTTCGAGCCCCAATATGAATACGCCCTTACCGGTACAAAACGTATGACTAGGCCTGTCTATTTGTATTGTCGATAATGTAGACGACAGACTTGTCTCTTCACTAGTCCCGACAGTTTTGTTGGAATATGATTATGTTAAAACCAAGTATTAAAGTGATTAGGATGAAGCTTATAAGCCATTGAGGATATGTAAACAAAAACGTACAGTCGAATTGAGAGTCCCGATTTTTTAAACTCAGTTAAAAATAAACTCATTTTTGTATTATAAGTACCTACCTATTGCTTAACTTTTATTCAGTCATTATGAAGCCAATCCATAATATACGTTTAAATGACGTCCTTTTCAGTCTTTCAGGCCTATGTAGGGTTGCCAACTTTTTTTACAAGAAATAAAGTATATTCAGGTTTATGAAGATAATTAAACAGTATTTTAGCAAAACAAACAGAATTTATTTATTATTTTAAAAAATATATATTAAAAAAAAATTGTGAGCGTCTGAATGTAACACATAATAATTTGTCTGCATTTTGATGCTGAAAACAGTATTTTGTATACTTTTTTTTTCTTAAACAGTAAAAAGTATAATTTAGTGAAAAACAGTAGAATACTGTTTAAAACAGTATAGTTGGCAACCCTAGGCCTATGTCAAGTCTCGAAAGTACCTAAGTAGAATAGGATTGTAGATTCATTAGGTACATGCTTTCTGATGCCAATTGTTAATCTGTATCCTTCTTCTTGTAAATAACTAACTAAAATATAAATAATAATTTATTGAAATTATTAACTGAAAGCTTTTTTAATTACTAAAATCCAACTGAAAATAGATACATTTACGATTAAATTGTTCCTAACAACCCTAAACCCACACAAAGTATAAAATCTTACCTCCCCACAGATTATTAATTAGACGCATAAAGTGTATGTTAGACAAACCGTACACAAAATCATAAGGCTATATACACACCGCTTGTAAACAGACTAGGTACGGTGCACACGGTAGATACAATTAGCTAGTGAAAACAGCCAGCACGCCGCGGGGCCAGTCTAATTGGCGCTGTGTAAACTTGTCCTGTTATCGGGGTGCCTCGAGCTCCTGTGGGATATGGCATGTGTGGAACCGGCTTTATGATGGATAAAGCGATGTTCGAAATACGAATTTTTGAATTGAAATCTTGAATTGTTGCATTTCAATGGCGAATGCCAGTGATATTATTTTGGTATTCTCTGCTCCATCAAGTAGTTTCTACAATTTATTTTTGTTTAGATATTATTCGAATTTTCTGTCACTGTCATTGGTGTTTCAATATTATTTCGTTGTTTAATTCAAACTGGAGACATGAGAATCTTAAAATGGCACTACCCACTTTACTGAATTCCTGGGTTACTTATCCAAGAAAATAAAATTCTTCACAGCTTCGCTCGGATAAGTTTGGATTTTTTTAACTTTATGCAAGAAGGGATACTGACTGAACCTAATGCAGTGGATGTTAGATTCCTTTCTTTACCACAAAACTTCACATTTTAAAGCACCCCTCTAAAATATCCGTCTCCACGCTAGTGATCCCGCTCAAATCCGCCCGCCCAACTAATATTGACTTCTTATTACGGCGGTCGCGCGGATATCGCACCGGTGCGCGGATAATGTCCGCCGGTGACCGCAGATAGGGACGTGCTACAATAACCTGCGGATTTTAGTGATGCGACCCAACTTTTGCTAGTTCCTGATAGCGTTTGTTCATTACGTCTAGGAAGGATAAAGACGGGGGACAAAGGAGGTATCTATGTACCTACTTGCATAGATTAAGCTTTTTCACAAAAGATAGTACGGTGAAGTTTAACTTAGATTATGCTGAAAGTTCATGTATGGGCGATATTTTCTATGTTCTTATGTGAGGTTTTTTAAAGAAAGTTTCTTCAATTTAAAGTTAAAAATCTAAGTTGGTACTTGGGTATAATAAAAATAGTTGGTTGATGTCAAAGTACCACCACGGAGGTTAGATTAAAGCCAATTCTTAGTAACTTTCTCCGCTAAATTCAAATACAAAAAACACTTTTCAAAACTTTCTTCACACTGACACTTAAGGTTGACAAGACATCACAAAATATTATTATCGATAACAGCACATCCTTATTTAAAAAGTGTCAAAATTTGAATAACGAACAAGAGTTTATATCTATGGCGCGCAAAAGCCTTTAGGTACGTCGTAATTACACGCATAATTATTTGTGGCCAGCAGTGGTGGCGTACCGGCGCCCTTCTCAAATAACTCAACAAGTTAATCCTATGGTAAGCCTCTATCTATTGACTACTTACATCATTAATCACTATATTACCAATGTTTGTAATGTATTAGCGAATGTACCTACTCTTGTTTTGTGGGAAACAAATTGACTATCGTTGTATTTGACAGTTCAGGTTTATTTAACCTGCTTAAAAAATAATAGTTAATGTAGGTAATTGTGGCAAGTTAGAGGACCTCTTTAATCTAGTGTAAATTTTTCTGAGACCAAAAAAAAAAACGCCATGATAATTTGGGTAAAAAAAAAGTGTGGCTCCGTTCTAAAACATCTTATATGACGAATTTTAAAATTAACCTTGTCCTGTGCAAATAAAAGCAATAGGCACCTATACTATACCAACTTACCTGTTGCGCGATACTGGATTAGGCCCAAAGCACCTTATTATTTAGCCTGAAATTGCCCTAAGAATTACTTAGAACTTACAATAAAGTAGGAAATTAACTCGGCTTTGTGACTTCAAATCTGGAAAGAGCTCATGAATGGAACTCAAGACCTGCTCAGTGGTAGCAAATCAAACTACACAAGATTTCCAATATAATTATCATATCATATCATTTATTTATTGCATTCCATAATGTACATTTGGTGGAAAATATAAAATAATAGAGGTAGTCACAATTATGGACCCTGATGGGCACAGCAAAATAGTTAGAAGAGAGGAAGGCGTTTTTTTTATATAATATAGTAGTATGTAGTATATTATTTAAGTATTTATTTATATTATAATATTGCGTATATTTTTGTGTAGTATAACTTCGTTTTATAGTTATTTTTCTTTATATGTTGCTTTTATTTCGATTTATTTTTCTTTATATGTTGCTTTTAATCGATGACTAACTTATTTTATATTCAACAAACTTATTTTGGCAACATAAAATGTGTACTTCCAATATGTACATTACTGAAATGTCTCATTTCTCAATCTTCATATACAATCTATACTTTTCTACAGTAATCCATCGACATGCAACCTCTTGTGTGGTATCTCAATTTAAGCCTCGAATTAGCACTGGCCATATCACTTTCATTCTATTGTGCGGAAACTCAATGTGCTTTGTTCTCATTTCAAATGCAACCCGATGCAAGATGGCGGCCGTCGAAACGTCATCGGAGCAACATGGCCGGCTGAGCGGTTATTGTTTGAACGTGGAACGTTATAATAGGTATTGAGGGGTAGCGTTGTTGAATGATTGTACTTATTGGTCGGATACGCCTATTTTGGTTTACCATGTTCAATTGTGTTCTAAGTTAGGAGTTGCACTCTTTCTTTTTCCATCAGTCATAGGGACTTTTGCTTAGGGTAAGATTGATTCTTGGGTGGCGGGATCCTTTAAAACTCTTCGCGTTTTTATTTAACCTTTTGAACGCCAATGTCGGCTATAGCCGACATGAGCAAGCGTGCCCTGTGCGCCAACGACGGCTATACTCGACAAAAAACAGGTCGCAGAAAAATACAAAATAAACCTATTAAATCATTACTTTTATGTATTTTTTAGTAGATATTTAAATTAAGATTTTCGGGCTTGGCGTACAGGGCATAGGAATACCGATATGGCGTGGCGGTGAAAAGGTTAGGAGAGGTGGCAATTGAAACCAAATAAATTATGTATCCTGATCATAATTGTCAGTGTTTTATGATAAGCCCACTGTTGGGCTAAGCTCAATTCCCACGAAAAATTCATGAGCATTACCGTTTTGTATACATAACTTACTTGCGTACATAATTATTAGGTACCTACTTAGCACAGTTTACAAAATACTTCGTGTATACAAACGTAAATAGAAGATAAACTTTAAATAGTGCAAAACACAACTGAAAAATCTTATTCTACTCGCCAGATAGGTATCTATGACCTATAGGTATTACTTACAAACTAATTTTACCCAACATAAGTATCACCCATCATTGTCGTTACAAAACCAAAACGTGATAAGACTACAATATAATTTAGTAAACAAACTTCATTCAATCAGAGCACACTTTTGTTTAGTCTATGGTGTAATCTCAATATAAACATATGCTCTTGACGTTAGAATCACAATTTGATTGTTGAATAACTACAAAGTTTTATTTGAGTGATGGGGTGTTGAAATATCGGATATATCGACACTTGCTTCTGTGATTTTAACCCCAATAGGGTAAATACGCCAAATGTCGGCCCCCTTAGCGATTTTCTGATTGCGGTTCGCTATAGCACCGTCAGTTTCCAACGAAAGATAGTTTCTGATGCGGTTTTGGATAGTTTGATTAATCTATGTCATGTTTATAGGCATAAGATTGTTATTTCTACGAAAAGAAAAAAGTTATAAGGCTTAGATGCGTCGAGAACAGAAAAACCCTAAAGTCGGCCATTCAGGGCCCAAGGTCGGTCGCGTTTTTTCCAAATGTCGGCCGGGTACAGGCTGTTTTAAATTAAGGCAGTGACAAATATTATCAACATGATTTATTTTAGCAGAATTATAATAAGTATACATTTGTAATTGTATTTGTTTAATTTATAGTAAAATATTTTTTGTTTCCCCTAAACAAAAAAAAGTCGTTTTCACGACCAACCATTTATATTTTTTAAGCTAATAAGAACGGTTTAATAGATAGCAAGTCCCAAACTATAAAGCTACCATAAACATCCTACAAAACTGGCAACTCCTACATTTAAACTTAACTCCTTTACGATATAATGAATTATAATAAATAAATTATTTCATTTTGAGAAAATGAAAAAATATAAAAGTATTTTTTCATCAGCCTGTATAGTGGCGCTTGAGTTCGAGGCTGGTCGACATTACGATTATTTACGATTCTAATGTCGGCCCCTATTTCTTGTACCTTATTTCTCGAGATTCAACTAATATCACCCCGGCCGTTATTTGGCTATTAAACGTAAAATAGATCTATTTTCCTATAAACTTTGCAAATTCTCTTGTTAAGCCAACGACATTAGTACAATAGGAATTTATAAAATAGACTGCATTTGCTTTAAGTCGGCCACGGCCGAGACTCCGGTTTTAAGTCAAAACCGTTGTCCTAATGGCGGCCTCCTATTCTTCCTTGAAAAATATACGCAAAACGCTGAAAAAACTATCTTAAAATATAGTAAAAATAACCCATTAGTGATAATCAAGCTTAAAACAAAAATAAATAAATGTTTTATCGTTCTAATATCAATCCCCAAAATGTGAGTATTCACTTCGAGTAAGCTACTTTACGTGCGAATTTGATGTTTCAACGGCGCAATCGCTACTGACGCTCAGTATGAGAAGAGTAAGTGACAGAATCGGATAGTAACGATTTGTACGTATAGAGTATAAACCAAGGTTGCAATTCGAGGAGCAAAACTAACACTTAATTTCCTTTTGAATGAATGCAAGCTGAAAATGTACAGACGGCCGAAGTTTGGGGGGAGGCCGACATTTGGCATATTTACCCTATTTAGATTTTTTTCGGGACGACCACAATGTTTTTGGGTATCACACGAATTGATTTTAATTTTTTTAGATCATGGCGTCCTGAGGATACTTTGCTATTGTAAAGTACACAAAAATAATAAGGTTTCTTTCCTAATGGCAAAATATTTTTAAAATCCACTCCGTAGAATACTCCCAAACTCATACACTTTACCTACTTTATAATATTTCACAGTAACATACACAAAGAAAAAAAATATCCATAAGCTATAACGAAGGAGGAATAATGACGTCACAAACGTCAATTCAAAAAAGTTAAGTACACACCACTAATAAGGTCGTACCAATCATCGCGAAGAAAAAAATAGAAAAGCTAAAAATTCCGCAAACGAGATTCACTACGACTTTTATTATCGTCGTAAATTACTATAGTTTTATAGAGATAAACATATTAATTGGCAGTAAAAACGTACAATATACACTTTAAAGTTTACCCGTGTGTTTTATAAAGACGGATGGGTCTGGTTTGAGCTAGTGATTGATAGGAAAACACTGCGATGATTGAGCGCTGATACAAGCCAGTATTTTGATAAATAAATAGACCGGTAGGGTTGGGAAAGGCGAGTTTACTTTTTTATCGATAACTTTTTCGGTTGTAGATTGTTATTAAGTGTTGATCGCGTGTTCGTGTCAAAATTATGCATGTAGATGAATTTAATTGATGAATTGATTTATTGATTACAGGCTTCCATTTGACGTAGCTACTTCTGTGGATATGTGTCATGGTAGTTGCCCATAGGTATTTTTGAATGTAATTCTCGTTATAGCGGTATTAATTTAAATGTTATGAGTTAATTTCGCACACGAATGAAGTAACTTGTAATAAAATATCGATAATCGTTATTATTGCATTATGCATAAACTTATTTATAAGTAGGCGCCGAATGCAGTAAATGCTAGATATCGATATGTACAACTCGTATTTAGAAATGTTGCAATAGAAATTTAATACAGCCAATGAAAGGAAAACCACTGTAAAAATATGTATTAATAATTTATTTATTATATTTTGTTTATTCAATACTTCTACTCATGCCATAAGAAGAGATCTTATAAGACTACTTCTGTCTCAAACAATTTACAACGTTACGCCTGGCATCAACAGTCGATCATCGTCATGAAGAAACATCGACAAGCTTGCACTTAAATTATCGACATCACCCCACCACTACCAAAAAAATCAGTACAGTGTAAGCAACGGCCGCTTACCTGAAAGCATGTTTTTATTCGGGCCATACTTACGCCAGGCAGTCGTAAAACTGCTCCTATTACTTACCATTTACCATCCGAACTTCGGATGGAGTCATATGTTGATGAGAATCTATTTTGAATAACTTCTGAGTCAGTAGCTGAAGATTGGATTATTTTGAGAAGAATTTTAACGCCGTTGTCTGGATATCTTCTATGCACCGATGAAGTATGCGTTTTAGTTTGAAAAATAGACTCTAGCTCTCTATTGCAAAAGCAGGCCGATTTCAACTAGTCCTTTTGGAAATCCATGATTCAAACGATGATGATGATCCAAAGAAATAACAAACCTCATCGTAAGTATCGAGCTCCCTTTCCATATCCCACTCTGCGTTAGTAGATAGATACCCAAATCTATGAATCAACCAATATAAAATACAACTGATGTTCATACAAGATCTCATTGTCCAAAGAAAAGCCTATCGGTCCTAATTAAACCATGTCAGTAGTGTAAGCTTTTCTTGTAAAGAGGAATGGGTTTACCATCACTTTCCCGTCATCTTATCAGGCCATAAACATACTCTTCCAGGAAAAGGTTTAAACCTAGATGGGTTTGTGAGAGCTTGAGATTCCTAGTACATAGCTAATAGGGTCCTTTTTATGGCAAGGAAGCCAACTTCTACCACTTCCTTCAATTACAATCCCAATGCTAGTGACTGACTACTATTTCCGATTTTGTTTAAATAAAAAGTCATTATAAAATATTCCATATCAAGCATAATTTTAACCGCAAAGTCACCACAATGTTTTGATGTCTGCATCTATTGGTAAAACCGGCCAAGTGCGAGTCGGACTAGCTAACGAAGGTTTCCGTACCATTATTTATATAACGTACTTAGTGGCGTGCACTTGGAGAGGCCTATGTCCAGCAGTGGACTGCGATAGGCTGATGATGATGATGATTTATAAAACGGACAAAAAAATCACGTTTGTTGTATAGGAGCCCCCCAAAATATTAATTTAATTCTACTTTTCAGTATTTGTTGTTATAGCGGCAACAAAAATACACCACCTGTGAAAATTTCAGCTCTCTAACTATCACGGTTCATAAGATAGAGCCTGGTGACAGACGGACGGACGGACGGACGGACAGAGGAGCGAAAACAATAGGGTCCCATTTTACCCTATGAGTACGGAACCCTAAAAAGCTTTAAAATTACATCTTCATATCAGCAAGATTCATATTAAAATTGCCAGTGCCATCGACGTAACTTCCCGTATCAACCAGGTAGGTCAGGAAGATAAGTCGGAAATAACATGTCATACCAAAGCAGAGCAATTCCATATTTCCTTTAATCAGATCAGATAACTCCTAGGTAAAATGACTAATCAGCAGAAATAAAGAGAGAATCCACATTCATTTACTCAGATGACCCAATTTTGGGAGACAACGGAAATAGGACACATGGTTCATACAATGATTTACCTTCTAACCTTCAAGGATCTAGCGAAAGTTTCTCACAAAAAACAAAAACACACTTATTACTGAGCGCAGACAGGAGTTCGAAGTAAACAAAAGAATAAAGACATACCCTATGAATAAAATAAAAATAGTAGGAGATAATATCGAAGAAACTGGCTGACTATGGAATATGTCGAGTTATTATTCGGCTAATAACTGGATCGTATTAACTTTTGTGCGTAGAGCTAGTGACGGGTAGAGGTGGCACGGAATAAAAATTATGACGGAATAAGGAAAAATAATTTTGGTCGGAAGTACATAAAAAACCGCCATATAATTTATAGAATATGCTATTGTAAATTGCTTGACACTGTAGAAAGTCTTGTGTTATTTTGTTACGGTTCAATATTGCAATAACCTTTTACATAATCATAGAATACAATATTACTGATTATGTCTTAAAACTATATCAATGAGGGTTTTTGAAATTTTTTCTGCCACCGGGTGGCGCCACGTATGCGTCTGGTCCAAACAGCTGTCAAATAGTATGGAATTGTAGGTGCCGAACTTATTGTTTATTGAAATTCTGTTATATTGGAAGTGTTATTGATTTTATTATGGACTACGGTCAGAATAAGGTTTCCGAACTAAAAATTGAGCTAAGAGAGAGGGTGCAAAAGTCACTGGTACTAAGGAAAAGCTTGTTGAAAAAATTTTTAACACAATATGATTTAGTTTTTTTTATTTACTCAACCGCAATAGTAAAACAATAATGCAGTGCTTTAATTATAAAATAAAAAAAACACTAAAATCGTTCACTATTCATAGTAAAGATAAGCACTTTGACAGTTATCTGGACCTGACGACTCGGTGCTGCCACCTCGTGGACGCCATTTTTCGAAACCCTCATTGAGGTTTTTCTCACACCAATAGAACTGTACAGTAAAAGCAATGGATAATATCTGCAACAGGAAATAGCTTATTTTTTGTGTCACTGCCACTAATGTACATAATGTTACCATACAACAGTAGCACAAAAGGAAACAAATGTTTTTATAATATTTTTATGGTAAGATATTTACGACAGCCTACTGCAACGGGTGCAATTTAAGTCACCAAGCTTATGATTATAGTTTTATTGGGCCCTTCAGTTTTTGTCATCCATTTTGTTCAAAGATTATGGTAGTTACGTCATTATGGGTGACAAAGGCACTAATGTCAGAAATATTTGAAACTAGCTTCCGCCCGCGGATTATCCTGCGTTCCAAGAGAAATACTTCCCAAATCAGGATAAAAGTTAATGATATAATATTATGTCTGTAACGTATAAAACTACATTACTGTCAAGTTTGAAGTTGAAGCGTGATTGAAGATCAAACATCCAAATATTCCCACAAAAATTCACATTTTAGCAGTCTGTTCTTGTCTACGCCCTTCCTAAGTCTACCAATCAATGTCTTAAAGGCATTTATAGATTATTCATTTGTATCTCGCAATATCGATTCTTTTATGTTATTGTTTTGCTGTCGTTCCGTCTACTACACAGATATCAGGCGTAATTGGCAGTTACCGTATGACAAACTTATATTTGCTGTCACATCCACCCTTATCTTTAATATTTCGTGAACGATTTTTGTTTTATGAGCTGCAAAGGATATTGGCAGATGTTTCAGTGACTTTTCTTCTAACAAGTTTAATGTATTGACTTATGCCAGTTTGTAGCTATTAGATTTTGTTCGCTTTCGTGGAACTCAATGGGTTTTGTGTCTTGTGATTAAATGCTTGCTATTTATTTGGTTTTAGTACCTAATTTAATTAAAGTTTTTGATTTTGAAATTTTAGTTTTTTTAATCCATGCCGTAATTTTTAATATTCGAGTATTCAAGTTTATCGATCTTTTATCCTGATAATTAGCCCATTTACTTTGTAACATCACTAATCTGATTGCAGTTGAATTAAATAAAAAATAAAACAGATTTCTTTCAATTGTACGCACACTACGTAGGTACTGATACAATGGATTTAAACAAAGACAATCTTTACTTCCATGACATCGACTCAGAAATATTTCTAGCTCACTCTAATGAAATAATGGTGCAAAACAATTCTACTAAGTTTTAACGTAGATTGGTAACAATTGGAGACTATATTGCTCGTTGAAACAACGGAGTAAAACCTTGGATCAGTTTTATAAATATAAAGGGAAGTTCGTGTTAAGATCGACTCAGATAATGTTAATCTGGCCTATAAAGTTACTGAGAGAAACTAGGACATCAATGAACACTGAGATAGAAAATAATAAAAGGAGTGCAATTTTATTTGGAGAATTGATCAAATATAACATTTATTAACACTTACACTTACCATCGCTTAGCATCAGGTGAGAAAGATTTCAAGGACATGCATATTATACATAATGATTGTCAAGAAATGCTAAAGTTGTCTATAGCCTCGTTCGATGATTAACCATTTCCATCACTCAACCTCTTTAAATAGTGATACAAAGTAAAGAACAATAGAATGTACACATCATGTTTATAAACATCATCAACAATTCTACAAATAGTTTCAATAGTAATTTTGAACTTTCTGGACTTTTTTGGGTAAAATCTTGATGTACTCAAACAAATTAAGTTCAAGAATGCAACATTTCACATCCTCATTACTTAAAAAGGGCGCAAACCTCTAATATACAGATAGAGGGTCGTAATTGATCCCTATCACAATAAACTTCTTTTGTACAAGGTTCAATTATAAATTCTTTTATCTCTTTAACTTGTCAACGTCGTTGAGCAAAAAACGTTTGAATGCAAAAACAAATTCTATAGTGTGTCGACACCCTTCAGTTAGTCCAAATCAGTTTATTTATTTTCTATCGCATGTCGTACTTCCAACTTAAATGATTGTCTTTAAATACTTTAAATTGTTCAGAAAATCGAGTTGCATTCCTTTCAGCGTGATCCAGATTCGTCATTCAATTATCAACTTTAACTTCATCTAGATAAAAGTGGATTTCACTATGATTATCGTAAATCTAAATCTGAATTGACATCTTTGCGATCATTTTGCAAAAATCATGAAATTGCGTCGACTGCACAATTGTTCTTACAACGAGGAGATTAAAGTTTAAAATCGTCTGACAATGCATTAGTTGCATCTGTAGCACCATCTTCACTTTTCGTATCATCGATATTTTTATTTTCCTTATTATCTTCAGGTTTAAGTCCATTATTGTTTCCTTTATTAAATTCTGACCGCATAAAGGTTGTTACAATATTCTATACAGTTAAGTCAGCCCGTCGGTCCGTTTGATCTGCTGCAATTACAGTTTTACTGCGATCGTAAACACGGGAAACAAAATGGCTGCAGGTAAACCCTATTGTTATCGTTTTTTACCCTCCATGGGTTTTTTAGATCGGCTCTCTAAAATTAGTTATGGGTTCAACTTGTGAAGGTATGTTACTGAAGACATCTGTTAATAATTTTATCTGCTAAAAGCTTCTTCTGATAATGCGATGTGTGAAGTTTTTAAAACATGTAAGTAATGTGTTTTATAAAAACCTACCCTTAGTGGCAGACTTTTTTGTCTACATGAGGATGAATCAGGTTATCAAAAAACTAGACTAGTTCTTCCAAATCATGAAAAAAGTATTATGAATACGTGCGCATAAAGTCGCGGGAAGTAGTAGTAATCATACTTACGTCCGAAAATGTAAGTATCTGCGCAAGAGTATTTAGTTCCCTATCGTGATTTAAATAAATGTAATCTTAATCTTTAATAATAAATGCATTACAGACTGTCCTATTTTTAGCTAGACCGTAGGCAGACCATTTCAGGTTTCTAGAATTTATATAAGCACTTTAAATAAGGGTAATTTAATTGCTGAGCTTCGCAGATCTATGATTAGATATAAATACCGAGATATCCAAATTGGGGCTGATGCTTAATTAGAATTGCGTGAAAAGTTAATTTATATTTATTATCTCTTGTCACCTGAGAGAGAACTGTTATAAATCTCGACAGGTACGTGAATGTTTTTCTAAGTAAAAGCAAAGGGCCTGCGATGCTGCCTTGCGCAACACCTGAGTCTTGAACACTGCGCTATGAAGACGTTAGCTGCAAATTAATTCAAGGACCTCACGATAAACGCAAAGCGATTGTATTATTTATATTATAGTTTGTGAATTTATATTGACAGTATTCGTTTGTAATATTGTTCGCACCTCTTTAGTTATATTTAGTTTACCACAATAAGCGTATAAAGCTTAATCTTCTAAAAGGCTTAAGCGAAATATATGAGCCTTTAAATCTGGAAAGGTTCTCATAATTTCCGCAATAAATACAATTTGTTTGGCATTTACGCTTTTAAATCCTATCATTCGATCAGCAAATCAATTTGAAAAATGCTAATAACTCAGGGTATTAAGCTCATGAGTTGAGGATAAGCCTACAATTGATGTTCGCAGACATTTTTCTGCATCCACAATGCTACTACATGTTGTCGCAACTTCGTGCAACTCGATGATTATTTTGCGTAAACGTTCGTTGACATTTCGCGAGCCACCGGCATTCCGATCTGTAAAGTTTACGTGGTTCGTAGTAAGGGCTTGGAAGGATGAATTCGTGCAGCACTATACTGCATCTACACGCCCTCCGATTCGACCCTTCCCCTTACTGAGAATCCTATGGAATACTTACAAACGGCTTAAAGCAAGCCAGTCTGGTTTTGTGTTTCAATGCGCGCGGATCGCAAGCGCGTCGCGTCTAAACGTAAACGACTGCACACCAAATCTTTTTTCGATTTTTCAAACTGTTCGAATTTTAATAAACGCTCTATGGAATCTTGGGTTGACAGCATTGTTTTTTAAAAGAGTGCCCGCCAAAAGTAAACTTTCGCAAAAGTTTGTTTAAAAAGTTTTTATTTCTTTTTCGTATTTATTTTTCTGTTCGCATTACAGTGATTACATTGTTATTTAGGTTTTGTGGTTTTTGTTTTAGTGGTTGTTTTGGTTTACATTTGAGTTTTATGTTTAAAAATTAAAGTTTTAGTTTGTTTAAAATCTGCTGTGTTAATGTGAAGTGTTTGGAGTTAAACTTTTGTAAGAGTGGTTTAGTAAATAGGATGTTTATAAAGTGACTTTGTAAAGTTATTTGGCAGTATGAAGCTCTTTTGGAAAGTTGTGTGTACCTTGCTACTTCTTGCACAGGCTGTTATGGGGAATTGGTGGTAAGTTTACATTAGTATTTAAATAAGCCAATTACCTAATAAAGTTTTAGGCAAACTATTATTTTTAACCATTTTATTTCAGCTCGATTTGAACTCGTAAAGAAAGGCTTATAGGTACAATTGTTGCATCGTAACCATTACATCTCCGTAGGTAATACCATAAACGCCATCAAACCAACCACTGAAGATAGTTGAACGATTCTTTAGAATACAACAATTCTGTGGGAACATTGACATACACGAACAAATCTGTGACCGCAATTTTTATTATTGTAAGGAAATAATGAAAATACAATATCCGGCTCACATGTGAATTCTCACAGGAAAATATTTTGTGTTAAATACATATACCATTCAATTTAATGGTCATGTCAAGGATATGTACTGTGAATTAGTTATGAGAACTATTAGTAAACAAATAAACGATTGAAGAAAAGGTTTCGTTTGATCTACCATAGTTCCTATATCAAACACCTTCAAAATGGAGCAGAAGTTTCTCACATTTAAAGGAAACTGCTCCTAAAAACGAGACTTTAAATTTTTTTAAAAAGTAGACCACTTAAATTATTTTAATCTAATTGACAAATTCAATAAAACATTGTGTGACAGAAAAAAAATCTTAGTCTCTAAAAAGGTAAGGTTAAATTACCTATAGCAAATAAAATTATAACCATAATATAATATTAACCCGTTACAACTCTACATAGTAAAACAACAGTTCCAAATGTCGCAATCGCCAACATGTTTGTAGTAAAACCGTTTTGTTATATTTCCAAATATATACGAAACATTCCAAAAATAGCACATCCCTAACATAAATAATAACTGTTTACTTTTCTCATTGCACTGAACATGTTTGACATATGCACGAAAAACAAAACAGATTTATGTAACGCAAGTTTACTTTGGCATACAACCGTTTCTGATTTATTACGAATGCATTATAATTTATTGCAATCATTTGATTTATTATACGCATATTTGTTTGAAACGTTAAATTTAGTGTCAATCATTGTTGCAGTTGCAAACTCGTTGAAATGTGTGTTGCTATTTCTAAAACGGGTGTTACGTCATTTCATGTCTATACTGAAGTACCTTAAGGTTTGCCCTTTGCCCTTATAGCAGCTACTGATCGAAACCTGAAATCCTTTACTACTTTAAATACATTTATTTGGAACCACAGTAAATAATTATATAAGTAGTGAAAGGAAAAACAAAGAACAAAATATCTGCAATTCACTTAAGTCATAAAAGTCAAACACGAGAAGTGGATATTGTAAAAACAACTTAAGACAAGGAGAAACAATAATCAATGAAGAAAATATAATTGCTAACGATGATAAAATTCACAAATCGAACGAACATAAATGTCATGAAACAAAAGACATTAAAACAAGTGACGGTAAAGAAATACCTAATGCTTTGAAGGACAGCGTAAAATCTTTGGAGGTTTTTACGGGTTTTGGTGTCGTGCAGTAGACCATGACCAAACATAAAGGACCCATTAAAAGAACATGACTCGAACATGGTTTAAGACTAAAATGTCCATATAGCATGACGTCAGTAGGACCAAAAGTAGTCTTTATCCGAACAGAGAATCCATAAAGTGTGGGTGCTTTTAAATAGCCTGAAGAGTAGCCATTGGGCACAAGAAAATACTCACTGCTGTCTTTTCTATTAAACTTATTCCTGCAGAATTGAAGACTTTAAAAACTGCATTTGATTCTTCAAAACTAATTTTATATCAAGTGTCAGTATTATTCGAAAAGCTCTTTATTGCTCAAAAGACTTCTTTTATCTTTAAAGACAACAGCTTTATTCCTCAAAAATAAAACTTGATCACAAGCTGATTCCATTTGTGCGTCTAATTCTGGCACATTTGCGGGACCTAATAAACTTTAAGTACCAGACGTGGGACATATACAAGGAGTCTTTGATGTACCATACGATGTCCTAGTAAAGGGCTTGGCTCAATTATTTATACACCGGCACACGCACGATCTGTTACGTTCATTTGTTTTGCTTTTTGAGATCGTTATTGAGCTTGATCGCTTGGTTAATGGGATTAAATATGTGCCAATTGTATTTAAAGATATGATTGAATAGCTTTAGGATAAGATTTAGAGAGGTGTGTTTGCAACTAATTGACGGTCTAAGATTGTCCTTGAAACCAATCCGAAGTCTGATAACTAGAACAAAATGGATCCTATCGATGATGAAAAAAGTCAAAGAAAAGTTATGAAGAAATTAAAGTGAAATCATAGATGCTTTAACAAAATTGCAGCTACTTATCATTCATGTAAGAAACGTCGCCTACACAACTGTTCTAGTAGAATAAATTAATGAACATGAACTTATAAACTGACATTGTAAGCGATCTCGATAAGATAGTGATCAAATCCTGACTTGATAAATACGCTAGAAATAGATATGTAACGGCGGTATCATTGCACATCGTTTAATTTCATAAGTTATCTGCCTTCTTTTCTGGCAGGTGGGAAAACCATTAAATAACCTACGGATGCTAACTTCACTGATAAAATTCACCTCTGTTTCTTCTTGAGTAATTTCTCCACTAGGGCTGCGATAACTCTTCGAACAATCCCGCATGCCGCTTTTGGCTCTAAAAAAACCATTCCAATTTTGGTCACTTCTCTATCTGATCAACCTAGATTATCAAAATAAGGGTTTACTACCAGAGGCTGCTTAGTAGTTATTACATTATACTACTTACTTACTTAGAACATCTACTTACACAAACATACTCATGCCACTGGGTGTAGGGCTTTCAAATACCGGATTTTTTCAATTCCGGTATCAATACCGGTATTAGAAATTTCAATACCGTGATCACGTGATCACGGTATTGTCGGTCATGCAAATATTGCAATACTCCAGATATTAAAAGTCGTCGCTCCTTTATGCGTCTTCGAAGTACTTTTGCAAGATTTTATCTTAAGTCATTAGCTTGACCATCTAACTTCGTCAACACAAAGGATGATGGGCAATTTTGTATGAAACCTGGCCTGATAACCAATATAGTTCTAATGTATGTTATATTATTGCTTATACCCTACAGTTACTGAAATAAAACAGTTCATGTCAAGAATCTACCGGAAATAAGTACAGTCGGGCACAAAAGAGTTATACTTTTTGCACCCATTTATTTTTGTTAAAATAAAATCTATAGTAGAAAAATTCATTGTATGATGTATTTTAGTCATTTTATCACTTATAGAATAAAACCTAGGGTAGACTATCAATAAAAATCGGTCTTAACTAGGCATAATTGTTTTAATAGCAAAACAAAACTTAAAAACTTTCACTTCTACCACCGTATACCTACTATTTCCATTATTGGAGATAGCATTTCCTCGTTCTGCGGCACCAGGATAGTCGGCCCTTGGTTGTCGAATTATTAGAAAAGTAGCAACCCACCCCAGCTTCGCGCGGGAAACCAGTATTTCCTCACTATTACATCCTCCGAGCCTGTTCCCAACCATGTTGGGGTCGGCTTGCAGTCTAACCGGATTCAGCTGAGTACCAGTGCTTTACAAGAAGCGACTGCCTATCTGACCTCCTCAACCCAGTTACCCGGGCAACCCTATCGGGTTGTCCCTTGGTTAGACTGGTGTCAGACTTACTGGCTTCTGACTACCCGTAACGACTGCCAAGGATGTTCAATGAATGACAGCCGGGACCTACAGTTTAACTAAGAAGATAGGTTTTCTTTAGATACCATACCTACGTGACAAAGTGGTTTAATTCCATACAGTCGTAGGCTTACAGGACTGATATCTTTTTCCCCCAGTGGTTAACAATGTTCTACCCATAACAAAAATTTAAGTTTAGGGTATAAGATATCATTTGATGTGCAAATGGATGGATATTATTGGTTATTAGACTCACTGGATCGGCGGAATACGTACACCTTATGTTGTGAATACTTCCTGTTTTTTTTTTTATATGGACTCATGCACCTTCTGTGACACGTCCTGACTGATAATGACAATAATATAATGCACTTAAACATCCCTCCCATACAAAATGGAGTAGTTCAAGTCCATAGGCTGTCCTATGCTATCAAGTGTTATATCTTCGTTCTCCGGTGGTTTACAATATTTTGCCCATAATAAAAAATGAAGCTTAGGGTATAAGCTATCATTTGATATGCCAATGGTTTTCATTGGTTATGCCGGTTAGACTCACCAGAACGGTGGAATACGTACACCATACGTTGTAAATACTACCTGCTAAATAATCTTTTTTTTTTTCAATAAACTTAGAAAATATGGGCACAGACACCTTCTGTGACTCGTTCTGACAATTATTGACAATAATATAATGCACTTAAACATCCCTCCCATACAAAATGGAGTAGTTCAAGTCCATAGGCTGTCCTATGCTATCAAGTGTTATATCTTCGTTCTCCGGTGGTTTACAATATTTTGCCCATAATAAAAAATGAAGCTTAGGGTATAAGCTATCATTTGATATGCCAATGGTTTTCATTGGTTATGCCGGTTAGACTCACCAGAACGGTGGAATACGTACACCATACGTTGTAAATACTACCTGCTAAATAATCTTTTTTTTTTTCAATAAACTTAGAAAATATGGGCACAGACACCTTCTGTGACTCGTTCTGACAATTATTGACAATAATAATGCACTTAAATATCCCTTCCATACGCAATGGAGTGGTTCAAGTCCATGGGCTGTCCTATGCTATCAAGTGTCATATCTTCGTTCTCCGGTGGTTCACAATGTTTTGTCCATAATAAAAAATGAAGCTTAGGGTATAAGCTATCATTTGATATGCGAATCATTTTTATTGGATATACCGGCCAATTTGACCCATCATCCTTTTAGCGCAATATCCGCTTTTAGTAAATTGGCATCCCGTTTACTAATACAGTTACTTTGACTACAGAAAGGCTGTTGTAAATATTTTTTAATATTGTCAAATGGAATTCGTCCAATTCGAAATCGGAGTTTAATTTTAAATCGATTAAAACTTTTAAAACACAATCCTTTAGTTTCAAAAAGCGTCCAATCATAACACCGACCCTATGACTAAAAATGAGATTGACTTCATCATGACGAACAAAAAGCACATACTCAGAGAAGTCTCCGTGATCAATAGGTTTAATAACGGTAGCGATCACCGACTTGTCCGAGGCTCTCTGAATATCAACTTCAAGGCCGAACGTTTCCGTCTGATGAAGGCCAGGCTCCGACCAACACTGCTCCAAACCATTTCAGGATCTGAAAAGTTCCAGTCAAATTTGGAGAACCGATTTGCCGCCCTGGAAACCACAACGTTAACCAGAACCACGAATATGTGGTTCGGATCCTCAGGGAGGAAGGTTCGAGATTCTGTAACATGCAGAGTTATGGCAAGAAATCAAAGCTTTCGGAAGAAACATTGGGGCTTATGAAGAAACGACGTGAAAACCCGCCTGTCACTTCGTCAGCTAAGCGGGCTCTAAACCAAGAGATCAACAAGCACGTACGACGCGACCTCCGGTGCTCCAATACTCTTGAAATTGAAAGAGCAATTGAGCTGAATCGGGGTTCAAAAGTGTTCGTACAATCTCTTGGAAGAAGCCACTTGACGAAGCTGACCACAAAAAGTGGAGAAGTCATTTCTTCGGTGCCGGCAGTGCTTTCGGAAGTGGAAAACTTCTATGGCCAGTTATACGCATCGCATGCATCTTGACCTGATCCCGGAAATAAGGATTCTAGAGCCACATTAACACGCCATTTCACCGAAGACCTGCTAGAAGTCAGCAGTGGCGAAATGGAGATCGCTCTGAGACAGCTCAAAAATGGAAAAACCCCTAGCGAGGATGGCATTACAACAGAGCTATTAAAAGCAGGTGGTAAGCCCGTACTGGGGGAGCTCCAGAAGCTTTTTAACGCCGTCCTGTTTGAAGGGAGAACTCCAGAGGCGTGGAGTAGGAGTGTTGTCGTCCTGTTCTTCAAAAAGGGAGACAAAACCCAGCTGAAGAACTATCGACCCATTTTCCTCCTAAGCCACGTATATAGGCTGTACTCAAGAGTGATCACGAACCGACTTACGCGAAGACTAGACGAATTCCAACCACCGGAGCAGGCTGGGTTTCGGAGCGGATACGGCACCATAAACCACATCCACACAGTGCGACAGATTATACAGAAGCCAGAAGACTCTGCAGCGTTGCCAAGTAGATTGGCGATACATCCTAGTGATGAGATGTCTCTTTACTAAGTACTGACTAACAAAACAATAACGCCGTTTGGCTCGCTGGACCGACTAAACCGATCGTTTAAGATAGGTGCGGGCGGGTATGCTGGAGATAAAAGTTGGCGCTTAATACACAAGTGTGAAGTGTGAGACTAATATGAGTACATACATCTTAGGAGTATGTAGTTATTTATTTTATTTAATACAACTTCCTGCTACTTATTACAACAAACCACAATAATCAAAATTATAAAAAGGTTGTAATACCGTAATCACGGTATTGGCTCGTCAATACCGGTATTGAAAAAAGACCAAAATATATCCGTGATCACGGTATTACGGGATCCCGTAATACCGGTATTGAAAGCCCTAACTGGGTGACACGATATTTCTCATCAGTGAGATCAAGAAAATTAATCTGGGAATCTATTTATACGAGGATGGTGTTAATGATTGAAAATATAATTTTTATTATTCATTGCACAATGCACAATGATAATATGTAATTACGCAAGCGATTGCAAAATATTTGACAGCTCAGGGATTTGGTGACGTTTGTGTATTCCTTTACCGGTAACTTTATACATATTTACATCAAATATTATAAAACACTACATGAAAAGTAATATTAGACACAATATTTATTTAAATTTATTCTTATGCAAATAACAAGTTCAATATTTGATGTAATAATGCACGCGTTGGTATTGACAGAGAATCACTGGAAACTTTGTGGAAATATAAAAACATATTTGCTTCATTGTAAATATATAACTGCTGACATTAACTTTGGTCGTCTACGCAGTTCATTGTCTGACATTTTTAAGGCACGATATGATTGTTTGTATTGACTGACAGCAACTGTACCAAAAACCATCATACTGACAATTTTGGAGTATCTTTGATATAGGTATTGTTATAGGTAATAAGACCTTACTAGGCATAATATATATGATCAAAGGTTATTTATTAACAAATGCTCCTGGTATTAATACCGAAGCAACCCGCAGTTTTAATTAATAGATAACAACCTATAATAAAACAAAGATAAGAGATAAGCTAAAGCTTAATGCACATAATATAAGCTGTATAACAATCACGTTAATTAACAGATAATAAGTATGCATGTTTATGATAATGCAATTGTTTGTGAAGAAGTAATAACGAAAGGTGAGGTATAGGAAGATAATTTTATGTTGTTAGACGCTAATGAGTGTATAAATTGTAGGAATGATGATGTCTTTATAAATGTGAATGGATTTGATGTCAATTACTTTCCATAAGAAAACGCAGGCAAAGATGATTTCAATATAGAATTTGTGATTAAAGTGACGATATAAATATTAAGGAAATAATCGAGAAAGTAGCAGAAGAAAAGATGAAGAATAAAAATAACTGAACAGCCGTTCCTGATTTGTTTCTGTAGGTAGCCAAATCTTGTATGAATACAAAACAAACATGGATTTTATTTGCAGCATAAACTTCAACACATAAAAGTCCATGTATAAAATTAGTATTCATCCAATCAAACAATGAGAACCTTCAATAAATTTCATCTTTAAAGCCATTAATTGTACCCAAAGCAAGACACATTTAGAGCAAAATATCACCGTAATTATCTACTTAGACTAAACAGGAATCGTCTTCATATCCTTAAATGTCAAAAACTGCTCATCAAAGCATATTACTTAGCAATATCATCAAGAATTGGGTATCGACCTATAGATAGATGAATAAATTGTCCAAAACAGGATCCCAATTGTAATTTGGCTAACTTTAGCTAAATAGTAGTTGACTGTTTGTCTATATTGCGATATGACCTTTTATAGCTATTTCTATGTTTTTAGTCCATGTGATTCCGCTTGTCTTATGTTTCTTTATTACCAATTTCATTTGTTTTGTTGTTTAGTTTATACAACCTATATTAGGTAAAATAGAATGTAGTCAATTTAAATGTGTTTGGAATTTAATTTTATCATTTTCATCATCAGCCTTTTTGTAGTCAGTAGTGTAGTTGGGCACAGGCCTCCTCTCATACAGAGAAGGATTGAACGCAAATCAATGGGCTCGCACCATGCAGGTTTTAACCTATGCAAAAACGTTTGAATTTTGCAAAATTTTTAAAGCATAAGATTAATAAAACATAGAACGTTTTTACAGTTTTTTTACAAATGCAATTTTAATTTCAACTCAACCCTAAAGCGGCGCGTGGTTTCAATAAAAACAATTGCACACCTTCCCCGTTTTTCGTGGCCGTATTTAGCATAGTCAGGACGGCAATACACAGTACTTACATCCTGTACGACTCTAATAATAGTATAAATGGGAATATTTAAGTATAAACAAGAGGACAGACGGGCACACATGTTGTTACGGGGCGTTAACTTCAAACGGACCGCAACTAACATTTTACTAAGAATCCGTAATATTTTTTTGTTGGTAATAGTTGACATTTGTTTGTTTGATACGACTGTGTATCATTTTAGGGTTAAGAGGTTCAGATCATTGGGCACAATTTTGTAATACGTAGATTTTTGTATTGTGCTAGCGAATCTGTTCTAGCGTAAAGTTCTCAATGAAAAAAGGCTAAGTTGGGGCTAACTGTGAAGTTAAAAAACTATAGAGATTTTTTTTTTTAATTATAAGTTTACTCAGTAAAAAATAAATCAGAGACAGGGTGATCATAACATGTCAACTTTACTCCTGCATTTTCTTTCAATTTTCCTTGTAAAATCATAATATTAAGACTGCAAATCACATATAAAATTGAACCTCATACCTACTTATTAACTATTGTAAGACCAGTTTCCTTAAGGAACAATATACAAAGTATCTTCTCTAAGTTTATGAGAGGTTAACACTAACCTCCTATTATTTCAGTATATTATTTGACAAGGTACTGCGATCTCTGCTTATAACTGTTTGTAGAAGCGTGATAATTTACTTGTATAAATTCTACTCTTTATAGTATTGGGTCTCAAAGGTTTTCGGATCATTTTCTAAATTAATTATTTAATAAAGTTATTAAGTTATTAGTTATTTTCTGCTGTAAAGTGCTGTATCACTTGTATGCTGAATGAAGCTCTTTCCTGAATCATAAATATTACTTAATACATTCACCAGTTATATACTAATATTCCTTACCTAAATAAAGGTTCAAACCTAACTGTTCCTAATAGTTCCAAGAAGAACTTTAGGCTAATAGGGGGATTCCCGAAGTTTACCATTTCTGCCGCGGAACAACTTCAGAGCTGTTTTCACAAACGCGTTACCTGTATAGAGTTACACAAACTTACATGCCTTTACAACATTAGTCGAAACATGCGTGGTCAATGAAACAGAACGTCAAAATGCATTTAAAAATTTCCGATTCCTACAACGCATTTCCTTCAACCCTCCAAGCAAATAAAGTAAATAAATTTACATAATGACGTATCGGCCGCAAGCCCCTCATAACCCTACAATGACGGTATTGCGACTGACGGAACCACCAGGTTTTATGACTAATTATTTGCTTAACGTGGAATACGGATGGGTGAATGTTCCAGTAATTGTGAGGGAATAGTGAAGCTTGTGGTTTGGGTATCTGGGTTGAGGAGGTCAGATAGGCAGTCGCTTCTTGTAAAGCACTGGTACTCAGCTGAATCCGGTTAGACTGGAAGCCGACCCTAACATCATCCTCCTCCGAGCCTTTTCCCAATCACGTTGGGGTCGGCTTCCAGTCTAACCGGATTCAGCTGAGTACCAGTGCTTTACAAGAAGCGACTGCCTATCTGACCTCCTCAACCCAGTAACCCGGGCAACCCGATACCCCTTGGTTAGACTGGTGTCAGACTTTCTGGCTTCTGACTACCCGTAACGACTGCCAAGGATGTTCACTGACGGCCGGGACCTACAGTTTAACGTGCCATCCGAAACACAGTCAATGGTGTCTAAGATATACTTAGAAAGTACATACAAACTTAGAAAAGTTGCATTGGTACTTGCCTGACCTGGGATCGACCTCGCGCCCTCATACTTGAGGTTGGTCCTTTACCCACTAGGCCACCACGACTTCGACGACGACGGAAGCCGACCCTAACATAGTTGGGAAAAGGCTCGGAGGATGATGATGATGAGTGACGCTTGTGGTTTATAATGGATTGGTTGAAACTGGTCTTATAGGTGAATTTTTCAGGTCAAGAAGTAAGTTATGCTAGTTTTTACACCAGCTGTTTCTAATAATCTGGTCTCTTATGGGAACAAGATAATAGGAATGTGCAAATAAATTTCCTACTTACAGATTAAATTTTCAGGAATGATGTTGTCTATCGGATGACTGACAAACAATGACCCCAGGCTAATCTCAGCCTTATGTTTTCCGGTTAGACTGGAAGCCGACCCCAACATAGTTGGGAAAAAGGCTCGGAGGATGAAAGTGTTTTATCAAGCAATCCTGGAAGATTTGATTTGAAGATTTGAGTTAATAGAGGTCATCAAAAAGTCTAGTAAAGAGTAAAACCTTTCAAATATTTAGCTACACTAAGTTTTTTTTGCTAAGCTAACTTTGATACAGTGTTGTGAAGTCGACTCAACACCAACACGTCTTGATATTTTATTAGCGAAACTAATTACAGTTTACGAGTACCTGTAATAGTATGTGCTCATGTATTTTCAGCATCTTGCAAATAATAATGGGTGTTAGTTCTATACTTTCTATAATGTGTATTGTCTATCAATACAATATTAGACAAAGAAACTTATAACTTTGTAAAACAAACGATTATATTGAGTTAATATCAAAAACTGTATATTCAGGAAAATGTTTAGTTCACTTGAGTTTCCTTTTGATAACTTTAAATTAGCAATTCTATCAACCGTGTTTATGTCAAAATAAAAATCACGTCAGCATTCTAGTGTTAAACATCAAAAATCAATGTCCACAAAACGTTGTTTTAAAATTGTAACGTAATTTGACATAAAACATTTGTCGAGTCGAGACACAACAATGGCGGCCAACATTGTAAGCGTACGATAACATGTAAACTGTCAACATTACAACGAGTTGCATTGTTGAGCCAATGTTTGATCAAACAACCCCTTGCATAATAAGTAGTGATGCCAATTGCGGTATTATTATTGTAGAGATTATATCTATTAAGATACTGCCTTGCTTATTTTGGGCTAGATAAAAATAAAAAATACATATTTTTATTATATAATTATCAATTTTTCAGCTAGAATAAAAATGGATAAAGAGATTTTTTTAACCCTTGAGAAGACCTATCGACAAGGAGGTTTTAAGCTAGACCTTAAAGTCGGAGTATTTAACAATATTAACATAGACCATTCACTTGATTTTCGATCTATTGAACGAAAAACACTAGTATATGTATAATTAATTTAGTTAATATTTAATAAGTCAATAATAATAATAAGTTATTTATAGACAAAAATACTGTTCTAGAAAGCAAAAAATATGTTGACGTAACGTTCGCTATCTGATACACACTTTAATTGCGATTTTAATTGGATATCGAAATACAATGCTATTATTTTTGTTAAAAGACAATCAGGAATCAGCATTAGTATGGCAATAATAATTGAGTATCAATTAGATCAAGTTGTGTTGATAGTGTTCTGATGGTATTTAATGTGAAATAAAATTGTCTAAGATAGCAGACATTAGTTTTAGTTCATATTGATAATAGCATGTTACCTAAATACTATTAATCATCATCATGCTACAACTCTATTTCCAACTGGATTGGGGCACCTACCGAGTAGGTCAAATCTCTACGATCTGGCTACCACCTCCTAAAACATAATTTTGCTTGATCTTACTAATACTATTTGCCATGGCAGTAGAGTGGTTTTTTATTCCATGTCGTCTGCATCTATTTATCCTAGCTATATTTATATACTACAATGTTACCTATAAATTTTAAGAGTATCTTTATTTTAAGGCGTTAATCTCAGGTACAAAACTGATTTGAAAAGTTATTTCAAATCAGTTATTTCATATATATAGTTTATAAGTTAAATAGCCTATTTATCGAGAAAGGCTACACGCTAATATTATCCGGCTGCTCAGAGTAGTTCCTTGCCACAAGACGTGGTTAAAACTACTGGTCGAAGCGAGTTATTTATATAAATATTGCTTATACATAGCTCTTACTTTGTAATGTTATTATGGTGCCACTCTGTCTCGTTACTTTATTTACACATGTTTAATCATTTAAATGCTATGATAACTAAGAAAGTAGGTCTAGAAGTACAGATTAGTATAATTTGTTAAATTCTAAAGGTCAGTCTAATATTTATTTGTTTTGTTTTGTAATGATTAAGGTATTTACTCGCAGAAATAAACTTTAATAGTAAATGAGATAAGCTAATTTACATTAAAATTGTATTAAGATTAGTGTCACAGACAGGATAAGTGAAAAAATGAAAATGAAAAAAAAAAAAAAAAAATGAAAAAGTGTTTATTCGAGAAGAAAAATCATTACACAAACATAATACTTCTGCCAAACTGCACAGCAGTTTGTTGGCAGATGCAGCTCCCGTTTACAACATTCAAATTATAAATTTATATAAAGTACTTTTTCATCCGAAAACACAATAAAAAATAATAACCAAGAACGACACTACTAATTAGCTTAACCTATGCATTTCCATCAATGAGTTCTTGCCAATAACATTTAAAAAGAAACCTCGTCATTTTATTTTTTAAAGATATCTTTGAAGTACAGCTACTTTCTAAATCGGACGGCATATTATTAAAAATCATTGGAACCAGAAATTTTCTACATCTTCGCCCATAATAGTTATTGCAGGTAGGTACTACAAATCTTGCAGCTGTTTTATTTCTTTGGGGTCTGTTGCATACCGTCTTTATTTTAAATTGATCACTACAATACTGTTCTACAGCCAACAACAACACTACCCTCTTGTGAACTGGCAATATTTTACACTCTAAAAATAATTCCTCGTAGTCACTGCTTTTACAACGTTTTTTTGTGTGTTTATCAACTAATAGCTTCATGAACCTGATTTGTAATAACTTTATTTTATCTAAATATGTTTTAAATGTATTACCATAGCATGCCAGTCCATAGGAAAGCAATGAGTCCACCAACGCATAGTACACCGTGAACATAGTGGCCCTATTCAGTACAAAACTGAGGTGGTGGAACTTTACAAGCACTAATCTGAGTTTATCACAAAGGTGTGAGATGTGTGTTTTCCACGAGAAGCTGGTATCTATAGTTAAACCCAAGTATTTGTATTCCCCCACCACCTCAATATCTGCACACGTACACTTTGTCATGTCGCCATGCAAGCACTCATAACTGTGCCCCACTACCCGCGGTGGACGTTCACAGTTTTTAAGATAAGGTGACCGTATACACATACACTTGGTTTTACTTATGTTTATTATGATTCCATTGTCATGGGCCCACTTAATTATGTTAGTGAAATCTTCTTGAATGTTTCTTTCAATTACATCCAAGTCCTTATCGGCAAATACTAAGCACGTATCATCAGCATACATATATATGCGACTATTTCGTACTACATTGCACATACTGTTTACATGCATGATGTATCCGACGGGACCGAACACGGAACCGGTTGGCACACCACATGCAATATGCCTAGGTTCTCCAACGACTCCGTCAACGACAGTACGCAGTGACCGGCCCGTAAGGTAAGCGCGGAACCACTTGTTCAGTGGTCCCGCAATACCACATTCCTCCATGGCCTGAAGCAGCTGGTGGTGTTCCAGGGTATCAAATGCTTTTTTGAAATCGATGAACACCACCACCACCTGCTTCCGTTGATCCAAACAGTCATTGACGTCATCCGCAAATTGTGCCAAAGCCGTTGCCGTGCTCCGTCCACGTCGAAACCCATGTTGTGCATTTGACAATATATCATGTTTTTCCAAGAAACCGCTAACCTGATTCATTATAAACTTCTCCACAATTTTATTTATCACAGACAGTATTGCTATTGGCCTATAGTTTGAGTAATCACTGTGCACACCTTGTTTAAATATTGGTCTAATCAATGCTGTTTTCAACTGATCAGGATATAAACCATTTTTGACACATAAATTAATAAACAATGCTATTAACGGGCTCAACACAGATTTAAACAATTTTAATTCTTTTACTCTAATTTTATCTATTCCTTCAGACTTATCAACACTTAGGGTACTTATTATCTTATCTATATCTTTCGGGGAGGCTTTTTGAAACCGCAGCGATACATCACTACTCTTAGTGTAGCTAGACCTTTCTAAAAACCTTTGACTACAAACATGCTTTATATCCAAAATTTCTTTAGTAAATGTTGTCGAGAATGTATTACATACGTTAAGTATACTTTCAGTCTTTCCAAGATATTTTAATATAACAGAATCAACACTCTTTTTTTCCCTCCCTATCCATGAGTTTATTCGGGCCCATATTTTTCTTATATTTTTTTTACACTGGTTTATTTCTTCTTGCCGATATTTATTTTTTGCTCTATTTATACATTTATTAACCCTATTTCTATATCTAGTATACTGACTCCGCAAGTTCATATCTTTTGGGTTACTTTTCCAACGTCTAAACATTTGGTCCCTGGTACTAATCATATTTCTCAATTGTTTTGTAATCCAATGTTTGCTTTTTCTCTTATTACATATAGGTATCTGGATTGTAGCATTATTGTACACATTCAAGAATATAGAACAAAGTTTGTTATACAAGTCTATTGGGCATGAACATTGAAAAAGTTCGTCCCATGAAACATTATTAAGTTTTTCTAATACCCTTTCAGTACATATAATATTTTTATACGATTGCACACCGTTTGCTGGAAAGCTGTTTGAATCGGAATTACAAGAAATGCACACACCAATAATATAATGATCTGACAACTTACACGCTAATACATACGCTGTTATCATACTTTGAGATCGAACCCACACATGATCGATGCACGACCTAGTCACTTTGTCACCATACACCTCCTCCCGTGTTACGTCACGTATAGCACATTCCATCCCAATCTCGCTCATATTGTTTGTGAATTGACTGAACGCACTGGAACCGGTTTTGCACAGTAGATCTATGTTCGTATCTCCGATCATAATCACTTCACAGCCTACTGGAATTTCAGACAATTGTGTGTGTACTTCATCAATAAATCCATGTTTATTTGTCAATGGTGGCCTATAAACAACTAAAATATGACACGTTCTTCTGCCATCCTGGTAAAGCTGTCCATGCACCAGCTCGTAGTAATCAGATTTAATTATTTTTGCTGTAAAGTTCAGTTTGTTGTTTACATATAACAAAATTCCTCCTCCTCTTCTAGTTTCCCTTGTGTTAATGTATATTTCATATCCGTCTATATTGTATAATGATAGTTCCTGTTTTCTAATATTGATCTCTGTTAATGCTATAATGTCCAGCTTATTCTTGCAATCATTTATTAAGACGAGTAACTCATTGAAGTTTTTTCTGAGTGATCTTATGTTTACGTGAATAATACTCAGATTATAATGCGATCTTAATAATTCTTCTTGCCAGCTGCCTATGCATGTGTATTTATTGTATTTAATGTTAGAATTTATGTATGATGCATGATCGTCGAATTCTTATCTGTATCTATATATTTAGTGGTTTTAACACGTTGCACATAAAGTAAAGTTTTAATATACTTTGAAAGCTTTTAACTCCTTTTTCTAACATAAATATTAGGATCTTCAATTAATAAAGGCATAATTCCCTCTTTTTTACACATTCTTTTTTAACATAATTGGGTACCAGGTAAATATTAATAAACAAAAAGAAAGATTTATAATAATGTCCACTAAAGCAGACTTTAAAAAAACAACACTGATTACTTAAGTACAAGTTTCACTCCCGTCTCTGTTTGGTAAGTACCTACCTAAGTGTTTAAAAAAACTTCAATCAACCATTTACATTTTTAATCGACTAATATAAATCCTAAATCGTATTACCCAGGGGACTGTAAAAGCACATGTGTGCCTTGCCGCCCATTCAGATTGCGTCCCATTCAATTTGGAAGCGTAATATATCAACTAAACTCAGTAGATACAATCATTTGTAAGGCGTCACTGAGCATTTTGCACGAAGTGTACGGAGCTAGGGTTGTGCTATGATATTACTTTTTGTCGATATTTTGTTAGTAGTGATATGAGTGTGTGTTACGGGAAATATGTAATTTTAAAGCAAACCCTACCTACCAATATAATAACAGCACCTATAATCAATTCTTGCTTCCACATAAAAAAATCGTTAATTTTCAGGTCAAGGAAAAAATACAAATATTTTTTTTTGCTTAATCACAAACAACAGAAAATCTAGTTTCATTTATTCTAACTTCATTACGGAAAGCAACTTTAAAGTATACGTAGGGTGATTTAATGATATTACTGTCAATGTTTTCTGAGCTTTCAAGATTTCATTCTTCTTAATGTACGCGTTAATCCGAGAGGGAATGTGAGTGCTTAAAATTGCAATGTGTTATGATTTGTTTTGACAGAAGACTCAAACTATTTTGTTTTACAGACTAGGAAACGTTGAAAAATGAGTTTCATTATTGTTAGGAAATGTGAACAGAAATTATTTTTGTAACTATTTTTTTTTTCAATTAGAATTGAGTGTAAAGATGCCCGTATCGAATTGTGTTTTTATATTTATAATTAAAAACACACCGATTTGAGGTACTACTATCAATCGTTAATAGCTAATCTAGAATACAAAATTCTAATTTGTAATCAAAACTAATACCTACCATTAAAAAAATCAGCATGACGCAAATACATTTTTAATTAAATAATAATATGTATCACGGAACAATGGCAACCCTACGGCTTGCATAGCCCTAAGGGCTATTGCACATCGCTTGGCTAATTTGGTGATGTTATACAAGTCGCCTCACTCTTTAGTCTGCCTATTACGATATTGGACTGGATTAGTGATGTGTGTTGGTTATTTTGTAGATATCGATGTTTTTATTAAGTTTTTTTTTTTCATTAAAATATTACATGAATAGGATGCTACATTATTGTAAGTAATAATGATTTAAGAGAAATAAGAACGACAGATAGAGCAAAATAAGAGGAGCAAAGGAATAAAGATATTTAAAGCTTTGTAGTTTCATAGTAAAATAAAAGGGCATTTATAGATAAAACAATGATTTCAATCTTTTTTGGCTGATCTAAAAATGTTCATTAAACTTATTTGGAATAAAACTTAATAAAAAACACTACTCTCCTTTGGCGGTGGGATAAAAAAATATTTAATATATAAAATGCAACGAATTCAAAACCTTCACAATAGTATCAATAAAAAACACACAAAACATCGATACGCTCGTCATCCGCTCAACCCATCACCCGTATATGAATATTTAATTTCACCCCTTTCTGTGTGTTTATTTATTGGTCGTATATTTCACGGGCCGGGGTTGAATTTGCATGCGTTACCGCGTTAGTGTACGCTGTCCAAATTATGGTAGGGTTGGCCTTCTGTTGCAATGAATAAACGCAGATAACAGTGACGGGGTTCGCGTGATAGAAGTGCTGGAAGTGACTTGAACTTACATCATGGTGCTTGGTATATTGTTTTAGATGTTATTTTTTAGATAGTATATATTGTATAGCTACAGTAAATGATTATGTACTATGTATTCTATCTTTCTTCTTTTCTGTATTCTGTGTGTGTATCTGTGTACATGAACTATAAAATAAATAAATAGGAGTCCTAGTTAATAGCTGAGGTTACTCACGATTTAGAGCTTCATCAAGCAGTTAAATGGTGCAACTGATTGATATGTGATGAAGTTTGATAATTTTCTCTTAATTTTTATCGTTTTGTAGATGAAATATTATATTGTAGATGAAGCAAGTAAGTAATTCACTACTATCAAAATATACTCATAGGCCACATCTAGATATCTAATTTATCTAAAACCCTAATGTTTTGCGGTCGATATGTCGATGTCGATGCGGGACGGTTGCATACATTTCACATCACTATTTTTATTGTTTTAAGCCCATTCATACACCGGTGATTGTTATCAAAACATGGTTTAATTCAGATCAACTATAATTTGTATGTTTTGGGAACGTTGCTACATTGTCGAATAATAATTCAAGTTTTGAACTATTTAGTGCTTAATGAATAAAATTGATTGGTTTGCGAATGATCTAGACACACGGCAGTGTGTCCGCCAAGTTCGAGCAAAAAAAAGCGACACACCGGCCGTGGGTTATATTACACGAACCATTTCGGGCCAAATTCGACCCCCCTATAACTCAAAATCTATTTTATTTACGCATATCAAATTTCTAGTATCTGTTGAGACCCCCTCACTTATCTAAAATACAAAATTTCATTAATATACCTATTGTAGGTCTTGAGATATTGACGTCAGAAAATCGCTATTTTTACTATACACTCACTGACTGATTCACTGATTCACTGACTCACTCATCAAAAACCTAGACCACTTCCAATGGTCGTATTGACTTGAAATTTGGCATGGAGGTAGGTCTTTATGTCAAGGTAAAGGGAAAAATCTGAAAATGGCCAAGTGTGAGTCGGTTTCAAAATAATGAAGGTGATTTATACCCGGTGTAAATTTATACCCCTAAGGAACTAAAACGAACTAAATTTATCTACATTTATATAATATATCTTCGAATGGTCGTACCGATCTGAAATTCGTTACAAAGGTTTGTATTTAGTCAAAGTAAAGTAAAAATCTGAAAACGGCCAAGAGTGAGTCACTTTCGAAAATAACGAATGTGTAACTTTGATCTACTATAAGTATGGAGCGAAAATGAATAAATAATAAGTATTAACTTATTTAAGTTGGTACCTACATGTATACCCATATATAGATTATTGATAAATGCGCCCGACACAAGACAAACCTCTGTGTTTGTCTGTCGCGGGAATCAAACCCGCGACGACATACGGCGTGTATAGGCGTCACAATAGGCCACCAATTATAATGCTGGTAGTTAGCATACTTACGTAGGTAACAACTAACTAAAGACGTTGTTGTTTTAACTATTTGTAAGTAGGTACATTTTATATGTGTACGGAGATTATTTATTGTATACGTACAAATTACTTAAAAATTAATTGTAAAATAGGATTATAATATCAACATCAAGATCATATTCGTGCTGCTCGATCGAACCCTAATAAGTATAGTGATACGAGTCCTTCCCCGCCTCGGTGCCTACACTCGTCCGCGCGCGCACTCATGCCATCCGTCCGCCGCGCTGCCCCCGCTCCTGCGTCGTAAGCGCGGGAGGCGGGGAGTCGACGAAGCAAAGCGTTCGGCAGCCGCGCGTCATACGCGCGAGCGCCCAGATGCTGTCCGGTTGTGTCTCAAAAACGTACCTATAAGTTTGCGATTTGCGAACCTAATTGCTTGATTTGAGTATCTATTGATGTATGCCTACAATTATACTACTACAATAGCTTGGTCTCGTTAATTTATAAGTTGTTCCAAGCAGAATTACCGTATTTTTTCTCAATAAAAACATTGCTTTCTGTATTTTCATTCATACAATTCTTTCATCACAAGTTAATAAATAAGTAAACAGATTCCTACATACACACACCTTACATTCCAATCTAGTGAGGAAGTAAGTATTAAAATGAATCGTACAGTAGAGTTAAAGATTAGCGAATCAGTAATTTTACACCAAATTATTCCTATGCCTCCCGATGGAAGTTGTCTGTTCCATTCAATTGCCTTTTCACTATATGATTGTACTGACCTGCAACGAGCAAGTACCTTGCGTGAGGAAATCGTCGACTATGTCTGTCGAAATTGGGAAGATTTGGCCGCATATACTTGCAAACATAATGGTGAGCCCTACAATTCTGTAGAGGAATATCGTCATAGCATGCTCCGTCCGACAACTTATGGGGCTGTTTCGGAACTGAAAGCTGCAGGGGATTTATATCCCATAAGGATCGAAGTATACCGTAACGGTGATCTACTTGGGGTATTTGGTGTAGAGGGCCGTCCAATAAAACGCTTTCTCTTCACGGGGGATCTATCTTCAGGACATTACGATGTCTGTAAGCCAGTTATGATTATTTCAACCTCTCCTGAAGTCCAGGATGAGATCACAGATCATTCTGAGAACGCAAACACATCGCGAAGAGGACGTCCACGAAAGCAGAAACAAGGCCGGCCCAAAACATCGGAAAAATCTCGTGCCAAGCAACTGCGTGAATCTAGCCAGCGTTACAGGAAAACACATCCTGAGGTTAACCGTATTGCCGTAAAACGTTATACAGACAAGAATCCTGAGGTTCACCAGAGCGCCGTGAAACGTTATACGGAGAAGAATCCCGAGGTTAATCAGAGGGCCGTAAAACGTTATACAGACAAGAATCCTGAGGTTCACCAGCGCGCCGTGAAACGTTATACGGAGAAGAATCCCGAGGTTAATCAGAGGGCCGTAAAACGTTATAGGGACAGGAATCCTGAGGTTCACCAGAGCGCCGTGAAACGTTATACGGACAAGAATCCCGAGGTTCATCAGAGGGCCGTAAAACGTTATACGGACAGGAACGCTGAGGTTAACCGGACTGCTGTAAAACGTTATACAGACAAAAATCCCCAGGTTAACCGACTTGCCGTAAAGAAGTACGCAAAGAAAAATCCTGAGGTTATTAAAAAGACTGCCAACATTTATCAGGCCAAAAAAAAGTTTGCATTCACAGGTGAAAATGATATTGTAAATAAATTAACAGATAAAATAAAAGACAGGTTGGAAGCAGAAAAAATTGTTAAGTGGGTTCTTCAGCGCCGTAAGAATATGTTAGACAATTACTTTAGAGTTTTCGAGCGAATTCAAACCAAAATTGTCATAAGCATTGAAAAGTTTAAAAATCTACCCCCCGATGCAAAAACAACTGATAAATTTACCGTTCTTGCTGGGGAATCTAAACATCAAAGTACTCAAGAACCATACTATTATGAGAGTTCATATAAATTATTGAATTCAGATAAAACCATTGTACTGAACGAAAAGGGTCAGGCAATGGTCTTCGATTTACATGAAAATAGTAAAGGAAAACATAAATCTTGGTCTTGTGATCCTAAATTGTGTTTGTTGGATGAAGCAGTTCTGAAGAACCTGGAAGAGATTTTTCTGTATTTAATTTCAAAGTCAGCCCAAGACCAATATAGTTTGATATCTACTGAAAACCGCGAATACGTTTCAAAAATTAAAATACTCAACAATATTAAAGCCCATTTCCCCAAATTAAGAACTTTAACAAGAGACCTCTACCAGCTAGCATTTTACTGTAAAAATATGAACACAATAGACTACAACCTAAATGCTGTCAATGAAGAGAAATTAAAAGAATTAGGAGTTCCTTTCGATATTAATAATGCTGCTTGTGAAGTGAACTCCGACGAAATAGAGTTAAAAGAAGATTTAATCTTAGAAAAATATAAAAATGCTTACAGTAACCTTAAGAAAAGATCTGCCGATGTTCCAATACACCACTGTATATGCTGCCACAGGCTGCTTTGTTTACGGGAAATGTCGGCTATTAATAGATTAAGGAACCCAATTCAAACTGAGGTATGGCAAAGATTGCAGGTGTTTAATAAAGCTCATCTCATACAGCCTAGTCCTTTCATTTGTCATTTGTGTTTGAGCAAAGTTAGAGCCAATGAATTACCATCGATATCTATACTAAACAATTTATATTACAGTGACATACCAGAGCAACTGCGTACTCTCAATAATTTTGAAAAAATGTTAATTCAACGGGCTAAGGCTTTTCAGGTCATTACAAACTTAATACCAGTGGCAAATAAAAATATACCTAACAGACAAATGATTAAAAAAGTTAAAGGAAGGACATTTCATTTGCCACTGCCTTTAGAAACTACCCTTAATAAATTACCTAATCCCGAAGATCCTTTAAATGTAAATCAAGAACTTTATATACTCGTTAGAAGTTGTCCTACAAAAAACAAAATCATGTGGCAAGACTTAGTCTGTATCAATAATATATATAAAGCTTTGGAGTATCTGAAACTCAATAACATTCACTTTGCAAATATTATACTACCGCAAAAACCTGAGCATTTGTTAGCAAATCTTAACCAAGACCTGAATCACGCCATAGAAGTAACTGAAAATTACAAGTCGTCAGAAAACCAAAGTGCAATCCTCACTCAAGTGACCGAGGAGAAAGAAAGTATTTACGAGGAATATACTATATATCCTCTAAATGAGAAGAAAGAGAATAAAACAGCTACAGCTCTTTACCAAATGCTCAAGGTAAATGCAGCTCCACTTGATAGTCGCAACAAGGATATAGATACTTTATGCTTTCCAGACATATATAATGAAGGGAAATTCGGCCAGTTTTACGCACGTGAAAAGAAAATTACAAGTGCAGAATTCATAAAATCTCGTCTGACTTCGAAAGATCCAAGATTTAGACTTAATCAGCAATACCTATTCTACTTATTGAATGATGCAAATCTGAGACAGTTGAACGCGAGTATATATTATAAATTGAATGTTACCAATCGGAATCAAAAAATTACAGCTCAGGATTACTTAGAACAGTTGCAGAAAGACGAACTTGAAGGAGATTTAATGGCAATTTTCAGTCGATTACGGAATACAGAGCAATACTGGAAAAAGCCCAGAAGTGACGTCGTATGTATGACTCGTCATTATGGACCTGCCACGTGGTTCCTAACAATCAGCCCCTCCGAATGGATGTGGACGGACCTCGCGGATTACATTAAGGAAATAAATGGGCCGGATGTGAAAAAAAAGTCTACAAGCGAGTTGGTAGCTATGGATCCTGTGGCATCATCGAGATTCATCGATATTAAGTTTAAATCAATGTTAGATTTTCTCACATCACCCGAAGCGCCTTTGGGTGAAATAGTACACTATTTCTGGCGAAGAGAATACCAAGCAAGGGGCTTACAGCACTTTCATCTTATGCTGTGGGTAAAAAATGCACCAATACTTCAAGAATCATCGGTTGAGGAAGTAGCTAGTTTCATCAGTAAATATGTTACGTGTGCTCTGCCCAACAAAAATGTTTCACCCACACTGCATGAACGAGTTATCAATTACCAAATGCATAAGCATAATTCTTACTGCTTGCGAAAGAAAAAAACCAAATCGGGCTTCATAACTGTATGTAGATTTGGATTCCCACGTCCAGTGACTGAATCGTTAACAATAAAGAATGTGACCGAATCGATTGCTGCAAGAAAAATGTTAAATTTTAACAATAGACTATACAATATACCACGTACGGAGCAGTCGCGATACATCAATGATTACAATCCATCAATTCTCCTTGCCTGGAATGGTAATATGGATTTACAGTACGTCGGTGAAAAAACGGCAGTTTTGAATTATTATATTACAAAATATACCACAAAAGGAGAAAAATCCCACGCCATAGACACTTTCGATAATATAAATTCATCGAAATCTCTCGTCAGCAGGCTTTATAATGTCGGGCTTCGTGCTCTCAACAACAGAGAATGCGGCGCTCTGGAAGCGAGCGATACACTGTTAGGCATATCTTTACATGGAACAGACCCGCAAACCACCATAAGATGGCTGGATGTAAATATAAATCGCAACCGCCGAGTAAAGTCAAAAAAAGAAATTGAGCAGTTAGAATTAGATTCTACTGAATTATTTTTCGAGTCATGGGTAGACAATTACTATCCGCAACGCCCCAATGACTTAGAAAATATGAATTTGTATGACTTTGCTCGATGGTACGATATAAAAACCGCCGCACCTACTTTAGCAACTGTCGCGCAAACTTACAAACTATTATCATCAAACAAATACATAAAAAAACGGCAGCGGCCTTATTTGATAAATCATTATAATTACGATGTGAATAAGTACCCAGAAAAATACTATTTCTCTATCTTACTTATGTTTTATCCGTGGAGAGATCTGGCTGTACTCAAAGCAGGTAAAGCCACTTACACAGAAGCTTTTGACTTCTTAAAAGATCAAATTAAAGATGGTACAAATTATGGACAGTTGCAAACAGAATTCTTGGATAATATAGAGAAAGCATTTGAATTGATTGCAGAGAAAGTAGCAGAGATTGAAGAAAATCGTCAGGAAGAAGATCAGGAAGATAACGGCATTGAAAACCCGCTGGATTTTGTGCCTGTTGAAGCTCAGAACGCCATGGCAGATTTTCGTGATGCAAAAGAGCCAGTGTCAGAAAACGACCTCAAAAATATGATAAAAGGTCTCAACATAGACCAGAAACGAATATTTGACAAAATTTGTAGTAGGTTGAAGGATGATAAAACAGTATTACGTTTATTTGTTAGTGGTACAGGGGGTACAGGAAAAAGTTATCTCATTAATACAGTGAAAAGTTGGGTCAGACTAAATTTAGATAAACTAGTAGCCGTGGCAGCACCTACAGGCATTGCGGCTTTTAATGTAAACGGCCTAACTATACACAGGCTTCTACAACTACCAGTAGAACATGGGAATTGTCCGAAATACACTGCCCTGTCGGACCAAGTTCTAAAAGTTTTAAGGAGTGATTTAAAAGAGGTGATACTGTTAATCATAGACGAGGTATCTATGATATCAAATATTACACTTACATACATTCATCTTCGTTTATCAGAAATTTATAATACATTAGATGAAGAAGATGGCTGGTTTGGCAGACTGAATATCATATTATTTGGCGATCTTCTTCAGCTCCCTCCAGTTCGGCAACTTTCTCCATTTGAAGACATTAAAACTAGTGATGTCCAAAAACTGTTGGGCTCCTTAAGCGCACCTAATTTGTGGAAAACACTATTTTCGTATGACGAACTGACAATCAACATGCGACAGAAAAGCGACAAAAATTTCAGTGAAATGTTGGAGCGTATAAGATTGGGTGTAGTGACGAATCAAGATATAACCGTTATGTCTAATCGATTGCTGAAGTTAGAATCTGCAAACCAAAACGAGCGGTTGACTGAAATAATAAAATTATTTTCGGAAATGCCTGAAAACACTGTTTGTTTGTTCGCGACTAAAAACATGTGCAATCAATTTAACGATGCAATGTTAAGAAGTATACAACAACCAGAAATAAAATTAAATGCCATAGATGAAATAGACTGCCCGCGTTACCTGAGCAAGCGAGCTAGGGAAGTCTTGAAGAAAAATGAAGATGATTCTTCATTAACAGCCGGGCTAGAACATATCATCACTATCAAGATAGGGGCGCGTATAATGCTACGTAGGAATATTGACGTCAGCAAAGGCCTCGTCAACGGATCGATTGGAGTAATTGAAAAAATACTTTGGGACGTCGAGAGCGACAATAAGGCAAGAAAAATTCGAATCAAATTCAACCATAATTTAACTTACGAACTAGAGCGTGTGAAGACTAAGTTCCAGATATTGAGTAATGCATATGTACACAGGGAACAATTCCCTATTTGTCTAGCATACGCAATCACTATCCACAAATCTCAAGGCCTTAGTCTTGACAGTGCCTTGCTTGATATAGGATCATCAATATTCAGCAAAGGACAAGCCTATGTAGCCCTGTCCCGAGTGAAAACTATTAATGGGTTACATCTTATAAACCTAGATCCTAGCCAAATTAAGGCTCAAGAAAGTTCTATTATAGAATATAACCGGCTACGTACATTATACCGCCCTGACTTGTCAAGCTTATCAGTAAACAGAAAACGTGTAAAAAAAATTCAAGATATTGAATGGGCAATGCGCTCTAGCGTGTCGGCCGTACAAGACAGCATACAAAATCACAAAACAAAAAAGCAAACAGTGCCACGCAAACGTAGAAAAAAGAATTAGTACGAGTCTAATTCTTTTTTCTAATAATAAAGTAATTTTTCTAGTATAAAGTACATAGTGGAATGAACATAATATTATATGATAACATGTCATGTCAGTCAGTTGGTAAATCTAGTCCATTTAGTTAATCTAGATCATTTCTTTGTAAGAAGCATAGTGCATATTCAAAAATCTGAAAGATAGTATAAATGAGACATTTCCTTAACTAACTCAATCATAAGAAAAAAATAAAATAAACAACCTTACAAAAATAAATGAAATCCCACCCAAAACAAAAATGTGAAAGGCTGCCAAGTTCGATAATATGGGAATGCTTCGCCTATAAAAGCAGTGAGATCTGAATAAGTACCAAGTTCCATACACATACCTCAGTAAAAAATAGTTACAGGAATGCACACTTGATTTTCCGCAGTTTGGAAAGTAGATTCTGAATAAATATCATATTAAATACCTAAAATTCTAATACTTACAGGAACGCCAATCTGTTTTTCCAGCAGTTTCCTGATACATTTTTTATATATTTTCTATACTTTTAATGATGTTACTTGGCAAGTTTTAATAGAAAATTATATACTTGATTCATTGCGTTTAGTAGGCTTATAACAAAGTGTGTGAAAACTTGCCAAGTCATCATTAAAAGTATAGAAAATATATAAAAAATGTATCAGGAAACTGCTGGAAAAACAGATTGGCGTTCCTGTAAGTATTAGAATTTTAGGTATTTAATATGATATTTATTCAGAATCTACTTTCCAAACTGCGGAAAATCAAGTGTGCATTCCTGTAACTATTTTTTACTGAGGTATGTGTATGGAACTTGGTACTTATTCAGATCTCACTGCTTTTATAGGCGAAGCATTCCCATATTATCGAACTTGGCAGCCTTTCACATTTTTGTTTTGGGTGGGATTGATTTTACTATAGTAATGTTATTTCAAGACGTTTATTTATTGCTGAGTAACTAGAATACAATCAAGGAGGTATTAATCTTTGCCTTTAAAGTGTTTTGTGCTCATTATTGAGCAAGGGTTTATGAATATAAGTTTATAAATTGAACGTTATCTAGATTTAGAATACGTGGAACTCAGGATTTTGTGAACTAATCGCAATAAACCTTATGAAGTAGGTACTTTGGAAGTTGTAGAACCAATTGGAGTCACAAATGCTATGGTGAGAGTCGTTTTACAATTTTGTAATGGAATAATTTTTGCATTATTCAAGTAGAGGTTTAAATGTGATCATCTCTATTATAAAATTATGGGTATTGGATTACCCGGGTAACTGGGTTGAGGACGTCACATAGGCATTCGCTCCACATAACACAGGTACCTACGCACTTCAGATGCATACGGTTAGACTGCAAGCTGACCCCAACACAGTTGGGAAAGGCTAGGCAGAAGATGTAGCTACATAAGTAAGTATCTAACACAAATGGGATAGACTAATGTTCATTTTCAATAAGTTTAACAATTTGCAATAATAATGATTACTGATTTTATTGATTTCGTTGGCCACCACAGCAGGAGAACAATGCCTCATAAAATAAATAGTAACTTTTCTTAGTTACGAAATTACCTTTGAAGATGTTAATCGTAATTTTCTAGTGGCAAATAACTCATTTGTTTCGTAGAAAGTTATTTTGTTGCATTTATATGAACATTGTCTAGTGTTAACAATTTAAATATGTAAGCCGCGTATGTTGAGAAATCAAAGGCGAAATTGTGAATTAAATACGTAAAATTAGCAAAACAACGTTTTTTTTTTCATTAATAATCTCAAATCAATTAAGCAAGTAGGTACCTACTTATATTTCGTTGATTTTAAATCTAAAAATAATTTAAAGAAACCAACATTACCTATTCTTACAAAGTTTAACCAAGACAATATTGTGCAAACTTCATACAAAGTTCGTTTGAAATCTATTTACTAACGAAGTCAAACCCGACCCATCTGAAAATATTAGTCTGAGTCGAAAAGTTCCGTTCCACGATTCCACAACTTTTCATATAACTTGCGGTGTTTGTACCATTCTGTTTGACTTCTAAAACGGCGTTCGAGTGAAACGAAACGTTCTATCCAATATGGCTGCCTTAATAAAGTACAATAATAAGTTTTTCAAGTTAAATACGCAAGTCGGGTTTAGATTCAATAATTGAGTTCTTTTTGGGAAGGAAATGTTAGATTTTGTAATAACTTTTAGATTTATTTAGTCAAAATTATTGTAATTTTGGTTTTATTGGGGTAATAACTTTAGAAACTTTTATAACATAGAGCAGTAATAATATGAAAATGAATATGTAGGTACAGTATGTGTCGCAAAAAACAAGTGGGTTTGGAAGGGAGAAAAAATCATCCCTGCATAGGAATTGGATCTTTTACTCTTTAGTTCTTAATGCAAGAACCTCTTCCTATTTGTTGTCTGGTAACCACTTTTTTCTACTTTTACAAGTTACTGTACATCTGCATAGCAATGAAAACTAGGTTAAAAGAAAACGACTTTTTGTTTGCTACCGAAAAAGTTGATCAGTTTTTTAAAAGAACCGTTTGACTATCGAGTTTTTATACGTAATGTAGAGGTATTTGTTTATTCTTGTATAATCGTTTAATATATAATTAAGCTTGTGCTACTTAAAATTCTATTGTGTATCAAAACTTACACTATTAACAGTAGGATATTAATGCGAAAAGTCTGTTTTTTATCCAGGCGCAGGAAGTACTTACAAGTTTTTTTAAAACGATCAACCTTTTCTTGGTTACAAACTAACACAGCTGCGCATTGATGCTTCTTCTGACTTCAGTTAATTAGATACGCCAAATATTCCAAAGATTACGCGAGCAAACACGAGGGCAAAAACTAGTTATCTGTAGTACCGTTGCTTGCGGCCTTGAAAACTGTAGTGGACCGTAAGGCGTTAGGTTAAAATTAATTATTACGGGGCTTTTAATATGCATTGAATAAATTGAGCTATGTAGGTAGTTACAGTTTTGGAATAAGAGCGAATAATTTTGTTTTTAAATACCAGGTGAAAGATCATCATCGCACAATTTCGTATTGATAGGCCTCTTTCAACGATAAACAGACTATGAATGGATTGTGTGAAAGGTGATATGGCTGGAGATAATGTCAAAAACGAGGTCAGGTGCGGAAGTATGGAAGTGGAAGACATGCATGACATGAAAATTGGGATAAGGCCCGCAGGAGGATGAGGTTTATTCGAGATCTACCTAGCCTACCTCTATTACTAAAAGTTTCGTTTCGTTTCTCGTGGATACGTAATAGCCTCCAAAATCCTTAAAAAATAAATAAACAGCTGACTCCATATTATTTTTCAATTACTGGATGGGCAAGTAAAAGTTGCTTAAAAACCTAGGTGAAGCCACGAGAACTAACTAGTATTTCTATAGAAATGTTGGTTCATAACTGCACATTCTGTAGATGTGCGACCGTGTCCGGTTATGTTCTCACGCCTTACCAAGAACTGCCGGGATTGTGAGGAAAAAGTGCTAAATATTGCTCCACAAGGAATTTGTTCTATATAAATCCACGATTTAAAGATTAGCAGCATTCCTATGACACATGAAGATTTCTTGAATACTTCTTTGATGATTCTTGCTTCGTTAATTTCGTGCTTATGGTATTCAGTGTCAAGCCTCTCATCTTACTATCATATTATGCAAAACTTTGAGTCCATCAGCCTTTTTTCATGATTTTTCTTTTAGGTAATTAAAATTAGGATGCGTTTGCAACAACAAAGACCTAGAGCTAGAACAACAGCATTTATTTTCAGCAAATAGAATTATTCAAATCAGTTCATTGATTGCTGAGATTAATGCAACCAAAACTAAACATACTAATCGGATTTACTTATAACATTATTAAAAATAGTAGCTGTAGTTTGACGTATCTATGCAGGCAGGCATAGTCAAATCTCAATACCCAGCCTTGGAGGCTCCGAGTATTATTGAAAGACACAAGTTAAATGGTCCCTCTTGCGGTCAACCAATAACTCGTCGGTTGCGGTAGGTTCATATCAACCGAAACCAAACAATATCCTGCTGTCTGTTTCTAAATAATACACATAATTTGATTTATGCTCACCGCTGCTAGGAATTTTACTTCAAGCTGGTGCTTTTATTAGAAAATGTTATTGAATGTTTGGTTTGTTACTTTGAATTTATAATTTTTTAGTTATATTATCTATTATCTCTAGCTTCTGCTAGACTTTTCAACAGCATCCCGTAGAAACTACTTCGCACATGTGGATAAAAATGAAGCTAAAGATTTGTTTGATAACGCCAATCTTCTTTATTAGAAGATACTACCTAGTCCTCATATATCGAGGAATACGACACTTACCATGTCTAGGATATCCCTAGGGAGTATAGAACCACCGGTAACTGCTAGTACAGAAGTAGGTATAGTTGATGACTCTCCTTTTTTGTTGAATGCCAAAATAGCTTAATGTGTGTAATGTTGAACAATATTTCCAGATTTCTAAATGGCGACATCCAATAAATTGTACCCAGTATGATATGAATCAATATAAAATTAGTAGCAGCTTAAAAAGGTAATGACAAAAATATTTATCACGGAGAAGTATTCGAGGCATTCACAATAAATCTTATGCTAATCGGGAGGTTTGTGTCAAGTAATTAGTGCTTTTTTGGGTTCACTAAACCTTTATTTTAATATCCACCACCTACTTCAATGTAAACTGCTATCGAGATTGTCATAATTTACCTACTTTACATTTATAATTATGGAGAATGCAAGTTTACATTTCTTGGTCCCTACAAAAGGACCAACTTATTTTCAATCCGAAGCAATCTTTAACCCCAGCATCCAAGCTTTGACAACAGACAAAGTAATATCATTATTAAACTACTCAATTCCAACTTGGAATTTACGGAACCCACACGAAAAGACATTTTTGATAAAACATTTTTTACATAAACGTGTAAAAGGTAGACCACCCCTGACTCTGGTAGCAAACTAACTTACGACCCGCCATTAATTTTAAATGATGTCAGTGGTTGTCAACAGTTGGGTGAACGTCTTTTTTTGTCGATAATAATTTTACACGATTTATGTGTTTTGATTGTGTTCCTTGAATTTGTATTAATTTATTTTTCATGTTTCGTTATTAGCTTTTTATTACTTTTATTGCTCCGGATTAGCCACTTAACCCGTTCTGTTTTTTGTCCCTTATACATTTAATTTTTCATTATATGTAGATATACGTTATAAGGTTTTTAATAAAGGAAGTGAGTCATGCTGTTATTTTTTATACCGTGGTTATTAAATAGCCCAAACTCCAAAAAGTTTCGAACCATTATTTGATATATCTGTGTCTATGCCTTATTTTTCGTATTTTTACTTAGTATTGTTATTGGTATTGTAAAGCACCCACTAATGCATGGGACTGTATCGAATATTTCCCCCCACCGCCATAACTTTACTTAAATAGAGCAATAATCAAGTTACGCCATTCAGCCTCATTAGAACCCATAATACCACCGAACGGCACCAAACCACGCACCTTACCCAATTCTAAAATCGTCAAAATTCCTCAAGCACCTGATATATTTATTACCAAAAAAAAAAAACCAACAGCCATTAACACTCAACGAACATGAGTTATATCCTCGATCCGTCCCCAAGAAGCGTAATGTCCAAGAATTCCATTTCCATCATGTTTTTGTATCGTTTTTCTGAAGACAGAGCTACCAAAGAAGTTATTAAGGAGATAAGATCGGTGCTCACAATTTACTGGGCATCCTCTATTAGCTTGAGTCTCTCGTGAATTTTAATACTTAATTTAGCTTCGTGCTTAGATGGTGCAAAATGAAGGTGGTATGCGGGAATCGGATTTAGTTTTTAAGTTGAGATTAATTATGCCACCCTGGAAGGGATTATTATTTTGGTAGTTCTTAAAGGGTGCATCGATATGGATCTTAAGAAGCTACAATCTACATATTTGGTAAAGAGTGTCTATGGAGTTTCTTGCCGGCTCTTCTCCATGAGATCAACCTTTTGGAACCGTGCAAATAGTGTGACTTTTCATAGAGGTGCCTGTAAAGGCCTACCCACCCAAAACAAAAATGTGAAAGACTGCCAAGTTCGATAATATGGGAATGCTTCGCCTATAAAAGAAGTGAGATCTGAATAAGTACCAAGTTCCATACACATACCTCAGTTAAAAATAGTTACTTTTTAATGATGTTACTTGGCAAGTTTTCATACACCTTGTTATAAACCTACTAAACGCAATGAATCAAGTATTTAATTTTCTATTAAAACTTGCCAAGTAATCATCATTAAAAAGTAACTATTTTTAACTGAGGTATGTGTATGGAACTTGGTACTTATTCAGATCTCACTTCTTTTATAGGCGAAGCATTCCCATATTATCGAACTTGGCAGTCTTTCACATTTTTGTTTTGGGTGGGATTTCATTTATTTTTGTAAGGTTGTTTATTTTATTTTTTTCTTATGATGAAGTTAGTTAAAGAAATGTCTCATATATACAATTTTTTTGATTTTTTAATATGCACTATGTTTCTTACAAAGAAATGAACTAGATTAACTAAATGGATTAGATTTACCAACTGACTGACATGACATGTTATCATATATTATGTTCGTGGAGCAAAGTTACACATTCGTTATTTTCGAAAGTGATTCACACTTGGCCGTTTTCAGATTTTTACTTTACTTTGACTAAATACAAACCTTTGTACCATTCGAAGATATATTATATAAATATAGATAAATTTAGTTCCTTAGGGGTATAAATTTACACCGGGTATAAAACACCTTCATTATTTTGAAACCGACTCACACTTGGCCATTTTCAGATTTTTCCCTTTACCTTGACATAAAGACCTACCTCCATGCCAAATTTCAAGTCAATACGACCATTGGAAGTGGTTTAGGTTTTTGATGAGTGAGTCAGTGAATAAGTGAATAAGTGTATAGTAAAAATAGCGATTTTCTGACGTCAATATCTCAAGACCTACAATAGGTATATTAATGAAATTTTGTATTTTAGATAAGTGAGGGAGTCTCAACAGATACTAGAAATTTGATATGCGTAAATAAAATAGATTTTGAGTTACAGGGGGGTCGAATTTGGCCCGAAATGGTTCGTGTAATATAACCCACGGCCGGTGTGTCGCTCTTTTGCTCGAACTTGGCGGACACACTGCCGTGTGTCTAGATGTGAAATAAAAAGATTTTGATTTTGAAATCATAATTTTGTTGAAACGGATATATTGAGCTCAGTGTCGGAACTGAAAAAAAATTGAGAATGTTTTGAATGTGAATTTTGAGATAATTTTTGTCAAAGTCTCATCAAGGACGTTTAACTCAGGAAACATATTCGTCGTATGAAAACATTCACTTCTGTTGAAACGATGCAAAGCAGTGAAGTAATATGACGGAAAACCTTTCTCTTACAGATTGCACCACACAAATGACTACTGTAGTCGATACCATCGAACAGCTTAATAATCTACAAGAAATATCTGGAGTGTAATTAGTTAAGAAATTAATAACATGCACATTGATAATGATGACGGCCATTTAAGAAGTTCCATGAATATCATAATTTTATTATGTAAAGCTGGAAAATTATTAGCTAGTGATTACATCTCTATAATTTTGCTTTTATAAATCTGTCTGGAATATGTTGGTACATACTTAAGTCTTTTTTTAAGTTTTTTTTTTACATTTTAGTCCTTTGATACAAAACCATTTAAAGTTCGGTACCTATATTGTTGTCCTTGAATTTATCATTACAGTTATATTCCATTTATTTATTTTATACAAAAAAAAATATATTAATTTAAAATACATAGGTATTCATAAAAATAGTTGGCTACCGATACCGGCCACAGGGTCCTAAGTATATGTGTTTTGGACCCCAGAGATAGAAACCTCCTCACAATACGCGACGTATCAAGGAGTACTGCCTGCTGAATCAGTCCCATAATCGTTATTTTATCATTATAGTTATAGCTTGATAAATGGGTATGACTAAACTTATTACAGGCTTTATTCATATGATGACATTATATATTATTTAAGATTATAAGTTCTTCTAAATCTCATTTAGCATCAATTTTATGAAGGCTGTAACTTTTATGACTTCAAATGATTAGCTCATAACTTTATTTTGTAAACTGCAATTTAAAATTATTGTAAATGCTTTGTACTACATTTTTTCTTGGAACTCACTTCGTTGCAGCATCATACATACTATGGAGTCCGCTTTATCCTAGATGGAATTTAACTAGTGTACTTACAAAGGTAGCTTCTAAAGCAAAAATGTTAATGCTCAGGGTAGCTAGTCTAAAGTTAGATTAGAAATTCTATTACACTTCAAGTTTACTATTTCTTAGAATTGCATCTTCAATATCATTTGCATATAACGGCTTACATTCTTTGATTTCTTTGGATTAGTTGAAATTCTTTGTATTGCTTATTTCAGCTTCTTATGGAATTTCAATTACAAAGTCTTGAGATGGAATTGCTTAAGTCACATAATTGTTCTAACAAAAGGGCTGATGTAATAACTATATAGCAAGCCACTTGATTTATTTAATTTAATTTTCAGTTATAGTTTTAAGCTTCTTCCTGAAAATAACCAGTGTCTTATTTCTACTATTAAATTTTATTACCTATTAATTGTTTCATCTTAACATGGATTGGGGCTTTACCTAAACTTCCACAAGACACATCATTTAACCTCCTCACTGATGATATCACCAACTCTTTAAAGGTCCGAACATATTTTTCAAAGGAAATCACAAAATCAACAGAACGTTAAGACGCAGGTGGTCTTTATGAGCTCGTATATAAGGTTTTAATATGATACTTAGTATGTAGGAGGGTATCCGTTCAATGTAAGTGCTTTTTAAACATGGATGCTACCTGGTGTCGGTTACATTACCCGCTTTGAGACGATACAAGTAATTAAAAGATAACTGTCGCATTTTTAGGCTTCGATAAAAGATTATCTCTTAACGGTCCTTCAGTCCAATGCGATTGTAAAATAATTATCGTACGTTTTATGTGCATTTTGGTATTTGTGCTCAATATTTTAATGGATAGTGATTTTAAGAGTGGGGTTATTAACTTTAATAGGAAAATAATGACACATTCTTTGACTCATTGCTGTGACACGCTTTGAAATTTCAAACTTTACGGTCTTAAAGTGATTCAGTCTTCAGTGTACGAGAAAATTAAGCTACTCATATTGTATGTATGATTTTATGTATTTAGTTGAAGACCGTTTTTCCGGCAGAGCGTTGGACTATTTACGAGTTATCAAACAGTACAAAAATTGGAGCTTATCTCTAAAATAAAAAATACTTAACAGTTTTATTTGCTCCCCACTTCTTTAATAGTCTTACAAGTAATTAAAAACTATAAGAAGCCGACAGCTACCGTTCAAAAACTTCAACACGACATTAAACTGATATCAATATCAATGACATTCGATACTTATTGAGCGAAGATCATTCGCAATCCCCGTTACGTATAGTGTGTGTGCATTAAGCCTTAAGTGACTCGTCGTGGTCACTGATATACTTAAACCGAGGCTTTATGAGACACAACAGGTTAGGGATGCTTCAGACTGCCCGTGTGAACGCGAGTCTGTGTGTGTGGTATGCGCGATTCTTTTTTTTTTTGCGTTTTGGTCCTAGTGTTGTTTTATAATTGGTGGTTGTGATTTTGATTTGTGACTGTTATAGATTAAAATTGGTCCTTTTGTACGGTTTTATTATTTTTGTTGTTCGTTATCGGAAGTTTATAAAATAATAACCGAAACTAGAGTTGGTCTAAATAACTCTTAAAGAATCGATTACACATTATTACCATTCTACAAACATAAAACATAACCAATACAAGATACTCAGACATTACAAATGCAATTCACAATGGATTTTTATATTTCTCCAACATAACATTATAATAAAGATATTAACTGGTCCTTTTAAAAAACAATAAAACTCATCATAATAAACTTGTATGCCTTAAAGTACTTGTACGAAGCTTTTAACAAGTCCTTTCATATATTTTACGATAATATTTTTCTAATAGCTCTCATATTTATTTTTAGTCTGGCAACTTTGAGTTTAGCGTTGACATTTGCATAAGTATTCATTTGCCGAGTGGTCTGACTATTATGTGACTTCTTTAGCTTTACTGAGAAATGTTCTAGTCTATAGATGTTGACTTGTAGCTAGCTAAAACATTCCTAAGTTGACATATTACTTTTCATACATTATTGCGTGCCGAGTGCGGGTAAAAGGACCAGCTTTTTTGGTCCTTATAATGGTTTCTTAAGAACTAAATATTGATGAACATGCTCACCTATTACATAAATTGAATAAAGGTCAATCTAATTTTATATCCCTATTTTTAATTACCTACTTCAATAATTTTGGAAAATGTAGTTTTTCTTTAGTTATTTAAAAGTTTCTATTTGGTTATCATCTTAAACCTATACCCCAGTTTTATCATCATTATACACGAACGAAGCACTTGCAATAAAATATAAATATGTATGTATGTCAACGCACCTATAAAAATACAATAAAAATCTCCATCGTGAATAAATGAAGAAAAAATATCAACATTACAATTTCATACGAAGCAATCATTTTATACAGTGTAAACTCATCCTTAACTTGTATAATATGAGAAAGACAATTACCTGTAGGTAAAAAAGAGCCTTATTCCCTTGATATGCGTTATAGCTTCATTAAGAAAATAAAAAACACAGATTATAACCTTACCTACAATTTCTGGTCCTAATGGTCCCTACACTGTAAGATGGAAGGCCCTTCCCGTAATGCTCATGGAGTATTAGAATAATTCCTGATACTGCTATTTGAATAGCATCCGAATCATTACTATGCAATCTTACGTCCGTTGCTAGATACCTCATGCCATGGAGAAAAGATTAGCAAGTCAGCAAGCCTGATTATTGAGCTGACTGTCTAGAATTTACCGTTGAATTTCAACCTCAAAGAAGTTCATTAAAAATAAAAATTCCTTGAAAAATGTTCTTTGAATTCCGCGGTCAGAAGGACCACACACTTTAGCAATTATTATGTAAAATTATATGAGTTTGTATTAATTATGTTTTAATGTAGTCATCCTTATGCGTAGGATACCCTTATAAGTTTCGATAACATCTCGATTGAATCTGCGGGTTTACTCGGCTGTTTACTGCTAAGATCTTAATAAAAATGTTATGGGATTTAAAATGACAGTTTTAATTAGATGTGTGTATAAAATAGCGAAATAAAATATGTTTCTGTGCTGTCAAAAGTGCAATTAAGGGCCATTTAACAACCTATTAAAAATATTTTTGATGCTTTTGCGCAAAAGTAGGAACCTATGTATTGACAAGGCGTTTGGGTATCTACCATTTAAACTTATGCTAATTATATTCCAGAAAAATAGGTATATTCTAAAGCTCGTGATTTCCTTAACACCTAAGTACTTATCAACCATCAATATGTGACTAAATAATTTTCTTAAATAACCCCTCACTGCACAGTGAAAGTACATTCAAATATCCACAAACTGTCCCACAAATGCTATTAAATATTTGTACATTATTGTGAAGAATGTCGGATTGGCGACAATGCTGTATAAATTCCGACGACACAAAGAAACAGTTATTGAGGAGAGTGCAGCCGCGGTGTGCTCAATGCTATGTAATAGGGTTGTTGGATGTACTTCAGAATATTTCTATCTAGGTATTTTTAGGCTTTACTTTTTTCCTGATTGTTATGTGTTGTATGATAGAAGCTGGCTTTAAGTAAACATTCTACATTCAAAAATTCGATTGAAAAAAAAAACAAAAACTTATAAGACAATAATTTTTTTAAAAAACATTCTTTCATAAATGGCCACCTACGCAAGAAGTAGGTACATTATTAATGTATTAAAGAAAATCTTTTTGTGTGTGGCTGAAATCTTCATACTTTAGGTATAGGTATGTCTTTATCGTTAAAGAAATGAACCAATCACGTGTATAAAATCACGAAATTATTTTTTTTACAATGAACAAATAATAACAAATATTGTAGCAACCCTAATCATAAGAATAGTGCATTTGAGCGGCAGCGTTGGGTTATCGCGCGTCAACAGGCAACCGCGCGGCAGACGAACTGTTAATTGTCAAATTACGATTTTCAGCAGTATTTAAATATCAATTTCATTCCCGTATTTATTCTATTGGTGATTAGAGGAAAGCTTGAATACTGAATGTGAACAAATGGTGTGAGGAGTTTTTTACATGGTATAAAATCTTCAACAGATTTGGATGCACATTATTATCTTTAAGGTTCAAGATCTATTTAATTTAAATAATAAATGATTCTCGGACTACATAAAAATGGGCTGATGTTTTTTTGTGTGAGCCAGTCTATAACGTGTGCCAAACTGCCAATATTACTAAACAAAGTTCCAACACACTAACCCGGAAACATTTTCCCTTCCCAAGAAGGAAGCGCCATAAAAGCTCGAACTCAACCAAAATATTTCCTCTACATTTCCAGCAGCCAATTAATTATTTCATAAACAATCTTACAAGCTCAACCACAGACTTACAATAGCACAGATAAGACAGGCGATCGCTCGCGAACCCGCCTCGATAATCTCCTTAATACAGAGTTATATTTAACCTATAATTAAATGAGCGGAGGGATTCGATAGCGCAGTCTTTTGTTTTATTATTCGATCTAAATTCGCTGTCGTGTTTCAATTTACTTTTGTTCGATTTCTCGTGTTTTATGGGATAATGTGAATTGTTCTGTTAATTATTGTTGACGGGGTGTCTAAAGATTAGGTTGAGTAAATTAATTATTTAGGGGGCTTAATTCTACAGGAGTAGGAAAATAAAAATTAAGTGGCACTGTGTTTGAAGGAACCAACATTGTCGATCCGTAAGATAAAGAGAAGGAACTTTAAAAACAATCATAATATTGATGTAAGTTAAATATGCCAAATTAAAAAAAAAATATGTTTTTAACCTAAATGCATTTTGTTGTTTATTTCTAAATGACTAAACGTCATTATAAACACATCAGTTCCTACACAACTTATGTCCTAAACCCATACTTAAACCCTCAACCTCAGTAAGGAAACAATTAGTATAAATCAGTTAAAAACCGGCCAAGTGCGAGTCGGACTCGTGCACGAAGGGTTCCGTAAATTACAGTTAAATCAACCTATCTCAAAAACTATAAGAGATACTTTGATCAAACCAAAAATCGTTGAAAGAGTTAATTAGCATGCATCACCTCTATTTTTTTTAGAATTTTATTCCCCGTAGTTATAAAAATAGAGGGGGGGGGGACATACTTTTTACGACTTTGAGAGCTGATATCTCAAAAACCGTTCACTTTAAGAAAAATGTTTTTTAGAAAACTTTATATCATTTTAAAAGACCTTTCCATTGATACCCCACACGGGTATGTACATCGAAAAAAAAAATTTCATCCCTCAGTTACATGTATGGGGGGCCCCACCCCCAATTCTTTTTTTTACTATTTAGTGTCATATTTTTGTAGCGGTTCATACAACACATATTCCCATCAAATTTCATCACTGTAGTACTTATAGTTTCCGAGTAAATCGGCTGTGACAGACGGACAGACGGACAGACGGACAGACGGACATGACGAAACTATAAGGGTTCCGTTTTTGCCATTTTGGCTACGGAACCCTAAAAAAGAACCCAAAATCTCGAAATGTTGACGCGTACTTTTAATCATTCAGGTAAGAACATCAACCGGTAATTATAATGTATGTATGGTGATTAAATGCTTACGAAGCCACGCCCCCTGTGGGAGAGAGAAGGAAGATTTTCCCATACGTCGTGTGGCTTGTAAAAATTATGAGGGCTCGATTTTTTTTGGTCCTTTCGCATTTTTGGTCCTTTGAGCCGATTTGATTACGTGCGATACAACGGATGTGATTCGTAATTAGTTGTTATTATAGGAAATAAATTTGTTTTTGTGAGTGTTTTTTCTACATTTTATTATTTAAATAAAGATGCATTTTTTGAATTTTAATCCAAATAATATGCACGAGTAAGTAAGGGTTTTAATTTGATTCATTTAAGGTGTAGGACAGTACAATTACTGTAAAAGGTATCAGTATATTATTATTACCTTTAATACCTCAATTTAGCATCGAATCAGTTTCCCATAATTACATCAGCACAAAAAACCTTATACGACAGCTGTTTCCTTCCAAAAAGGTAACATTAAGCTGTGTTATTAAGTTGTTACTGGTTATTTGAGGTTAATCCAAGATTTCCCTTATGGCTGCAAGTGAGAATTCAAGTGAAATTATGCAGAATACAAATTGTCGATCATTGGACACGTATTAGAAATTGGTAGATACCGGGTCTTACTGTTAGCGAGCGATATAATCGCGTTTTTTTGTGCTTTAAAAATCAATGTTAATGAGTTAGAAGAATAGACTAGTTTAAATTTTTGACCATATACTGTAAGACAAAACGGAGACATTATATATATTTTTTAAATAAATCAGATTTTTCGAAAACTACTGCATTGGCGGAGAACAGGGGAAGGCGTAGGTACAAATATCATTGTATATTTGTATCCATAGAAAGTCGGGGCCAGACGCCAAAATACAAAGAGGGTAAAAACGCGGAATTCTCTTCTCTTCTTAGCATTAGCGATTTTCACTGTATTCTTCCGCTCCGCTATGAACATAGCCTAGGCCCACCGCACATTAGTGCATAAGAACTTGTTCCTAAATTGTCGTTTTCTAGACTTATTTCCGATACTTATAATGAAAGTATTATTGCTAATATTACACGTTATTTCATAGGATTAGTCATGTTTAGATCGTTTCGCATGCTTAGTGTCATGTCGATATCACTGATTAGAAAGTGGACGGGTAATAAATTATTAATTTATTATTTTAATACGGTATCTTACCTAAAGGTTTATGTAAATCAATTTACGAGTGGGTTAGACTTGATTGAGAAAAGGCGTATTTCAGGTTTTTTATCAGGCTTACAAACCAATAATTATCATGTTTAATTTAATACTTAGTATTTTGGATGTAAATTTTTAGAGCAATTGTTTTTGAGAATTACTCTACACTTAATTAGTGAAGAAGCTTTTTGATCCGCAGTTACTTTTAAAAGCTTCAATACGAACCGTAAACAGTCAGGCAAAAGGACCAGTACTACAACTACTTAAACCTTAACTAAACAGTGTTTGAATAGACAAACAACTCCATCAATACGATTGAGTCAAGTACAATATCAAGTTCTATAATAAACTGTTTAAACCGGTTCACAATAAATCCCAAACTTTCTATACATCTTTATTTAGTTGTCGACGGAACTTAAATGTATACAAATTGGAGACTGAAGTAAAAAGGGTACATGAATCCTTTGTTATTTATTGTATAAGCTTTTGTTATTCAAGGGAAGTTTGTAGGTATAAGCATTTTGTTATTTCAATGGGGATTAGCAGATCGGTTACATAATGGAGGTACTGTGATACTTTGTCGATTTATTATTATAGTAGAATATTTTTAAGAGAGGAAGTCTTTAAAGTGCCCTTTGCTATTTAACCCTACTGAAACTTTATTGCTGGCTTTATTTTGATCAGACAATTATAATTCCGCTGAACACAACCGTGTGTGGTGACTCTGTTCTCTTTTTTTAATTTTTTTCGTCGTCAAAGAATATTTTGCATAAACTTTGACCACAGATATAAAACTAAATAAGAGAAAAGCTCATACCTGTTAGCTGTTCTTTTTATGTAGCCAATAAAACATTTGGTTACTATTGAAAAAGCTCAAAATCGTACTTTGAACTTGCCAGTTTTGATATAGCAATTCTAGAATAATTCACACTTCAAAATTAATTAAGATTCCCGTAGAATAGCTCTAGAAAAACTGCGCTTGCTTGCCACACTAATCGCAACACATGCACTATCTAGCGACATTTTGGTACATAGGTATATCTGCGATTATGATTCACCGTTACATAATCCTCACTCGTCTTATCAATAGGAACTGTCATAAACTATCGTATGACAATAACAAGTGCATGTGAATCAGCAATGAGTGCAATGTTTAGTGCACAGATGTCTGTTACATCATACGCGAAGGACATAGCTTATCTATGTAGTTTAATGCTGCACTATTTATAGTAACGTCTTACAGCCAGTTTCTTCATCAAAAGTTAAAGCCAAAGTAAAAGTCAAAGTAATGTCTAAAGTAAAAGTAACGGTCAAATCCAATTTTTCTATTAGTTTAGCTGTAACTTTAGCCTTGAAAAAACGTATTTGACCGTAACTTTTACTTTAGACATTACTTTAACTTTAACTTTTGATGAAAAAACTGGCCGTTAGTGTGAAGAGTGGTGCTGACGAAAATATTTGTAAAGACGTGTCGTGAGGCTTGATCAGACGAATCGACGCTTAATGATGAATGGTATTTGTTATGTTACGCTGCTCTTGCAGAAATAAAATGTAATTTATGGTTAAATAGGTATTAGTATTAGCACATATTACTTAATAGTTACTGTATTATTAATTTAGTGGCCTAAAGACATATTGCGCAGACCCCAAATAAAATTGGAAACAGGGCAGGAGGAAGAAGAACAACTATTCTATAAAGTTTTTATAAGACCTTAATATTTTTGGTCTTTCGCTACGAAACTTTTGATGACCAAAATTACAAGAGATATATGTATATGCAAAGTATCGTTTTTAAGTCACATTATTGGTCTTTAGAACCGCAAATAAATTTGCAAACGCATCTAAATACAGTCAATTTATGACCTCTGGTTTTGTTATTTCATTTTATGTGTCGACGTCTAACTCAGGCCAGATTAGTGGCTAAGCACGACTCTGATCTTTAAATCCAATAAGTTACTGCAACAATGGCTTCGAGTTTTCAGTTGCTTACTTTCTCTGTGACTTATGATCCGTAGGCAGATATTTATGTAAATATCGTACATGACATTTTGGCATCTTGACATGGATGGTGATGTTAGTGAAATTGATATGACTTTAGACAGTACAAATACATACGATAACATGAAATTAATGAGCGAGTGATGTAGTTTTGTTAACATCAATGTTCATTAGTTTTCGATGTCTTTTCCGTAGTTTATCTGAGATAGGTAAAAGAAATATTGATAGATGTTTTGGGAGGTACATCTTGTATAATACGGTTAAAACGGGCGTAATACGGTTTTGAACATCTAATTGTATCTTCACTTTTATGCTATGTATTAAAAAAGTAAAGAGTTAGTTTGCTTGAAATCTCAGGAGGAACTATATGATTTAGGGAGGCTATTCGGCTGCTACCATTTTTACAGCAAATGGCAAAAATATTAACTTAATCCCTAGACACTTTGATGTGTTTAGTTCGCAGAGGACGTGGATGAAATAGCTGTCCTATCCATATGACAGAATACCTATTCGTGCAAAATATTTTTCCTCAACGTGTTTGTATTATGTCTAAGATATTTTACATGTCCATATTACCGTCGTTGGCGAACCATCAAATTACACAAGCATTAAATAATTACCGTAACTCGCTAAACATATCCTCAGGTAATTCTCACCTTCGACAAAATACGGTGCTTAGTATTAAACCGTGAATGACTGACGACAAACATTACCATAGCTAGACATTGAGGTCGTCAAATAACTGAGTAATAAATCTAAGACGAACAAAGTCGGGTGAACAGTACTTACTAATGTTATTAATGATAAAGTTTGTATGTTTGGATGTTTGCTGCTCTTTCACGTAAAAACTACTGATGAATCTATGCAGTCATGAAGCTTAATATAAGAATAAGATATAGGCTGCTCTTGAAACTTAGATGAAAGTTTCATAAAGGTGAATGTTTGTGCGTGTATATATGAGCTCTTCACGCGTATAGGTACTGCTGAACAGATTTTCAGGAAACTTGACAGTAATACCTATCATCATCATCAGCCTATCGCAGTCCACTGCTGGACATAGGCCTCCCTCTCCAAGTGCACGCCACTGAGATCGATTTTCGGCTTCTCGCATCCAGCTCCTGCCAGCCGTCTTGCGCAAGTCATCACTCCACCGTGCCGAAGTAATACCTATGTATAGCTTATAAATCAAAATTCCATATACACCTAGGTTTGTTATCCGATTGCGGGAAGAAGTTCTCTCTGGAAGCGGGTGAAGCCACTGACAGAAGCTAGTAAATAAATAAATCTTAGACGCACAAAGTCGGGTGAACAGTTTGACTATAAACCGGTACTGATGTTCGATTGTTTTGACTGCAAAACGTCTCGTCGTGTTGCACTGGGAATGTTGACCTAATGCGTTTATGGCTAAGCTAAATATATATTTATGTACGAGTATGTGTACTTCTGAAGATAGTTTTGTTAATTTTATTGACAAGCTAAATGTCACGTGTTTGTTGTTGTAGCTGGATTTAGTTACAGTTAAATAATTTTGTGCCTAGGTGTATTTTATAGATTGCTTATTACTGGGTTGCCTGAAATATCACAATAACGTTATTCATCTACTCTTCTATACTAATATGTAGGATGGAGGATGATGATGAGGTTTTTGTATGTTTATAAAGGTTTGAACACTACCGAACCAATTTTAAAAACTGTTTCACTGTTTTGAAGCTACACTATCTCTGGGTGACACCCTGAAAACGATATACTTTCCACGTGACGGGTTGAAACAGTGTCAAATATACATAAGATACATAAGTAAGATAGTTTACCAAATCATCCGTTCAACGTATGATCACGTATGTTAGTCACCGACCAAGATGATGCATATTTTAAATCAACACCAGAAGACCGTTAAGTCGAATTCTTAAAAACAAAATCAATAAACTATCGGCCATTTTTCTATAGCACCGTATCAAAACTTGCTCAAACGCAGGTAGCGATAGCCCCATTCTCAACAATAGCATTTTTACGAGTATTGCCTAATATCCTGCTATTTCTCAAGGCAGACCGTGTAATCGTGAAAGGTTACTCCAGGTTTGCACTCACATTGTGGCGACAGGAACAAAACATTTCAAATCGCTTTACATTTGCAAGGCTGTCGCTCCCAAAACTATGAAGAGATTTGTCTCAGTTGGTCCTTGCTTTTTTGGTCAAAGTAACTACATAGTACTAACAGAGTATGGGTTTCCTTTCCTTTGATACTATAATAATCTTTAATAAAATAAAGGCAAAAGTGCTGTCTGCCTGTCTTAAAACTACGTAATCGATTATAATTTTTGATTCACAGATAGTCTAGAGTCTGAAAAAGGATATAAGTAGGCTACTTTTTATCGGGTTGAGAGGGGTCTTAGGATACGGGCGACAGTAGTGATAACTAGGTATGTCAAGAGAAACATACACGATAAAGTACGTTAAAAAAGGACTTCTATCAATGAAATGAGTTCCATTATTTTAAAATCCTCCTTAATTTACTTGTTGGGTAACAAAACACTTAAAAGATAACACAAGCTGTTCAAGAGTGGAAGTAATCAATAAAGATATCGACCAAAAAGGTGTTACTAGAGTGCCTCAAAAAACTATAATAAATTGAATCTCATTTAAAAGTAAAAGTGCTATTCCATTTGTTGTACTATCGTTTATCTTACGATAAATAGCTTTAAAACATCTTACATTTAACTTTAAAAACGGCTCTTTATCTGTATGAGCTTTAGGACCATTTAAATGACAAAAGTACCAAAACGACCAAAGCTATTGACCCCTTAAACAACGCGTTTAGCTTTGAGACGTAGCTCAATATAAAATGGTCGATTGGTACCGAGAACTTCTTCAGCAAACACAATATTGACTTATTAAGAAATGTTTGATGTTGGACAAAACATTGGATCAATATTTTACAACATTTCCGTAACCAATATTGGTTGAACATTGATGGATCGCTGTGTATATTTTTGTCATTATTATATTAGTGTTAATGCTAGGAATTAAAATATTAAAAGCAAAGCCCGTTTTAAAAAGCGGTCAAATATAGCACACTGTGTAACAGTTTTTTTAGTCTTTACAGTCCGACTGCTAAGTAAAGGACTGCCTATTTTATCTCCATGCTTCTCTATCCTTGGAAGAATTCACCAGATTCAAGAAGAGTCGTCTAAGTCATCACACCATCTTTTCTGGGGCCTACCCCGTCTGCGGTATCCATCCTGAGGTGTCCACTGGGTGACAATAGTGGCTCATCTCTCCGGATGCATTCGGCTGACGTGTTCGGCCCCAACATACATTTAATTATTATCAATCTTGAAAGTAATTACAATATAAATCTAATCCACAAGGTTAATAACAAGAAAGCTCATTCGCTCCAACACTTTCTTTAATTACCGCAGCACAGTAAAGTGATAGACCATAGTTTAATTGATTTGAGTGAGTTAATAGATAGAAGAGAAATGAAGATGGCGTTTGATGACTGTAAGTAATTATTACTGCAGGCAACTGACCAGACGTGGTCGTGATTATAATTATTATTGAAATTAATACGGTAAAAGATAGTTAAGATGCCTATTGGACCACATTCAGTAGTTGAGCCATACTTTCGTAAATAAAGTCGATGGATCATTTTATTACTGCCGGCGATTTCCCTCGAACTAGAATTAAAGATTCCTATGGGCTTAGAATAAAAACTGAATAAGTGAAATACAAAAACTTATCAAAAACATTCAGAAAAATATTGGTCCTTCGGTACGAAATTGACGAAAGACCATTAACCGTCCCAGAGGTCGGTTGCATAAAGACCAGCATTATTTCACGTGGGATAGTGGTTATTCCATATAAAGTGGTGTTTTTGTAATCGACACATCGTAAACACCATTAGATACCCATAAGCGTCGGAGAAATTATTCGATTTACATTGTATTGGTGAAGTCTGAGGTTCTTTATGTGAGCTCAAAGATATGAGTACATGATAACGTAAATGACATTTAATTTTGGATTATGCAAGTCTAGCAGGTAAAATATAAACAAAGAAACATTTTTTTTAATACCTAAAGAATTTATTTATTTACATGCATATTTATAAATAATATTGCATAGTATAAAAAAATATCGTTTTCGCTATCCCTATATCCCTTTGTTTGCTGAAATCTTTCTAAAAAAACGATTTCATGCGGTTTTTTTTAATAGATAGAGTGATTGAAAAGGAAGGTTTATATGTATAGGTAATAACACATTAAATAGTGGGAAATACTGGTACCTATTCCTTACGAAGCCGCTGTGCATCGCTAGTAGTACTATAAAAACTTGAGCAAACGTGATCAATCCGTCTCTGAAAGAAGGCTGTGCTCAGGAGTGACACAGTAAAAATAAACGAATAGTGGCTACAAAAAAAGTATTTCTTGTTGCGATTTTTAAAAACTGAAAAGCATATTACTAAAAGATTTTCCACACAACAATTGGCACCTTCATTTGCAATAGTTGACAGTAATTCCGTCGTTCTCTTGTTATTCGCCGCCATAGTTGTTGTACAACAACAGTGTATCGTTAGGGCTATTTAAAATACACACTTATGTTAGAGGTAGCGGGTGGGTCGTGACAGTGCATACGTCAGTTTGCGCCGCGAGTCATAAGCGACAGCGATTTTGGAAATGTTGCTTGAAACGGTCAGAATTTGCAGCTTTTCGGTTTTATATTTGGGGAATGTCTTTGAGCTCTCTCGGTCTTAGGACTTCAGTACAATCAAAAATATTGTGAAAAGCTTAATTAATGTTTTTTTTTATTTGACGAAATTAATATTAAGTAACTAATAAAAGTTACTAAAGAGGCTAAAGTAATTTAACTTGCCATATTTGGTTTGTAAGAAAAAATATACATTTTATTTTATACAGTCAACAATATACTAGATAGATAGACTATACGACTGACTTAGTAATCAATCGGTTTATTTGTGAGGAAAGGAATAAAAAATATAACAATCGCAGTATTCGATTGCACTTTTACTAGCCCGCTTATAAACCCGCTATCGCTTCCTCTCCTACTTTACCCCACAAACCTAGGGTGGCCCGTAAAATTGTGTATTACCATCATCGTTCTACGACCTCGTCGGCGATATTAAGGGGACTATGACCTTATGTTATGACCCAGGTGGATCCAGTACTGATGGGTCTACCTCCAGCAATTATAAGCCCTTAATACATGCAGCTAATGTGCGGTGATTAGTTTTAATAGCACTTAACGGGTCAAACGTGGTTTGTTCAATTCTGTTTAGAGGTGTTTTGTGAAATTGTTGCCACCTTTACATTTGTCTGATGTGTTGTTTATGGTTCTTTTCTTTGTTGAAAGAATGTTGATGTGTTGTGCGATGTTTTAGCTGGGTTTAATTGTTTATGTAGGGGACTTTAGACTAACTAGACCACAGTGTTTATGTTTTATTTGTCTTTGAAATTGTAGGTATCTTTTTTAGTTTTTGGGCAATTCGATATAAACAACGCTTTTCTTAAATCTTTCAGCTTCTTTTATTTGTGCTTATTTTCTTGCACCTCAAAAGAATTGGTCCTTTTATCCAAACACGACCACACCTAACTAGACTGACACGGTGGTTTATGCAAATTATAATCCCGACATCAAGTAATTTATTTAACGTCTCACTTTTAATAACACAGCATACATTACAACAGGAAGTTTGCAATATTCCTATTAACTTACGAAATAATTATAAAGTTACGTTATGTAAAATTACCTGTTTTTGCAACATGCTTATTAACCGATTACTGGGACCTAAGGGGGTTTAAGCTACATCAGTTTGGCTCTTTGAAAATAAAAATTTTGAGTGATTTAGAAAATATTTTGGCGCAGATTCCAAATGTTAAAAAGTCGAGAAAAAAGCAGGTTGCTTTTTTAAATACCTCGTTTTAGACAGGTTTGCAATACATTAGTTGAGACATATAAATCAAATTACAACTTACGAGCGATATTGCAAAGTAGAATGATCGATGCAAATAGTGAACAGCGATTGCAGATAGGTATCATTGTACGCATGATGAGAAAGATTTAGAAATATTTCCCCTTACATAATAATGTGAAGATGAGAATTAGATGAAGAGATGTAGTGGTGAAGGATATGAAGGAGGACCATGTATCCAAAAGCGAAGTCGAGAAGGAAAATGAGGAAAGCTGACCTCACCACCATGTGGGATAGCAAGAAGAGAGACATAATAATGTACGTAATATAATAGTGAGCCGTACAGGAAGAGCTGTTTCTTCCGATTTTACTCTCATCGCATCAAAACATGGACTTATAATTTGCAAAGATCATCCTTTTAATTAGTGCTATCAATGTTCTTTAAAAACGCCTATATTGAATGAAATTCTTTCAGTTACGCAATCAAACTTGACCTATAGTTGCCACGCGGTGTCACTTACACTCGAGTCATTTATCATTGTGTAAACTGAGTCGCGCTTGATCATGTGTTTTGATAATTAACGCAAATGTTTTTTAAACGCTTTTCCGCTGTAGGTTTGATATTTCTTTCTTCATTACCTATTTTTTTCTTGTTGCTTAGATAAAGAATACATGAAAATGTAGGTAAATGATCCGTTTTCAGTAACGTTTGTATTTGATAATCAATTTTATATTATGGGACTCATGAATTTCTATGTTGGAACTCATTGCTCGTGGCCAAGTAATAGCTGCTAGGTTCGACCGATTTGGGTTAATCAATGACATAAACAGTCTATTTGATGGGTGACTTTCTGTAAAGTTGGGTCCTTATTTGATTAAGTAGGTAGCAGTTATTTTTTATAAGCACAAGTATACATGGTTTTTCCTCATTATGTTTTAAACAATTTAACAGTCTCCAAACATTCGATGACTTCCTATCTAAGCATTACCGGTAATCCAAGGCTAGACCACTTGTAAGTTGACAGTTCTAGCTTTGCAAATAGCTGTTACGTTCAATACTAATGGCGTTGGAGATTTGCATAATTCACCTCAACTTTGCCAATATTTGTTCTAGGCTCGAAGTGCTCTTCATCATTCAAGAGCTCGCTTAGCTAATAATTATAGATCTTTGAGTTGGTAGGCCTATAGGTACTGGCATATGTGCTTGTGGCCATGTAAGTCTTCCCATAAAGGTAAGGTAAGAGCATAAAATCATTAATTACTATCCATTTCATACTTCATGTGCAAATTCAGGTTTTCACGAATGTTTCTCAAATTCCCAGACCGTAATGTTATAAATAAAGGACGCAAGAAGTATTTGAATATTTTAGAATGGCTAACATGTAAGTTTCGACTACAAGCCATATTTATTTAATGTGGTATGATGATTTTAAGCTTAATAGCGCGATTGCGCTTCTATTGAAGCTTGCAAAGGAAATATTATGGAGATTAGTGTAAACATAAGTAATTAATAAATATACTTGCGATTACATTTAGAAAGCTTTTAATATTAATTATTATAAATTGTAGATAAATTAAACGCAGGAAAGGATTACACATCCTTCTCCGGTTGCTATTGCAAGATTGAGGTAATTAAATAATCATATTTGAATACGATGAACTTAGATCTGCAATTACGTCATTAAGTAAAACAGCAAAACCATTAACTAATAATCTTAACAAAATTATTGCAAACTGCTCTTGTAAATTCCTTCATAAAAAACATATTCTCTGACCATGGAATCGAACCCGAATACTTCTGCAAACACGCTAGCACCCACTAAACCGGCCATCACATACTACAAAATAAATATGCGCATACAAAATTCTAGTTTTAAAATTTTAACCCTCTAAATACTAACACATCTCAACTCCGCTACATATATTGTAAATATACTTCGACAAACATTTTTACCGCATTCCAGTAGATGTTAAAAGGCTGTCATTGTGTCGCTATTATCGCTGGCCGCTTGTAAATTGTACCAGCTGATATGTTTTAGTGTTAAGTGTCTGCAAGGTGGTCTTGTTTGCAGTTTTTTTGCCTCAAAATGGGCGTTATTTGTTGAGCAATAGGGTGGGTTTTTTATCTTATGGAGACGTTTCAGAAGATTTTTGGTGGTAACAAAGATGCACAAAGTCATATCAATGTCCAATACTTGATGATATTTCTGCGCGGAAAGAAAGATAAATGAATAGAACCATAGTGGAATTATTATATGGCTGTGAGCTCAATGGTTGTGGAACCCCAAAAAATGGCATTACGCCTAAACCTGTTCTTATATTAGTAAGAAAATTAAGGTGAAGTTTACCATATAGGTAAGAAGTTGTACGGGACTCAAACCTTCATAAAATGCATTGTTAAATTTTGCTTTTTATTCAAGAATCAAACAATTAAGTTTCGGAGAAATCTTAATTATAGTGCGGTTGCCAAAAGGGCCGAAAGTTAAAAAAGAGTCAATGTCTGTGATTTCCATTGTCATTCGTTTAGCGAGCCCGCGTGTTGTAGAATGCAGCTAAGGCTGTGGTCATACAGATTAAGTGGAGATGCTCGGTTATAAAAACGCTCTCTTTCAAATTAATTCTTACCTGCATTATATTTTTTTTTGTAAGCGTATTTTATCTAAGTTTATATTTCCAAAATGATAAGTATATTTTTATGAACAATAATTTTATAGTAAACTCTTAGCAATTAAATTACCTATATAGAAAATCGCAAAAACACATTAAACCTATGGTAAGTATGTATAATTTAATTTGAATGGTAGCACCAGCTTAACTTGAATTAATCAATCATTACTATTGTCATGCAAGCCTTTGGCGATCCACATTATTAATAACTGTAAGGTTTATAAACTAAATGGAATAACCTTATTTACCCGCTGACAAAGAGACCTCTTCCTCACGATGTTGTAAGCTTTACTTTACTTAACGCTATCTCGATAATTTGCTCTGTTAATTAATTTGTTTGTGCTAGAATTGTATTTAAAGTTGCTTTTTTCAATAGTTGTTAAATTATGTGGGATTTTTCTGCATTTTTGTGCTTTTCATGTTCCTACTACTACTTTCAAGTACTTAACTACAGTAGAATTCATATATAACGACTTCGCTTATAACAACTAATCGGTTTTAGCGACGATAATCTTTACCCAAGTTAGGTTTCGTATATAGGTACTAAGACAATATAACCGTTTAGTGCGACTCCGGTTTAAGCGACCAACTGCTTATAGCGACCAATATTTATTATAATACGTCCGGTTAAAACGACGCACGCGCAATGTTTTTAACCGACTTCCCAAAAAGGAGGAGGTTATCAATTCGGGCGGTATGTTTTTTTTTTTTTTCTTTGTATGTACATCGATTACTCCGAGGTTTATGGACCGATTTACGTGATTCTTTTTTTGTTCGACTCGAAATAGCTGCCAGTTGGTCCCATAGTCATCAGGTCAGGATCTGATGATGGAAACCCTGAGAAATCGAGGGCAACCTTCGAAAGTTGTAGGCATACATAGGGTAAAAACTTGATACTCAGGTGTACGCCTAAAAGCACTATTCAACAGTGAAGATTTGGAGCTGATCTGATGATGGAAACCAGAGAGGGTCGAGGGAACTCGACAACTGAATATGTAAACTACCTCGTGTTTGGGCTTAAATTATTTGTATTGACAAGACCTTTGCAACAGTGAAGGTTTGGAGCTGACCTGATGATGGAGACCAGAGAAAGTCGAGGGAACTCGACAACTGAATATGTAAAATACCTCGTATTTGGACTTATATTCTTTGTATTGATGAGAACTTCCCACTTGTATGGATAGTGACAACTATACGTATCACTGAAAAGCTTTAAATAAAAAACTTTTTTACAAAAAAATTAAACCGACTTCCCAAAACACTAAAAAGCAAAAACTATTTTTAGGTGCATCGGCCTAGAAGTCGGTAGCAAAATTAACTTAGTAGCATCCATTAGACACCGAATTCTAGGCCGATGCACCTAAAAATAGTTTTTTTTTTGCTTTTTAGTGTTTTGGGAAGTCGGTTTAATTTTTTTTTGTTTACCTACGCACTCGCACCCCCGCCCCGCGTTCGTATCTCTACAAACATTCTAAAACCAAAATAAGCCAAATCGGTCCAGCCATTCTCGAGTTTTAGTGGGACTAACGAACATCAATTCATTTTTATATATAAGATAATAATATGTATTCGTAAGTTATGTATGTATGTATGTACAAGTTAAGTTATGTACTTAAGAAATAATCCATCCGTTTTGTGCGTCGTCCGGTTAGTACGACATAGTATCGTCGGTCCCTTGAAGGTCGTTATATCCGGATTCTACTGTATATTTATTTAAATTTTAAACGAATATTCAATTATTAAATCCTTTATCGTCAATTCGAAAGTTTGTTTGTCCGTATGTTAAACCTATTTTATGTGACATAACTATTTCATGCTAAAACTATTACATGGATTGGTTAAAACCCTGGCATACCTATAGCATAGCTATATACCAGAAAGCATGTGGGTAGGCTATTTCTTATCTATGTGCGAAGCTAGCATTACTGAGCTTAAGTTTGATAACCGATTTGAATGAGACCCATCGATTCTATATTCGGAACAAAATGACGATGCAACAAATTCTATTTCCGTTACAGTTAGCAAAAAATACTATTCCCACAGTCGGAATGCAAGCGGAAAATCAGTTAATGTAAAATTCATAATGAATTTAATTAATTTTCCATCATTTCGGTGTAAAATGTGACTACATTAATATTTATGTGCACCTTTCGTTGACAAAGTGGTGCGATGGCCGACATTTTGGACAAAAAACGATTTTAAAACGTTTTCATTGTAACCGCAATATGCCGCCGTTTGGGAGAGATGAGCCATCTTGATACTTGAAGAAAGGTTAATATAATTTATTTTTATTGAGGAAAGTAAGAAGAAACGAACTCCTATTTAAATATCGCCAAGCAGTCATCGTATTATGTAGAGCTTTGCAATATTGAAAACTAATTCAGTAAACTCTATACCGCAATCAGAAACACTTAAATTTTTTTAGTTTAATTTAATTCTCAACTGTCAACACGCATTAAAACAATATCAGAAATGTATAAAGAATAATAAATCGTCGGTAAAGTATCAAATCCTGTCAATCTCCCTACAAGCCATTGGTCAACATATTCGATGATGCGCACAAAAACTCCGGACAAAACCGCCGGCCGCCGACAAAGTGACGAACGCATAACTTTCGAGACCCTTACATTGTGGGCCCGCGATTAACAGTTAATAATACGGTGCGTCCAAACTTTTCAATGACCGAATATTATTCACCATTTTTTGTCCGCCACTACGTACAAAGGGAAACACTGTGCAAATTGAAAGGACGTGCTAATCTGAAGCGGTGACTGGTGAAAAAAATGAAATGGATTTTTAAATGAATAGCGTTGCAACAAGTAAAAATTCTTTGGTATGCAAGTTGGTTGGCGGTTTTTGGCTTTGTCGGCTATCAGCATTTCTTTATGTTGTTGTCGACAATGTCAAAATCTGGATATTTGAATTTGTCACCAATAAAGTAATGTATTGATTTAAAAACTGAATATGAATTGTGTATAGTATTGAATGATGAAGAATGCTGTTGAACTCATTGTTTAAAACAATATAATAGACAGCGTTTTAGTCTTGACAGCTTGAAAGTCTGTTCTCAGATGCCTTGTTAGAAACAGGACGCGTAGAAAATCTACAACAACGGCTTCAAATCTAAGATAAACGTTAATAATTTCCGTCTATCCATGATCTATGAGTAAAATTCTGAGTATACAAATAACAGCCAATTGACTTTATGATTTAAGTGTCGATTGCCAAGATTTACGTTTTGCGTGCAAACTGCGCTTAGATCTAAAATGATACGCCATAATGGTGCGTTAACAGCCATTTTGGAAAGGTTAAAGTGTCAAGATTATGTATAGAACACGCAAATTGTTGCACGTCCAATTGTGAACGGTAAATTTAGATTTTGAAGCAATGTGCACTTTAGTGTTGTCAGATTTAATTAGTTTTCAAAGGGCTTGTTTTGATTGTTATCTACGTATGAGAATTGCGTTTTTGTTTAATATATTATTATATACTTTTCACTCTTATATTAATGCTATGCATCATTCAGCAGCTGTAGTTCTGAAACTAAATTAACATAATGACACTGATGTGTTAATGACTAAGCTAAATGAGGCACAAGATATTAATGTACAGGCTGACACTAAAACTGAAATTCCAACTAGAACCACTACAGAATATAAACCAAACTTAAATGATAACGAGCTCTCAATAAATCCAGAAGGGATATGAATAGTAATTGATGCGAGCGTCCTAATTAGTTACTCACTGATATCAACTAATTGGTTTTCAAACAGGTTATGCTGCACTGCTTTTACAATTGATAAAATTGATTTATTACTTTCAACGGAGCTTCGATACTTTGGCCTTATTTATAACAGTGTGTTAAGTATTTTAAAACGCTGTTTAGGATCATTGTTTTTATCATTGTTTGTCATTTGGAGACACTTGGTGATTTATTTCATTGTTGGTCAATGTATTGGGGTCTTCTTTTGTTTTATTTCTTAACTAGCGTAGCTTAGCGTGCTGCTACCTCCCGCAGTCGGTCTAAAACTCGGTCGGTCTCTCTCACCAGAATGTGACAGATTCATTTAGACAGACAATTTTATTACGGATCTATGATGTTTATGTTAAAATTGAGCTGAGGATTTAGAGTAACTAAATCGAAGTTTCTTTCCCGAAATATTGCGTTACAAAACAGCTATGTCTAAAGTGTTCCATGAATTAGTCTCTTTTAAGAGCTTCCCCAGAGAAAGCCGCATTATAAAAAAGCCTTTAATGGTTTATTATGAAAACACTAAGAGCACTGTCGTATTAATTATTTCCTGGCCGTTGCTCACGGCAGATTATCAATTAACTTGTTGACTCTTTATTATAATGCGACAAGTAAAAGGAAGTTTATTTAAAGAAGATGGCTCTTTCTGGTCCACTTAATAAATCTGATTAATATTTTATTTCATTGGATTTATTTGATAAATTACTTTAATTTTTAGATCGTTTTTAATTTTCTGAGGCATAAGAAAGTTTTAAAACATTTGCTTTGAATGCGTTTCTTATTGATGAGGCTGAAGGAATCCGTAGTACTAATAAAATCAGTGTGGTAAGGATAGAAAAGTAAACTGCCATAGAAATAAGTACAATCACTGAAAATACTTCACAACATTCACGAGCCAACTACTCAAAGTTATGCTCACGTCACAACATTACTACAAGTATTAATTGTCAGTCACAACATAAATAATGAACAGCTCAACAACACGCAAGAAAAATGTACAAAATCACTTAAAGACTAAGGAATTTAAATGGCTCATAATTGCAGGAAAGCCACAAGTTCCTTCGCAAATAAGTCTGAAGAAATAAAACTTGAGAATGATTGCATTGAGCCACGCCTACTTTAAGTAAGTGATGTGAGGGCTATTCCACATGCATATTGTGGAATAACGAAGAACCTGTAAGTAGTAAATAGAAATAAATTAATTCGCCGATGTACACAACTGTTCTGAAATACATATATACTGACTGCAATACTCTTAGTAACTATATTTTTAATTCAGTACTAACACATATTAAAAAAAAAAAACATTTATTTCAGGGAAGAAACCCATAGTAACAAAAGATTATACAAAGAAATTATTACAGAATTTAATATAGATTCCAGATTGCTGAGAACGTAAAAGAAAGGCTATATAATTCCTAATAATTGCTCTAAACCATTCATATTAAATTTAGTTCAATTGTACCTCCTACAAGTTCACGAACATCAAAGTTATCGTCACCATTAACAATTGACCTAGACAAGAGAACATCAGAAACAGTACCAACAACTTGTCTAAATGGTCTTAAACATCTTCCCCAGTATGAAACAGCTCAAGCACTAAACAACTTAAAGGTTAAGCCTGTACTACACGATGTAGGCGTCAAGACTCCGTTGAAAGTAAAACCGTGTCGATCCTTGACATTCGACTATCTGTATCAATGTTACACCACCACCACGGGTTAAAATGTTGTGGCGTTATTGACAGGTTAAATGGAGTAATTTGTATCGTGGAGTTCTCGTCGAGAAATTGGATTTTTGATTCCATTTCAAGTGTTGAGTCGGTTTTATTCACAGTTGTGGGGATTGTGGGTCATGTATTTTTGTTACTAGTTGCTTTTATAGGCATGTTTTCGCTTCTGGTAATGTTACGCAAAATAGCCTGTTGCTAGCCAGTCACTTCCCCTTTTCCAAAATAATCAAACTTCTTATAGTTGTGTTTTAACCAAACGTCTCTATCAAATCCATCAAAATGGTCCTTCTTCCAAAAGTTCTATGCATTATGTTTTTGCGAAATTGATCTAGGAATTATTCCTTCCGCTTTTGAAGTGGCCTTTGAAACGAGTAATACGCACAAAACACGCTTTACGCATACAAGAAACAAACAAAGCAGTTGCAAGTTTGAAAACACTTCTAACAACCAAAACACAGGAACATTTACTCGCGACGATTCCTGTTGATACACATGATACGCTACAATTTGATTCATCGTAGTAGGCGAGAACTGTAAAAATGAAATTGATCGTAAAACATCCCCTGCATATAATTCTGCCCCCTGAACATAGGGTTTCATAATATCGCTGTCTTTATTAGCTGAGGGTAAGATTTCGTCATTTGAAGTGTTGGTTTCTTGTATTATGGGAAAATGGCTATTGTTTGTGTCTGATATTCCTTTTATATCAGATAGGCCTTTTGTTTTTCTGTTCTTGGTGATAACTTGTGCATAATCATTTCTTGATTTTACTGGAAAAAAGGTTCCCATCTCATAAGGTACTAATAAATTCTTTATCTTGTTTAAACTGTCCGTATTATAGCGCTTTAGAGAGCTTACAGAGAACATTATTTGCGTTAGATAATAAACAAATAATTCTTATAAACTTGTTACATATCCTTTTATTTTTACGAATTAGTGGACACAGATGCTACCAGCAATCTCATATCCAAATACTACACTTCGATGAACCTTCATATTCGATTCAAGAAACACTAAAATTTTTATTCCCCGTCATCAAAGGGGATATGAAGCAAGGTGTAATTTACCGAGCCCCTCCGAGACAAGATATGCAACAAAAAACCCGGCAGCCACCGGTGTCCAATTTGAACTAGTGAAAAATGAATGTCTATTATCCTTACTAAATTATAGTAGGACCACCCCGTACTATGAAACGCTTCGAAACGGTGGATACCGCTTTTGTATTTGAAGTGGAGACTGTTACACCAATATCTGTGTAGAGGAAACACACAGTTCAAGTTTTTTAATTATTTTCGATTAGTTTAACAAAATTAATATTGAATGAGGTCAACAGAAAAAACCTATCGATAAACATATTCAATCAATATAAAATCACAGCTTAACGGTAATCCGATTAAAGCATGACACTAATCCTCAGTTCCAAACAAAAATACCTACTAACATTTGCGGATATCGAAAATTCTTCCACAAAAATCCTTACGTTCCGTTCGACGACAAAATCCTGAATTATACCCCACAAGCCACTATCACATGGTAAGGGCAAAGCAGGGGCCAGACATCGTAACTTTACGATTTCAACTTTACTGCATCGGCCCTGCAACGGTGGGGAAAAAATAAATTGGAAATTGACGCCCTCCTGATAGTACCAAGTTTTACGAGTCTCCACTAGTGTGGATAGAATGATGTAGGGTTCAGATGTAGCTAGAGACAGGTGCAATCTGCTACGTTTGTTTAGGAAAGATAGAGGTAGGTATGTAGTAGGTTAATTGATCGAAGGAGCTGACTTGTTCTGAAAAGTATCTCGTTTTATAAACCTAGGTACATATTATAATCTTCAATAATAAAGAGATATTTTTCAGTCTTGTGCGATCCATGATTTTGATGCAATTCTATTGTAAAGTTTTGGAAACAAATTGGAAATTAAGATTTACTATACTTTTTGTAGTTCTTCGTTTTACAGACTTACTACGTTATTATTTAACATCATGTCAATGCTTTTAGTCCACCCCTAAAATATTTTAGATTTTCCAAGCACATGTTAAATAAAATATTACAAGCTAACACTAGAACAAAAACATGCATATTTAAATGTAGTTTTATTCCACATTTCCTTTGAAGCAAATCGCAAGTAACTTCAAGTTTATGTGAGAATAATAAAACACGCGTTTTATTTGTACCTTCTTTGTATGAAAATATTCGACTACACTTTATGAGGTGACGTACTTATGTCGTGAAAATTATTAGCCATAATGAACCTTATTACGAGGTGTTAAGGCTCACGGATATTTCAAAGAGTTGGGTAACAAGGATATGAATTAAATAGTTAAAATTATGGCTTTACTTGCAAATTTTATTTTATGTTTCTTAGTGCGAGTTTTGAATATAATTTTCCTTAATACTATCGTCATTACGTGATTTTACTGTGTTGTATGAAAACACTTTTTACTTTAAATTCACTAATTATGCTTTGTCACGGGGAACATAGCCTTCAAAATTAATTGAATATTAGTATATCTTTCAAACGATTGCCACGATTTATATGATACTTAAATAAAAACTACTACCTACTACAGACAAATTAATAATTTGATCTAGATCCGTCTCATACTTTTTGTTTAATACAAAAAAGTACAGTCGCGGTCAAACATGCTTGGTAAATTAATATTATTTCACTTAAAAATTTCAATACGAGCTCTGATTAAAAATAATTCAACCCTTTTTAAAAACGTCTTCGTCATGAATCCTTCCTTTAATATCAAGATCCATCAATTAAAATAAGTTTGTTTATGACATCAATACTCGAAAAAGGATAATATAAAATAGTGGCAGGCCACCTGCCTGCGGTGCTTTCAACAAAACCAAATATTTAAACAAAAAATCAAATACTATGTAATGACGTTTGAGATTGATGACAAATGTACAGTTGAGCGCAGCAATGCGTTTGAGCGTTTTTGTTAGTCTCATTTATACATATTTTTCTCAAAAATATAACATATTTACAAACAACATATTTTTGTCAAAAATATGTATATAGGTAACTAAGAGAATTGTTTTTTTATTTTTAAATTTACTACATATTCGTGTTAACCGTGAAATTAATTATATTTCGAATCAGTATACGGCAAGAGAGAATCGATCTATTACAGTAAAAATGATGGAGAGCTAAGTTCAATAGCACTTAAATGTGTATATTATTTTAACAAAAACCTCCTAGTACCAAACTCATGTCTTGCGATGTTATCCTTTTGGACCCACCAATAATTCAAAACAAGCTACAAAATAAAATCGTAACACCGTTGGTCGCGACTGTATAAAGGTTACAACCGACCGCACCGATTGTTGATCTTTGACATTTGAATAAGATTACGTAACCGCTTCCTTTCCACAAGGAATACTCGAAATGATTGATTCATACACAAATATGTATGAAAAGAATTTTATATCCGTAGCCTGGGAATTAAAAATAAATATTAGATAGTTATATTACTTGCTTGTCATTTATAGTTTGTTTTGTGGAATTGGGAAAAAAGTTAACTAAGTCTTTATTTACACACATTTTTTACAAATACTGAGTCCAAGTAGAATGTACCAATTTTTATATTTTTTACCTTTTTTTGACTTAATACTCATAGCATTTTTGTAGCGCTACTCTTCCTTTAATATCACCCATTAAATAACTTAACCTCTAACAATTTTATTACAAAAGAATCATGCTGTATCATAATGACGTTACACAGGATGTGTTCGACTCTACAATAAAATCATTCGGTGAGACAGTTTAATCACACGCTCTAGATTTTATTGTAGTATTAACTGAACCAGTTTTAATTTGGCTTTAAAATCAAACACCTTTTGTGGCTCGCATTTTACGGTACAATATACGCCTATTAAGTCTGTTTTTCTGAACCATTTTAACATGAAAGATGTGCATAATTATCCCACGTAAGTACATTTTGTTACAAAAAAGCCAAAAGTACACGCAGAGGTCTGGACTATACCCATTCCAATTATCAAAAAGTATTCAATAAGACTTTATTTGCTAACTATCTGTTAATTCAGTCTGTAGAAAAAGTATGAGATACCTAGTCTAGTCAAGCTTAGCGTAATAGTACCCTTTTAGCAAGATTAACAAAACTACAAATTGGCGGAAGCAATTAATCAATATTTATTGCGATCATTTAGCTATTTATTCTAGAAATACCTACAATAAAGATAAAGTAAGAACAAAGAAACTCAACGACAAAAAAAAAAAACAAATCTTTGATAAAAGAATGAGAACTATTTAATCAAGAAGTACAATCGATATCAAAAGCTGAATGCTCACTAAACAAATTATGAAATCCGATCTCAGTACAAAGCGATCCATCAAAATTCTGACAGTCTAAGAAAAAGTTCTTATTTAATTTTTAAGCCTTCGTAAACTGTGTGGACAAAATGCAGCAAGCGTTTATATTTTAAGCGTTTAAATCTCATTGTAAACAAATAATTTTTCGATTTTGTATATTTGTTGTATTCTCGAAAATTGCTCAACCGTTTTTAGTGGCATCTTTGTGTTGGATATTGGGTTTTAAATTCTCTTTGTTACCTTGAGTGTTTGTGTTTGCAGTTTAATATTTTGCAGGGATATCAGCGTTCTTCAAGAGTAAGGTACTCGGGGCTCATTTACTTATGTAAATTCCTGATTATAAAAAAATATAGGCCAATTTTTGGATGGGATTTCATTAGGCAGCCATTTTGAAAACTTCTCATTATTGACGACACTAACACTTAAGTAAGGCTTCCCTAGCAGATAAGCACGACCATTGCTCATCACAAAGTATTCTAGACCAATTAAACCAATTTTCCACTCAATAAAAATCAATTCAATCACACTAGCAATTAACATCTTAAAATCAGTTCACAATACATAAAACAACGCCTGATATATTCTCTGGTCAAGGAGACCGTGTAATTTTCGCATACGTCGACCCGTAAATAACAATTGGTGTTTAACACTAAAATTATAGGGTTGGTCAGTTGTGGATGATTTAGGTAGGAGCGTCTAATATTTCGGCGCCGGTTGTCTCCTGTGAGTTTACTTCGTTTTAGAGGACAAATAAATTTGATTTTGCTTTGTGTTCTAATGTGGTATGTTTTGCAATGGTCGTCTGTTCATTATACCTGAGAGCGCGATAGAAACAATATTTTCTGCACATTTCATGCCAAATATAATAGAAACAGCACACACATAGGTTGAGGGCATAAATGTATTGTATTTTCTATGGGCCTCAGATGCCTGACTTAAATAAATAAATTAAATTGGGTGCGTATGGAACTGAGTGTGAAAGCTAGTGCTTTATAAAAGAAAATGAAAGTAATACCTATGATAATGGTCTTACTACGAAGTATTGCCATGAATTGCTTAGAAAGTCGGTTACTCCTTATTTTTTACTTAATTTTGTTATGCTATTTGATAGATAGTGTAGGTACTTATTTTTTGTTTAGTCGAGGTCCAAAAAACCTTGTTAGGTACCAGTACAAAATGCCAGCTTAACTTAGTAGTAATAATAACAAAAAGGTTATCAAACTAAATGGGGTATCATATCATAATCATGATGAAATTTGAGAAGGAACTGTAGCTGCTAATGTGCCGATAAATTACCAACGCAATAATTATACAATTAAATCTGACACTCAGTGCTCTATATCTGGTTACATACAATCGCCCATTAGTTGCAAGATATGTAGGTATAATATTATATGGTGGAATGGCCAGTAGTGTATGACGTTTCATTGTTTTACACTTTCCATGCAATCTTAACGGAATTGGCTGAAACTCATGGTTTTAAAGTATATCGGGTACAATCCTCCCGGATTACGAGAATCGCATATTTCATGTATTATCAAAAACGTTTGCTACCGAAGACATGTAAGTAGCATCATCTAATTTCATCTATGTTTACATGAGGACGTGTTTTCCTACTTTGGTTTAAAAAGCTAGTTGAAAATGACTTTTAAAGGGCCTATGCAGATCATCCGCCTATGAATTGTGATATCTTTAAGATTTCCAAAGCGGCTTTACAGAAAGACGAATAATCAAAATAACAACTACTTATTAATAAAAATATTCCAATAAAACAATAAATTAAAGATTTTATTGCTTTTAGTAAAGTTATTATGACACGAACTGCCTGTAAATGACGAAATAATATGTTAATATGAAGAAGAATCGATGAATCAATTATCATAAATATAAAACTAATTATGATCAGTAACAAATTAAGTTTCCAAAATATTTTCTAACAGTTAGTTAACATTTCTAACGGAAACCTTTACATACTTAAATAACTTTGTTAATAAAAACCTTATTTATTGGGTCACAGCATTTCAGGTCTGATGGTTACAAAATATGCACTCTTTGGTTCGACTGGTGTCGATTACTGGACACACGTTAAATCGAGATTATTTTTAATCTCAGCGCGCCCTAACATAGACCCCTGCGGCATTCCTACACTACGCCATTAATAGTTCGATATGCCAAGCCCATACCTAAGTCAAGCTACTACAAAACATCTAATAAACTAAAAATCTATCGTGCACCTTAACGTTCAGCATAACTTTCGGCACGAACATAATATTATTGATAGTTATGACGTCGTACACTGTATCAAAAGCCATACATTAATTTTATTGCCTTGCAAAGCGTGGGCTTGAAGACATCGCGGTACAATGCGAGCGTTATTTATTAATATTGTTTAAAGTTTAATTGTTAATCATAGTGTTTAATGCTGCTTATGTGCCGTTAAGGTATTTAGGCGTGTTAAGCGGAGGCGTAGTTATAATCTTATCGGTTTTAATATTCATCTTTTTGTGAAACACTTATGTTAGTTAGAGTTGTTTACTCCGCCTTTTTACGCTTAGATAATTTTTACTACATAGCTCATAGCAATTTTTATACTTTCTAATTACAGATAAATGGTAATCAAAAATAAATAAAAATTGAAACCTTTACCCATCGCACCACCAATGGGTAAATGAAAACTCACAATTCAATATGTACGAATAGAGGCACCGTCTTAAATACATAGAAGACGAGAAACCAATAATATTAAAGAAGAATTTATTTAGCAATAAGGTAAAATCCCTGCATACCTACACACCACAACAAGCATATAACAAGAAGGTACATAAGATTTCATCACCTTCAGTAGCGACGTTAAAACAAGTCATTCCCATCGCCTTTTATTAAATCGTAAAGCGTTTTGATGTTACGTTTTACTTTTTTCAATAAAGTGTTTATTGGCTTTCCAGTTTATTGCAGTTGGAACGTTAGATTTTGAGTATATTGTACCGTTTGATGGTTGTTTAACGATGGCGGGATGCATCGATCGGTCGCCACAATGTTGGTGAAATGATCATTAGCCTACTAGATGGTGATGCAGTGGTCCACGAACAATTCTGATATTTTTTACTGAGATATCGTTTTTAAATTACTACAAGATAATCTATAGATAAAATACTTACTACTGGATCATAAGATTATTGAAACCATTGTTATCAGTAGGTATTGGGTAACTCTCATTTTTTTTTCAAGTACTTTTTGCAAATTAGCACTCATTTTGCTGTAGTGTAGTGTAGTGTATCAGGAAGGAAAAACGGAAAATAAAAACTTCAACGCACACTTTAAACCCTTTTGGTTATATAACTAAGACCATCTCATTGGACCTACATGAATTAAAGTATTGCAATGTTTCCATATATAAAGAAGCAATAAAGTCACCAATAACTCAAAGATATACTCAAATTACAAAATTTACTGACCACAGTTCCCATCAAATTATTCATTAGCTATAAACACGGTGTAACGCATAATCAACGAGGGTACCCGAAGGTACCGGAGTGACTCATTCGCAGTAATGGGGAAATTTTGATGGGTAACCATTTAATGAATGAGTGAGTTTCAGTTGTTTAGACTTTCCATCGATGTGTTGGAAGTTATAGGATTGGTTTTAGTCATAGGTTTTTACATACGGTTTGACAGATGAAGGGATATCATGCTTGACTTTACGAAGATATAGAGAGAGAATTCAGGTTTATTCTGAAACCATCACCCATCGGGACCAACTAACTGTGTAGGTATTCCAATATCTCTTTTTGTGTTTGGAAAGAACGAATTTTGATATAAGCCTGATAGGAGTAATGTCAAATTAACTCCAGTAAGTAGGTAAGTAAATCAACAGATAGATTATTGAAATCAGCCGTAAAACTACCGTATATCAAAACCAAACCAAACCATCAAAATACAAACCCTGAAATAAAGGTATTTCTAAGATCTTTATTTCTAAGATCACTAAATGAGATCAATGACCCAATGATATAATATTGTAATCAATAAATTGTCTAAAGTCTAAATTAAACACTCGCACGGTTAGTTTTATAACCGTAATATTATTTCAATTGGATTGATCGTGTGTAAGTTTTATTTGCCATTAATTGAACCAGTTTATGAGACAACAGCTGCAATGGATAACGGGTCTGTCTAGATCAAATTAGATTGGTGATATAACTAGATCTTGATTAAGAGGCTAAACAATAAGGAAATTATAATAGAACTGAAGAGATTGCAAACTATCACAAATTAATTGTCAAGTAGTGTTAAATTTTGGGTATAAAAATTACCTAAGTACAAACAGTAACCAACTGAATCACCTATCTAGGAATGTGTTCTTGTTTTAATCAAATCCTATACATATATTTTTTTTACGTGAGATGTTCATCAAAAACATAAATCTCAAAAATAGACTTAACGCATTAATATTTTAAATGATAGATACCTAATATTTATTTTGCTCATTTGTTGCCATAAACACTTGAACACGTCAAACATATTTTAAAAAGAGACGAGGCACGCGGAGCACATAACGTTCACTCAGTTGACCCATACATAAGCTTATCACATCAATTCAGAAAAGAAAAACAGCATAAATGACCAATAAAATTCAATTTTATTGCACAGAACAACCGCTGACAATGTTTAATGATAATTAATCACTTGACTTTTCACTAAACCTTTTAAATACCACCTACATACAGATTTTTTGTAACGCAACTTTTATTTATTACCCAAACGTGTCTACATGGTGTTAACCAACATAAGCCTTAGCCGTGTTAACACAAATTCACCTTTGTGTCTATGAGGCCAAGGTGTATGTGAAATGCACAAAATTTTGGCAACGCCTGCCTGACGTTTCAACACCGGACGAAAGTCAACAATTGCCTTCCTGTTGTGATAACGGTAACCAGGCTAATTACCGGTTAATGTTACAGTTAAAAATAACTGTTTCTTGTTGTAATTAAAAATATAATTATTACCAATTTTTAAGAGCAATTATCAATCATTTATGACATTTTTGACTAATAATTTATGACATTTACACTATATGTAACCTGTCATAAATTTTTGAGTCGTTTGTCAAATAAAATGCTGCGTTGACAGTAAAATCATAATTATTTCATAAACAAAGTTGCGTGTTAATGACTACATTTTTGTTTATGACTGTTTACATTCTTTAATGTAATTTATTTTCATTTTCCACATTCTTCTTTATTACCTCATAATTATATGGAGTTGATATATGCCTTTAATTTTGGATTAAGAATTTGGGAATGGATATTTATTAAGCTAAAGTGTAATAAAAAATCGATACTAAATGCTACTTTTAAATGAAGCGCATAATATATTCGTCAAAAATCTTCTGATTAAGGCCGTCATAGAACCTTAAGAAGTACTCCAATTACGTGCATACATTAGTTCTTCAGAAATGAATAATTTTACAGCCCAATTTCTTCAGGATTAAAATTCTAAAGAAAGATTTAGTATTTCTCCTGGACTAGCCTGAAAAGGTAAAGAAAGATGGTAAATGTTGCTTATTGAATGCAAAGCTAGAGAATTTTCATTCGCAAGGAACATTTCATCTGCATTTCGCGAGTAAGTGGGAAAAATGCTTTAATCTTCGCAAGCAATCAGATAGCAACTTTGGGTCTCGTGAATAGGGTCTAATTTTGATTGATGGGTGTGTTTTTGCAAATACGAGGTGTGTATGTGAGTAATGCACTTTAATCCGCGGTCGTTGTTCAAAAGTGCGTATATGTAAATCGATTAATACGACGAATACGATTTAGGCCAGTAAAGGGAATCGCATTCATAACCGCACACAGCATTCGCACTTGGCGGCCACGTGGCGACCACACACACTAATCCAAACTAATATTATAAATGCGAAAGTAACTCTGTCTGTCTGTCTGTCTGTCTGTCTGTCTGTCTGTCTGTCTTTTCTTCACGCCTAAACTACTGAACCGATTTGTGTGAAATTTGGTACAGACATAGTTTGAAACTTGAGAAAGGACATAGGATAGTTTTTATTACAAAAAATATATATATATATATTCCGGACATATAGCGCCATCTGTTGGTCAAATCAAAAATCTGCTGGTAGTCACTATTCCACGCGAACGAAGTTGCGGGCAAAAGCTAGTTTGCTATAAAACAAGCTTTTTAAACCGAAACACAATATTACTTGGAAATTTTCGCTCAATTTCACGTGCTGAAAATCACAAAGGGTTTTCAGGAACCCGTTTGGTTGGCAAAAGTTCTTCGAACATATTCTTATGATCTTTTGGTTATATTCAAAGGTGTTCGCTATGGCGTTTTGTATCAAAACTTGTGTTTCCTTATTGTTTTCTAAGAAACTTGATGTACTATTCATGGTACGTTTGTATAGGTTCATATCACGCTTGTTTTCTGTGAATGGGGAAGTTGAAGTGTCGGTAGCTGTTCGTTCATTTTGCTTGTTTAAATCTCATGAAGAAGACGCGTCTTAGTCGCTTCAACTGGATACAAGTTCATACTCCAAACAACTTCGGAGAAAAATTGGTGATTTGAAGATAAAATTAATAAACAAAATAATATAAGGCTTTATATTTTGTTTATTTAGGTGTACGATGAATCGTGCTTAGAAAAAAACATTGAACGTCCAATTTTTAAATACTTCTAAAGACGTAAATTTTACCCGACTACAAAAACAAAATGCCGAACAGTGAAATAATTTTAGTTAATCAGTAGTTTCGGAGCCTTCAGTGTACAAACAAAACAATTTTTATTCTATGAAGATGTACAATTAATTGTACGGCTTCATTAGAGATAACTACGAGTATGTCTTAAAAACTCCCCTCTTCATTATAATTGTGATAAAAATCCCATTTTCATACTTCAAAACTGTCGTAGTGTAACTAATACTTATTACGATTGGAACAAAACTCTATTAAGATGTGGTGAGCCGTGAAATCGTTCTTACCTACCGAAATCTGACTGTTTTCAGTGCAGCCACCTAAGTTTTGAAAATTATGCGAATGGTTTCTCAAAGGAAGATTGCTTTAGATTTTATGTGTACAGTTTATTTTTATTGGTATGTTTTAGAGGAGAGGGTTTTGTCACCCGTTTTTAGATTTTAAAGATATGAAATTAAAATTAGCTTAAAAAAATCTGTTCAATGGAGTAAAAAAATTTAACTTAATATATTGAACATGGATGAACATAAACTATAGAGTTTTCAGGTATTACGCTGGGAGAATTTTCAACAAAGAAAAAAAATAACATGAAATACATAGTTAATTTTAAATAAAAGGTATCCATAAATTGTAAAGAAAGCAGAGGGAATAATACAGGAAATACATATTTAAGTTTTAATAAAGGAAATAAATTTTTATAGTAAGTACCTAGCTGCAGCAGTTTTGGCGTCAAACAATAATGTTGCAAGCGCCAAGAAATAAATTCTACCATTTAAAACATACTTAGCATTGACGGTTTTCAAGTGCCATCAAATAAACACAGATGAACGTACAAACGCAGCGATTTATGATAATTCCTATAGTTATCAATTACTTGGAGTACCTATTTACGTCAAGCCGTCTCGGTTACAAACTGTTAACTTAAACTTGACTTAGCTAAAGTACGTAGTGGGAGAAAATAGTTTTTGAATTTCGAGTTGAAACCGTCTTTTGCTTTGCATAAAATTTTGTTGCCTATTTATTTGTACCTTTATTTTATACTGTTAAGTTTCTGCACCGTCAAATTGACTTTTTGGTTTTTGTATTTTGCACAGAGTTTTTCTGGTATTTAGAGTTAACTCAAACAAAAGAGGTGGCGAGTTAAAACTACTTATTATACATTTTCTGTTTACTGTATTTTATATATAGTATATATAGAAATTTGTTAGAAAATTAAAGATCTTTTTTAATTTAAAAAATACCATTGTATAGTCTCGATTTAGATACATACAATATCGAAATATGCGTAAGAGTGCAATAAGAACCTTCAAGTTGAAATAAAACTCGCTTCATCCAACTATCGCTCCACATTACCAAACGCCTTCGGCCACTGATAAGCTGTCACTTCACACGAACATTATCAATATTTGCTCAGTGAGATTTTTGAGTAATTGCCTAACCTTACATAGGAAGCGGCATATGTAAACATGCTATTACAACTTATAGGCGGATCACACACTAGCAAAAGAAAAGCGTGCTTAGCGCCTTTTATATTTTTGACATTTCTAATTATTTTTCTTCTCATAGTGTAAAGCTATACGTTTAGTAATTTAACGAACTATGAAAATACGGTATTCGCAATCAATACAAAAAACATACCTTTTTCGAAATGTCGTATTTACAGATACTCAAAGCTCAAAGTTAAGTAGAGACTTTAGCTTAAAGACTTTTCAAAGTCAAGTAAGAACTGTCAATATATCCATTTAATGACAATTTGCCTTAGTCTATCAACCAAAGCACTAGATAAATGTGATTCTAAATAAGGGTGTTAGTGCCATTTGACAACGTTAAAATGCCTGTTTTTACAGTTACATTACCTATACCTATAGGTACCTATTATACATACCTACGGTAGTGCGAGATCCGCCTAACTTACGTTGCAATGTATAGAGAAACTTGTATTTTATCTATTTTTGACTTATTTTAAAGGGACCGCTAGAACAGTTTTATGGTGTTCAATATTTAAAGTTTTTAAGCAAATGTTTTGTGGGAAAAGTTATGTTGTATGGGAAGTTGGGAAATATACTCAAAGAGCGTGTTAGTGTTTTGTAATGAGTTACTTTACAAGATTAGTAATTTTTGGTAGGTATCAAGCAACTTGTTTGAACTTTGAAGATGGAATTTTCGGGTAGAAATTAATATGAATAGGTAGAGAATGCCTTGGCATTAAGTTGCGCCAATGCACAAATTTTGTACATAAAATATAAAAAAAAATGTAGTCGACAAATATAAAAAAATATGATTCAAAAAAGTTTGGAACTTTACTTATGAACGTTTATGAAGTTTACGTTTATGAAACTCGCATATTTTGCCTTCTTTTGAAAGCCGTAAGAGGCCATTTGGACGTAGTTATGCAGAAACGTTCCAACCCACCGTACGCGTAAATGCTTATATCTCAAATTCAACTTGAATTGAATTTGAGATATAAGCATTTACGCGTTTCAGTTGTATTCTTTTTTATTCTAACTAGTAAAGGTACTAGAGGTTTTATTGTTGAATTATATTGAGTTTAGATAACCATATGCTAAATTTTAGGCTGTTCAATCACAATAACTCGATTTCGGGTGATTTGTGGGTTGGAACGTTTCTGCATAACTACTTCCATTTGATAGCTTTTATTTCTTTAGTTCACGGTATTCTCATACAGCAGGAACCTATTTCAGTATTTACCTTAATGCAAGCCATTTTAAATCGCTTACCCACTCACTATTTGTATTAAGAACGACCGGAAGGCACTTTAGAAATAGTAAAAGCGGAAATGGATCGGTTGCTTGTAAGTTGGTAACACTATTAGTCAGTGTTGCCAACGTGATGGGAAGTAAACACGCGATGTGTTGCTTAATATGTTTTTAGATTTAAAAAAGATGGTTGTAAAGATTTAAATCATAATACAGATTTTTCATGCTGTGTTTGTAATTTGGCTTCCTATTCTCGTATGGTAAGGGGTCGCGAGTTCGATACCCAACTCAGAACGAATTCGCTTTGTGGGTTTTGTAACTATCAGAATGCAGCCCGGAGGCTGGAAGTTGGTGATGGAAGCACACACATAAATCACGTAAATATCTGTCATGCGCCTGATCTCTCCTGAATATAAATATATGCATCTGCGCAAATATTTGCCTAAGTACTATAATTTGTCTTGCCTGCCTGATCCCTTTAAAGAAAACAGCTGTAGTGGCTGAGAATTGGTCAAGTTGCTAATTACCTTATGTCAAATTTTGTCGGACATTAAAATCTATACTAATATTATAAAGCTGAAGAGTTTTTTTGTTTGTTTGTTTGAACGCGCTAATATCAGGAACTACTGGTCCGATTTGAAAATTTATTTCAGTGTTAGATAGCACATTAATCGAGGAAGGCTACTTTTTATCCCGGTACGGGAAGTAGTTCCCACGGGATGCGGTTGAAACCGCTGGCAGAAGCTAGTATTATTTAAAGAAGAACATCGAGCTCAACTACACTACCTCATACTTGATACTTGCTTTACTAACAATAATCCTTACTACATTAACGCTTATAGTGTGCCTGATGCTCAAATGTTTTTTGTTTACGTAGAGTTCCAACGTGGTTTCCCGGTATAATTACTATCAACGCTTCCGTGTATCCACTTGACACAGTTCGTTGTAATAGACTCCTGCCTGAAATTGGAAGACCTATTTTACAAAATGAAGGCTCTTTTTTAATGCTGAAGTTATGGGTCGCGGTTTAGGGTTCCGTTTCCAACGGGTAAAACGGCATCCCATTAGGTACGAAGATCTCGTTATTCATCTTCCACTAGGCATCATTTTATATTTATCATGAACCGTGGTAGCTACACTAATACAAAATGTACATATTTTTCACGATAATTACTTTACGGGACAGATCAACAACATTATAAAATACTGCTCAAGGTGTCAAATAACACAAATTCTTAACATAAAAATCAAATAACTTCCACGTTTCATTTCTTATGTCATCATTTCATAATTACTCTTCCATAATATTTTTAAAAACAAGTTTCATCTTACCCAACGCTTTGTTTTACGAGTTATCCAAACGTTTACAACCTCTGCGCTCCACTTATGTCACTCATCAACTTAACATGATTACCCGTCATTAGCTTACCTTTATTTACCGTTGCAACTGGGGCCACAAGTACTAATTAGGGCTGCAACTCTTAATCTACTGAAGAAAAAAAACACATAAAACCTCCTTAAGCACCATTGACCTCGCAATACGGGGATTATTACGTCACAAATCCTATCTAATTACATGGATGACGTGAACATCGTTCCCTCCCCTATTTAAGCGTTGAATGCGCTCCACGTCAGAGCTCCGGTGCACGTGCAACACTCAAGGTCCCACAACCCTTTACACATCCTCTCAAGCTTGCAATTAAAACGAAAAACAGAGAGAAACAACGCCATACTTACTCAACAGGCCAGAAAGAGACAACACGGCTCATTTACCCAAGCACTTTTATTTCCACTTGCACTTGAGAGGTCGTCGGCCAATCAACGGTCGTGCCGCGCCCGCCTCGCATTGGTCCGTTTGAATAGAGAATATTTTTTCGAAAAATGGAACAAAAGCCGAGGGTAGGTAATAGCGAGTTTTGTTTTATTCGAGTGGCATTTCGTATTTGAGTGGAAGAGGCCGCACGGAGCGGACGTCTCGACTTTTAATTACCTTATATTTTTGCTATTGTTTCTTTAAGGACACTCGTCCGTTAAGCTGGCTTTTCATTTTATGATGTTCAACATTGTTATTTTATTACACGGAACTCGTTTAGTACTTCAGTGTGGGGGCTTATTACAAAACAAGCAAATTAGCTATGTTTATTTCTAACTAACCACTATCCTGTGTTTGTCAGGAATTGTCGTCACTCAAGTATTTGTACTGAGAGTACGGGATACATTTTCAAGCCTCTTTTCATGTGTATGTAGAAAGCAGAAGGGTTGTTGTCATGTTGTCATTGCATCTTGTTGTCAAAGAAATATATTTTAATTTTCAACGTTGCTTATGCTTTCATGTTTAGCAGAGGTGAAAAATAGATGGTGCCAAAATCCTACAAGATTTCTTAGTTATTATATGAACGTCTTGAAAATTAAATTACATCACCATATGGAGTATGGTCTCAAAATGTTATACGATAGAATTTGACGCGTCTTCTATCTATGCTCTCCCAAGAGACTACCACCATTCCATAATTATCAACAATATAGCCAGAATGACGTTATTCTAATCCATCGATTCTTATCAAACCTATCTCTTGTTCACAGGAATCTAGCAGCACCACCTCCTCAGACGCAAGTCGGGAACACATCGCTGGAGACATTCACGACGTTACATAAAGAGAACTGCCACAGGTTGGAGTTCTTGGTGGAGCGGCAGAAACAACTGTGTATGCTCTCTGATACTATGATAAAGGTGAGATTCTGTTAACATCAGATTATTTTAGCCAGCTGCACGTTTTACCAACAAACGGTCAAAGACTGAACTCAAATCCGCCTGACAGCCTCTGACGTGAAATTGGAACAGAATAGCTTTAGTTTTTAAAAACAATGGCAGTCCATATGGCCTCTACAACTCCCCCAAATTATAGGACACCTAGGTTGTTTTTATGGAAGTATATGCCTAAAGGTAAATAAAAAGGTTTGTTTGAGAAACAGCAAGCCTGCAGAAAGCCTCCGTTCAGTAAGGTTTTTACAAGATATCTAAGCTATTAAAAATCGGATCATAAGAAGACCAAATCATATGGGGCTTGAAGATACTATTTCCAATACTGGAGCATTTTGTATTTTCTCAATATTGTGACAGAAAGTCCTTGAATCATAAAAATGTAGGTTTTTTAAATATAGCTTTTAGTAAACTACATACTGAGATAAGAATGTGTTCTCATAAACAAGCGGCGATCGTAAATAAATTGCATCTGCAAGTCCGTGCATAAACAATGATTAGGTCCAATACTTGTGTTATTGTGTGGGCTAGTCACACAGATGAAGAAACAAATGGAGCACTCATCGCTATTGTCCTTTTAGATCACCTGTGTACACGCTATAAGCACTGTGAATAATTTCGCAAGTTGGCTTTGTTTTGTTACAGATCTGCATACATAACCAGATATTGTAATTGTCATATAAATGTTATCGAAGCAAAAAATAATTTTTATTACAAAATAAATATGATTATGATTATATAACTTTAAATGGCTACCAGTCGTCGGCGGCGGCAGAGTGCAGTATCTCTATATATGATCCTTAAATGGATATAAATAAAACATAAAAAATATATACTTAGAATCGTAAATACTTAATTAAATAACATATATTAACTTAATAGTTTTTAAATTGCATAATTTAATGATATTCACACGCACAGGTTTTTCATGAGTAGCTATTAAATCGTGCATTAAAAATAATCATAATTGTTATCTTAAGTTGAATTTGATATGACGTGGACTCTATCCGCAACTTACACTGGGTCTAAAAATAGATTTTGAGTACTCCATGTATTATGTTCTCCGTGTTATCGCCTACGCTTGTCAGTCGGTGTCGGAAAGTAAGTCAGTTCAATCCTGCCTGCATAAATAACTCGATTAGCTAGAGGTGCTCACACGTGAAAGGAGTATAGGCTTGGTTGAACACCTCATTCCACACATTTTTATAAGGATTTACTAGTGCATGAGGATATGTAACATGAAGATAGTGTTTTGTTTTATATGTATTTGTCTGTACTCAGTATTTGTATCAAGTGAATAAATTACTGCTAATAGTATTTTTATAGAGATTTCTTCCTTGCTATTTTCTTTGACTAGACAATGATCTTGTAACGATTTTTTCCAATATAACTTAAGTCTGGTTAACTGGTTAACATTCGATTTATCAGAGATGCTATGTATCTATAGGTATATTACTTTGTGATTTCAATGACTAATTTTATAAAAAACGCTTCAGTAACAAATAAGTTCAGAACTGATCAAATAATCACTGACCTGACCATGATCTGACAAAATCCAATAAGTATGAAAACTATTAGGCGATTATCACACTGCTGTGGATGCGTTTTTTTCAGTTGCTTGTAAATATCTCCGTTTGTATGGAAAACACGCATAGTCCAACACACTGAAAATGCATCCACGCGCGTTCATGCGGATCACGCACATACATGCGGAGAAACAAGCACCCCCGCGCGTAGGTGCGGGGCGAAACGCAAGGTATGGCACACCGAATCCCGCATTGACGCGCGTGATTTTGAATGGGCGTGACGTGTATATTTGAAAATGGAAGCCGCCGTGCGTGAATCTACTAAACGCACCTACGCGCGTGAGTGCGTGAAAAACCCGCACGATGATGCAGATCTGCACTCCCGCAGGAACGCGCGTAGGTGCGTCGACACGCAAGATGCAGCGTGATGCGGGGCAGTGTGAAGATCACCTTACAGTAAATAATCATTATTAAAATACAAAATCCCGTTGCATTAATAATCTCTTTAATGAGCAAGCTATAAATAAAATTAAGGATGTTTGTAATAAAACAGCAGTACCATCATACGAAACTGGTTCACAATAAAACTAAAATGATTAAAATCAAATTAAAGGAACGCTTTAACACAGATATGGAACAAACGACTTTATAAGGCGATCGTAAAATCGCATCACTCAATAAAGGGTATGTTCCATTACAGCGAACAAACTGAAAAAAAAACAAAATATATTTCTCAAGTAGAAAACCACAATTAAAATGAATTGGCAGTTTTCATTGAAACTTTAAAAAAAGTTATAGATCTGAAATCTGAAGAAGATTTGCGTTTTCTATGATTCTAAATAAATACCATATCGTTATCGTTTCTATGATTATAAATACATGCATGTAACCATAGGGTTACATGCATGTATTTATTGTTATATGAATAATTATGTATGTATGTCTTATGCAAGCGCCATGTTTGGCACAACGAGATCTGGTACCCTGGAGAAGGATGTTGGCTCCTATTTATCTAAGTTTTGTTTAAAGTACTTTAAAAGGTATAAAATTGCAGGCGGAAGTTAGCGGCAATTAAACAAACGAGACATGTAAGTACATGATGCAAAGTAGTAATTGCCGCTTATGGCAATCACCAATTGAAGATGGCTACTGAAACTGAAACGACTTAGGATCTTTTAATTCTCCTAAAGAAGGTGTATTTCCTGAGACAAGTTCCTACATAAGGAAATCGACTATCCACTAACTACTAATTAAGAATTTAACGACAACATAACACAAAGTAACCAAATGATCGCATAAAAGAACCCGAGTTCTAACTTTAGCATTAAAGACAGTTTTATTTTAGTTAATAAAAACATACAATTACCATTCGCAATACAGTTTGATAACGTCGTAAAATTTGATCTTAACGATGTCGAACTTAATTGAGATTTCAATGTAGATAATGTAAGAATTATTGAATTAATCGATCTGATTTATTGCCGACTGAATTGCGTTGAATAAGCGGTTACATGAATTGCTTGTGTATTTTAATGTTATTTATTGTTTTATGGTTTTAATTGAAGCGATCAAAGTGTGCGTTTTTGAATTACATATACAATACAGATAGTGAAAATAGTTGTGGTAGGTAATGTTTTATTTTTCAATTCATATTAATCAAATTATTATTAATTCTTTCTACTGCCTAATGTAGATTCATTTATGAGAAAAAAAATGTATTTGTGCAGGTCAGTGTAGGTCACTTTGACCACCCATTAAGTCCCAGTGAGCTGAATTTCACGAAAATTATGTTTATAATTTTTTGCTTATTCTGCTCTGAAGAGTAACAACCGCGTTGCAGTATAATTTTAAACATTTTTACCGCTTACACTAAATTACTTTACGTGCTATGGCATGAATTTTTATAACAATTTGATGGTCAGAAGTTTTTGTGGAACCGTACAAGCTTAACGTCGTTTATGGGCAAAACATTTGAAGTATGATCTAAAGTTTTGAAGAATTAGGTAAATACTTAAGTTAACAGTTTGGGCGAGATATAAATAACTTAAAAGGAAGGTTCATTTTGAGATGAAGCTGTAGAAAAAGTAGTGATTATGAGTCGGTTTAACGAAGCAATAATCAATTGATCTAATGTTTCAGTATGATAACCAATCAACCAATCCAAATAAAATTCAAATCTTGTTCAATGCATTATCATTATTTTGTTATGGGCTCTAGAAACACATAATTAACAATAAAATTGTTTTTAATCCTACATTATGTATAAAATTTACATGGAAAAGGCTCGGGAGTTGAAGACATAAAATTACATGATCTTTTTAATAAGCAGTATTTTTTCATATAATTCCAGGTCCTGCAGACTGGTGCGTTACAAGCAGTTGAAGAGTGTCAGTACCAGTTCCGACACAGCCGGTGGAATTGCAGTACTGTGGAGAATGCCACTGATATTTTTGGAGGCGTACTAAAGTTCAGTAAGTATTTCTTTGTAATGATTCCAAAATGTTATGGTTCCGAATGACATTCAGCTCGGAAGCCAAGGTTGTTTAGATGTACATAGAAATATACATAGATCGTTAAAAACCAATAAACTTAAAAATGTCCGAGATGGTGGGTGGGTACGTAATTAGTCCTGACAAAGATGCAAGTAAAAAAAAACAAAAGCTAACTTAACTTGAACAAGCCTGCAAAATATAAGCCAAACTGCTTCCCTCAACTTAACAAAGCATTCAGCAATCCATTTACAGAAATATTAAACAATACTGATCGCTTTACTTCTAAAGGATAGATGCAAGACCACATGCTCTTTGAAGTTCGGTTACGTCTCACAAGGCTTGTCAGTCATCATCTATGTTTATCTTCCGACAACTAAGTCAGCTGGCAATCATTTTAGGAATTCATTTTGGACTTTTAATCCTTTGTTCCATTTATGGTTTTGAGCTGGTTCTGGTGGGAACTTTTTGAAATTGTTCATTAATAAGTTTTGGGGTAATTAATGAGTATGTTGTTGAGTTATGATTTCTGAATTTGTCAATAATTATGTTATTTGAATGATTGGTAATAATTATTAGATGATTTAAAATTCTCACAAGTAACGAAGAGTTGAAAATGCTATTTCTTATGAAGCGTACAAGGGTTAAGAACTTTAGTCAAAGATAAAACAGGTTAAACTGAAAACTCAGGCTGTGGTTGGCCTTACTTTTACAGGTAAAAGAAGATTTCGATTTAAAAACTTTGATTTGTTTACGAATCTTACAGAACAGCTTGTCAAGAAAGATTTCAACAATAAAAAGTTGCATATAAACAAAGCAGCGTTTCTTTCAAACCAAGATAATACACATTACACAGCCGATCTGTCTGCTTCCTCTTCACAAGCAGTCGTGAAAAGACAAGGTGCACATCGATATGCACTCAAAAACCCTGTTATTCTTATTAACAAACGAAAATCATCTGAATATACTATTTGACGCGTTCTTCCGTTGCTGATCAAAATCAAAGTTTGTGTATAAGTTTACATCAAGACCAATTTCATAGAACTTCATCGTCTTAGACGTGAAATGTTTATTTTCATATGTCGATTACTTGGTGTGGGTTGTTGATGGAGCAGCTCAGTTTGTTTACTGTAAACTACTAACAACGTTGCCAGTTCTTCTGAGCTCCCACTCCCCTCTGTCGCCCTGGTAGCGCGGGTGTCACGTTGTGCTTGCATGCCTTTTAAGGGATCCAATTCATTGGTTTCACCAAAGATTACTGGTCAACGAACTTATGTATGGATTTTCAGTTTCATTTTTAGATTTGGTATGGTTTTGGCAGATTTTGCTTTTAGGGCAACATTCTTATTTAGAGCACCATATCATTCTCGAAGACGATTAGTCTCGTGCCTTTTATTATGAAAATACTTACCACTATTGATATTTAAAAGTCATGAGTTTTGCAACGTGAGACAGTTATGACAATGGAGTGTACTTAAGAATTCAATAGACATCTGGTCACTGACGGCAAAGAAATATAAAACATGTTCATCAAATACATTCTTATTAGCTTAGTCCTTTGATGTGATTATCGAGAATCTAATAGTTTATTTTTCCATGCTTCATCGTCCTTATTATTTCCGTTCCAATAAAATAAAACTATTAACTACTTATATGTGGAGTTTAAGTCGTGGTGGCCTAGTGGGTAAAAAACATGCATGCTGCTCTCCTCATCGCTGCCACTGCGGGGAAGCTGTCAACAGCCTCGGTCACCACGGCCTGTCGTGCAGCCGGAGTGCCGGCCGCATACCACGACATGCCAACATAAACGACGTGATCCGTCGCGCTCTTGTTGCCGTCGGCGTGCCAGCCGTACTCGAACCAAATGGCTTGGCACGCGACGATGGCAAGAGACCAGACGGCATGTCGCTATTTCCGTGGAAGGTGGGTAGGACTTTAGTGTGGGACGCGACATGCGTCGACACTCTTGCGCCATCTCACCTTCCCGGAACTGCATGTCGTGCTGGCTCCGCCGCTGCACAAGCAGAGAACCTCAAGCGGCGCAAATATAGTAATCTTATAGGCAATTACATGTTTGAGCCGTTTGGGGTTGAAACTCTAGGGCCGTGGGGTCCGAGCTTCTTGCCAGGGATATCTCCCAGCGCCTGGTTGACACTTCCCGGGACCCAAAGGCTGGCTTTTATTTCGCACAGAGGTTGAGCATTGCCATCCAACGTGGCAATGCTGCCAGTCTTTTGGGTACATTACCCAGTGACATATGAGGAGCAATTTTTTGATGCCCTATATTAGTTTTAAGTTGTATATATATATAAGTTTATTTTATTTTCAATTAATGTAAATAAAGACAAAAGACTTTTATGGAAAAAAAAAAGTAAAAAACCAACCTCTGGAGTGTGAGGGTGTGGGTTCGATTCCAGTTCAGGCAAGTACCAATGCAACTTTTTAAAGTTTGTATGTACTTTCTATGTTTACCTTGGCTGATAAAAAGGTGAAGGAAAACATCTTGAGGAAACCTGGACTTTATAGTCTGAAATCACCAACCCACATTGAACATGCGTGATTAATGCTCAATCCTTCTCCTGTGAGGGGAGGCGTCAGCCCAGCATTGGGACGATAAAAAGGCTGGTTTGCCGCTTTTAGGATTTCTAGTAGTTAGTCTCTCTAATTTTTGTAGTTCTAGTGTCCATCTTGTTGTTTTCATATATCCCACGTAAATGCACATCTATTTTAACTTAATTATTTCTAATACTTTCAGAATCCCGTGAATCAGCATTCGTGCACGCTCTATCGGCGGCGGCGTTGGCGCATGCAGTAGCACGCGCTTGCAGTCGCGGTGAACTCAATGAGTGCTCTTGTGACTCCCGCGTCAGAAAGCGTACACCTAGGCATTGGCAGTGGGGTGGATGTTCTGAAGTAAGTTTGTGTAGTCAGAATAGGTCAGAATAGGTATAACGCGGCATATTTTAAACAAAATCTCTTACTTTTTAATCGTGCAAATTATGGGTAGAATAACCCTATTAAAATATCATCGTATTTTCCAGGATATACGATACGGAGAGATGTTCAGTAAAGACTTCTCTGACTCCAAAGAAGATAAGAATACCGATGAAGGACTGGTGAACTTACACAACAACGAGGCAGGACGAAGGGTGAGTTTCGAAAGAATTAATTTAAATAATTAAAAATAGATTGGAAAAGAACCCAGAAAATATATGTATATGCGGTCGAATTAGGAACCGCATTCTTTTTGGAAAGTCGGTTAAGAAATTCCAGTATTCTCTCGCCTTCAAGAACCAAAAAGCCACCACTTCCGATAATTTTCCTGGATGTATTTTCTTTGATATCATTCCTTGCCAAGACTTTTCTTGTCCTCAATCAATTTCTAGCATTGCATTTGGACGCCATTTCTCTTTCATACATAAGACGACATAAATTTTGATAATGTCCAAATTTCTAGCTTTCTGTCTCTCCTCAGGCAGTCCGCGGTCGCATGCAGCGCGTGTGCAAGTGCCACGGCATGTCGGGCTCGTGCTCCGTGCGCGTGTGCTGGCGTCGCCTGCCGCAGCTGCGCATGGTCGGCGACGCCTTGTCTACCAGATACGAGGGAGCTTCGCATGTTAAGGTACGTGGCATACTCGTATCTTACTTTTGTAGATGCATTATCTACTCGTTATGATAGAGCTTTTGTATGCGAGGGTATTCAATCGTCAACCTAATGTCCTAATTATAATATGAACGCGAAAATTTCGTGTGTCTGGATGGATGTTTGTTTCGCTTTCACGCAAAACCTATTTGATGGATCTTTATGAAAACTTGGCAGCGATCATCATCTCCCGAGCCTTTTCCCAACTATGTTGGGGTCGGCTTCCAGTCTAACTGGATGCGGCGGAATAATATATAGACTACTTTTTACCAGGGTGCGGGAAGTAGTTCTCTTGAGGAACCGCTGGCAGCAGAGATTTTGCATGTTAAGAACGCAAGATGAGATGCCAGTTCTCACGAGGCCTATTTACATTACCGAGTGCTCGTCTTTATCTTTGTTTTGGCATAAACCCTTATTCCATCTTTGATAATTTGCAGGTGGTCGAACGCAAGAGAGGCAAGAACATAAGAAAGCTTAGGCCGATGCACATGGACATGAAGAAGCCCAACAAGACGGACCTTGTTTACTTGGAAGATTCACCTGATTATTGTGAACCTAATGATGAGTAAGTAACTTAGTATTTTACTTAATGGGATTTAGTTTGGTTTTGAAGCCATTGGCAGGGAAAAACATTAAGAACTTGAATAATATACTGAAATTCCACGCGCAAAGATTGATTTATCAATTTTATGCATTTTGTTAAATACATCATCATTAATTTCCAAAGTAACTATATGTAATGTAACATCACATTTAATGAGGCTGGGCTTTAAACAGCGCACTGATTTCTTCATCACTATCCCCAGACTTGGAATCCTCGGTACCCGCGGGCGTACCTGCAACAGAACATCAGCCGGCCTCGACGGCTGCCGCCTGCTGTGCTGCGGCCGCGGCTACCAGACACGAGTCAGAGATCACGAAGAGAAGTGCCGATGCCGATTCGTCTGGTGCTGCAAAGTCCACTGCGAGATCTGCCGATTTAAACGAGACCACCATGTCTGTAATTAATGAAGAAATTGAGGTTGATTTGGTTTGTGGACAAAGGTCAGTTTTTATATTTCAGTTTTGGGCTGAAGTTATTGTTTTAATAGATAGTCTGTTTGAGTAAGATGTAGGTTTGTTTGATTTTGGTGATGACACAATTGTAGTGGTTGATGATATGGGAATGGAAAAGGTTTTTGAAGAAATATGAGATGCAATTGAGTAAGATGATAAAATTAGCAATAGGAAATTTCCAATAACATTATTTACTTTCTAACTATCTGACAAGGCCTAAATGAACACTATGGTTTCAAAAGATGATGAAGCTAATAGAAGCTATTATACATTTAAGATGATTACTAAACAAGTGACTTAACGAAGAATAATTTATTTTAGCCATAACACTTACCTTTTAAGAACCTATTTTCTGATATATTATGGACGAATATTACTGAAACATTTATATGACATGCTCTTTGATTGGTTTCTTGTAACTTGGCGATTTTTTTAACATTTTGATCTGATTCTGCTTCAATATTGTAATTTGCATTAAAGTAATATTTTAAATCAATCTTATCTATTGTAGTAATTTTGTTTTTATTTAATTCGTCTTTTACAAATTCTTTATTATAAATCACTGACTGATTATTAATTTTAATTAGTATTTTAGATAACATTTAATTTTCTGAAGATTAAGCTTTAAAATTATTTACAGTATTACTAACTTATTTTATTTTTAACTGTACAAAGTTGTATATAGTGCTTTTGTTAATATTTTAATATTGATAGATATATGTAGATTTGAGGCATTTTCTTCTTATTTATGTGCCGAATGTAAATATTAATATTTTTATTGTGTAAAGTATTACACAGATTGATTTTCTACCTCACGAGGAAGATGATTTCGTTCATGCCATTATATAATATCGGTTAATTATTATTTAAGGTTAGTAAGCGGTTCTGTGGAAGATCACTGTATATTAGGAGTCACACAATATGTCAAAATTCAGACTCAAAAGTTTAGTAACGATGCTCAGTATATGGGCTTAGAGCAGATTGCTGTCAATATATCTTTTGTGTGGGTAACGATTTCTTCCAGGAATTTTTTGGACTTTTCTTACCTTTCACTGCGACCTTTCTTAATACAATTTTTCAAAGAGCTGCTTCCTAAAAATCGTCAGTTGTAAATATCTTAACCAGTAAGTTAGTGTTAGTAACTTATTGTATTAGGAATGTGATAGCTTTATTCCTCTAGTGTTAACATTTTGTCTAAACCTTTGGTATGTAACCGTCGCATCTTACTTGTAAATACTTTATAGTGATATTACTTATACATGTAATAAAATCGTGTAACATATACATCTGTATTGTACGTGTTTAATCTAAGGAATCCGTTCTTTTCAATATTCTGAGACGTCTTTCATTTACATTGTCTGTATTGTCGTGAAAATCTATTTGATTTATTTTTCTGGTTGCTCCTATAAATTGATTGAGAGCTTATATGCTAGTGTTACTTTGTTACTTATTACTAGATTGCTATTCGGTGTGGTTTCAGTCGTAGGAGAATCACCTTCCATAAGTCTATGTATCAGGCATACAGTTACTTTCCCATTTATAACTTATAATGTTTATTATTGGATAATTCTGAACTTTCCAGAACATTGAAAAAGACGGATAAAAATCAAAATTTTACACTTGCCAACTTAATGTTACGTCTCAATTATAAGAATTCTAAATCGTCTATTTATAACTTAGTGTTAAGTGAACTTTCTTGACTTGAACGTATCACCAATGATATTTTAGTACTTAATCTGAATGTAGAAAGGCAAGACGTTTGATTGATGACAGTTTGCGTCAAAGTGTAGTACTGTTCGTTGTTTGAAAGTGATGCTTGTCTTCAATTTTAGAGGTCCATATTTGTAAGGTAAACACACTGTTAAGTATATAATAATTATTTGTAAAGTACCATTTTATGTATTTTTTCCACTGATGCCAGAAAGTAAAAACTTATGACTGATTTATTCGCGAATCTTGTAATACTTTAGTTCTTATAAATATGGTTAGGAAAATGATTCATTTGCATTTATCAGTAGGTATCAACAACAAGACACCTGTTTTTGCATTCCTAAAGTTATATCTAGGTATCGACAAAAGTCTACATCATTTCGTGTTGTTTACCTTACAAATATGGATTAACGTATACATTACAAAAATGTTATGTACTAACATCTTTTTCTACAGAAATTCTAGACTGTAAATCTATTTAAACGTCAATATTTAAAGTTCAGACTATATTTTAGTCAGAAATGTGGTCTAACTTTAAATGTAACAGTTTCGAGGTAAGACTTAGTATTTACCATTTTGGATATGGAATAGTTACTATTTGATGTAAATGGAATAAAGTAAATGTATTAGAAGCTGCTCTTTTATTATTAACATCATTTTTTTTTTACCTTCATGCTACTGAGATTAAGCTCGTCTAGAGGGGTCTTTACGGAGAAAATTTCAAACCGAATGTCAGGTGTTTTCCGTCCGGAAAAAGTAAGAACGTGTGCGCTCTTGTGAACATTTTGTATGAAAAAAGAGCATTTCGGTTTTCGAATCGATCAGGAAACCGAATCCGGAAACCGAATGTGTGCGTCCGGGCTTAGACAAAATAAACTTATTACCTCCTCTACCTTCATTAGATTCGGATTGTGTTAGTAAGTTGGGTAAATGACAAAATCTTCGAAGGTCAAAAAAGAGTAAAACAGTGGCCTGATATAGATAACAAATTATCGGAACTGCCCACAGTGGCTATCTTTGAGATAATCCTTCAATTATAGAGATTGTTTCGCTAATGCACTTTCAATATTAAATCGATTATCTATTGATAACAACTTTGATTTAAGCGGCGCCGATTGTAGATAGTAAAATTACGAGACCTACCTGTAGATATGAAACATTTTGAATCTAGAAGTTTTCTGGGGTAAACCCAGAAGCACTCCTTTTTATCTATTTAAATCTTAGAATACCCGTAAAATGTAGGCTACCTATACAGTCGGCCGACAGTTGCGCCGATGTTTTTTTTTAAACGCTAATCTTGATTCCAATCAAAGTTTTCAGTCGGTCTGATACCGGATAAATATACCTGATCTTTGTAATGTGTGTAGTTTAGGGTGTCCCAAAAAAATCAAAATCATTTTTTTTTAACGCATACCCTCCTATTTTTTTCCTTTTGGTCCAAAACTATTATAAATAAAATTTTATGGTGGTAGGACCACGGTAACCCGTGCCGACTTACATTTGAATGTATGTCATACTTGCTCTCTAAGACTAATGAGATCTAACGCGTCGATGTGCTTGTGATTTCTAATTATTTAGTGATCGAATCATTGTTTTCAAACAGCCAACATGTCACTAGACTTAAGCAATTATAAAAAGGGTGTTTTTTTTTAATTAGGGGACCTAAAGCATCAAATGACGGGCTCAAAACTTCCGTCTAATGGACAAGTTCTGGCAGTTTCATTGTACAACTAGCGACCCGCTCCGGCTTCGCACGGAATAACAGTATTTCTCCACTATTTAATGTGTGTTATTATACATGTAAACCTTCCTCTTTTATCACTCTATCTATTAGAGCAAACCGCATGAAAATCGGTTGCGTAGTTTTGAAGAATTAGGTAAGCTTACAACGGGACACGGGGTCAGAAAAAGGGACTTTGTTGTAGTGATATTCGGGAAATTAATTTAATTGTGAATGAAAACGTAAATCTTACTATTCGCGAATGCATTATCTACTGGGAAAAGGCGCGTATTCCAACTAAATCTTTGCCTATTGTGTGACGAAACTCGTCACCTTGTATCAAGTTTGGAGGGACAAAAGACACAAGACGTTTTTAAGCAACGCTATCACGACTTTTTCAGCAACTTAGATATATTATGTATAATTTATTTGATTTTGATTAATAAGAATAAATCATCATGCCCCGAGCCTTTTCCCAACTATGTTGGGGTCGGCTTCCAGTCTTGCCGGATTCAACTGAGTACTAGAGTTTTACAAGGAGCGACTGCCTATCTGACTTCTCAACCCAGTTACCCAGCAACCCCAATACCCCTTTGATAAGACTAGTGTTAGACTTATTGGCTTCTGACTACCCGAAACGACTGTCCAAGACTGTCCGACGGCCTACAGTTAGCGCGAGTTACAGAAAGCACGCGCCTCAGAGGAGCAAAGAGAAAATAACTCTTGAAAAACGATTGGATGTATTGTTTTTCAGGGGTTATTTTGTCTTTGGTTAAATTTTTTTTTCAAAAGAAGATCTTTACGGCATGTTGTATGACAAAATCACCTCTAACTTCGTTTCAGTAAAAAGCAAGTTCTTTGATCGATCGCCTTAAAATATAATGACAGTTTTCTACATGAATGTGTCCTACCTTCTAGTCAAATAATGCTTCGTATCAAGAAGCCAAAGTTTCAGCACTGAGAGTTAGTGAACGATGTGGCTGAAAGATCGGTGAAGTTCATGCAAGACTTTTATTGATTAATCACAGTAGATGAGGAACAAAAACAATTATTGTTAGGTACAGTCCTAGAACATCGGAAAATTTATCCTGACTGTAAAAAAAAACTACTTTAAAATGAAAATTTTAACAATGATATTATTTTTCAATGTATATGAGAAGATAAAACATTATTTGGATGTATTCGAGGTTTATTTTTAGTAATAATAATTAAGATCTAAATTTCTCCATAGTAAGTCAGTACAAATTTTCATGTGAAAACTTTGGCATCAAGTCGGCACGGGTTACCACTGTCTGATCGAGATAATATTTATTATAGGAGATAATGAGGTCAAACCGAAAAAAAATAGAGGGTATGCGTATTTGAATTCGAGAAAAAAAAATTCCCCCTTATGTCTTGGGACACCCTAGTGTAGTTATTATCTTTACACTGATTTACAAGCCCAAACAAACTGTCGGCAACAAACTCTTAGGCTAATGCAATGCATAGACGATTAGGTAATATTTTTTTTCTATCGGATTCGATTTTGTTTTGTTCACATTTGAACGTCATAATCCGACCAAAATTCTGATAAAACATTACGTAGAACTGGTACGTCATTTAAGACAAATATAATATGCAATTACAAACACTCATTTAAGGCTGTATACACCTACAGTGAACAAAATTATTTTGTTTATTAGATAAGGCAGAGCTGACTGTACTTTAAAATTTTTATTATTAGTACTTAGTACTTTGTTTTACTGTTTACACTTATTTGTAATTCTGCTACCTATTTTCCTACAGGTGCATGTCATGTGATAATTGTAAATTGAAGATAAAAACTTAGGTGTGTCACTAGTTTCGCGTCATTTAGGTTATCAGAAAGGCAGCAGTAATCAAATCAGTGTAATTACTCTACTATCTTAATCTTTTCGATGCATTGATTAGGAAAATCATATCGTTATTTTGTTTAATACATAAAAGATGCCGCTGAATTGAAAATCCAATCTTCTTGTATTTACCTAGAGTTTTATAGATTGTATAACAGGCATATAAACTTTCGCCTTTATAATGTCATCGTGTGGCAAGTTACAATTTAATATATAGCTAGAGGAATAATGTGACCTAGAGTTTTTCAGGAATAAAAGATGCGGAAATATCTTTGACATTTTAATAAATATTTTCATTCTCTTTTTTTGTTAAACCACAACATCATACTTTTATTTCTTCATAATTCCTAATACAATAAATAAGATAAATATATTTTTAAAATTAATTACTAAACTTTTTACAAGCCGAGGGGGTTGCCGGTCCAAGGATAAACTCTGGGACAGACGTTGCAAGCTTCAAGCCAGTATGTCATCTGAAAGTATACAATAACAATCATTAAGATCTCAAAAATTAACAGAAAAAAATCAGTGCCATTAAACATGATGTCAAAGTTCCAGTAGTCCTTAAAGTTCACTGACAACAAACACTTGAGTATTTCTAAAAGAAACTGCTAGCTATGAATTTTCACATAGAAGTAAACAGTTGTTTAGTTGTGTAGTTGTGTTGTTTTGTTGTCAGTGAACTTTGGCCTCAGGATGTCAATATATTTCAAGGCTATCAGTTTCACACATTTTTATTTTAATCTAAAAATCTTCGTCATGTTTTACTTCACATGTAGTTACAACATTTAATACCATATTTTGTTTTGATTACTGACCTGATTATGTTCAGAAGGCACGTTGCCACACAGAGACACAGGGCAGGCAGCGGCACTCCATGTTCTGCAAGGCTTGGCTCTGTACTCGGTAAGAGGAACAGGGTTCTTCACCCAGTCAATCACTTCGCTGGAGTTCACCTGTGATATTATGAAAATATTTTTATATTGTAGAGCATCGTGGTTCTCTTAGGTCATAGTAGAATGAGGTTGCTACATTATAACATTTCCTTTTATAGAGAACTTTTAGAATTATTATCATTTAGTGACATATTTTGTTGTTTTTTTTTAATTCTCGAATTTTATTATCACTTTTTGATAAGCTTGTGATGTAGGTACAGCCAAATCAGTTTCATAACATTTACACCATTTGGATAACCATGTGCAAATGTTTTTAAATGAAATGAATGAACTTTGAACAATATTTTGCATACGTACCATAAAGACATCAGGCAAACTGTTGATCAGATTGAGGAATCTGATGAAGCAGACTTCACAGCGGGGTTAGCGCTCAAGTACCACTCGTGGACGTAGAAGCCGAAGGGAGCACGGTTGCCAAGATAGTGCCTCTCGAAGTTTGACACGATGAATTGGAACCAAGCTTCTTCATCTTCCATGTCAGGACTGTAGGGGTTGAAAGAAACAGTGAGTATGATAAGAACGATGCTGAGATTTCTGAACGTTAGAAATGAACAGAATATGAATATTTGTTGAACTTCTACTTACGTGTAAAAACAGGAGTCAGCCATTGCGCATGGGAAGTCATTTAAGTCTTTCCACGAAACCATGGGCAGGACCCAAGGTTTAGGAATGGAGGCAGTTGGGCAAGGAGGAATCATGCAATCTTGTTCCGAAGCATAGTCCAGGGTGTATGGCCAAAGACCAGGGTCTGTGAAAGTGTTGGTGGGCCAAGAGCAGTCGTAGAGTAAATCGTGGTCCGCCATCACTTGGAAGCTTGTGTTGCCAGCCAATTGCAAGAACGGCAAACGGACACCTGTAATGTTAAAAGCAAAAACGTAAACGCAATGATACAACTTAGCAATAAATTCGTCATTCAATAAATTTGGAAGTCCAAGTGATACTAACCCTTAATGCTTTCGAAAGGAATGTTAGCGAAGTGAGCCATTTGAGTTCTTTGATCAGCAATTTCCTCTTTCAGCTCATCGTAAGTGGCTGTCGCCCACCAGTCTTGAGGAATCTTATGGCTGATGGAGTGCAGAGCAATTTCATAACCATTGTTGTATAGTTCGTTAACGATTCTGTAGTTGGTGTATTCATGGCTGACGTAGAAGGTAGCCCCAGCTGGACATCCGTTGGAGTTTTGGCGACCGTCCAGAACTTCCCTGTATGTGTTGATGTTTATGACGTTGACACCATCATCGAATGTGACTGTGACGAACTGGAACGGAAAAAAATTTCATTAGAGCGTGTGGCTACCCTACCAACGCTATTAGGATCATCACGGGTGTTGAATAAACCTTACATTTACATGGGTAATTTTTGATTTAGAACTATATTTTTTTACCAAAAAAAATGAATGGTAAAAAATCTTCTTTTAACAAAAAAATTGGTAACATCAATTTTATTAGTTTTAGTAGTAACTCACACTGATAAAATTTGTCCTAGACAAGCTATTGATTAGGTGATGTAATATTGAGTCGAATGATTAGATTTCTAGACGCACTGACATAACAGTAGATTGTAAACAGTAAAACTATTAGGTAATTAGGAGTTTTTCCACACATTTTAATTTCACATGTTGTATGTGACATTGAAAGGAATATTAGATATTTTGGAATAACTAAATCTTCTTTTTAAAATCACTAGCGTTACTGCAAATTATTTTCAAGTGATTAGAAATGTTGATTTCATATTTTTCCTCTACAATTTTACTTCTATCATCACAAGTCCTTACCTGAGGCGTATCCCTTGGCAAGAGCCCTCCAGGAATTTCAGTGGAAGAACATCTGCAGTCAGGTAGCTTGCACAGTTCTTCATCACACTCTTCTGCTAATGGCAGCTCTGGGATCTCTTGGGACTCTGAGGATTCTGAGGATCCTTCATTCTCCTCAGCGAGGACCAAAGCCGCAAGTACCAAGACACACCACAACAACTTCATTTTCGTAACCTATATTCTAAATGAGCAGATTAAGACCCCTCTCCGATATTTATATGGATCAGTTTTATCTTTTAATGATCGAATAGACATCATGTTATCGAACTAATCTGTGAGTAATTTGTACCCTTGTGTGTTGTCACGATGAGTTTATGTGCTAAAACGTGTGGTGTTTGCGGAAAACGAAAGGTTTGAAGTACATGCACACTGCAAACCTGAAAAAATTATAAGCTGGACACTGACTCTTAAAATACAGGTTAGCCTAAGGTTTACTCTAATTATGTACAGAAATTCTTGCTACAAGCTGTTACATAGAATAAGTTTACTTGTGTACATTTCTGTAACTATTTTGAAAAAAATAACTTTTTATTTATTTATTTATTAAACCTTTAGTCTGCCGATTGAGTATTTAGGTCATATTAGTAAGATTGAAAACTTTGATTGGAATCAAGATTTTCTTTTAAAAAAATGGCAATCAACTATCGGCCGATTGTTTAGTCTGCAGTGTACTCTTAATGTAATTGGTGCGTTAGTATTTAATCCGTTATCTATTTTGTTAGAGTTTCGGGTCCCTTTTCTTACATAAATGACTTTCCAAAACGCTGGAAGTTCTCGATTTGGATGTTTGTCTTTTTTGAAGTAGTTGTAAAGATGATAAGATTTTGTTATTAAAATAAATATAACGCTTGCTTACAAGCTAGCATTGTAGCATTGTCCTACCGTACTTTTCCAGCCTAAAGCATCCATCTCTGGTCTGTCGTTTTCTCAGAATAGTAAGTTCATCTTCCAGTTTACTGTGAATTCTTGACTATGTATTTATCCATAATTTAGAACCAGTTAACTCAAAAACTAATCCCGTGCTTAAAATAAGGTCTATGTTGATTGTTTTTGCGATTTCTTTATCATGATTGTTTATTTCGTGGAATTCGAGAATATTAATCAAGGCGTGACAGGGAAAAGAGTGCAATTTTTTGATTGGAAATATATTTGTGATAAGAGTGTATTAAAATAAAAGTGGGTACCTAAATATATGTATGACTTATGCAACGTATGAACTTGGTACAAACGCCGTGATAAGTTTTGATAATTGTAGGTGCGTGTATTATTATTATTAGTATATTGATAAGGATTTTAATTGATCTGATAAACTGAGATAGTATAAAATTTTCAATCTGATAATGGAATTGCTACGACTTTGGAAAACATTCCTTAAATCCCAACCCAACGTTAATAGTTATTTGTGTCACAAGTGAGCAAACTTTTTATTTGCTGCAAGTGAGCAAATGAATCCTGAGTAATTCTATTTGAATCACGTGATTTAGTTGTCGAGGGATTCATAGGAACGAGATGCAACAAACTTATCTCTTGTGTGACGTACCTACTTACCTACATGATTTTTCAGTTTAGCAGCGAACACAAAATTAATATCCAATCGAAGGTTGTTTTGGTTATCTTCGAGGTCTAATATTAGAATGTTGTTGTATATAGCCTTTCATTTGGTAAATATATTGGGCTTTGTTTTTGTAACCAGTTTTATTTGCCTAACTACTGATTCCAGTCCAAGCGCCTGGTCTGTTGTGTCTCTTCGGGTCTTCTTGTGAGGCAAAACTAAACATAGTCATACTCATTAATATATGTAAGATTAATAGGATGTTCATGCTTTTTCTCACTAGAGAGTAAAGTTTTTTGTTTGTTCCAAGTTAAGCCGCAGAGCCTTTATTTTTGAGCATTTTTTTCTTCTTATGTATTTGTAATTTTATAAATATAATGTAAACTGGTTGAGCATCAATCTTCACGCTAGTTCAGGGTGAATTGTAGTTTTCAGACAGTAAGTTTTTCTCAGTCCTTTGAAAGAACGATAAACTTAGAAAGTACATAGGTAATAATATTCCCCCTTACTTATAAAATCTCTAGTCACCTTCTACGCAACATTTTAACTAATCACTACTTAACGTCTTAAGTAGTGATTAAATGTTAGTTAAGACATGCTTAAGCAACGTTTATAAGTAAGAATTTTCTTAAACAGCCCTTAAGTATTACTTATATTTAATTCACGTTTATAAGTAAGGCTGATTATGTACATATACATACATACCACTGTTATTCACTAATTTAATTTATTTTTTGTATTTTTATTTTATTCTCAATCAGTTTAGTCTGTGGTAATAAAATGTCCGAAACTATTTTGTTTCGGACATTTTATTACAAAATGGCGCTAGCTGAACCCATAGCAAAATACACAAGTAGTGCCATCTATGGTCTAATTATACATTAACACTCAACAACTTTACACATTGTATAATCATAATTTTTATATGTTTTCTACTTTCATGAAATATAGTTTCTTGCTAGTACTTGGAACTGTGAACCTAAAAGCTATTGACATTTCTTAAGCACCTATAATAGGTCTATATGAAAAAAAATCCTTTGACTTTGCACATTATAAATCGCTGACATGTTTTAACGAAGTACCTTATAGAAAATAAATCAACTCAATTTAGTTTTAAACATTTATTTTATTGATAAACCTAATAAACGGCTGGTTGTAGATTTATTGTCCAAGAGGATTGCCGACCCATGGGTAGTTGCTAGGACAAGCGCTGCACACTTGCATGTAGTAAGCCAACTGAAAAGATAAAAAAAACATTTTAATAGACATAGCACACCTAGTTTTCTGCAAAATTTTGCTTCTTCACAGTAAGCTAGTGAAGCTAATACACACACACACACACAGACATATAACATAATTTTCGGTAGATAGAAGAGCAGCTTTTTATCTCAGAGGTTCATTTGATCCAAGGTGGAACTGCTTGGTTGGGAATCGATAAATGGTTTTTTGTTTGTTGACTTTAAGAACGTAATTAGATGGCTTGTAATTCAGTAAAAAAAAATACTCTGGTACTTTTTTACTTCGCTTATTCGGTAAGACAAAATCTATTCTACTTTTTTCAGGACTCATAAATTGACTTACAGCTCTTAGAAGATGCTAAAATGTTTAGCCGTATAATAAACTTATTATAATGCTTACTTGATTGTGTGTGGAGAAGAGAGGACCACAGTTGTTGGGGTTGCAGATTGAGGGGGTGAAGCTGCGGCAGCCCTGACTCCTGTACTCATTGAGTGGCTTCGGGTTCTTAACCCAGTCGACGACTTCGTGGGCATTCACCTAGAAGACGAAAGGAATTGGATCAGCTTGTGTAGGTAAAGAGTATATTTAATAAATAGCTTTTACATTATTGTTATTGTAGTTTCAGTTAGGACATGTGGAAAAAGGATCTATCTAATATTTTCTTTTTTGTAAGAACTGCAAAGTTCTTTAACATTGAATTCAAGTTTTAAAACCATAGGGTGTAAAGCTAATTCATAGGCACTTTATAGGTTAAACTATAAACACTTTAACTACATATATATTGAGCTTCTATTTTGTTCACACTTACCATGAAAGCATCATTCAGATTATTGACCAGGTCCATGAAGCGAACTAGCGCACGGTTGACAGCGGGGTTGGCAGCCAAGAAGGCCTCGTGGACGTAGAAGCCGAAGGGAGCGCGGTTACCCAAGTAATGCCTCTCAAAGTTGCTGAGAATGAACTTGTACCATTCCTCTTCATTTTCGCGGTCGGGGCTGCAAGGGGAAACGTACAAACAGATATTATGTTTGAAGGAAACAAACACGTTATAGGTAAGATTTGAATTCATGCAATTAGAAAATGTGACCTTGGGTAGCACTTTAAATTTTGCAAAGTTATAGTAATTCATTACATGGCAAGGGCTGAATCAATTGAATATGCTATTGTTATAAAACAAATCACAATATTACCTAACATATACAAAAATAAAAGCTATGTTGTACTCACATGAAGAAGCAAGCGTCAACCATTGAGCAAGGAACTCCGTTGAGGTCAGACCAAGCAACCATAGGCTTAACCCAAACTCCAGGGATGGAGGCAGATGGGCAGGGAGGAATGATGCAGTCCTGGGTCGAAGCGTAGTCCAGGGTGTAAGGCCATAGTCCTGGGTTGGTGTGGGCGATTGTAGGCCAAGTGCAATCGTACTCCAAACCGTATTCAGACATGACTTCGAAGCTAGCGTTGCCTGCCAATTGCAGGAAGGGCATGCGGACACCTGAAAAGAAATTCAATATTAGTGGATCTTTACTCAGACGGGTATCCAATATAGCGCCGTTGTTTGTCATTGTGTATTACTTAGTGACCTTAACAAAATATATTTTTCATTGTTAAGAATTTAATAGAATTATTCTGAAATAGGCCATGGTTACTGTTGCTTCTAAAATACAAATTTCCTTACCCTTAATGGCGCTGGGAGGAATGTTAGCGAAGTGAGCCATCTGGGCTTTCTGGTCAGCGATTTCTTCCTTGATAACCTCTTTGGTGGCTTCGAACCAGTAGGTTTGGGGAGTTCTGTGACTGATAGAGTGCAGAGCAATTTCGAAGCCTTGGTTATACAGCTCGTTGATGAGGGCATAGTTGGTGTACTCGTGGCTGACGAAGAAGGTGACTCCGGCAGGACAGCCGTTGGAGTTCAAGCGGTTGTACAGGATGTTGCGGTAAGTGATAATGTTGTTCACGTTTACACCATCGTCGAAGGTGACAGTTACGAACTGGAAATTAATACAATAATTTTAATAATGCTGATAACTAAACAAGATTCTGTCTGCTTAGTAGAGCTGGTTCTTTTGACTAAGACTGACCAGTAGTGGTAAATCATGTAAGTGATTATTGCAAATTCAGCTAAAACCTTTAAGCAGATTCAGCTAAAACATGCAAGCTACTTGGAACAAAGAAGATTTGATCTGTCTGGTTATAACGATAATACATATTAAAAACTCACTTGTGGTACATCTCGTGGGTTCAATCCTCCGGGAATGTTGGTGCTGGAACATCTGCAGTCAGGCAAGCTGCAAGCTTCCTGGTCACAGGCCTCTGCCAAAGGCAGGCCCTCATTTTCTTCTTCTGAAGACGAAGAGTCATCAGCGAAGGCCGAAGCTACCAGCAACAAAGCAAGAAGCCCGAACAACTTCATCGTGTTAGATTTACCAGAAAGTGACGCCGAACAATTATCTTCCTTCATTATATAAAGATTGATTTTATCATTGTTTTTTGTATAATCAATGATTTTTGATTCATTTAGGTATTTATATCTTATCTTAGATGCGGCGGGGTTTTTTTTTTGTTTTATTTATATCGACTTTGCTGGTTTTTATATTTCGTTATCGTTAGTCACCCTTCCGGTGAATACCCCATTTCATTTTATTGTGGTCAGTACTGCCGAATTAAGTCGACTTAAATTCATATATGTATTTGTTGTTTTTCATCTTTATTATAATCTTCATTGCCATTAATGAAATTTCAGAACTGTCTGAAACTAAAGTCAAGAAAAAGTAAATTATAAGTAAGTGTACAAATTAAGTGTACAATTGGTTCTTGACTACATTATATTGAACTCTTTTTAACACTTAATAAAACTTTTTGTACAATATTTACAAACAAACGGAAATTCAAAAGCGACATTTTATGAGCATTAAGGATGTTATTCATGAAATCCTGTTCCAGTGTATTTTTTTCGCAGAAATAACTACAGATTCAATGATAAAGTCTTTATCGATTGTTGAAATTTTAGGTTGTTTACCTTTTCCGTGATCTAGATTAAGATGGCAAGATAGTGGTATAAAATTACGAGTTACTGGGTCATTTTGTTGTAATGCGACATTTTGGTCGGCGATAATGAACGTCACTCTTGAAGCATTTTAATGCATTTAATTAAAAAATGTCTTCTGTCCAAAAGACCACGTCCCACCTCATCGCATGTCCACTGTGCCCTGAAACTTGCTCGCGGGAGGATCTAATGAATGCATCCGGCCGTGCTCTCGCTGTGGCGGAATATAGGGCTGAGAAAGCATAGTCTCACTATTAAGACATGTGATCGACAAGAAAGAAGAAGAATTCTAGAAGGTTCCGAGAATGTTTCTTTTTCTGCAGGGCCTTTCACCGTCTATTCAGAATTCATTTTATCATTTTCACTATCTTGCGACAGTGGAACTTTTCCACACACCCGCATAAAAAGTAGCCAGTAGCCTTCCTCAACAAAATGGCCCATCTTACATTTAAAATATTTTTCAAATAGACCTGTAAGACATGAGATTATCACGTTGAAACCAACAAACAAGTTCTCAGTTTTAAAACATTAACCCCCTTACTTATAAAATCTCTAATCACCTTCTAAGCATCTTCTAAATGTTAGTTAAGACATGCTTACGCAACGTTTATAAGTAAGAATTTTCTTAAACAGCCCTTAAGTATTACTTATATTTAATTCACGTTTATAAGTAAGGCCGTAAGCTTTTTAAGCTTTCTAGGCACATAGAATATCGAACACGGCATATAGAAGAGTATGGAGAAAAGATTCTGCACCGACCCCAGAATCGTGATCATTACTCAGCCATAAGACGTCCACTGCTGAACATAGGCCTCCCCCTTTCATCTCCAAAGATTGTTGTCTTCCGGCGACCTTTATAAGGTCGTTTGTCCACCTTGTGATGATTGGATGATAATGATGATGAATCTATGACCGTCAATTTATGATCTTTAAACTATAAAGTACACCCAAAAACACCTATCACTAAGTTTCTATTGCCTTCATTCATAATTTCCTTCTTTACTATATCCGGATATATGACATCAACGTATTTATCTAGTCATAGTAATCTAATATCTGATTTATTTTATTCGGCAATCAATATTATAGATCTTGGCAATATTATAGAATTATAATCACCGCTATCTTGTCGATTAATAGTCTTTTCATGTAATATGTCACGCCACCGATATAGGACTACTCGTTTTAACAAGTAGCCGACTGTACATATTTTGTATGCTTGATAAGAATTGACTCAAACATAAGAAGTAAATATAACATTATCTACGTATTTCTAGAAAAGGTAAGACCTGTCTAAGGTTAAAAGGTTACCTATTACACATCTAAAAATAGTAAGTTCTTTGTAAAGCCATCGACATCATCAGCCTTGTTAGAGTCCCACTGCAGTGCAGGTCTTTCTACATACAGAGACAGATTGGCGATAGGATACACCACAATAGAGGCGATAAGTCATTTCGTTGAGGAGTGGCTCGGGAGGAGTCCCGGCGCTCTCACCTACTGCAGGTCCTCACCGGACACGATTGCATCGAATCGAACGTGAACTGGCACCCCAGTATCACAACGGAGGGCACGGTGGAGCACACGGTTTAGGTGTGCCCTGCCTGAGAAGACCAACGTCGTGTCCTCGTGGCAGCAAGAGTTACCGTGGTCCTGGTGCACAAAACGCTCAAGAAGAAACATGGTCTTAGGTATCAAATCGCAATTCACAAAACGCTGCACCCACAGCCAGAGGCTTCATGTACTGTATTGTGCAAAACATGTTCAGGTGTGAAGATATAGGTAAGTGGGTTTTTCAAAAGGATATAGCTACTGCTTATTAATTGCAATATTATGTAGATATTATCAGATAAATGCAATTCAATTCGTATATTTATTAAATAAAAAACCGCTACTGTTAAAACAACTGTGCATTTCCGTTACGACTGTAGTACGCAATCATTACAATCAAGATATAAAATGTTATCAATTTTATCATTTAATTAGTTGTTTGTTTCCTGCAGTACTTTTTCTTTGGAATCAGTCTATCTGATATTCCTTATTATATTTTAAAATACACTTATGTAGTTTCCAATGAAGATTTACCAATCTGATTTGTAAATTCCTGCGACAAAAACGTAGTTTGAGGAATTCCAGGTCTCGGGGCTGTAGATTTCTTCCCACAGCCCTTGTCCACAAGGATCTCCAGAAGGAACGCCGTGGGATTTAATCAGTAAGACCCTGACAATCTGAGTACTGAATACTTCGAGGTATGTATTGCTCATTCGGAAAAATGTGTTGGGTATTTTAAAATATAACATAAATGTTATCGAAATGAAATGAAATGAAATTGTTTATTTTGCAAGTTGGACATTACATCACTTTTACACGTCATTTTAAGAACGCTGAGGCCGGCATTTCCTAACTGACTGACCCTGAGAAGAAACGCCGAAACAAACTCAAGGGTCATAGTCTCCTTTAAAGTCCAAACATGTTATAAATGAAATAATTATGTGTGAGTGTCACCGTGTACGCGGTCTGGAATGGCCTTTTGAGGAAAGAGCCACATCAGGCTGGAGCTGACCAGTCCCAACAGACGGCACGCATGCATCAGTCGTCGTGTAGCTCAACCATATCTTAGGGAGCTCAACGACCTGTCACACGACGATACCAGATCTGCAGAACATTTGCGTAGGCCATTCAAAAGTACTCAAACCCGCCAGACAGTATTTATGTTATAAGAATATATAATGTTGCTCGCATACACGATACTCACATTTACAATAATAATAATAAATTAAAAAAAATACAATTATAACATATAAATGTCAATAAAAAGAATGTCATTAATAAAATGTTATCTGATGATAATAATATTTAAATGTCAAAAGTAACAATTCACAGGCATTTAAAAAGATATCACTCACTAAGCGAGCAGCTCATTCCCAAGCTTCTTTATCATTTAAATAATCAGATATTTTGTAATATCCTTTTTTCAAAAGTTTGGATTTTATATGATTTTTAAATTTCCTGATAGGTAAGTCACGAACCGCTTTGGGAAGTTTATTGTAAAAGCGTATACATTGACCCATGAACGAGTTGCTTACTCTGTGGAGGCGAGTAGCATGTACAGCAAGATTATGTTTATTCCTAGTATTTATGCAATGAACATCAGACATTTGAACAAAGTTAGAAATGTTTTTACGAACGTACATTAAATTTTCAAAAATATATTGAGAGGCAACAGTCAGAATGTTTATTTCTTTGAATTTCTCTCTGAGAGAAACTTTTGGACCCAGATTATAAATGGCTCGAACAGCTCTTTTCTGTAAAATAAATATAGTTTCAACATCCGCACAGTTTCCCCAAAGGAGAATCCCATACGTCATTGAACTATGAAAGTAACTAAAATAAACTATTCTGGCTGTGTCCACATCGGTGATAAGTCGGATCTTTTTAATAGCATAGGCGGCTGAACTAAGCCTTCCTGACAATTTAACTATATGTGGGCCCCATTGGAGTTTGGAATCAACGATCAAACCAAGAAATACCGTTGACTCAACAGGCTTCAACTCTACTCCATTTAGTTGTACATTGGTGTGTAACTGCCTTACGTTAGGTTAGGTTTGGTTAGGTTGGGGTGCCTGTCAGAAAACCTCCCCGTGTGCTCGGCAACTGCTGGTCCCTGTGGACACGTCCTAAGGGAAGAGCAGTCACCGGGCCGGTGCACCCTGGGCACGGACAATAATCTCTTCGCGGGGGGTGGGATAGAGGAGATTGTTGTCCGTGGCTAATTTCGACAGGAGCGGAGGAGTCGCTCCCGAGGGCTCCCTATCTGCACTCTGCAGCAGCAGAGTGCACGACTAGGGAGCGAGGTGGGGTAGATCGCGGGCCGTTGTACAGTCCGCGGTCTACGGGTCTCCGCGGCGTGCTCGTCGTGGTGACCGAGGTGGGGAAGGCCGCAGGTTGCTCCTCAACCTGCGGTATTGGGGCATCCGTGGCGAGGTGCTGAGCCACGGTGCCAAGTAGGTTAAGTTAGTTTTAAGTTAGCCGTAAGTTAAAAAAAAAAAAAAAAAAAAAAAAAAAAAAAAAAAAAAAAAAAAAAAAAAAAAAAAAAAAAAAAAAAAAAAAAAAAAAAAAAAAAAAAAAAAAAAACCAAAGAGAAAATTACAAAATAACAACAAAAAATACAAAAATATATTAGGTTTAGTCTTAGGTTAGTGTCCTAGTTGTAGATACCGAGCAGCGGGCGGTGTATCCTGCACCGGAGGCATCCGCTGGCCTCGGGGGGACTAAATACCCTCCCAAAAAGAGTGGCCGCATCGCCTTGGGGAAGCGATGTGTGTACCACCCATATCGTAAATGGAAATGTCAGATATAGAGTGTGTCTTGTCTTGCGATCCGGCTGACGCCCGGCGCTCGCAGGTATCCGGGCCTGCGAGTGTTAAATTGGTTACCGAAGGACGCGCAGGGGTAGGCGACCAGGCCCCTGTAGCGGATGTGGCTACTGGAAGCACCGATTCTATGTCATGTGACCCGGCTGACAACCGGCGCTCACAGGTATCCGGGCCTGTGAGTGTGAAATTGGCGACCGACGGACGCGCAGGGGTAGGCGACCAGGCCCCTGCTGCTGATAGTGCTACTGGAAGCACCAATCTTGGCACGGTCTTGAGCCAGGGGGGCTGCAGACCGTGCAGTGTGGTCCTGTCCGACGGGGAGTCGCGCGGAACTGCCTCCAGATTTTGGAGGAAGCGTCCGCGCGATGAAGTCTCGGACCGAGATGGGTCGATAGGCCTATCCTCAAGCGAGGAGGACCTATCGGCCCCAAAAGTGCCGACAGCTCGGCGGGGCCGAAAACCGGCACCAACAGGAGGGGGGGCCTCTTTGCGGCCGCCGAGGGATTCGCGGGGGCGGTTTCTGCGCTCCGCTACTCCGGCGGCCAGCGAAGAGAGTGATGTTGGGGTCAGGAGCGAGGACCCTGGCGGCGTGAGCTGTGTTTCCCTAGGAAGCACGAAAGCAGAGCTCAACGCCGCCAAAAGAGAGCAGCGGAGGGCGGTCGCGGTCGATGAGGTGACAGAGATGGCCCGACGCGCCCGCGAGCGACGTGCCGCTTTGGCGGCTTCAGGGGAGATGTCGGCGGTGGCGTTAAGCCAACAAGTGTTGGGCGGCGTGGATGTCGTCCTGAAGGTTGCCACGCAGTCCGGCAACCTGAAGGGCACATTCACCCGCGCCCTCAAGGAGGCAGCCGCCGACATCAAGGAGGCGGTTGGAGACCTCCTCAACCGAACGGCCTCAGACGAGGTCACTAAGTTGCAGGAGGAGAACAGCCGCCTCCGAAGAGATCTGGAGGATCTCCGGCGGCAAGTGGCTGCGCTGAGCGAGCAGCAGCAGCCACAATCTGCCGCCGTCGCCACTCCGCCCATGGCGACTCCCACTCCCGCACCGGGACCGACAAGCGCGCACACCGACGATGAGGTCGAGCGCATTGTTCGGCTCTGCATGCTCCAGTGCGGGAGCATGATGAACGCTCGCATCGAGGCCATCTCTCGGCGCCTTCCGCAGGAGCCAATCCTCCGGCCGACATTAGCGGCGGACAAACGGAGGACGGAGGAGCCGCCGAGACCTGCGCCTCAAAAGGGGAAGCCCGCGGAGGGTGTTGAAAAGCCCGTGGAGGGAACCCCGTCGAGTGTTCAGCCCACGACTGCCGGGTCCAAGGGTGAGACCTGGGCGAAAGTCGTGGGCCGCAAGAAGGCCCGCAAAGCCGCCAAAAAGGCCGCGGCACCAGCAGCAGCGCGCGCCGCAGTTGCGCAGCCTGCGCGACGGACTGCCAAAAAGACCGGCGGTCGCAATGCGCCGGCGATACGTGCGCCTCGTTCTGAGGCTGTTACGCTAACGCTCCAGCCCGGAGCTGCGGAGCGCGGCGTTACGTACCAGTCGGTGATTGCCGAGGCCAAGGCCAAGATAAAATTGGCAGATCTTGGCCTCCAGTCCGTCACCCTCAGGCAGGCTGCCACGGGTGCGCGGCTGTTTGAGGTGGCTGGTGCTGCGAGCGACAGCGTCGAGAAGGCGGACGCTCTGGCCGCCAAAATGAAGGAGGTCCTCAACCCAGAGGACGTCCGGGTCTCCAGGCCAATGAAAACCGCAGAAGTGCGGATTGCTGGCCTGGACGACTCCGTGACCTCTGAGGAGGTGGCGGCGGCCGTTGCTCGTGGCGGAGAGTGTCCGCCGGACAAGGTGCGGGCCGGCGACATACGCGTTGACGCTACCGGACTCGGCGTAGTCTGGGTTCGGTGCCCTGTAGCGTCGGCGAAAAAGATCGCCGATAGTGGCAGATTGCTGGTTGGCTGGGTTGCAGCGAGGGTGAAACTCCTGCAGCCCCGGGCTTTGCGGTGCTTCCGGTGCCTGGAGAAGGGGCACGTCCGGGCAAAATGCACCGCCGAGATTGACCGCAGCGACCTCTGTTATCGTTGCGGTCAGCCCGGCCACAAGGCGGCCCAGTGTTCCGCGGCGCCAAACTGCTGCTTGTGTTCGGCTGTGGGGAAGCCAGCGGGACACAAAGTGGGCGGAGGGGCCTGTGGCGCGCCTGCCAGCAAGGCCAAGAAAAAGAAGAGGAGCTCTAAGCCTGCCGGGGAAACCTCGCCACCCCCGCAGGCCAGTAGCTCCGCGGCCGACTCCCGGCCCAGGACCGTTGCCGTGGGAATGGAGTGTCAATAATAGGGCACCTCCATTTCCTCCAGGGCAACATCAACCACTGTGCCAGAGCTCAGGATCTTCTCCTCCAGAGCATGGCAGAGTGGTCGATTGACGTGGCTGTGGTCGCCGAGCCGTACTTCATCCCCGCCCGTGACAACTGGCTGGGGTGCGCTGACGGTTTGGTGGCCATTATTGGCGGGACTCTGACCGACCCGTCTCGGGGCCGTGGCTGGGTTGCTGCGGTCTCGGGCGGCATCGTCATTGTGGGGGCGTATTTCTCCCCCAACAAGAGTCTCGCCGACTTCGAGGGTTTCCTTGTCGAGTTGGGCGCCGTCGTAGGCCGCCATCACCCTCGCCCCGTTCTGGTGCTCGGGGATCTCAACGCCAAGTCATCGGCGTGGGGATCTCCGGTCACTGACCCTCGGGGCGAGGTGCTGGAAGAGTGGGCGGTGACGACCGGTCTGGTCGTCCTGAATCGGGGCTCGGAATACACGTGCGTGCGGCAGCGGGGCGGGTCGATAGTGGACGTCTCGTTCGCTAGCCCCTCTGTCGCCAGCCGAGTCCGCGACTGGCGTGTCGCCGTGGAGGTGGAGACGCTGTCGGACCACAGGTATATCCGGTTCGACGTCTCTGCCCAGACCGCGAGCGGCCGCCATCCAACAGCCCCGATCAACGACGGCCCGCGCTGGGCGCTTAAGTGCATCGACAAGGAACTGCTCGAGGAAGCTGCCTTAGTCCAGTCCTGGATTTGGGAGTCGGCGACGGACGGCCCCGTCGACGTCGAAGCGGTGGCGCTGCGGTTTCGCGGGGCGATGACGCAGATCTGCGACGCGTCCATGCCCCGCGTCCGCCAACAGTCCGCAAGGCGCCAGGTGTACTGGTGGACCGCCGAGATTGCGCAGTTGCGCATCGCGTGCGTTGCGGCTCGCCGCCAGTACACACGATACCGGAGACGACGTCGACGGGTTTCCGCCGAGGAGGACGCGCTGTATGAGGTGTACAGCGCGTCCAAGGAGACTCTGTGGCTGGCCATCGGCGATTCTAAGTCGCGTGCCAGGGAGGAGCTGCTGGGGTCCCTGGATCGGGATCCGTGGGGCCGCCCCTACCGTTGGGTACGGGGCAAGCTGCGTGCATGGGCGCCTCCACTGGTGCAGAGCATGCAGCCCCAGCTGCTAGGGGCGGTCGTATTGGCGCTCTTCCCTGAGCGAGCGGGACACGTTCCCCCGACGATGGCTTCACCCTCGGCCACAGACTCTCCCGAAGAGGAGAGCACCGATGTCCCCGAGGTGACGCAAGCAGAGACGAGAGCGGCCGTGTCGCGGCTCCGGGCTAAGAACACGGCGCCCGGACCCGACGGAGTTCCTGGCCGAGCTCTCGTCCTGGCTCTGAAGGAGCTAGAGCCCCAGCTGAGAGGGCTCTTCACGGCATGTCTCGAGCAGGGTCAGTTTCCCAGTGTGTGGAAGGAGGGGAGGCTGGTCCTGCTCAGGAAGGAGGGGCGCCCCGCGGACTCGCCGTCCGCGTACCGGCCCATAGTGCTGCTCGACGAGGCGGGCAAACTCTTTGAGCGTGTCATCGCAGATCGCCTCGTCAGCCACTTGTGCAGAGAGGGGCCGGACCTGGACGACAACCAGTTTGGTTTTCGTCGCGGGCGCTCCACCGTAGACGCCATAATGCGCGTGAGAGCCCTGGCGGAGGAAACGGTGTCCCAGGGTGGGGTGGTGTTGGCGGTGTCTTTAGACATCTCCAACGCGTTCAACACCCTGCCCTGGAGCTGTATTCGGGAGGCACTGAGATATCACCGCGTGCCTCCCTACCTCCGTCGCACAGTAGGGGCCTACCTAGAAGGTAGATGCGTCACATATCGGGGACATGACGGTGCCGGTCGGCACCTCATGACGTGCGGTGTTCCACAGGGATCGGTGCTGGGGCCGCTCCTGTGGAACATCGGTTACGATTGGGTGCTGAGAGGCGAACTCCCGTCGGGCGCCGACTTGACGTGTTATGCGGACGACACGCTTGTCACTGCCCGGGGGAGCTCGCACAGGGAAGCAGCGTTGATAGCCACGGCTGCGGTGTCACAGGTGGTGAACCGCATCCGGCGCCTGGGCCTGGAGGTGGCCCTCAACAAGTCGGAGGCCATGGTGTTTCATGGCCCCCGACGCGCGCCGCCGTCGGGATCACACATCGTGGTCGGTGGAGCCCGGATAGCTGTCGAGTCCACCATGAAGTATCTGGGATTGGTGCTCGACAGCCGATGGGAATTCGGCCCCCACTTCCGGCGGCTGGTGCCCAAGCTGATGGGTGCAGCGGGCGCGCTGTCAACGTTGCTTCCTAACATGGGGGGCCCGAGCGCCGCCTGTAGGCGGTTGTACGTGGGAATCGTGCGGTCCATGGCCCTATATGGGGCCCCTGTGTGGGCGATGGACCTGGCGGCCAGCACTCTAGCCATTCTGCGCAGACCGCAGAGGGCGATGGCCGTCAGAGTCGTCCGCGGGTATCGCACGATTTCCTACGAGGCGGCTTGCGTCCTGGCCGGATCCCCGCCCTGGGACCTAGAGGCTAAAGTACTCGCGTCGCTGTATCGGTGGCGCGAGGAAGAGCGGGCACGGGACTCGAGGCCGGTGCAGCGGCAGATAGCGCAGCGCCGAGCAGAGCTCCGTCAGGTCTTGGTGGCGGAATGGCGGCAGAGGCTTCTGCGCCCTACCGCCGGCCTCGCCACCGTCGAGGCGATCCGGCCAGTGCTCGACGACTGGCTCGGGAGAAGGCACGGCTCCCTGTCGTTCAGGGTGACGCAGGTGCTGTCGGGGCACGGCTGCTTCGGCAAGTACCTGTGTCGCATAGGCAGGGAGCCGGACGCTCGGTGCCACCACTGCGTCCATGGCGGGGAGGACACGGCGCAACACACGTTCGTTCAGTGTGTTGCTTGGGAGGAGCAGCGCCGTGTCCTCACAAATGAAGTAGGAGGCGATCTGTCGCTGCCGGCCGTGGTACGGAAGATGGTCGGCAGCGCAGAGTCGTGGGACGCAGTGGTGTCCTTCTGCGAGGACGTGATGTCGCAGAAGGAAGCTGCGGAACGGGAGAGGGAGATTTCAACTGCCGATCCCGCCCGCAGCAGGCGCTCCGGGCGCCGGAGGAGGGCAGACAACGCCCTCTTCCGCCCCCCATGAACGGGTCCAGGGGCGAAGGACTTGGGGAAGTCCCCGCCCCCTATTCAACGGACCCGAGGCGGAGGCGCGCGCGGGTGTCGACGCGCGCCTCTGAGGCGTTGCACGGGGGAGTTTAACACCTCACCCCCCCGTGCCCGAGGCGAGGCCCGCAAGGCGGGCCAGCACCAGTGCGGGGCTGCGGAAGAATTTGGATTCCCGCGGCCCCGCGCCCACGTGTAAGGAGGACACAGGGGGGTTTTAGCCGGTAAGAGTCCGGCACACCCCTCCGCCTCTCCCCAGGCGGAGGAAGTCCATGAGGATTTCCCCCCGAGAAAAAAAAAAAAAAAAAAAAAAGGTTAGGTTAGGTTAGGTCAGGTCATAGTCTCCTTTAAAGTCCAAACATGTTATAAATGAAATAATTATGTGTGAGTGTCACCGTGTACGCGGTCTGGAATGGCCTTTTGAGGAAAGAGCCACATCAGGCTGGAGCTGACCAGTCCCAACAGACGGCACGCATGCATCAGTCGTCGTGTAGCTCAACCATATCTTAGGGAGCTCAACGACCTGTCACACGACGATACCAGATCTGCAGAACATTTGCGTAGGCCATTCAAAAGTACTCAAACCCGCCAGACAGTATTTATGTTATAAGAATATATAATGTTGCTCGCATACACGATACTCACATTTACAATAATAATAATAAATTAATTAAGCCCCGCAGGGCATCTGAGGCGGATGACGGGGAGTAGCGACCCCGCGGGGCTATATATCCGAGTGCTCCAGGGAGAGTATACTGTCCCCCATCTCCGGCTTGCCGGAGTGAAGCATGACGGGGGATAGGTCTCCCGCCTCTTGGCTTGCCTTCATCGGCCGGTCAGAGTGGAGTCGCTAGAGCAAGGTTAGTCCTGCTCGGAGGGTAGATGCCTCGTGGTAAGTGGCGAGTGGGCCGGTGATGCTGGACCCACAGGGAGCGCGTGATCTGCGTTTAAAGTCCGCCGAGGTATCCTCACCCTTCTCAGCCGCTCATGTCCCTGTTGCCCTCTTGTTGCTTTTCAGTGACTGATTCCCGGGGGCCCAGTAAGTGAGTTGGCGAGTCTCCACCTGCCATTTTAACATGTATTTTATACATTGTCATCGGCAGGTGCCATAGTTCCCGTAGTTTCCCCATTCCTAGTCCATTAGCATCCCATCACAATAGCCCAAGTAGTTTTCATCCATAGTTAGCAATAGTTTAGCACAGAACCGGGGATTGTCCTTGGGTACATTTCTATAGTGTATACAGGGATAATCGTCGGTTTTGTGTCACCATTTCATTAAAGTTGTCTCAAAAGGGCTTCAGCGTGTTGGCTTCGGCCCCACGTTCGCCTCCCGAAAATCCGTGACTCTATAGTCCCGAGGTCTGGAAGAGACATAATAAATTAAAAAAAATACAATTATAACATATAAATGTCAATAAAAAGAATGCCATTAATAAAATGTTATCTGATGATAATAATATTTAAATGTCAAAAGTAACAATTCACAGGCATTTAAAAAGATATCACTCACTAAGCGAGCAGCTCATTCCCAAGCTTCTTTATCATTTAAATAATCAGATATTTTGTAATATCCTTTTTTCAAAAGTTTGGATTTTATATGATTTTTAAATTTCCTGATAGGTAAGTCACGAACCGCTTTGGGAAGTTTATTGTAAAAGCGTATACATTGACCCATGAACGAGTTGCTTACTCTGTGGAGGCGAGTAGCATGTACAGCAACATTATGTTTATTCCTAGTATTTATGCAATGAACATCAGACATTTGAACAAAGTTAGAAATGTTTTTACGAACGTACATTAAATTTTCAAAAATATATTGAGAGGCAACAGTCAGAATGTTTATTTCTTTGAATTTCTCTCTGAGAGAAACTTTTGGACCCAGATTATAAATGGCTCGAACAGCTCTTTTCTGTAAAATAAATATAGTTTCAACATCCGCACAGTTTCCCCGAAGGAGAATCCCATACGTCATTGAACTATGAAAGTAACTAAAATAAACTATTCTGGCTGTGTCCACATCGGTGATAAGTCGGATCTTTTTAATAGCATAGGCGGCTGAACTAAGCCTTCCTGACAATTTAACTATATGTGGGCCCCATTGGAGTTTGGAATCAACGATCAAACCAAGAAATACCGTTGACTCAACAGGCTTCAACTCTACTCCATTTAGTTGTACATTGGTGTGTAACTGCCTTACGTTAGGTTAGGTTAGGTTCCCGGGGTGGGGTGGTGTTGGCGGTGTCTTTAGACATCTCCAACGCGTTCAACACCCTGCCCTGGAGCTGTATTCGGGAGGCACTGAGATATCACCGCGTGCCTCCCTACCTCCGTCGCACAGTAGGGGCCTACCTAGAAGGTAGATGCGTCACATATCGGGGACATGACGGTGCCGGTCGGCACCTCATGACGTGCGGTGTTCCACAGGGATCGGTGCTGGGGCCGCTCCTGTGGAACATCGGTTACGATTGGGTGCTGAGAGGCGAACTCCCGTCGGGCGCCGACTTGACGTGTTATGCGGACGACACGCTTGTCACTGCCCGGGGGAGCTCGCACAGGGAAGCAGCGTTGATAGCCACGGCTGCGGTGTCACAGGTGGTGAACCGCATCCGGCGCCTGGGCCTGGAGGTGGCCCTCAACAAGTCGGAGGCCATGGTGTTTCATGGCCCCCGACGCGCGCCGCCGTCGGGATCACACATCGTGGTCGGTGGAGCCCGGATAGCTGTCGAGTCCACCATGAAGTATCTGGGATTGGTGCTCGACAGCCGATGGGAATTCGGCCCCCACTTCCGGCGGCTGGTGCCCAAGCTGATGGGTGCAGCGGGCGCGCTGTCAACGTTGCTTCCTAACATGGGGGGCCCGAGCGCCGCCTGTAGGCGGTTGTACGTGGGAATCGTGCGGTCCATGGCCCTATATGGGGCCCCTGTGTGGGCGATGGACCTGGCGGCCAGCACTCTAGCCATTCTGCGCAGACCGCAGAGGGCGATGGCCGTCAGAGTCGTCCGCGGGTATCGCACGATTTCCTACGAGGCGGCTTGCGTCCTGGCCGGATCCCCGCCCTGGGACCTAGAGGCTAAAGTACTCGCGTCGCTGTATCGGTGGCGCGAGGAAGAGCGGGCACGGGACTCGAGGCCGGTGCAGCGGCAGATAGCGCAGCGCCGAGCAGAGCTCCGTCAGGTCTTGGTGGCGGAATGGCGGCAGAGGCTTCTGCGCCCTACCGCCGGCCTCGCCACCGTCGAGGCGATCCGGCCAGTGCTCGACGACTGGCTCGGGAGAAGGCACGGCTCCCTGTCGTTCAGGGTGGCGCAGGTGCTGTCGGGGCACGGCTGCTTCGGCAAGTACCTGTGTCGCATAGGCAGGGAGCCGGACGCTCGGTGCCACCACTGCGTCCATGGCGGGGAGGACACGGCGCAACACACGTTCGTTCAGTGTGTTGCTTGGGAGGAGCAGCGCCGTGTCCTCACAAATGAAGTAGGAGGCGATCTGTCGCTGCCGGCCGTGGTACGGAAGATGGTCGGCAGCGCAGAGTCGTGGGACGCAGTGGTGTCCTTCTGCGAGGACGTGATGTCGCAGAAGGAAGCTGCGGAACGGGAGAGGGAGATTTCAACTGCCGATCCCGCCCGCAGCAGGCGCTCCGGGCGCCGGAGGAGGGCAGACAACGCCCTCTTCCGCCCCCCATGAACGGGTCCAGGGGCGAAGGACTTGGGGAAGTCCCCGCCCCCTATTCAACGGACCCGAGGCGGAGGCGCGCGCGGGTGTCGACGCGCGCCTCTGAGGCGTTGCACGGGGGAGTTTAACACCTCACCCCCCCGTGCCCGAGGCGAGGCCCGCAAGGCGGGCCAGCACCAGTGCGGGGCTGCGGAAGAATTTGGATTCCCGCGGCCCCGCGCCCACGTGTAAGGAGGACACAGGGGGGTTTTGGCCGGTAGGAGTCCGGCACACCCCTCCGCCTCTCCCCAGGCGGAGGAAGTCCATGAGGATTTCCCCCCGAGAAAAAAAAAAAAAAAAAAAAAAAGGTTAGGTTAGGTTAGGTTAGGTTAGGTTGCCGGACGCTCGGTGCCACCACTGCGTCCATGGCGGGGAGGACACGGCGCAACACACGTTCGTTCAGTGTGTTGCTTGGGAGGAGCAGCGCCGTGTCCTCACAAATGAAGTAGGAGGCGATCTGTCGCTGCCGGCCGTGGTACGGAAGATGGTCGGCAGCGCAGAGTCGTGGGACGCAGTGGTGTCCTTCTGCGAGGACGTGATGTCGCAGAAGGAAGCTGCGGAACGGGAGAGGGAGATTTCAACTGCCGATCCCGCCCGCAGCAGGCGCTCCGGGCGCCGGAGGAGGGCAGACAACGCCCTCTTCCGCCCCCCATGAACGGGTCCAGGGGCGTAGGACTTGGGGAAGTCCCCGCCCCCTATTCAACGGACCCGAGGCGGAGGCGCGCGCGGGTGTCGACGCGCGCCTCTGAGGCGTTGCACGGGGGAGTTTAACACCTCACCCCCCCGTGCCCGAGGCGAGGCCCGCAAGGCGGGCCAGCACCAGTGCGGGGCTGCGGAAGAATTTGGATTCCCGCGGCCCCGCGCCCACGTGTAAGGAGGACACAGGGGGGTTTTAGCCGGTAAGAGTCCGGCACACCCCTCCGCCTCTCCCCAGGCGGAGGAAGTCCATGAGGATTTCCCCCCGAGAAAAGGTTAGGTTAGGTTAGGTTAGGTTAGGTTAGGTCATAGTCTCCTTTAAAGTCCAAACATGTTATAAATGAAATAATTATGTGTGAGTGTCACCGTGTACGCGGTCTGGAATGGCCTTTTGAGGAAAGAGCCACATCAGGCTGGAGCTGACCAGTCCCAACAGACGGCACGCATGCATCAGTCGTCGTGTAGCTCAACCATATCTTAGGGAGCTCAACGACCTGTCACACGACGATACCAGATCTGCAGAACATTTGCGTAGGCCATTCAAAAGTACTCAAACCCGCCAGACAGTATTTATGTTATAAGAGCAGCTCATTCCCAAGCTTCTTTATCATTTAAATAATCAGATATTTTGTAATATCCTTTTTTCAAAAGTTTGGATTTTATATGATTTTTAAATTTCCTGATAGGTAAGTCACGAACCGCTTTGGGAAGTTTATTGTAAAAGCGTATACATTGATCCATGAACGAGTTGCTTACTCTGTGGAGGCGAGTAGCATGTACAGCAAGATTATGTTTATTCCTAGTATTTATGCAATGAACATCAGACATTTGAACAAAGTTAGAAATGTTTTTACGAACGTACATTAAATTTTCAAAAATATATTGAGAGGCAACAGTCAGATTGTTTATTTCTTTGAATTTCTCTCTGAGAGAAACTTTTGGACCCAGATTATAAATGGCTCGAACAGCTCTTTTCTGTAAAATAAATATAGTTTCAACATCCGCACAGTTTCCCCAAAGGAGAATCCCATACGTCATTGAACTATGAAAGTAACTAAAATAAACTATCACAGTTCAAGAGATACAGCTTGGTGACAGACGGACGGACGGACAGACGGACAGAGAAGCAAAAACAATAAGGTCCCGTTTTACCCTTTGGGTACGGAACCCTAAAAACCGCAGCGATGCGACGTTCTGAGAAGGTTTTACATAGCTTACGTACTTCTAGTTGAGATCCTGGCAATACTTTTGTTTGGCTTTCAACTAGGAAGCAGTTTTATTGGTGAACATTTTATGAGGTTGGTTAACAGTGGATTTTGTGATGACTAGAGTTTTAGTGTCGATTGAGCTGTGGTTTAAAATAATTTTATATTTTTGTATATTTCTTTAATTTTATTTCCGAACCCAACATGAAGTGTCTGTTGATTGAATGTGGTATGTTATTTAGTCTTCTAATTATTTTCTGAGTATATTTGGAGTATTTTAGTCTCAAAATCATAAGGATAAGACTTTTCAAAGACCTTTTATTTTTAGGTACTTAAAAAATAAAATTTCTTCTTAGCTAGGGCTGCCATCCGTCCGGGTTTCCCCGGATTAGTCCTCGTTTGGAGGCCGTCCGGGGGCCGTCCGGGCGGGGTTTCAAGAAGCGTCCGGGGAAAACCCGGACACTTTTCATGTAACGAAGCACCTCATTGAATTTAAGTATATGCTAATAGAAAACGGTTTACAAATTGGGTATTATTTTGTTTAAAATAAATCGTACTCGTTCGGGGAAAAAATGCGATTTACGCCAAATGTCCGGGTTTTTTAAATGTTTGTCCGGGTTTGGCGAAATTCGAGATGGCAGCCCTATGAGAAGGATATCTTCATGAGTTCAAATTGAATATTTTTGATGCAGAACATTTATGTCTGAAATATAAGAAGGAAACTTCCATGTCTTGAGGGTAACGAGCGCATGCAAAAGTTTTCCAACTCTTTGTTTGAAACGAGTCAATGAATCAGATTATTTTTATACCTATACATTACTTACTTTAAATAATTTCAAACGCTTAAGAACAAAGAAATTTTAAGTTCCGACTAAACCTGATTTTGAAATTCTGAGTACCCTTTTTGAATTAGTTTCAGGTATGCTTACTGCTTGCTACTTTCTTAAGGTTGCTTAACAAAATAGGTACCTAGAAGTACTGCTACTGTTTCAGGGAAATTTTTCAACGCGCTGAGCTACACCAAATAAAATTGGGATAAGGGCAGGAGGATGATGACTGAGGTAAATCAAAAAATTACAAGTCAAAAGCGTTTGAGTTTCTTGTAATTTACGGTAATTTTTTAAGACAATCACGTACAGTCTAAATGGTCTTTAATTATTGATTTTTTTATCTTATTCTTCAATCCAAGAGATTCAACAACCAACAAAGTAATTTCAAAAACTTTGTACAGAGCACTTAAACGTTATGACAGTAAACACGCCTTCTTGCATTACTACTTACATTCACTTCTCTTGTTTTAAAATAATCCAAGCCTTAGCTTTGCGGACCGTAAAACAACAAATGTAGCAAGGTAGCAACTAGGTAGCAACTAAGATTTTAGAGTAAAACCTTAGTAAAACCGACTAATGTGCCGCTTTCACGGGAACTGGGCTAAATACGGAACGTATCTTGGATAGACGACCCGTGCAGATGGTAGGAGGGTCGTTAAGCTGCGAATTGCTTTGGAGGTTCTGTATGTATATAATTATTATTAGACTTCATAATATTAGTATGTCGGTTTGTGAATTTGTTCTTCTTCGTCGTGTTTTGTCGTACCTAGTTAGTATAATTTTGAGATGGTTGTTGTAAACATGTTATAAATAAAATTTATAGTTAGTTATGTATTAAAGTCGCAAAAGTAAGTATTTCTAACTGTCTGCCTGTTTACTTTTTACCCGATTATGGAAAGTAGTTATCAGAGAACGTGGAACTTACGAATAAAGCTAGTTAATCGTAAGTATTCTGAAGTAAAAAATATCGTAAGAATGTATCATCGTTTTGTTACATTAAGTGCTTCAAATAGACGGGTAAATACAATGACGCATAGCAAAGGCTTGCATTCGGAATACCCCCGACGGATCGATCCATTCGGTATTTACGTCTTCCAGTCTTACAACTGTACAAGTTGACATGCGATTTGATGTATGTAAGGATTTACCCATTGTAGCGACTGCTGTCTGGACTTTGCAGACGAAATTTTTGAATGTTTTTCATGAAAGATTTTTTTATATGTAGTTTTACGTTGCAGTACTTATGAAACATATTTAGCTATGCCCTGAGTTCAAAGCCAAAATCATAGTTACTTGCTAAATAATAACAGATGCAGAATTATTTGGATAAGTATAATTGTAAATTATAGCATAAATATATTTTTAAACAAAACTGAACACGACTAGTTGTCCATACAATACCAATTATGAACTCTACGACCTCATAAATACAGAAACAGGTATTTATAGTTACAGATTATTTTATTGTATTTTTAGGATTAAGATATTTTTCCTCCAAACATTTTCTGCAACAAACCATTTTTGCCATTCAAAATTTTCAATAAAACACAACATTCTTCCCACTTCATTCCTTACATAAGCTAAGCAGTCTCCATTCGCATCCCTCGTACATCATTGGTCCGTCTCAGTTCATTAACGGCGATTAATCACAGCGTCCTCGAGCGGCCTTGAGCCAGCGCTACTAATCTACTAAACGAGTGTTAACTTGGACTAATATTCCAACATACATCAAGATCTTGCCCATTTACAACATTGATGTATTGATCTTTGCTGGACTGTTTGAGACTGGAGTTTGGGTTTAGTGGTTTCTAATAGAGGGGTACGTGGCTAGTAGTAGTAACAGCCTCACAGGATGAATGAAGTTAAGGTAAGCAAAGCTCAGAAGGGCCCACCAGGGTCAAGGCCCGATGGGGCTACGTGGTTGTTCGAAAGAGTTACTGCGGCTCTGGTACATAAAAGGCCTACGAAGGAACATGATTCGTTTTAGTCAGTAAGAGTCTGACACTCCCTCACGCTGCTATCCCACAGCGGGAGGAGTCATTTGATGATTTCCCATCAAAAAGGTGAAGCAAAGCTTGGTGTAACCGCTCCGTGAATGAGTCCATCTATGTCGTAAGGAGTTACTTCATGCTTCGGAAAGCGTGGGTTTCAACTGTGTAACACTCCCGTTATCTATCGGTGAAAACAAAGTAAAAATGTTTTTTGAGTTTATCGCAAACAAAAAATTCATGCACAGAAGGACTTCGTTGATAATGATTTTTACATGTTGTTGTTTATCAGTTATTGATGTGCCTCCGAAAAAATAATGAATCATATATTATTATGCTGTGACTGCAAAAGATATTACAGTTATTACTTAGAACAAAAGTAAAGCATTGCCATGCAACGCAACAATGCTTTGGTCTCACGGGTACACTTCTAGTCAGTGGCGATAAGGGTTACATTTTATGGGCATGGTTTCATAGATATATGGTAAGTATCTACTATGTTTCTTCTATTTTCATATACTGCATTCATAATAACATCATTGAAATAAGAAGTAATGTTTTGTTCAGAAAGTATAGAAAGTAAGATAGGCTCCATATATCTGCTTAGCCCTTTTCAAAATTACCTTCAGTCAGGTTAAATTATAGTTTAACTACACACAATGTATAGTTATTGGCACGGATATTGAGCCCTGACCTTCACCTGCGCAGAAGCGATTTATTGGTTTATTGCCTTATGTGTACAGTGCGCAAAGCGATCCCCACTCTTCCGCCGAGAGCTCAATATCCGTGCCGATATCAATACCAGTACTACTAACTTACCTAGAGCAGCTATTTACTGAACTCCCTCTGGTAATATTTACATCTATTCATATATAAAACAGCGTCGTATTGAGAATGTCTGTTGTCTCGTTAATGTGGTAATTGTGACAATATTGCCTATTATGTTTGTGTCCAGGACTTTGGATGTACCTACATAATATCTTTGCGTTAATAATTTGACGACTGACTATAGGTATATGAAAATGTTACTCGACTAACGTCTGAATAGTTATTGACTATTTGATTGGCACTTGTTGACTTTGTACCTATTTTTTATGTTAAAAAAAAAAACTAAAATATAACTTTCTTATTCAGTTAGGAATGTAGCATACTCAACGCTCGATTTGTTCAACATGAAATCAGTAGCAGTGTTTGACGACTAACAAGCCCAAAATTACAGTTCAATAACTTATCCGTTCAAGTATATTTCCACTAGCACCTCTAATTTTCAGGGATATCTTGAAGTGATAAAACTTTATCTTGTTTTCAATAGAATAACACAAGGACACAGACGGCTCCCCATATCCATATTACGTTACAATTGAAACACAAACAAGGAAAACGAAATAAATGAAAATATATGATCGCACTAATCTTTGGAAGAAACCGTCCCTATCGTAAAAACTCAATGTTATAGCTTAGCCTTCTAAATGAAAATTAAATTGTGTCTAGTTGTGTCTGGGTCTAAGTGTTTAGAACTGGAATATAATTGGTATTGTTGTTATAGAATGAGGATCTAATTATAACAGTGGTTTCAAACGAAGCTACATACCTGGGACTGGGAAAAAAACCGAGTGGAAAATCCGTGGAAAATCCGGGTGGAAATTCTATTCTATTAAACTTGGCACCGGGAAAAAACCGGGTGGAAAATCCGTCAGTGTAAGAGCGTTGTAAGACGATACATTTGGTTAGACAATTTAATATTCCAAACGTGTTTGCAATTGCTTACAAGAAAAAACTAATATGTATTTTTATTTGAGCTTTGAAATGTTATTGCCACCAAAGTGTTAAAGTGCAAGCCACGCATTGCACGTGAATTTTATATCCTCGCTAAAACAAACAATGTGAACTTTAGTTTGTTCATTTAACAGTAAAACAGGCTAACCCACCAACACAAATGCCTAACGCGGAGAGCATGGGTAAATCTCCCCAGTTCGGGGGAGACCTTAGCCCAGCAGTGAACGTTTTTAGTATAACGACGAATTGAGATAAAATCTTGGGTGGAAATAAAAGGTCTCATCCAAGGCAATTTTTTATATCTAGGTACGAAGTTAAATTCCTTCTGGATGTAGGTAAAGCCGCAGTAGACAGCTAGTTTTTCATATAAATTTGGTAAAAAGCCGGCGGGAGAAACACGTCATACGGCACTCTCTTGAGTACTTTTAGTGTTTTTATTTCGTTACGTAGAGATACGTGGTACGTTTGAGCACTGAAGGAAAAGGGCTTTTGAAACTAAAATGGATTTAAATATGGAACTACATACGCTAGTTTCTGTTTAAAAATGAAAATGTTTCTCAGAGAATCGCTTATACGAAATAATTGATAGCTATAGTGCTTTTTAGAGAACGTTACAAAAGTTAATCAAAGTTGGTATTCTTTATAGGAATAAGAACTAGAATATGGCGAATTTTAATTAAATTGTTGTGAGCCAAAAGAGAATAAAATTATAATGTCGAAAAATGAAACAAAATGCATCATTCAATAAAACAATTATTATTTCTTGGGTGTTGTTTTATTCTCCTATACTTATTCTTATGTGCTTTGATATTTATTTATACATAGCTCATGTTTCGGACACAGAAATAACTCATGTTTCTAAATTGGTAAACAAAACACAACATTTACATACCACGTGCCATCTTAAAATACCGAGACAGCAGAAACACGAAGGGTGGTCATCTCATCATAATGTCATTACTGAAGATGGACTTGATGTATGTAAAAATATAAGAATCAGCAGTCCCATTTGTTTACGACTTCGACGAAGTTATGGTATTTTATAATTCATTTACTAAATAATATTTAAAGGAATAACTAAACTTCGCATTACTTTAAAAGAATCATACAAAAATTTGAATGTCTCGAGCTCTGTAATAAATCTATATCAAATCTACATCTCAATCGGTTAAGCTGTTTAATTACTGCAATTTAGTATACCTACTAATCAAATCAAAAGAATTTTTAAACATCAAAAAATATTTTAAGACAGTCCCCAAAACCCAAAAAACACCCAACCACTTCACTGAAGAAGCTGATACAAACTCTCCAGCAACCCATGTCTGTCTGGTTTGAAGGACCATAGATAATACATCTTACCGTAAATGAAGGCATACACAGTAATACATGAATGAAGAAACAACGTGCTTATTATCAAGAGTCTAAAATCATGCTACGTGTGCGCTTTTCAAAGTTAAACCATCAAGTTACAGTGAGTTGCTTTGTACTCGAAACTTATGTATGAGTTCGTAATAACGTACTTAGTGCCGTCAAATTATTGTAATAATTACTTTTGAATTAATGACGATGTGTAGTTAGTTGAATGCAGATGAAATGGCGTGTAATTTGCAGTTTTGATAGCATAGCATTATTATTATTACTACATGATATAAAACAAAATGTTAGTTCTGTTATCATCTTCGCTATATACTCGAAAACTACTGTGTTGTTTTTCATGTGTTTTAGATCGGTAGGTAAAGTGATTTGTGGAAGTTTTTTTGAAAAAGGCTTATTTATTTATTCAGGCAAACCAACAACATATTTACGAGGGTCAAACTGAAAGTTCTTAGAAAATCAGAAACTGGTTACATTAGCCAGTTATTCGTTTTATTATATGTTTTATTGTAGTGTTAGTACGTCGAACACAGTATTTGAGTCACCTCCGTTAAATCTTTTAATCATTTTACGGCACCAATCCACACTATGGAGTTTTTGAACCTCAGTCAAATTATGAGGTATCCACCAGGCGCAAAGCTTCCTGACCGCTTAATGTTCGTGGAGGATTTTGTGCACTTGACTCATAACGATGCCTAAGCTTGTCCGAATCTGCTGATAGGTCACTCTTTTGTCAGTCTCTATCATACGCCGCACAACACAGATGTTATCTTCAGTCGTCGCCGTAGAAGGCCGTCCCTCAGGTAAATCATCAGTAAGATTAGTGCGACCACGTTTAAACTCATTAAACCAGTTGTAAACAGTCGCACGAGATGGGGCTTCATCGTGAAAGGCCAATCGTAGTCTATCATAACTTTCTTGTTGACTTAAATGACATCGAAAGTCATAAAAAATCATTGCACGAAAATTTTCTCGTGTTAAATTCATGTTTACGTGACACAGACAATTTTCAATTTGCCGCCAAATCGTAAAACAAATGACAAATGAATTAAATATATACTCAGTAATATTGGTAAAGAGTTCTATTTTCGAATTATTTTTTTATTATGTTGTTTATAAGTGGCCAGTTCTAAAAACTTTCAGTGTGACCCTCGTACAAAACAAGTATTGTTGCTTAGTTTCATACGTACGTGTTTACAGTGTAAATATGTCACTTACAGATTTGCACACCATTTATAATAAGTTACAGAGAATAATACTTATTTATAACATTACGCCAGCCAAAACTATGGGAAAAAAGGTTCTGTTATATATCCCAAAAAGCCGAGACAGGAAATGGCAACTCAAAAGGCAGTAGTAAATAATTACTACATAGGTATTTTTTAAAACAAATAAAAGTACCTAAAACTTACTTGTACCACTGATTTACTAACACAATGTCCTAACGCTGTCACATCTGTTTTGCAGTCCCTCAGCACTTACTATTTATGTTAAACGTAAACGTTTCTTACATTAAGGGACCAGGGAACACCGATAAGGAAAAAGGTTCCTTAAAAGATACTTTTATTGTACCCTATACTTGTTGCAAGAGTACCAAAAGATCGATCTTTTCAAGTAATGAAATGGAATGTATTTAAACTGATGAACTGATGGACTGATGAACAAAACACCGTACTCTGAGTTTTGGAAAGAATTCGAATAACAAAGCTGAAAACTTTTTGTCGGTTGAAAAAATTATGGAAAAATTGTTAAATCCTTTGATGGAAATTACTTTTGAAGAATTATGGTTTGGAAATTGGGTCATGCGTTTGGTAAAGGTACTTTTTACTTTTCATTTTTTCATTTTCACTTCAAGTTTACTATCTCCTGTTGTTCTAGGTAAGAAATATATAGAGGAATGCGATGCTTTACAATGCTATGCGACAAAATACGTCAACATAGGCTTCAATTACACGTATCGAATATTTTACGCCACATAGCTTTGCCATGCTTATCGTTCACTTAGGACAAAGCCTGATACTAATAAAAGCGTTCTATTCCACGAGTCATCGCGTGACCTACCCCAACAAGTCTATCAATGAGAACCCCTATGACAATAGGTATATTCCAAATTCAAATCGTGTGACACAGTGATGGGGCCTTTATTAATTCGTCACCTATTGTGAACGTGGCTTTGACTATAAAATCTTTTACCACTATATTGTCAGCTTGTACAATAAATTGAAAATAAGTTTGTTTGTCACACTTTCACTGTAAAACTGCTGAACTGACTAAAGATGGAATTAGGTATGAACGGTAGTATGTATAAGCCCAGAAAATATCCTGGAGTGCTAGTCCATAGATTTTTTTAAAGAAATCAGCTTTGATAATAGTCATCTGTGAGGATTATACTGCTCAATTAAAAAAATATTAAACTCATTTTGTATTATTATATACAAAAAAATGTATTATTTCACTTTTGGGACATTTGAGATGATAACTTTTTATTTATTTAAATGAATTCACTGCCTAGCCTTTCCACTAAATGCCAGTTAGTAAAAACTCTTTCAATAATTATCTCTAAAATGACTGTCATTTCTATAAGAAATTCACCCTTTCGGTAACATCCAAGCCATGGTACCATCAAACCTTTAAACCAACTCTATCATTATAATACCTTCTTTGTTTTCTTTGTAAGTTCGCGGTGTACGATCAAATTATATTGAAGCACGTCTTGCATCGATTCGTGCTTTCTACGGAATTAGGGGTCTGTGGGTTTAAGCCTCGTTCATATAGAGTAGCGTGGCCAGCATGTAACTTGGCAGACAGTGTTGGACAACAGTTTTTAGTATACAGTCTGACTGTTTTTTGGTGCATTTTGACATTAGCCAACTGCGCAGGGCATATTATAGTGCACAAGCATTTGCGCAGACACAGGTGCACTCACTATTCCTTCACTCTCATAGCCCGATGGGACGGCAATCCGACACGACCGGAAAGAGATCAGGCGCAGGACCGACATTTACGTGGTGAACCGGTCAACTAGTAGAAAAGAAGTAGGTAAGTTATCAATATCTCAGTGTTTGAATGTCCGACAAAAACGCAAAGGTACAAACACGTATATGTTTTCTTTATCTTTACTCACTTTATTGGTCCAAGTACATATAAGATTGTTAAGTTACCCGACCTGGAATCGAACCTACTCACTGGTACTTGAGGGGCTCGTGGTTAACAACGTCTGTGTCTATGAACGGACCTTAAGACGTTGAAATATTTAGCGTGGTTCAGATAATGTAATCATGAGAGTGCCTCGTGGCGATTGATCGCCGATGCCTTCTGTTGATCACTTGATGAATGAGTGATAGCAAAGAGAAGCTGCTTCTTGGAGATTAATTATACTATTACCTATGGGCTAGTAATTGAATGTTTGAGTATTTGTTATTGGTAGCTTTGATCATTTTAATAAATTACCGTACCCCTGAAAAAAATGCAATGGCAAACCGTGACAGCAGGTAGATTTTTTAAATTAATTGGGCCGTTGGTTTGTTAAGCCAAACAAGACGCTATACATATCTCTCATATGTGAGTGTGTCAGATAGAAAACTTTACCAAAATTAATCATATTATCTAGATTAAGATGCACTTTAAAGCACATTATAATAACATAGTCTATCCGATAATCTCAGCTTTACCTAAAAACAAGATCATCAATTATTACGTAATCTTAATGGCGCTTTCTTCGAACTTGCCTCGATGCAAGCCGAAATAATGGACTAAAAAATATATTTAGCGGTGCTCCTAAATCTTGGGTACTGAATATGATATCACATAGACAGTTAAACGAATGACTATCTGCAGATAACTTGACTGGCCTGGACGTAAATCAGGCTTACGGTGTCGACTAGATAGCGGGATAAGGGAATTATTGTAGGAATATCTTTTATATTAGCCGAGCTAAGTGATTTTTTGGGGCTCTGTTTTATAGGTTTATTACGATCATGGGGGTAGTAAGGTTTAATTTTCATTGTGTTTAAGAAGATCGCTGGCCCATGTGGTTTTCTTCCGAATGTGAAATCAGAAAATTTCATAGAAGCCCAGTGCAGCATGAGACTCGCCTCACCACGTCAGACCAAAAGCACTGCATGAAGTTTGGTCCCCATAAACTAGATGTCTGAAAAAAACCGAGTTCGATTATCATAATGTTAAATTGTGACTTGTCACTTAAATCAAATGCTACAGCTACTACAATTACAAAGTATCAAAAATCTGTGTAAAACTCCAAAGTAGTTTTTTCCATACAAGAAAAAAACTTACGGAACCCTCAAACCGAAGACATAAAAACTATTCTTCGTTCCAAGTCATTTTACTTGATGCCGTGCAAACTTTTATGAATGCCTTGGCTTGGTATTGATTTATTTTCGTTTTTTTTACTTCCCCTATTGAACCAAGTTCGGCAAGACAGTGTGGCGTGCTTTGCTCCGTATGGCGGATCGGCAGCCATTTTATTTTGTTGCTAAAGACTGTATTATAAGTAGGTTAACTGTGTTTTTCTGTGGAAAGAAGATTTTTGGGTGAGGTATTTCAGGTTTTTTTTGGTTTCGAATTTTGACACTTGTAGATCATCCCATGCCGTTCAGGCCTATAGTCACCATTTTATTTTAATAGTTACCCTTAATTGTTGTAGTTGCTTTTTTATAATTTTGACTAATTAGATATATTATTACACTATTACGACTTGATTTTTAAAATCAAGACAGAATCACACGCTTTTGTTAGTGGGTAGAAAAACATTCCTTGATATAAGGACCTTGGAAAAGCAATCATCATTATCACAATAACGTGTCAATCAGCACTCAATCAAAAACCTGTTTTCTTCAGTAATTTCTCATCAATCACGTTTGATTCTTGGGGTATATGAGTTTGCATTTAATTATCCCTAAGATTGATATGAACATTGTGATCATGCAAAAGTACATATGTACATATGTACATATATCTCACTATCTGTTCACGCTTAAAGTAACAACTAGATTTAAATATTTGGTTCAACTGACAAGGATATAAGCTACTTTTTCCTAGCGGGGAACAGATATTTTCAATTTCTTAGTACTTAGGTATACAGGGTTACAGGTTAAGTCGACCTAGATCCTTTAAGGGGTTTTAGTTTTCATCATTCCTAGCTGATTTGACCATGAAACACCCCACCCCAAACCTAACCCATACTGAGATATTGGATTTTGATTATTTTTTAAATAAAATGAAGATTTTTTGTATAATTGACCCTTTTTTCGGATTTTGTGCCTCTAATTCATAGTGTTTTTGCTATTTTTGTGTAGTAGATTAGTTTGTTTATTACTCTCAACACAAAAAAAGCAGGTAACTGAACCAACTGGGTAGTAGTCGACGATTGAAAGATTAAAAACTAAACAAATTTGTATAAACATTTTTTTTCTTTTAAGAATATTTCAAAAAAAGTCTATGACAGTTATGCTGCAGATGTACTAAATAAAATCTACGTTTCTTTAGCTATCCAACAAGGTATAACAAGCTAGGGTATCATCATGATATTCAGAAAAAAAATTCTGATGTAATGCTCTCAGGCAGTAGTAAAACATAACTGTACTTAAGGACAAAGTTATCACTTGGGCCAGCAAACGAAATAAAACAAACTAAATAGCTTAAACAACGTTTATTATTATTTTTTACAATACATGTTCCACATGTCCGCCTCTGTTCCGCACACATATTCGCATTCTATGCCTTAGTCCACTTTTAACCACACCAGTCGTTAAGCCTCTTCTAATTTCGTTAGCCGCATCAATAATTTTCTGTCTTAAAACATCAACAGATGAGATCGGATGAGGTTCATTGTAAACTAAGCTTTTCATATGGCCCCACAAATAAAAATCCATGGGGGTCAGGTCGGGACTTCGGGCTGGCCACGGTATGGGTCCACCTCTTCCAATCCATTTGTTCGGGTAATTAGTGTCTAGCCACTCTCTGACGCTTCTTCGGTAGTGTGCAGGGCAACCGTCATGTTGATACCACATATTATTATCATTTAAACTGAGGGGTAAATCTTCCAGTAATTCGGGTAAATCATTTCTTAAAAAGTTTTCATAATCTTCCCCATTTAAATTGTCAGGCAGAAAATGTGGCCCAATCAAATGGTTTGAGATTATTCCCATCCAGACATTCAAACTGAACCGTCTCTGTGATCCCTTTGGTCGCTTCTTATTGGGATTTCTGTTTTCTTTTGGAGCCCAATAATGAGCGTTGTGGTAATTGGTGATGCCGTCTTTATCAAATTTTGACTCATCTGTCCACAAGATGTGTTTTAAAAATGCTGGGTTTTCTAAATCTGCGTTGAGCATGAATCTGCAGAAATCTAATCTCCTCACGGGATCTCCTTCTTCGATAACATGTACCGGCGTGTAATGGTATGGATAAAGGCCTGCAGTATTCACTGTAAACCACACTTTCCACTGCGATATTCCAAGTTCTCGGGCAACAATATTAGTGGAAGTAGTTGGATCCGATCTAAACCGTTGTACTATTTCATTGTCTTGCTCTTCATCGTCATCATTGACACGAGGTCTGCCTAGGTCTGATCGTCGCCTCGAAACAGAGCCAGTCTCTCTTAGTCGCCGGTACACTCCGTCAAAGACACTGACATCCGGTACTCGGCGCCCGGGATAACGTGCAATGTATTCATCCCGAGCTCGCGCGGATACACAGTTGCAGTACCCGTAACAAATTAAAATATCCGCATATTCCTCGTTCGTGAAGGTCGTCATCGTCAACAGTTCCAAATCAGAAGCACGTATCAAAGTCCAGTTAACAAGCACAGTCACAAATCGAAGGGGAAACAGTCCAGAAACACAAGCCAAGTCGAGTAAAAATCCAAGAGCACAAGTATCACATCTACTACGGACGAATCGCGTAAGCAGACTACTAAAACCAAACAGAATAACAACAAAATGGCCGAAAATTATCTATCTCGCTCACACCTACATAAACCGTCCTGCTTGCACGCACCACAGCCACCACAGCTCCATCGAAGGACAATAGTACCGTAATTTTTTGCTACTACCTGGGACCCTTTTATGAAAGTTTTTTCTAAGAACTGTGATAATACCCTAGCTTGTTATACCTTGTTGGATAGCTAAAGAAACGTAGATATTATTTAGTACATCTGCAGCATAACTGTCATAGACTTTTTTTGAAATATTCTTAAAAGAAAAAAAATGTTTATACAAATTTGTTTAGTTTTTAATCTTTCAATCATCGACTATTACCCAGTTGGTTCAGTTACCTGCTTTTTCTGTATTGAGAATAATAAACAAACTAATCTGCTACACAAAAATAGCAAAAACACTATGAATTAGTGCCACAAAATCAGAAAAAAGGGTCAATTATACAAAAAATCTTCATTTTATTTAAAAAATAATCAAAATCCAATATCTCAGTATGGGTTAGGTTTGGGGTGGGGTGTTTCATGGTCAAATCAGCTAGGAATGATGAAAACTAAAACCCCTTAAAGGATCTAGGTCGACTTAACCTGTAACCCTGTATAATTTAATTTGTACCTACATGCAAAATAATATAGCTGTTTCTTAAGTAAACACAGATAAGAGCATTGCCTATGACAACTAAGTTGCTATCTTTAGTGATGTGCATCTAGTTTATCGATAAATTCATATAAAATATTAGAATGTTCAATTGCAATAATATGTAAGTAGGTATTGAATCAGGTTCAATTAAGCTATTTCTATTCAACAGTAGAACCAAAACGGTACCGAGATAGAACAAAGCCCAGACAATTCTAGTCAAGTACTTAATGTGATCATTAATAGCTAAAGTTCGGCACTAGTATTTAATTGTCACGATCTGTTAAGGAGCCTTAATTGTAGACCTAGATTAAGCATCTGTTCTGAATTACAATACTTATGAAATAAAAGAATTCGAGAGGGAGCCTGTGTGACGTCAGAAAGAAGGTTGGTGGCATTCAGTGGGACAGTAAAGTACAATGGTAGTTCTTTTCAAATCATTTTTTTACACAACTATTCTATAAAAGTACGAAGAAAGAATAGTTTAGTTTTTTTGTGATATATTCTACAATTCCTTCTTCATAAAATTATACTACTCAAATACTAGAAGTCGATATATCGATATACACTGCAGTCACATCACTATATTAGCAGAGAAACTTGCCATAGCGTAAGCAAACATCTTGTTTGGAGTGGCCCAAACAATGATACCCTTATTTAATCAGACACACCTGCTAGCTGAGATTTCTATAAGTGTTTAGGCTTAATTGAATAAATGAAACCTAATGTTTGTTTATATTGAATTAGGTCAAATTGGTCGCATAATTTGTATTATTGATCAATTTTGGTACCTTTTTTTACTCTATTTATTAATATTGAGTTCGTTGTAAGTTGTAATCTAAAGAGATTGCGTCATTTATGTATAGACTATTTCAATAAATACTTTTTCATCGTCGATGTAAATGACTTATAAAAAATAAACTGTCAATGAGACTTGTGTTTTCAGATGTAAACAAAAATAAATTATGTCTTAAAATTGTTTATATTTTTATAGTTTACGGCTTTTCTTTGTGTTAAGTTTGTTTTACTTGAACAGATGATTTTTTTCTGTATACATTGAAAGAGTTATTAATTTAAATAACGGTGAGAATTTGAAACTTTGTCAATAAAAGTACTATTTGCTATTTTACCAATGTATTTCCATAGTTAATAATTCACACGTGCCAAGCTCTCTTATTTGACAGTAAATATAAACTACTATTTCCAGCTACCCACTAGCTAATCACCATGGCAAAAAACGACGCAGCAACCCTAGAAAGGATGAAACAACTAGAAGAGAGGATAAAAGCTCCTTCAATATGGGGGCGAGTGGCTTGCGGAGTCAGATTTGAGGACCTGCAGGATCGAAGGTACGATGAGGCGATACGGTTGCTGAAGAAACATTATTTGCCTGAAGAGGTGAGATACCTTTTTGAAGAATATTTTTCACAATTATCATAATTGGATGACCATGACAGAGATGGTTGACGTTCGTTGGGGGAGAACTAGGTCCAGTAATAGACGGCAATTAATATTTGATATAATGATGATGATGATTATGACTAAGTAATATTTATTTTATCAACCGACTTCAAAAAAGGAGGAGGTTCTCAATTCGGCTGTATTTTTTTTTTTTTTTTTTTCTTTATGTTTGTTACTCGATTTCTCAAAGACGCCTGGACCGATTTCAAAAATTCTTTTTTTATTTGAAAGGGTATGCTTGTCATTTGGTCCCATCATCATCAGGTCAGGATCTGATGATGGAAACCCTGAGAAATCGAGGGCAACCTTCGAAAGTTGTAGGCATACTTAGGGTAAAAACTTGACATTCAGGTGCATGCCTAAAAGCACTATTTATCAGTGAAGGTTTGAAGCTGACCTGATGATGGAGACCAGAGAGGGTCGAGGGAACTCGACAACTGAATATGTAAACTACCTCGTGTTTGGGCTTATATTATTTGTATTGACGAGACCTTTGCAACAATGCAGGTTTGGAGCTGACCTGATGATGGAGACCAGAGAAGGTCGAGGGAATTCGACAACTGAATATGTAAAATACCTCGTACTTGGGCTTATATTCTTTGTATTGATGAGAACTTTCCACATATATGGATAGTGACGACTATTCGTATCACTGAAAAGTTGTAAATAAAAAACTTTTTTACAAAAAAATTAAACCGACTTCCAAAAACACTAAAAAGTAAAAAAAAAAACGAATTTTAGGTGCATCGGCCTAGAAGTCGGTGGCAAAATTAACTTAGTAACATCCATTAGACACCGACTTCTAGGCCGATGCACCTAAAATTCGTTTTTTTTTTTACTTTTTAGTGTTTTTGGAAGTCGGTTTAATTTTTTTGTAAAAAAGTTTTTTGAATGTTGTTCAAACTTTCTTGTTGTTCTTTGTAAAAAATAATAATGATTGTGTTATTAGGAATAGTTACGTTGTAAGTTTCAAAATGTTTAATTATTTTTAAGTCTAGTTTATAATTTAGGCCAAACTGACATGTTTCAAGTCGTTAGATAGTTTGATTGTAATTAAATTTTTTAGAATAATTAAGCTCAATGAAATCAAATTCTTAGTATTTCGAAAAAAAAAGCTCTCTGAACATTCTGGTTAAGATTTCTTTTCTGATTTCATGAACATAGTAGGTTAGACTTGAAAAGTATTTTAATCAAGTCAAAATTGAAGAAAAGAGATTTTAAAAATAAATTGTTGAAATTGGACATAAATTAAATAAGGAGTTGGTAAGTTGAAAAAAGGTTTATTAAAAAGTGTATCTCTTGAAAGTATTTTCCAATTATCTGTGGAAGGGGTGAATGTGTAGAGTTTCAGTGTTAGCGATAAAAACTCTTTGCTGTGACGAAATGTCACGATACTATTAACTAGCTTTCGATCGAGCAAGGTTAAGCAACGCTTGTCACGGCCGATCCGTGGATGGGTGACCATCTTGTCGTAATGAGTTCCTCAGTGTTTCGCAAGGCATGTTAAGTTTATAGGTCTCGGCCGTCATTAGAACATATTTAAAGAATAAAAGTCAGAAGCCAGAAAATCTGACAACAAGTCTTTCCTAGCAATGTACGACATAAAACTTATTTTTTTCTCACTAAGGGATTTCCTCGCTCTCACTGCAGCCTTCATTCAAATATAGGCAATTTGTTTTTCACCCACTTTTTCTCGGCACAAAACATCTTAATTAAGTAAATTAAGATTTCCGAACGGGGCAATTCATCTTTTTTGTTTTTGGACCCTTTAATTAAATAGTCTAACTGATCGCCGCATTGTTGGCGGAAATTATTTTTTTCAAGGGTAGCTACTAAATTATTGAATGGAAACTGCTGTGTTTTAATTACTTTTGTTTATTTTATTGTTTTGTAATTAATTTCACTGTTTAGGGAAAGAATTTCGGAATCAAATTAGCGTTTAAATAACGTAGTCAAATAATGCTAAACGCGTAGCAACTGCGTCATCGTAGCATGTAGTTTGCTACGCCGTAGCAGAATTCGTAGCGTAACAAGCCATACACAAGCAACTTCTGTAACTACGTGACGTAGAATAACTACTTGACTACTCACTAAACATGTTCAACTCAAAACATGATTTAACCGTAGCTCTGTCTCCGTTAATTTTGAACGATTTCCAGTGAGCTGCCCCATTTAACTATCACGGTAACCGAACCATAAGCCTTGTGTGTTACTAACATAGATTTAAGTTATTATATATTAACCATTTTGTATAAGATAATATGTATGTTAATCTTTAAGATATGTGGCCAATGCAACCTGAAAATAATAGTTATTTGTTATACAAGAGTGCAAAGTTGCTTTTTAACCGCGGGCTCAATTTTGATGACCGAGCAAGCGAAGGATTCTAAAATTGAAGCACGAGCGTAGCGAGTGTTTCAATAATTAGAATCCTGAGCGACAGCGAGGGAATCAAAAGAGCACAAGGTGAAAAATCTTTGCACTCGAGTGCAACACGTAACTTTTCATCCCACCTCATCGAGGAAATTACTAAATGCAAAAAAACAAAATGGCGCGCACATATTAGTATCAAATTAAAAAGAAGTACCTATTAAAGTTCATTTATTTGAAAACTCAGTTTAAAAATGAAACGAGGTTAAAAATCTATGTAAAAACAATAATATAAATTACTTAATTTATTGAATAATTATTTTAAGCAGTATTTTATTTGTTTAATATGTATTTGTTTGAAAAGTCTTATCAAGATTGTCACAGATGGAGTATTGCACACCATGTTCCAAATTCAAATCACTTTGCCGCTCTAGAGGATAAAAACGACTTTTGCGCTCAGATATCAAAGGGTAAAACTACTCTTTCCGAGATGGTGGGATGAAAAAGTATTTTGATCTGATTTGATTTGGTAAACCTTAAATGCTCCTTTTGTTAAATAATATAAGATCTACAAGTATGTGCGAATATGGGTATATTCGCAAAAATAAATGAATTTGAAATTGAACCATATACAGTTGTCAAATCGTCGATTTGACCAGTGGGCTGAAGTATACAGCTGGTCATGATTTGGTTATCGTTATAGTCAAATGCAACTTTGTTTTAATGAGACATTACGATTAAGTAATTTTCTTTAATTTTTCAGATAACGTACAGATCAGTGAAGATAGCAGACGATAAGGAAGGTACAGATGAATTCGTCCACAATGTTCGGATATGGATGAAAGACAAGATGTCTATAGCGGCGGTTAAAGAAGGCACGGATCAGCTCGTTGGAGTTCTTATTATGAGGATACAGGAGAAAAGTAAGTATTTTAAAACCACTTTTAAACTTGTATGGTTCGGGTTTGATTTTCATCAAGGTAATATAGCGCGCAATATTTTTATTGGAATTAACTGCTTATCTGAGCAAAAATTTCGTAAAATGACGTCATTTGATAGTAGGTACTGATAGATTCATTGTGAGTCTGTCTAAAATATAGCTTTGTAGAATCCCTTATGGCACTGAACCTTTTGCTATTAATATCGCTCAAAAACTCCAGTGGGTCAAAAATCCTTGTACTTAAGGATTCAATTAAAATGTGTATGTATTTAAAAATTTCTTTCTTCAACTGTAACCATACTACCTAAAAAAATAAAATATCAAGGGAATCATTAAAAACTATTGCCTCAACATTTTTGTATCTCATAAAAATGTAACGTTCACAAAGCTAGTCACTATTCGATTCTATTTGCGTATCAATCGAAAGGAATGGAACTCGATTCGTTCTGTGCCGATAGCAGTAACATTAGGGGGCAGATTCCTTCAATGCTTCGAGCCTAAATTTTTACTGCATCCGTAAAAAGAATTCCGATTCAGCTATAGGGTTTTGTGTTTGGTGCATGTTTTGAGCTCAAGCGATCATGTAAATAATAACGTGTGTTTACAGCAAAGTAGCAAGTGCTCATTGAATCTCGACCCGTTAAATTATTTTTGACAGCACTATTAAAGAATCCTTGCCGTGGGACGCCGGCTTAGAATTGCGCTCCCCCCAAATCATCCCGTGGGTGTCGTAAGAGGCGACTAAGGGACAAACCGGAGGTCGGGCAGCAGCGTCCTCTGCGTACTGCATACCCTCACTGCGATCGCCAACCCGCCTGCCAAGCGTGGCGATTAAAGGCAATTACCCCCCAATGAGAAGCACAGAAACCAGGCCCCCAGTCCCCGGCAGCTCCGCTATCCCTGGCGCGGGTAGCGGTCAAGGTAACGGCGGAGCAGGGGGTGCTAAGAATCTCCGGAAGAGATCCGGCTACCCACCCCCACGACGACTGGCCCTGGTAACACACAACATACGCACATTGAGGACTGACGAAAAGATCTGCGAGCTGGAAGAGGAGTTGAGCAAGTTACATTGGGACATTATAGGGTTATGCGAAGTCCGTAGAGAGGGAGAGGACACCGTAACCCTGAAGTCTGGTAACTTGCTCTACTACCGGGAGGGCGACCAAAAGTCCCAAGGTGGTGTCGGGTTTCTCGTTCACAAGTCCCTCGTAAACAACATAACAACCATCGACAGTGTGTCGAACAGGGTGATATACCTAATACTCAGAATATCCGAAAGATATTCGCTGAAGGTCATTCAGGTATACGCACCGACCTCGTCACACTCCGATGATGAGGTGGAGACTATGTATGAGGACGTAAGTAGGGCCATACATAGTTCCAAAACCCACTTCACTGTTGTTATGGGGGATTTTAACGCTAGGTTGGGCAAGAAAAGCGGTGATGAGTTGAGAGTGGGGCAATTTGGATATGGGCAACGGAACCCTAGGGGACAGAGGCTGGCTGACTTTCTGGAGAAAGAGGAACTCTTCATGATGAACTCTTTCTTCCAGAAGCCGCCTCACAGGAAATGGACCTGGTTGAGTCCCGATGGTTTCACGAGAAACGAGATAGACTTCTTCATGACCGACAAGAGACGGATATTCAGTGATGTCTCTGTGATCAACAGGGTAAAAACCGGAAGCGATCACCGAATCGTAAGAGCCTCACTGAATATCAATGTTAAACTTGAAAGGTCCAGTCTGATGAAGTCTACGCTCCGACCTACTCGGTCCCATATTCAAAACCCGGAAAGCTTTCAACTCGAGCTCTCTAATCGCTTTGCTTGCCTCGAGAACTTAGTGTCAGTGGACGAGATCAACGACGGGCTAGTGGAAACTGTCCGCACGGTAGGGGCTAAGTTTTTTAGACCTTGCCGTAAAGATAGGCCTCATAAACTGACCGACCAAACCTTAAACCTCATGGCTGAACGACGCTTGCTACAGTTGCAGTCTTCCCACGACGCGAAGTCATATAGGCAGCTCAATAGACGAATATCCAAGTCCTTGCGACACGATCTGCGTCTCTTTAATACGAATCGTGTTAAAGAGACCATACAGCGAAACCAAGGCTCCAAAGTGTTCGCAAAGGACAAGTCTATTGGGCAAAGCCAGATGACTAAGCTGAAACGGGAGGATGGCAGCATAGCGTCGACCAAGGCAGAGGTTTTAGGCGAGATTGAGAGGTTCTATGGACAGTTATACACTTCGGTCGCAAAGCCCGTCAACAGCTTGGCAGGAGATCCAAGAGCCAAGCTGTCCCGACATTATACCGAAGATATCCCGGACATCAGTCTGTACGAGATTAGGATGGCCCTGAAGCAGCTTAAGAACAACAAGGCGCCGGGTGAGGACGGAATCACTTCAGAGCTTCTGAGAGCGGGTGGAACACCGGTACTTAAAGTCCTCCAGAAGCTCTTTAACTCCGTCCTGTCCGAGGGCAAAACGCCTGAAGCATGGAGCAGGGGTGGGGTGGTGTTGTTCTTCAAAAAAGGTGACAACTGCCTGTTGAAGAACTACAGACCCATCACACTTCTAAGCCATGTTTATAAGCTGTTTTCAAGGGTTATCACGAACCGTCTCGAACACAGGCTTGATGACTTCCAGCCTCCCGAACAAGCCGGTTTCCGAAGAGGCTTTAGTACCATAGACCACATCCATACGCTGCGGCAAGTTATACAGAAGACCGAGGAGTATAACTTGCCATTATGCTTAGCGTTTGTGGACTATGAGAAAGCCTTCGATTCGGTGGAAACATGGGCGGTACTTGAGTCACTCCAGCGATGCCATATTGACTATCGGTACATCGAGGTGTTGAAGTGTTTGTATAATAACGCCACCATGTCGGTCCGAGTACAGGAGCATAGCACGAAGCCGATTCCATTGAGAAGAGGCGTAAGACAGGGGGACGTTATCTCCCCGAAACTGTTTACCGCCGCAATGGAAGACGCCTTCAAGCTCCTGGAATGGCAAGGACTTGGCATCAACATCAACGGCGAATACATCACTCACCTTCGGTTTGCCGACGACATCGTAGTCATGGCAAAGTCGATGGAGGAACTCAGTATGATGCTCGAGGGCCTCGACCGAGTTTCACAACGGGTGGGCCTGAAAATGAACATGGACAAGACGAAAATTATGTCAAATGTCCATGTTCAGCCCACCCCAGTCTCTGTTGGAAGCTCGGTACTCGAAGTTGTTGACTCATATATCTACCTAGGACAAGTAGTCCAATTAGGTAGGTCCAACTTCGAGAAAGAGGTCAACCGCCGAATCCAACTCGGCTGGGCAGCGTTCGGGAAACTACGCAATGTCTTTTCGTCCGACATACCTCAGTGCCTCAAGACGAAAGTCTTCAACCAATGTGTGTTACCAGTGATGACTTACGGCACCGAAACGTGGTCTCTCACTATCGGCCTCATCTCAAAGCTCAAAGTCGCTCAACGAGCTATGGAGAGGGCTATGCTCGGTGTTTCTCTACGTGATCGAATCCGAAACGAGGAGATCCGTAGACGAACCAAAGTGACCGATATAGCCCACCGGATTAGCAAGTTGAAGTGGCAATGGGCAGGCCATATTGCTCGCAGAGCAGATGGCAGATGGGGCCGAAAAGTGCTGGAGTGGAGACCACGGACTAGCAAGCGCAGCGTAGGACGTCCACCAACGAGGTGGACAGACGACCTTATAAAGGTCGCCGGAAGACGCTGGATGCAGGTCGCTTCCAACAGGTATCTGTGGAGATCAAAGGGGGAGGCCTATGTTCAGCAGTGGACGTCCTATGGCTGAGATGATGATGATGATAGCTAAGTTAATGTTAATGATATGCTGACTGACACAGAAGAACGCTGAGAAAGTTGTCGTTCTTGAAAACTATTAAAATTGTATATATGGCAGGAAGATAAATATGTATTATTAAAAACGTATGACAGAAGGCTTAAAGAATAGTTTATGTTATTACATCATAAGGGACAATTCTTAGCAATATTAATTACAAAACGCTACCGCTTATCACAAACACCTCATTTCTTGTACGTAAATTGGATTCCAAGTAGTAGATACGGGTAGGTCTATATTAGGGGCGGTGATGCTATCGAAGCGTATACAGAACACACTTCTGACTCAACGTGAGGTGAGCTTATTTTCTGATTTTCTATTGATAACGCTAAATAAATAGAACGAGACAATTTGGAGTTGAACGGGATTAAAGTCGATACGATGCGATTTTTAGTGGGGTTTAAAGACGTGCTTAATCTAGAGGTATATAAGGAGCAAATGTTTGCTGTTTTGGTTTTGGGTTTTGTAATTTTATTTCTTAGGTCATTTAAAGTTCAAATGTTGAATACTTACTAATGTAGTAAATACCAAAGTTATTTTGTCCGCATGTTAGTCTAAGCGGCTTTCACGCTGGAACTATAAACCGATTCGTCTTAGAAGGGACATAAGCTACTTTTTAACCGGTCAAAAAGTGGTTTCCTCGACGTGGTTGAAACCACGGGGAAGATCTTGTAGGGTGGTACATGAAAAACACCATTCTGTTCTTTCTACTATATCAATTCGGCAATTACAAGAAAGTCTATAGTATATTTAAATGTAATTTAGTTTAGTGACCAATAGTGCCACTGGCCGTTAATATTTACTTAGAATTAACTAAGTAGTCCGATGATTGTTTGTCGTTCATTAGGCTTCATAAGATTAGTTTAGTAAACTTAGTTTATTGACTAATACAAGTTACTTCATCAATGTCATTGAACTTAACATCCATAAATGTCTTGGCGATTGATTCATTAGTACTTCTGAGATTGATTGCGTGTTCAAATCAATTTGGATAGAGTCCTTCGCTTGGTATTTGACAAGTCAATGTCAAACTGAGTTAATTTATTATTCAATGATGTTTATGGTGATTTGTGATGGTGTTAACTGTTTTTAACATTGTTAATTATTATTTTTGGAGATTTGTTAAACAAAAGTGCTAAGGAGAGGGTTAAGTTCTCAATGGTTATCTTTATTTTTTTTTCTAATGTAAGTGGAAAAGGAGTAATAGAGACGTAGTAATTAAGGATGATGTTTTTTTAATTATAATTCTCATTTACCTTGGAGCCTGAGAACGACCAATGAGTCTTGACAAGCAGTGAAAGGGCAGTCGTTACGTAGTAGTCAAAAGCTATGTTATAATGATATCAATATGAGCTAATCTCCTATTTCCAGGTGCATTTTCCAGAACATTCAGCCGCGTGAAAATAACTCACAATCCGCTATACACCACTGTGATGGGTTTCTACAACGAGATCGAGAGACCTGTGAACATATACGATGCGCTGAACATCAAGCGATACTTCAAGATATATGTCATTGCTCTCAAGAACAGGTATAGGCATCGAGGTTTGTTATGCTCACTTAAACTAAATAGCTAACTAGCAATATCATGCATTAAAAGGGAATTCAGAAGCCGAACGGTTTGGTTGCTATGCAGTGACAATTTAGTATACGATCTTTACTTTTCTTGCAGAATTAATTAGAAGTTTATCAATATCAAAAAGCATTTTTGAAAATAGGCTGTTAGTCTTTTCGAATGTTAAATACGAGTATTACACGTTGTCTCATGCCCCCTAAAACACCTCTTTTCTACAACTTCAAAAAAATGGCGTGCATATTTATCAATCACAAAGTTCCGCAAATCAATCTTAAAACCTCACTCAATATATTAGTGAAGATAATCGCGGTCTAATGAAGAAGAACCTTATCATCCTTGTTTACCTGAATCTAAATTATTCCAGGTATTGCCAAAGAGATGTTGAAAGCAGCAATGTCACTTAGCTCAAGTGCCAGCGTGGCGGCCATAGCTGGCATCTTCACTACCGCGAGATCGCAGACTATTGCGCAAGAGTTGGGCTTTACCAAGCTCAATGAGATTTACTATGTGAGGTACCTGCTTGATGGAGAGGTGAGTATTGGAATACAAAAATTTAAAAGTCATAGATGAGACCCCCCTTGTGTTCTAAAGTTCTTATAAGCAGAATTATATTGCAATGGTGGATGGTAGTCCTAAACAACCATTGTTCGAAAAAGCTCTCATTATTTAATTATAATTTTATTGTGTTCAAACAAAAATATTGCAAGAAATGGAAATTATTCAACAAGTGCCAGATGCAGTTAAAACTTTTTTTATAATATGAGTGTCACAATTTTTGTTACGTTTTCACTACCACCATGCTATAGCTAACACATTCACAATTTGTAATACCATCCCCCAATCCCAATCTTTACCGCTCAATTTCTGGGAGCCCTTCCAACATGATTGGTTGGTTGGCATGACGTCACGATGGGGAGCAATTCTTTTGCTCAAGGGATGCATCGCGGGTACTGATGGATGCTAACAGGTTGTAGACATATTAGGGGGATCAGTTTTACTGACGAAGCCAAAAAGAAAGGAGTAATTTGTATAGAGTGATTTCTTTAGACGTTAAAGGAGGGTGTTTAAGGCTGTTGTGAATTTCAACAGTTTTAAATTAAAAGAACATATAATTGCTAGTTAGGCCTTAGTGTATAAAATTTGGGAATAATGCACTTAATTTTCTATTTAACACTGTCCTATTTTTTGACCAGGTCGTGTTTCTTTAATAAGGGTTTGAAAAGATTTGTGTACAACACATTCAACTGCAGGCTTAATTTTATTTATCAGCCTCACTAGTTTATCAGCTTGAAGATTTCTAATTAAAAAAATAAATTTACATCTTATCCTGCCCTCCATGTACTAAAATCTTCATCAAACCTTCCAGATAGTATTCTACGACACTGGTCTGGGCAACTACGGGGCAGCCATCATGGCGTACCGCATACCCAACGTGGACGAACCGAATGACCTCACCACACAACAGTCATCCAGGTTCAACCTGCAAGTACAACTGGATGACGAGACAGATGCAACTGAAGACGGTGGCCAGACAGTTATGTCACCTGAAAGTTCTAAATCTGAACCCAATAAAGATTAACAGTTTATATGCAGGATGTTGTTTCATTTGTATTTTTTCTGCATTAAATTAAATATTATTGTGGTGATTGTTTCGGCCTGCCGAAGACCGGGATGGTTGACGCTCATTGAGCTACCTATCTTATTGGGTTAGACCTCGGTTCAACAGTGGATGGCAAATCTTCACCAAACCCTCTTCCAGATAGTATTTTACGATACAGGTTTGGGCAACTACGGGGCAGTCATTAACAGTCATCCAGGTTCAACCTGCAAGTACAACTGGATGATGAGACAGACGCGACAGAAGACGGTGGCCAGACAGTTATGTCACCCGAAAGTTCTAAATCTGAACCCAATAAAGATTAACAGTTTATATGCAGGATGTTGTTTCATTTGTATTTTTTCTGCATTAAATTAAATATTATTGTGGTGATTGTTTCGGCCATAAGACCGGGATGGTTGACGCTCATTGAGCTTCCTACCTTATTGGGTTATACCTCGGTTCAACAGTGGAGTGCAAATCTTTACCAAACCCTCTTCTAGATAGTATTCTACGACACTGGTCTGGGCAACTACGGGGCAGCCTCCTCCTCAAGGTTCAACCTGCAAGTACAACTGGATGACGAGACAGATGCAACGGAAGACGGTGGCCAGACAGTCATGTCACCCGAAAGTTCGAAATCTGAACCCAATAAAGATTAACAGTTTATATGAATGGAGATTTTGGTTTTATTTGTTAAGGCTGTTGACTTGGATTTGGATTGTATATTGGATACCTATTTTTGTGTTAGTAGGTACAGAGAGACTACCCAATATGTGGTTGGTTGATGCTCGTTAGGTGGGGCCTAAGTTTAGCAGTAGATGGTAATTAGCTGATACGATGATGTTGGTTGATATGAAATAGATGCTGAGAAGGAAGTACGTAGTAGACCTCGCCCCACAACAGTCATCCAGATTCAACCTGCAAGTACAACTGGATGACGAGACAGACGCAACGGAAGACGGTGGCCAGACAGTTATGTCACCCGAAAGTTCTAAATCTGAACCCAATAAAGATTAACTGTTTATATGCAGGATTTTGTTTCATTTGTATTTTTTCTGCATTCAATTAAATATTGTTGTGGTGATTGTTTCCGCCTGCTGAAGACCGGGATGGTTGGCGCTCATTGAGCTACCTATCTTATTGCTTACCTATTAAAGCTCGGTTCAACAGTGGATTGCGAATCTTCACCAAACCCTCTTCAAATAGTATTCCACGATACAGGTTTGGGCAACTATAGCGCAGCCATCATGGTATACCGTATACCCAACGTGGACGAGCCGAATGACCTCACCACACAACAGTCATCCAGATTCAACCTGCAAGTACAACTGGATGACGAGACAGACGCAACGGAAGACGGTGGCCAGACAGTTATGTCACCCGAAAGTTCGAAATCTGAACCCAATAAAGATTAACAGTTTATACGGAAGATTTTTGTTTTATTTGGGTTTTTGAAGTGAATTGATAAGATTGTTTATTAATTTGGGCTGCTGAAGACTGGAATGGTTGGAGCTCGTTGAAGAAGATCGTTCCGTTCAGCAATTTTATGGCAATTAGCTGATATGACGCTGACGATTTTTATCCATATACGTATTAGGTGCTGAGAGGTAATGTTAAACTAGTTATTGCTGCATCAAAAACACATCATGGGCATTTAAGTATTTAAAACATAACGTTTAAACCATGTGGTCTACACCAGAACTCAAAGGTAAATAATTATTATATCCGTAGGCCTTAATTATCTTCAACGATATAGACCACTTTATCACCCTGTCAACGTCCTTACATAACCGTGAATTTTCCCATGTACAAAAAATATATTTAACGTCAAATTACACCATTTTATTACACGTTACGACACGTTTACGAGACGACTGGCCCGTTGAATAAACCTTGAGATATCCTGAATGCTATAACTATTAAATATAGTGATAGCAATGTAGCTGTAAAATCTTTTGAGGTCATTTGTCTAGACACTTTTTAAGATATGTTTTCTGTAATCATATTGCATGTTTTGAAGATAACTAGGTACCTAATTTTATATCACGAGAAAATTATTATCTGAAGAACCTAACAAAAACCCAATTTAAAAATTAAAAAAAAAATGTCAAATCATCATTTATACTTTTACAGCGAATTCTGTGCTGATTTTTTTTTATAAAATCAAAAGTAGACAAAATCAACGGAAATCAAAAAGCGACCGTGCTTTCATACTAACTAGTTTCACACAGTATTGAAACAATATCGCATCGCATCTCACAGCATCGCTTCCACTATAACACACCTCACGAATTTTACGACGTGTACATAAAACGAGTAATCGTTGGGAGCAAAAGGTTGAATGCTATTGGCAACGGACATTCCGTGAAAAATTCTACAGGTGGTACAGACAAACTGGTTTGTTAGGGTGTAGGCAGGGAACACATAAAACGGTGTCCAATTTGCTTTGAATTCTTGATAGTAGTGTGAAGGAGTTTTTAAATGGGGGAAAAGATGTTTGTTTGGACAGGATATTCGGACTAGCGAAATGACATTAACATACTCATTAAGGTTATAAGTAGTTTAGGTACAGGTACTAACGGTTAGTTGTACCATTTATTAACCACCAACTCCATAGAATTTACTGTGTTGAATTTTGTGTTATTGAGGAAAATATTATTTTAGTAAATTTTTTTACTTACTAGTACTATGTGCACCTCTAATGGGCAAACAGAACTGTAAATTATTATTTTAATAGATTTTCTTTTTTATATCTGTTATGTATTGCTATTGGCACACATGAATAAATAAATAAACTATAACGATAACCCTACTAGTGCAAGTACATGGCTGGTTATGGCTTGGTTATCGTTATAGCTAAATGGTGCAACTGACTCTTAACTTGCCATTAGACACAGATTACTGGCTTATAAATAGGTACAGAGTTTCGGGTTCTATGAATTTCTATTTAATTCAATTACCCTACCCAACACGTTAATCAAACTTAAAATTTAAAGCCTATTTACAAGAATAACTTATTTACTTGATGAAACTGAGTATTATAATTCTCTTTTGTCTCCAATTTTTTACCGATCGATGTAATGACATCTTTTTTCTTCCTAAAAATAAATTTTAATGAGTTCGAGATGTTTATCGCAGCTGTCTCCGAGGAACTTTGATTAAATAAGTTATTTTTGTTAGAATATTAGGTTTTTGTCAAAGTGTTTGAATAGATCGTGATAGTCTTATTTGAAGGAATAATCATCATGTCATAAATTCCACGACATTGGCCTCGACCTCAACCTATCTAAATGTGAACTTTTTATACCCGACTCGACTGACAGACAGACTATTCTTCAAAATTTCCTCACAATAGCTCCTGAAATTAAACCGATAGACCAAAGTTCTCTTTGCCTCCTTGGATCGCCTATACTGGAAGATTCATTTTCGGATTTTATTGAGAAGAAAATTCAAAATTTTAATGATGTTTCGGAAAGGCTACTCAAAATTAATATGCATGCAGCCATCACCATCATACGGTACTGCTGTTTTGGACCAAAACTTACATATAACTTGCGTGCTTCCCATTTATGGAAGCACACCAACCTTTTGGACAAAATCGACGAAATTATAAGACATACACTATCATCCATTTTAAATGTGGCCTTGGACGACAGAGCTTGGTCTCAAGCGACTCTTCCCATCCGTATGGGAGGACTTGGCGTCCGTAAAATTTCCAGTGTAAGTTTACCAGCCTTTATTTCCTCGGTCCATGGCACTGAGAAATTGATCAGGAAAATATTACCCACCACACTGGTCAATTTTGAGGTGCCAAGCCTGACTGAGGCTTTAAACGCTTGGAAAGTCGCATGCCCGAACACCGACTTACCCGCCAACCTGTCCTCTCAGAGACAGTGGGATGAGCCGCTCTGCAGAGTAATACGGAAAAGTTTAATCGATACGTCAATGACTTCTGCAGAGCGAGCGCGCCTACTGGCTGTGGGTGAATGGGAGTCGGGTCTATGGCTTCTTGCACTTCCGTCTTCAAACACAGGCACCATGTTTGATGACACCACCTTCAGACTCGCCGTTTGCCTCCGACTAGGTGCTCCATGCTGCTCTCCTCATCGCTGCCACTGCGGGGAAGCTGTCAACAGCCTCGGTCACCACGGCCTGTCGTGCAGCCGGAGTGCCGGCCGCATACCACGACATGCCAACATAAACGACGTGATCCGTCGCGCTCTTGTTGCCGTCGGCGTGCCAGCCGTACTCGAACCAAATGGCTTGGCACGCGACGATGGCAAGAGACCAGACGGCATGTCGCTATTTCCGTGGAAGGTGGGTAGGACTTTAGTGTGGGACGCGACATGCGTCGACACTCTTGCGCCATCTCACCTTCCCGGAACTGCATGTCGTGCTGGCTCCGCCGCTGCACAAGCAGAGAACCTCAAGCGGCGCAAATATAGTAACCTTATAGGCAATTACATGTTTGAGCCGTTTGGGGTTGAAACTCTAGGGCCGTGGGGTCCGAGCGCCCACCTTCTTGCCAGGGATATCTCCCAGCGCCTGGTTGACACTTCCCGGGACCCAAAGGCTGGCTTTTATTTCGCACAGAGGTTGAGCATTGCCATCCAACGTGGCAATGCTGCCAGTCTTTTGGGTACATTACCCAGTGACAGCGATGAGGAGCAATTTTTTGATGCCCTATATTAGTTTTAAGTTGTATATATATATAAGTTTATTTTATTTTCAATTAATGTAAATATTTTGTGAATAAATAACTTCCCTTGATTAAAAAAAAAAAAATCATCATGTTTGATTTGCGTGATATGAATAGCAAGGGCTAATAATAATAAAGAGGAAACATTGTTTGTTTGCTTGGGCCATGAACGCTCCAAAACTACGGACGGAAAGACCGACCAAAATCAAAAATTAAAAGAACAAAAAACAGCCCAAATAAATACAAAAACAATAAAATCGAATAATATAATATACCCAAAATAAAGACTTCTTATTCGTTTATTTTGAGGAAATTGGAAGGACCTTTTGAAAATCAAAGGAAACGAGAAAACAGTTAGCTAAGTTAATATACACTTAGAATTAAGAGGTTTAGTCAATCAAAGTGATATTTTTGCCGTCGGAAAGGGATAGAAATTTACATTTCTAAATGTTTGAGAGAGATGGATATTTGAAAGTTTAATCAAAAACAATCCATTTCAATATTATTAATTAGCCTCGCGGACGAGGTTTTGTTAGGGTCGATGATATTTGAACGAATGGATGCGGTATTGTATTTTATTTGCGTTTATTTATTTACCAGTTTATGATACCTACAAGAAGAAAAATAGAAAAGTCAAGTACAACAGGCTATTTCTTAAGAAATCTCTTCCAGCGGGCCCGTTATGGGAAAGTTAGAATAAATTGTATCTATGTATGAGAAGAGTAAATGTGTTTATACATTAGTCGACGAGTTTGTAATTTCTTAAATCACATTATTTACCTAATGTGCATTTTTTTTTTTGCTACATCCTGTTCATAATGGAAGCGTTAAATGCTCCTGTTTACTTTCAATTGGATTACCAAAAATAATACGCTATTAGAAAATTCCCTCACTGTTACACAAGTTATTAATACAAAAACATGCGGTATATTTTGAACTTTATTTTATATGCCACGTCCATTTTGAAACCGTAATATTTATAGATATAGAAATTAAACTCAATTTATGTAAATTAATCGAGTTTCGTTTTGGCCGTAAATGTCTGTCATTATTACGGAAACGGTTCAATACGATCTCCCCTGAATTTATTGTAAAGTGTCTATAATAACTGTTATTTTGGATTCTCTTACGGGTTTGTTGATCTATTTTTATTACTGACTAGCTTCTGCCAGCGGTTTCACCCGCGTCTTGTATGAAGTACTTCACGTATCCGGGTAAAAAGTAGCCTTCCTCGAAAAATAGGTTAGCACTAGAAAGATATACATATAAACAAAAATTCTGTAGCATTATAGTATTAGTAAAGATTACAGTGAAATTTCGAACTACAACAAACCCTAAAGTATAAAAGTATACAATTAACTAAGATAACAATGTTCTATTTATCAGATTCTCTTCACAAAATATAGTTTGCGATTTTGAGCTTTCAATGTAAACGTGAGACGAGATCCATTTCGATCCCTACCATTTCGACCACCACCCCTCATTTTGCAACGAAAGCATCTTGGTTTCGACACATCATTATTTTGCAATGTTTTGTAACCAAAAGACAGGAAAGCCATAGTTAAAAAAATATATACAATTCTACACTGCATCTGTCTGTTTAAAATAAACTCAATCACCACCACCAATAGATACTTAGACTGATTCTAGATAATATTTTAAACATGTATAAAAGTACCGGCGTAGGCTGCTAGTTTTTTTTTTTTTTTTTTTTAATGCAATGATGCTAAAAAAGAAAAATAATCTTATTTAGACGTAAACTTTACTAGCTACCCAATAAATTACTATAACTTAATCAAATTAAAAACACTTTCTATTACAAAACTTCTTTCTCATGTGTACCAAGTTCAGTGGTAACGAAGTTTCGTTTACGGAGCGTACACAATTACATTACGTGTTCGGTATATCAGGTTAAGCCTAATTTAGATCGCTCGATACTGAGCAGCTGATGTGTGGCTCATTTATGAATTACGTTGTAGGTTGATACCGGGGTATTTGCTTGTTTTCATGTGTTTTGTGTGATAAATAGCAGTTTAAATAGCCATACCAATACTTGACTATTGAAAATGGTCATCTGTGAGGTCTACATCTAAAATAACCTTTATAGAGCATAGGGGCTTCTGGCAAAGTACCTTGGCGTTGTCGGTCCAAGGCTGGGTGACCAATGACTTTCGTGACATGCTGAGTAACTCGATATTTCTGAAGGCAACTGTCATTTGAACATTTTCGACTGTCATTACTGGTAGCCAGAAGCCAGAAAGTATGACAACCAGTCTTACCAAGTTGTTGGTTTGCCCATGTAACTAAGTTGAGGCAGTCCCATATTCTCTCCATGTAAGGTTCTGGTACTAAGCTGCATCCAGTTCCTCTGAAGCGCTATTGGAACAAAAAAAAATTCTTGGTAAATTGATTCCAAAATTAATTTCTGCACCAGTAACCAACCAAAACAGTTGGCACAATTCTCTGATAATATCAGGTCTGCTAACAAAACTACCCGCTGGAACCCGTCAATATTCCCTCCTGGCAACTAATACAATGAGCCGTTAGATTTCCCGCTCTATCTCGTCACGCATGCCCACTGAGCTGCGATAATTGTGCCAGAATTATAAGGCCATATGGGTTTTATGCGGGTTTTGAATAGAAAATTAGATAGATGTTCGACGAGTTTTGGGAAAGAGAATAGTTTTATGTAAGCTTTAAATGTGTTTTTAATTTAATTGAACTAATTAGATATAAAACAAGAGTATACTTTCTTAATATTTTAGCAAGTACTTAAACAGCAAAAGATAGTATGGAAATGGAATGAGTGTTCACTTTATATATACTGTAAATATCACATAAGATACCTCCGCGTCTATTCTCGGACGTCGTATCGTTTAACCACTCATTAATAAACTCTTTTGCAAAAAAAACGGGCACTTATGCGAAATCTTAGTTTTAAGGACTTCACGTGTATTTCAAAGGGTTTTAATGATTGTAGGATGTTACTAGCGTCAAAAGGGTTAGCGAAGCATGCGTGAGAGTGTGTTCTAAATTTGAATTTTGTAGATTTGCTAAGAAACTGGTTAGACCTTGTTTTGGACTAATTCCTGGTAGAAAGTTCGTGGGCGTTTTGGAAATTTTTTGACGTGATTTTCGGAAAACTGATAATGCAGTTTTAATTGATGATTCATGTACCTTTCTGTTAAATCAAAACATTTTTGAAAAACTATGCGTATTTGATAAAATTTTCACTTGCTCTAAATGGTCTATGCTGATGATTGATGGCAATGTTAAGAGTTTCGGTATTTTTGCGTAAAGCGTTCTATTGTTTAGATTTTGTGTCCACGCGGTTTAAAATAACCTTTCTCATAAATAAACACAATTTAGAGGAGTATCAGTACTTCGGGCTGCGACAAAACAAATTGAATGTTAGCAGAACCAGATCACAACTCGTCTCCTATCACACTTTGACATTGAAAAAATACCAAATTTGGTGATAAATGCAAAAATAACCATGTGAAAAATCATGAGAAGGGTTAAAACTATCCAAAAAGTCAAATTATTGCCGCGTTGAAGCTCTCGATAACTCCATAGGTGTCGGGTTACTAAACGATGATTTAGCTGAAAGGGAGTTATGACTTCAAAATGATTGGCCAAAAGTATGTTTTTTTTTTTTTTAATGATTCTTTTGCCAATTATTGTTATGATTTAAGCAGGAAAATGCTGTGGATACCAGAAAACCTTGGAGTAGACAGGTTTATTTAATAAAATGTCCGTGGGATGAAAACCCGCTATTTGAACGCTCAGACTCATAGATCTTTAGAGGTCTACGGGGTTTCCCAAGAGGCAAGGTTATTTAAAAATCAGTGATTACGAGACCTTAAGAACTCGTGCTCACAGTCTATGCGTCATTTTCTGTGTTTTGTAGAATTTCAAGATTTTTCAAAATGTCAAAGTCTGATAGGAGCCGACTTGTGAACGGCACTGCTAACTTTAAATTGGTTATGTTGCAGCCCAAAATATTGATACTCCTCTAAATTGTGTTTATTTATGAGAAAGGGTTATTTTAAACCGCGTGTGTACCTACAATATCTAAACAATAGAACGCTTTATACAAAAATACCGAAACTCTTAACAGTGCCATTAATCATCAGCATAGACCATTTAGAGCAGGTGAAAATTTTATCAAATACGGATAGTTTTTCAAAAATGTTTAGATTTAACAGAAAGGTACATTAATCATTAATTAAAACTGCATTATCAGTTTTCCGAAAATCACGTCAAAAACTTTTCAAAACCCCTACGAACTGTCTATCAGGAATTAGTCCAAAACAAGGTTTAACCAGTTTCTTAGCAAATCTACAAAATTCAAATTTAGAACACACTCTCACGCATGCTTCGCTAACTCTTTTGACGCTAGTAACATCCTACAATCATTAAAACCCTTTGAAATACACGTCAAGGCCTTAAAACCAAGATTTCGCATAGGTGCCCGTTTTTTTTGCAAAAGAGTGTATATTATGGCGTAAATGTTGCAACTATATATGGTATACATATATATAAAAAAAGTTTTAAAAATCTCAGGGCAGCTACAAAATCATCATCATCATCTGCCCGTTTCATACTTTACCGTTGATCTAAGACCTATCTTAACCTGAACCAAACTCCCCACTATTTAGATCATTTAACTTCTGCCTGCACCCATTCGCATAACTGGTAGTACCGTAATATTCTCGAACAAATGTCCTTAAGTTCTACGTCCATTTACGTACACAAACGTACAATTTATCAGCAGCGAATTCTAGCTCGGCTAATTAATTATGACACACTAATGAACGTGCTTTTAATAGCTTCAAGCTCCAGAATACGTAATCAGGGCCTATGTTTGACCAAATATTGGCCAAGCAAGAAAGGGATGGACTTTGCTGTAATCTATCTTGCATCCTATTCTGGCAATGTTGGTTGTTGGTTCTACCAGTTCTACCAATATTATGATTTGAATTAAGTATATGGCTGTCCAAATTAGTTGTGGCTTATGTTATTGGCAGCTCAGTAGACAATTAGTGTCTATTATTTATTCTATAGATTAGAAAGTTAAAAAGATGTGGTTAAAGAGGGCTAAAAATATCTGAAAATCATAATGAAAGGATTGAATGTATTCATCAGGGTTTCCAAATTGGTAATTTATAAAATAATACCAATCATGAGAAAGCTCTCGAGGTTCATTCACACAAGCTATTAGGGCAAAAGATTCTATTTTTGGAAATCTTCGGCAACTGAAGTCACAATAGAATATTTCGTTGTATCCCAAAATCTATCAATAAACCCCAGTAAAGGTTCTATGAAGGTTTCTAAGAACTACGAAATTAAACCTTAACTATAGGCAAGTAGAATCATTTTTCTTCGCAGCAGAATTAAGATTGTAAAGATATTTTTGTCATCAGCGCTAATGCGACCCAATTTGTTGGAAATCTAATTTATTTGAGATGCATCGGTGGAGAGAATACGTTAACTTTACTTGATTACAAAGTTTTTAATCTTCTTTGGATTCCATTTATTACTGTTTAACTTTTAGGAGCTTTGCAGAATTTTTCAACATCGTAACTCTCTTCACATGTGCAAATTGTAAGGATTAAACATTTTCAAAGTAAAAACATATGAAAATGGATTGCTCTTTTTTTACAAAACCACCTCAACAACTTGAAAAATCGTGAGTAATATCAATTTAGTAAACTCCAGTAACAGTAAAAATCTGTTTGCTGTTGGAATTTTGAGCCAATCAGAATCAAACACATATTAATAATGTCGAAGAAGACGCTACAGAATATTGTAACACTGTTGTTAAAGTTGAAAATACAAAAGATTTTTACGACCGACTTTTCAAAAAGGTTTGTTCTTAGTTAAAATTTTCACCTTGCAGTGTTTTTGCAGCTTATTTTTCACGCTCCACAATTTTCTCACAAACCCGAGAAATGTTCCAGAACTTTCTTTGCACGGAAATATTTTCAAGAATTTTATCACAAAAATAACCCGATACGGGATAGTGTTAAATGGTGTAACATCATATAAATATTATTTACGGTGTAATAACTGTGTCACTAGTAGTAAATTATGGTCCAATGTACGCTGTATTGTGTACGCAATAGTTATTTTTTGGGTAGGTAAATATTGTAAAAGATTAGAAGGGTTGAATAGACTTGTATGCGAAATCAATAGATCTATGGGTCCTATGTTCTGTGCAAGTTTATTCTAAAAGGTTTAAGAGGCATCTATGGAATTTTAAATTTTCATTCAATATGTACTAAAAATAATATCTTTTGGGATGAGAGTTATGTAATAATATAAACGTGGACGGATATAGTGGAAGAGGAAGACTAAAGAAACGATGCGATGGACGGATTGTGTAAAAGTAGATATGGTAAGAAATAATTTTAGTTGTGAGATGACGGCAGATAGGATAAGGACAGGAGGATGATTATGATGATGAGTTATATAATAATAAAATATTTAGTAATACAATATTCCAAATCATTTTAACTGTAATAATATCATATTTGTATTTGTATAACCTCAGAAATAAACATTATACATCTTTGATTCCTAAAATAAAACTAACTTCGTTTATACCTGTGTCCGAAAATACGTGGTCAAAAATAGTCCTGAATTAAATATGACCTTTCCAACCTCTATTAAAACGTAAGTGCCATTATAACAGCGTTTGATTACAGCCATCAAAAACTATTAAACTCATAGCGTAACTTTGATTGCTTATAAATGAATAATTTCTTTGGAAATGGTTTCGAAAAGTGAGTAATAAAAGCTATAAATAAACTAGGGTTGTCATTCAGTTTATCGTGGTAGGTTATTTGTGACGTCAAAATGCGACTTCGGGTCTAAGTTTTGAAAAGAAACATACATTATCAACTATTCTAGTTGAGATTTTTTTGCGATTTAAACTTAGTTAGTGGCAGTGGATATCAGAAGCCAGAAAGTCTGACAACATGAGTCAGTCTTAGCAAGGGGTCTCGGATAGCCCGAGTAACTGGGTTGGGAAGGTCGGACAGGCAGTAGCTGTATGTAAATCACTGGTACCCCTTCAGCTGCATACGGTTAGAATGGAAGCTGACCCCAACAGAGTTATAATTAAGGCTAGGCCGATGATTACAGTTCTGGTCACCACGACCATTTTATAGCCGTTCTATAGCATAGATATATTTTTTCTACAGGGAAGAAACAGTCCTCGTTCCTTGTAACGAGGTGTTGGTCGTTGCTTGTAATAATAAATCCCACCCAAAACAAAAATGTGAAAGACTGCCAAGTTCGATAATATGGGAATGCTTCGCCTATAAAAGAAGTGAGATCTGAATAAGTACCAAGTTCCATACACATACCTCAGTTAAAAATAGTTACTTTTTAATGATGTTACTTGGCAAGTTTTCATACACCTTGTTATAGGTAAACCTACTAAACGCAATGAATCAAGAATTTAATTTTCTATTAAAACTTGCCAAGTAATCATCATTAAAAAGTAACTATTTTTAACTGAGGTATGTGTATGGAACTTGGTACTTATTCAGATCTCACTTCTTTTATAGGCGAAGCATTCCCATATTATCGAACTTGGCAGTCTTTCACATTTTTGTTTTGGGTGGGATTTCATTTATTTTTGTAAGGTTGTTTATTTTATTTTTTTCTTATGATGAAGTTAGTTAAAGAAATGTCTCATTTATACTATTTTTTAGATTTTTTAATATGCACTATGTTTCTTACAAAGAAATGAACTAGATTAACTAAATGGACTAGATTTACCAACTGACTGACATGACATGTTATCATATATTATGTTCGTGGATCAAAGTTACACATTCGTTATTTTCGAAAGTGATTCACACTTGGCCGTTTTCAGATTTTTACTTTACTTTGACTAAATACAAACCTTTGTACCATTCGAAGATATATTATATAAATATAGATAAATTTAGTTCGTTTTAGTTCCTTAGGGGTATAAATTTACACCGGGTATAAAACACCTTCATTATTTTGAAACCGACTCACACTTGGCCATTTTCAGATTTTTTCCTTTACCTTGACATAAAGACCTACCTCCATGCCAAATTTCAAGTCAATACGACCATTGGAAGTGGTCTAGGTTTTTGATGAGTGAGTCAGTGAATCAGTCAGTCAGTGAGTGTATAGTAAAAATAGCGATTTTCTGACGTCAATATCTCAAGACCTACAATAGGTATATTAATGAAATTTTGTATTTTAGATAAGTGAGGGGGTCTCAACAGATACTAGAAATTTGATATGCGTAAATAAAATAGATTTTGAGTTACAGGGGGGTCGAATTTGGCCCGAAATGGTTCGTGTAATATAACCCACGGCCGGTGTGTCGCTTTTTTTGCTCGAACTTGGCGGACACACTGCCGTGTGTCTAGAAAGCTAATGTTTACAGCGAGTATCGTGGTTCAACATGCAATATCGTGACTTATCGCATTTAGTCGCTCGTCTGTGCTAAGACATAGCAGCTGACTTTCTTAGTCTTTTTCTATGTATATTTTTTATTATTTTTTAGTTTATGGATCAATGGTATAATATAGTGTTTTATTAGAATGCAATAGATGTAGAACACGATGAAAATGTAGGATGTGTGCAATTAAGATAGGGGTTATAATGTTGGTAGACAAATAATAATTATAGTAACAAGAGTTTTTCCCTTTTGCTGATAACTTATGATTGGTCTCTTTAATGATCTAAGATGCTAAATAGATACAGATTACTAAATAAACGTCCGTAATTTTTCAGTAGATACTGTGACACAAGATTGACCGTTTGCATTATTCAGTTTCTGAGACCTGTAAAAATAATAGCAAATCAAAAATGGTGTACGGGGTTTTACCTCAAGCCAGCAGACCTTGTAAAAGGTGCATTTGTTCAGCTTTTGTGCGAATGTTTTTAAAGAAAGTGTTATTTGTTGGACTTCACTTCTATTGAACACGAAATTCAAAGGAAATGTATTTTGGAATCAAAATATTTTGACGTTAAAAGCCGGATTTTTACTTCCATTTATTATATTTTTCCAGAACATGTGGGTATTTCAAATGTAGAAATATTGAAAGCAGATAAAACCAAAATGGCTAAAGTAAAGCTTTATGTAAAATAAGACAAGGTAAATGCGAGCATAAACTGAAACTAGCCATTGGTGAATTCACGTTTTGGACATAGTTTATAGACTTTCATCTCAAGTTTCGGAGTGATTGTTCTAGGTGGTAAGATTACGCATCTAATTGAGTTAGTTTTTATGTTTAAGCTAAAATTTGGTATACTTACATACAATTAATTTGCAAAATTTTTATACAAGTCTATCATCAAAAATAAGAAATCACCTCCTACATTTCAAAGAAAACCCCAAAAGATTTAACACAACCTCCATTCATACACAGACCTGTGAAACAAATGGCTCTAAAATTGAAGCCACCGCACGATCGTTGTGAATGATGGCGTACCTCGTAAAGCTAAAACCCACTGTGTTATAACACGTGCGATATATGAAGCGATTGAGTAAAGTTAGGCCACACGAACGGAAGGCGTACATCAATGTATAAACGATGTACCATCGGCACTATCGAGGCACCTCGTCTGTTACCCAGAATTTAAGCTGTGTGTACATGGATTTTAGATGGAGCGAAATATGTTGTGAGTTACCAGGTTATTCTGACAATCGTCTTTTACTACGGGGAATGCTTCTATTGTTCATGCCCGCGCTTACAGTGAAAAGGAAATGCTCTCTGCATGCCTACTACTGACATATTTCAAATCCTTGTCCTTTGACTGCCTCGTTGGTCTAGTGGTCGCAAGCGCGGCTGCTGTGCTCGAGGTCTCGGGTTCGATCCCCGAGTCGGGCCGAAATCGCTTTGTGGGTTTTCTTGAACTTTCACAAAGCAGCCCGTAGTCTGCAAGTTGGTGATTGATTCACCCGTGGAGAGCACGTAAATGTCGGTCCTGCGCCTGATCTCTTTCCGGTCGTGTCGGATTGCCGTCCCATCGGGCTATTATGAGAGTGAAGGAATAGGGAGTGCACCTGTGTCTGCGCAAATGCTCGTACACTATAATATGTCCTGCTCAGCTGGCTGATCTCCTGATATGAGAACAGCCGCCGTGGCCGAAATCGGCCGTGGACGCCATTATATTTCAAATCATGGACCATGCATTCATCGCTCATACAAAGTTAGTAGAAGGCTCGTCACTAAAAATGATACGGGACTTCTTCTGCATGATAGCCTTTTTAAATTTTTTGTTGAGCCATGCCTCCGACAAAGGATAAACAGAAATGTTGCTGGACTATGAGGATTAATAACAGTTGAAACGAGTCTATCAATAACTTTTGAGTTCTCTTGTATGTCACTCCATGCATGGGTCGTTACCCGTCTATTCCAAAACTTATTCGATATTCTAAACCTAAAACCATTCTAAATAATCAAAGCTCTGGCTGAATAAACAACTGTGATAGATAGGCCTGAAAGCAGACAAGATTAATGGCTGAAGCCACACATCAAGATACAGTGCATAAATAAGGATCAGCCATCCAAATAATGCTCTCAAAAAGGGCCAAGCTAACATCGGTCATTCCCTTGATTCTACAAATACATGAAAGTTAAATAGAAATAAAGACACTAACAAATAAACGAATGATTTAGGTCAAACTACTCCTAAAACTTTCGACCCTGATCTAAAGCTAAACTAACAAAAACAGAAAGTATTAACAGTTGAGCTAATCAAATTAGTAGGCAATGGATCTATCCGTCACGGAGTTACGAGGGGAAAGTCCACGACAATAAAACAGCAACAGCCTTTAAGTCTATAAAAACCTTGAAGATATAAGATTGTATCAGGGATGGCAAAACATGTAGTGGATTTACTTCCACACCTATTTATCAGGGAATGTACTCAGTTGTATTCACTGTATTTAGACAGTAGTATCTAAAGATAACTTTCTTTGTCAATCACTCTCATGGTCTTAAAATCAAAACTCCTTTAAAGCATTCGATTAGTTCATATTTTCTATTTGTGATAGTGAAGATCGAGATGCAAATTACTGTCACAAATTGTAACACCCTAATCTTTATACACAAAATTCTTTATTCTAATACTTCCATTATAATCCCTAGCCGAATAAGTTATGTTTGTTACTTTATTCAAATAGTATCCGTACAAAGGGACTACAAACATGTACTGAAAGTTTTTTTGCCAACCTTACATGGAAACGTTTTGAGACAATCTGATGAGATTTAAAGGTATATCGGGTTTATGTAAATGTGTATTGCAGCGCAGTAAACTGGTTTTTATTCGGTGCAGTATCAACGTGATGATTTTTATATTGTTTGAGTAATTCGCAACAAGTGACTGTTCAGCTCGTTTTTTTATTAACGTTTTAGGAGAAAACAATTGTACACAATTGTTCTGTATGTTAATTTATCCTGTATGTTATTCGATTCTTTATTCAATCATATTTTAAAAATGTAACTATAAATAAAAACAGTATCCTGTATCTGCCTACCAAGTGGCAGGGCCCAGTTGTAAAGAACTCTAGGAGTAAGAAAATATTTTTGTGTTTTTATAATATTGCTTTAAGTTTTGGTCACAATATTTTCAAGCTATGCCATCATTGTAAGGCGAGTAGCACGCCTACATTCTACAATTCAGATGATTCATAAAACTCTTAAACAAACCAGCTTCTACACAGAACTTACACCAATAATGTCCTATCAAATCCAATATAATTATTATTGCTGTGTTTGGCTGGAAACTGCATTCCTTATCTTGTCTTGGCACCGTTTGGGGTTAAGTTCGCCTCCAAAATAGGACATACATTTTAGCCGCTCCCATTAAAGCGGTTACTTGGAAATCGAAAATGGATCTTGTTTCATTTATATCTTGCATCTGGATGTAGTATGGCAAGGTTTGTGAAGGCAGGAGTGAAGGATTGGAGATTGTATGCGATATGTTAGAAGAATTTAGAATCCTTTGTTAACTTTTTACATCACAAAGGGGTCATTTGTATCTGACAGAAAAACTTAGGATGAAGAAAATATTTTCATCGCATAATTATTTTGTGAAATTCAAAAACAAATGAACCTGAAAATAGAACGTAGAGGGGACTCTAAACAGACCTGTAGTACAGAACTCCACGGAACCAACTTTTTGGAACCGTGCAATTAGTGTAACGTTGCATAAGAACCTGAAAATAGATAACCTAAACATGTTTGACTTTGTACCAGGCAGAATAAAGGTTACTCTATAAATGGATTAGTGGTGATTTTTTTCGGTCTTATAAAGAAAACAAACATAATCATAGTCAATTCAAGAAACAAGCAACTCATCAAAAGATTTACGAACACTTTGACAACTACATAGATTCTAAACAACAATCCCAAACAAACCACATGCGTACACAGACTGTAATATGCGCTTCAAATCCTGAACAAAAAGATACCCCGCCAATCTCTCTTTTGTTTTCCTTCAATATTGATTGCTACTCTCATAACCGTGTATTATGATGATGAGGTCATGACCTTTAAACAGGTTATATTAGGAACAGTTCTGGTATTAGCTATCGTCCTTTCTAGGAATTTTGATGTCGATAAATGATTTATCATGGATTAAAAGTAATTAATGATTATAAATTCATTTGAATATGTAAGGGCCTGTGACGAGTGGGTGGTTGCATTTCATGCAATGTCAAGAATTCACTACGACTAACCTATTATAAACTTAAGTCCCAAAGTTCACAATAACTCCACACTTAAATATTGAAATAAACATCAAACCAATACCCGTTCCTCGCCCATATTCCCCAAAATGTATTCCACCAGTCAAAAACACACAATTTCCAATTTCAAGCTTGTACCAACAAAATAATGCTACAAATTCAAGATTTCTGCTTTGAATTATCGCCATTCGTTTCCTCTCTCAAAAAACCAACCGTACGTGTTACGGCTGCACCTGCCACGTGGCCATATTCCGCTTTTCCGTACCCAGTGAAACGGTAAACCGCAGTATATACATGAACACAACTCACAACAAGACTCCACAATTTTATCTCGAACCTCACGCTCACATACAAAACGCTTGTCTATACGAAATTCAAGCAAGAATTGAATGGAACTCTTCGTTTGCGCTCGAACGTCTCTGTGTACATGTAAATTGAGAATGTGTGCGTGCATTACAACAGGGATTGTATCGAGAGTATTGTCTACAGTCTCAGCTGTTGCCATACACGTACAAACAACGGTGTTCGTACAATATCAGATATGCAATGATAGATGTCTGGCAACTTGTTTGTGCAATTCTGCTAAATGCTGGATACAGTTGCTTGCTGTTGGAATTTTAGCTCACGTGCCTTCAAACCTTGGATGGAATGGTTTACCGAAAGTTGGTTTCGCGTTTGATTGCCAAACTGTGAATTGTGGGAACCGTGGTAAGGAGTTTATCATGGTATCGACTGCGTAAAACAAAAACAAATAAATGGAAATGTTAAAATTTAAAAACGTAAACGTTTCAATATAAATGCTCTTGTTTACTTGGCCTGGTAAAATTAAAACATTTCATTACGACGAATTAATTAATATTTTGTAATACTTGCGACATTTTAATTTAATTCAAGTCATTAATGAAGACTGTAAGTAGACTATTACTTTTGAGAACTCAAGCCTTCATAAACATTTAAACTGATTGAAACGTTTAAATATTAAAACCTTCCTGCTCCTTTTAAATTATCTCTAAGTACATAATTGGCAAATCAGACTGAATCCAAAATCCAAATTAAGCTTAATAACCCGACACCCCTTGGTAAAGTCGCTGTCCGACTTTCTGGTTTCTAGCTGTTCGTAACAACAGCTAAAGAAGTTTGATAACAGCCGGGACCCCTAAATTTAACGCGTCCTTCAAAACACGAAGCTCATAATCACCTAATTATACTAATACTAGCCGTTTTCCCGCGGTTATACCCGCGTCCAGTGGTAACTACTGCCCGTACCGGAAAAAATATAGCCTATGTTACTCGTGGATAATGTAGCTTTCGAATGGTGAAAGAATTTTTAAAAACGGTCCAGTAGTTTTTGAGCCTATTCACTACAACCAAACAAACAAACAAACAAAGTTTTCCTCTTTATAATATTAGTATAGATAGACTATTAGCCACTCTAATTACACATACCACATACTACAATTCTCATCTCATCTCTAAGGGCGAATTCCCCGTAAATAAAAATCATGTGTCGCCTAGTTTGAAATGAAAGAAATCGCTTCACAAATCCGGCTCGTGATTGGGGTTGTTGTCTACAATGCGTCCGGGGACGAACCGGACGCCGGACACGGCAGGCGGACGTGATCGATGATGGCGTGCTAGGTTTGGGTGGAACAAGTTATAGGCTTATGGGGTTTGATAAGTACCCACATACTCATCAAAGTTACTCCGATATTTTAAACTTGACCGATCAGGGGCCCGATTCTCCTAATTTTACTTAAGCGACCTTCGATTGACGTTCGACTCGATTCGACTGACATCCAATCCCGACTCGATTACGATTGAAGCGTATGTGGCATTCCGCTATTTTTTCTTTGAAATAAACGTTTTTTAACCCCCGACGCAAAAACGACGGGGTGTTATAAGTTTGACGTGTCTGTGTGTGTGTGTGTGTGTGTATGTGGCATCGTAGCTCCCAAACGGATGATCCGATTGTAATGCGGTTTTTTTTGTTTAAAAGGTATGTCAGTCGGGAGTGTTCTTAGCTATGTTTGGTGGAAATCGGTTCAGGTCTTCAAGGTCATCAGCTCGTTTGTTAGGTGTGATAGGAATGTTACACGCTCAGTTTACTTGCAAGTATATGTGGGATCTGAAATTTGAAACACTAATGTCTTTTGGAACCACTGAGCTGGTCTGCTGTTAGGGCACGAAGGTAGGAGACGTAACCCTGAACTGCCTTTTAGTAAACCCATCGAGTTTGGGCTCGTTGAATTTGTCTTGACGAGTTCTCTTCATGTTTCTGATTGACGAGAACGCTGGAAATGGGATGTGGCGGATGAAACCCTGGAATGCCGGAATGAAACGGATAAACCGATTTATATTTTTGCTGAAAATCTAGAACGTCCAAAGGTTAATCTTTATTGTTTCTCAATCTGTGCAATTCTCCCAGAGCCAGTTTGTCATGAGGATTGTTAAACAGCTTCCTTTGGCCGAGATCGCATATAGCGACCCCATCTTAAGATAAAATAATGAAAGAAGGAAAAATTAAGGAGCTCCTTTAAAAAGCATGAAATAAAATTAAATTATAAATTTAAAAAAACCCCCGACCCAAAAAAAGTACGCAATAATTATGACAAAAGGTTAAAAACGCTAAACCCTATAAAAAGCAAAAAATAACTTTTAACACTACGTAAACTAAATTTTGACGTGTCGGTGGACCGCTTTTTGCCTTCATAAATACTTACATAAATCAAATGATGCCTACCTAATTACAACATTCGTTTACACGTATCCAAAGTAATGAATTAGAGCGGTCCCCCGATACGACAAAATTTAGTTTACGTAGTGTTAAAAGTTATTTTTTGCTTTTTATAGGGTTTAGCGTTTTTAACCTTTTGTCATAATTATTGCGTACTTTTTTTGGGTCGGGGGTTTTTTTTATCCTTTTCTGTCATTCAATAATGAATCATTTTGTCTGCAAATGATTAACGATTGCAAAATGATTGTACAGCAAACTACCGTATAGACCAAAATCACCAAAATAGCAGACCAATCGCACACCAATCAAATGTCAATCGAATACGATTGGTCTTTTATTAGTAGCAGAATGCCCGATATGGTTAAAACTGCTATTACGATCATATTGCGATTCGATTTCTATTCGATTTTGACATTATTAACTTAGGAGAATCGGGGCCCAGGAGATAAAGTTGAAAAACAATAAAAAAATAACTTGATATTACTTATAGGATTATGTGAAAGACGAAATAATGTTCTCAATTAAGAAATTGGATTAATAGACGAGGAATGATGATGGTGTCGGTCATTACATCAAACTGGACAGACGTTGTTTATCCATCCAATTATGGGCCAAAACGTTTGCTATGTTCAATATTTAGTAACTAAGTTTTTCAACTCGCTAGGAATCAATGGATAAAAGGGAAGAATTGAATACCAAAGCAGTTAATTTAAATTGATCGACCCATGCTTTTAATGGCATATGATCATCGTCAATATTATTCCTTAAAAGATTTAAATAACTATAGAAACAGTACTCGCTGTTCACTTATAGCTCGCGCTTCCATCCTCACGTGCTAAGTAAGGAATATGAAATAAAGCATTACATTATACTGTAACGCTCTGTCAGCTATCTGTCATACGAAAAGCCCTGTAACGGGTTCAACTTAGGTTACATTTTATAAATTGTGAGCTCCGACCTAGATTTCTTGGCCATACACAGGAGTGACGATGCAATTTGCTCAAACCGCAAATTCGAAATTGAATTCTAGAATTTTATTTGTTTGAATTTTTTTTTTAAGTGATTAGAAAGTATACGGATGAATTGCTTGTCGAATTTGGTGCAAGCTTTGGCAGACTTCTGGAATTCACGATTACCTACTTTCCTTCTCTGCTAGTTAATGGTATTCATAGATAACCGAGGTTTTAGCTTCGGTGAGTTTGCAGAATATAATACTCTGCTTAGAAAGATGTTCCTTCTAGCCGTTTCTTTATTAGAATACCTGCTTTTAGAATATCTTAACTTGGTCTCCCAAAAACTTACCTTCAAACGGTTTCTACAGTTTAATTCTCACTGCTCCGGTAAATGTCTTATTTTTTTGCTTGTTTGAACACCAGGAAATACTAGATCGATTTAAAAAATCTTTCAGTATAGGTAAGATTTATTGAGGAGGGCTAAAGGCTACACATGAAGCTACTTCTCAAGGGACATGGGTGAAACCGCTAGCTGGTATTATAAACTTGTACGTATTTTACAATATAATCTATCCTCCCAAGTAACGTTTGAACACAAAGTCTCTTAGATGTTGGCAACACTTTGTCAAAGCAACAGTACAGTAATGTCTAACGCTGTAACGACTGTGCGCATATAACCAGATACGTTTACGTATTCCACTCTATTGTAGCATTGTCAACATTGTGCTCTGAGCTACTAATGCCGGGGACAGATTACGTTTTTGGTTATGTTCGAATTTTGATATTAAAATAGATTCGCCATTTAGGAAAAATATATTTAAAACGTTGCATTTCTTAGCCTGTCATTTCAACATCTTTAGCAGTCGTTAAGGGTAGGCAGGACCAGTCTTCCAATTTGTTATCAGGTATTGGGTTGAAGCGGTCAGACAGGCAGTTGCTTTATGTAAAACATTGCTACTAAGCTGCATTTGATGAGACTGGAAGCCTATTCCAATGTTTTTTGGTAAAGCAGAATATATGTAGTTATAACTATGACGTAAGCATAACAAAACTTGGTCCATTTATGTATGTAGACCAAGAAGATGATTTATTTAGATAAGGAATAAATCTTACGACGTTTTCTTGGCTCCTGCTGTGAAAGTGTTTTACATTTCACCTATTTTAGTTATGTGTATTTTTCCTAGATATATGTAGTGTGATATTTATATTCTTATAAAGCTGATCAAAGAGGAAAAAACTTGCTGCACCGACCCCGCATAAGATTGGGATGAGCATCAAAGTGCTTATCTGTTAATGCCAATTTTGTATTGTATAATAGAGATAAACTGAATGAAGTCTTGGGAAGTACATTATTTGCTGAAGTCATGTAACTACATATACCTATAATTGCGTAAAAAATATTCTGTGACACGACGACGGTGACAAAAAGTTTAGTGAGAACTATACCTACTTACTTACATAAAGTGTTTCCTCGTGCTATAAGGAGCTCAAAAAGCCTTCTAAATGTTTCAACGTAGCGCCGTCTGAATCCACCAGAACTTCGCTACAATAGAACTAAACTTTGAATCACTTAGCGATTTCCCATTAACTTGCTAGTTCAGAGTTATTTCATGACGTCATAATTATTGCCCGCATTCAGCCAATTATGTGCGACAATACTGCCAGTAAGGTATGCAGTATTTGTGATAGCACAAGGAATATTGCAGTCTATTTTGTTATACGTAAGGATGGTTTTTGTATGAGATGAAAAACAAATGGCAATATATTATGAACGAAATATTAGTGTTGATTTAAGGAAACAGCGTGTGAATTAGTTTTGTAATTGTGCGGCTTTGGCCTAACGGTTTGCACGTGTCTGCCATAATTAATGGATATGAGTCTTATACACTCTTGGTTTCCTGTTTGTTACATTTTTGTTGTTAGAATAAAAGAAATGCGTTTATGTGATTGGAGAAGCATACATATTGAAAATAAATAATATCCAAGTTAAAGTTCCACTGTAGGGAAAAGGCCTCTTCTCATACAGAGAAGGAATGAGCATTAATCATTACGCTTGCTGAAGGTGGACTGGCGATTTTAGACTTTAAAGTCCAAGGTATTAAAGATATCCAAAAAACACTTGAGAAGTAGGTATAACTTCGAAAAGTGGTTTTGTTGCTTATAGTGGTTGTATGACTTGATAAGCACCAGGATCAAGGAATGTAGCAAGACGTACTATTTCAGCAGATAATATGCTGAGCTAGACTAAGCTATATTGAGCTTTAATACAGTTTTATCCAGTAGATTATATTTGTAATTTCAGGATGACCTTTAAAAAGGTATGATTAAGTGTACTGGCAACTATATGTAGGTATTCTTACTTGCTATGATAACTTAGTCGCTGTTTGCTCAACCCTTATGTACAGTCAGCATGAGAAGACGGTAGACAAGTATTATAGAAAGTAAGTAAAGTGTTGTACTTTAGATTAAAAATATAGTTAGTTACGTAATTCGATTTTGATTCAATAAACCATAAGTCCGTCAACTTATTGCTTAGTAAAATATTTTTGAAATTGTACAAATTAAGATTGAAAAGTGATGCCTTTTGGGAAGTCAGTTAAATAACGGATATTTATTTATTACAATAAAGTATGTACACCAAAATATTATTTGCCTACATATTTTCCTTTGCTATCCATACCTAGGGTTATTGAAAAGGCATTGTATGAAGATATTTCCGAGTAATGAAAGGATGCTTCGCGTTGTCGGATTTTCGGTATAGCATAATTGTTAATAACCTTTACTATGAAATTACTTGGGATAGTATAAACTGGTACGAAAATAGCCACGCAAAGTTTGGATCTGACCTTGAGACCTTGTATAAATATGTGAAAACTATACTAGGTATAGGTATTTTTTTTCTTGGCCGAAACATTAATAGGCTGGAGATGATGATAATACTACTTAGTGCAAAATATACATGATTTACCATTGAATCTTTGAATTGAATTAAAAGAGTCAGTTTTTTCAGCGAAACTTATATCCATAATTTCAAATTATTAGTACTAATCCTGCAACTGAACATACATAGGTACAACAAAACTCCGGCCACCAGTTCTTAAAACTCCCGTACCATAAAGCAAAATATGTCATTACAGCTAAAAGCGCTTCATTGGTTCGCTGTAAAAAGGCCCCAACAATCGCACACAGTATTAACCTCGTACGTAATAGCGAGCATTAAGCGCTGCAGCGCTTTACTTAATTACATCTGTGTTTACGAGTTGAGTGCAGTTGAATCACATGCAAAATGCCGCGTATTATCCGGGAGCTAGTGAATGCACTTGCTGTGTTATTAGAATTTCTATTCATTGCACAATCTATTCGTCTTCTTTCAGGTGGTTTGTATTTTCAACAATCTTAGCGCAAGCATAGACTGTATGAATGACTGAAACCTCTTTGAAGTGAACTGACATTGATTCAGGATGCAAGACATTTGATTACGTTTGAAGTGAGATATTTGCTTGAATAGGTATTTACTATTAGTAATTTTAAAGCTTTTTTGAAACAAATTAAACCAAAGTGCGAAATACATATAATAACGGTGATATTGTGGTGTAAGGTATACGTGACTAAACACATACATTTTTTAAGTCGGGGAGGCGGCCATATCATTAATGCGCTTTATTGTGATCGAAAATTGCAAGCCGCCATTGAGTTGGTGAGAACTATACCTTACTAATAAGATCTACTGTCGACCTTAATCTTAGCGTTCAATTGAGTATTGAATTATATCTGCGTAAAAATATTCTCACGACAGTCTCTTTGCCATCCAACGTGCCCTGCCTATTGGTTACGTTAGCAGGAAACAATGACGAGGACCAATTTTTTGATGCTATTTGCAATTTTAGCTTGTTTTATACACTTGTAAATATAAGTAGGTACCTACAGTGAAATAAAAATATTCTCACTTCGGTCTCCTCGCCTACCGCCTCCAGCGATCGAGTGCACATGATCACGGCGCTCAGTCAGCCAGCCCGAGTATTTGCGACGCAGATGAGATAAAGAGATGTTTACTTACATAGCACTTTTTAAAGAAAGCCTTTGGGGCTCTAGTTAGGCTTGTATGTGTGTGTGTGTGTGGGATGTGTTGTGTCAGGATTATTTTTCTTTGGTGAAGAAAGAAGGTTTGTTGCTGTTTTGATTGTCATTTGTTTGATAACTAACTGCATGTAGTCAGGACTATGTTAGAGAAATTTTATTAACATGATGAATTGATAATGGGATAGTATATGGGATGGCATTTTAATCTTTGCAATACCTTACTTTTTAGCAGAAAAGGGGCCATATTCATTGTTTATAGTTATAAATTGTTTATAGTTATAAACAATGAATATGGCCCCTTTTCTATTATTGAAGCATATAACAGACAGACGCCCAGCGAAGTGATCCTACAAAAAGGTACCTACATTTTTCTATAGAAATCTGGACCTTAACAATCATGTAGGTACGCGGATAAAACCTACGTATTACGTAAATCTAACAAGACTTTTCAAAGGAATGTTCAAAACCAGATGTGACCTTATCCAGGACTAGATAATCAAACTTATACGGTTCTACTGATTTTTGATTGTAAAGCTTGTTCAGGTAAATTACTATCGTTTCTTATTTGACCTGAACTTTAAAGATTACTAATTTATATACCTTATATCTATGTACTTTCTTTCTTTTATATATATTTTAAAGATGGGTATATCTAAAGATGGTCAAATCTGGCCACATTATTACAGATGGAAGTAACAATTACCTAAGTATATTATTGCATTATGTAATTCAAATTACGAAAGTCTATGTGTAGTGTTATTTGAATTATCCCCAATATCAATCCTTCAAATATCAAAACAATCACACAAGCCCGCGTCTACAAACTGCAAGTCTATTGCAAGTCCCTGTCTATCGATCAATGTAAAGTACAGCGCTGTTGCCACCACTACGTAACGTATCGACGTTCAGGGGTTTGGATGATAGATGGCGCTGTCGGCAGCCAATTGAAATGTAACGATCAAATTGTGTTGGAGACTTTGATTTAGTTCTGTTTTTAGTATTTTGGGTTTTATTTATGTGTTGAAGATCTGAAAAAAAATTGTATATGGAAGCCGGTTTTATTCGATATCTTCAGGAACGATTACAACAATAACAAACGCCTGGTTAATAATATTCTATTTACCTTCACGGTCCTCCGCTATTTTTATCTATTGCTATTTCCGTAATTACGTTTTCTAGAAGGTCATGTCTATTTATAATGATATAGAATGGTAGATATAGCTAAGTGCAGACATGCCCGGCTAGCTCAGTCGGTAGAGCATGAGACTCTTAATCTCAGGGTCGTGGGTTCGAGCCCCACGTTGGGCGATAACTTTTTGATATCTTTTTCTAAAATTAGACTGTGTCTAAAACGTTATTTGTTTATGGAAGAAGAATGAAGAAGTTTCAAAATCGCATTGCATTGGTTGAAAAAAATTACAATTAGGCAACAAAAGCGCCCTCCAACAAAGGTACAGCCAAAATATCTAACCACTGAAACAAAACAAACCAATACCAGAATTTAATTAAGTACCTCACCACACGCAAAAAAACAAGAGCCCACTGGCCCACTAAACAAAGTTTTTGCAAGCCAACTCCACTTCTGAAAAACTATCATCATGACAGATTTAACAGACCTTCGCAAACACTAGCAATAGATTCAAACGTTTTACTGCACGAACTTTAAATGAGAAAGCGTTTTATGTTTCTCTTTGGGCCACACTTTTCGGTACTTTGATAGAGTTTTTCCTTTGGCCCCTAGTTCCTTTTGGGCGCGAGTTTGTTAGCGATCGAATAGTTCGAAAGGGTGTGTAAATAATATGTATTTATGTTTTGGGTCTTCTTTATAAAGCTAGAAAATTCAAAGTGAAATGTTCACGAAATATAAATAGCTTTCTTACATAATGTACTTGGAGTATATATTTTCAAAAGATAGACAAATTAAATAAATAATATGACCGATCTACTGTCTTCAAAGTATGATAAAAAATATAAATTGATTGAGGGAATTTTCCCGTTCCTTAAATGCACTTTACGACCCCTGTATGTGTGTTATTAGCCCTGTTATATAAAGAGCTCCAGAAGGAACATAGTTGTGTTTAAGTCAGTTAAAATCTCACTCTTAATGATTTGTCACATACCAACAAAACGGATTCAAATACATTAACGGACGACCACAAGATCATAGCAAATGTCACTTAACTAAATATTTAAATTAGCCTCTTTAACCTTTCGAGTATCCATCGAAGTTAGTCCTCCGCAATAGACTGCAGTCCTTAGACCGTCTCTTGAGATGAAACTCGACCACCGAGTTAATGCTTCAGCTCCGTTGAGCGTCAACTTATAATAGAATGGAGACCAACCAAACTGTAATTTATTTATTTAATTAACATTTAAATATAGCGAGACGATTGGAGAGTTAGAGCCAAAGGTGGGTTCTTGAGTTTCGGTTTTTGAAATACTTGCCTTTTGTCGAGTAGGAGAAGAATAAGAAAAATGCAGACAGTGACGTTTCCAAAGAAAACATGTCTAGTATATTCCGTGTAAAAAAATGTGTGTTTTTTCATAAAAATAGTAGTCTGGCTAACTCAGACACATTATCATCAGAGAATCATTATTAAATAACGTTCCCAATCAGAGTCCTAAGTGATAATTGCAAACTAATTAATTCCTCTAAACATTTGTACTGAAAATGGAAAAACTAAAACGATTCGTTTTCAATCTACATTCACATCAAAACAAAAAAAGGGAACGTTTAATTTCCTCGCAAAAATACAGGAATTTAAACGGACGATTAACGAACATTTCAAAGAACGAAAGATTTCATTACCTTTAATAATAGATCAAAGAGAGAAAAGAATCGTTAAAATAGAAACCAATTATTTTCAATGTACATTGCTAATGGCCTAGCATGTAAGTAGCAAGGATATGTACGATTTTTTTACTAGGAATATATTATAGCGTTTCATAAGCCTTCCTATAATTTTGCATTTACTGCAATTTCTTAAGTTTATAAAATGTTCTTGTAATCTTGAGAATGATGACGTCATATAGAAGCACTTATCTCGTAATCTTGTTTAAGAGATAGCGGGACTTACAATTAACTTTTCATAGTAAACTTTATTATTATACTTTAAACATGACCTACAAACTTCTATCCAGCAGCAATAAAAGGGTCTAGAAATTAAAACTTCATCCTTGATACTGGAAACAATATTCAATTTTTGCGCAATATTGGTAATACACTGGAGAATTATTAATAAATCAAGCAACTTTCTTGTTTAATGGGGGTATAAAAAATTGCCAATCACCCGCCTTCACCGCTTTGAAACTTCATAATCTCCATTTTAATTCAGTGAGAAGTTTTATCGTGGGTAATGAATTTACAAATCCTTCTGGATTATGTCCCGAGTTTAGAAGTTGGTACCGCTTATTCGGCTCCACTGGTATATAGTGACCTGTTTTAGGTATTATAATTTTCTGTATTCTAAGAATGGAGAATTAATTTTGTCTTGGATTTAGAAGTGATTATTTTTTATCTGAATGGACCTTCATTTCGCTACACTTCCATGTTTCTTTTACGAAATATTTAAGTATTTTCAAAAATGCCATCACAGATCCTCTTAAACTACATATATTCCATTTGAGTAGGCATTTAACTGAAGGCAAATAATCTTTATTGGACTTTTTTTACATAGATATATACTGATACATACTGCTGAAAATAATGATTCAATTGATTAAGTATCTGCCAATTTTTTGCCACATTTTATTTTCAAACTGTGTTTAGGTACCTATATATAAAAGTGTTATATTAAAACTAAGGCAAAAAGTAACATAAAAGCTGAGATAAAAAGTCCATTTGCAGCAGCAAAGATTTCCGCAAACTAGCCAATACACTTATGAAGTCAGTCTGACAGGATATCCATAACAAGCAAACGCTATTGTGCCGAGCAGAGCTCATTTGACCTAGTTTTTCGTGGCAATTAGATTGTTCGCCCCAGGCTTTGATATATTGATACTTGTACCAACTTTATGAGAATATATCGTTGTTTTGATCTAGAAACTGCAGTTTTGAATTGGTTGTTTGAGTCGTGAGATAGAGTAATCATTTGTTAATATGACGGGTGAAATGGAGCGTTTGGAAATTGATGAGGGTTTTTTTGGGTCTTTCTTCTAATTTTTATTATGATATTAATTTTTTTTCTTCAAATGGTTACTAGTATTTTGTATGATCAGTATTATATAGACTTTATGATGTCCAACTAATTGCTTCATTACGGTTGTCATCACCACAGCTAGATGAAGGGCGTTCTATTTTTGCAACCTCTCGGTCTTTATTGTGTTCAGTATCGAAATAACCAAAGTCTTCCGGTAGACGTAATATTAGAGCGATATTGTCCCCCGTAAGTGACAATAGATATAAAACCTTCCCAATCTAAAAATCTCCATAATTCTGTCCGTACGTGATATCTCAGTTTTTCAAAGTCCAAGAAATCAAAGTGCGGGGTTTGCAATAAATCAAAAATGTAGGATACACACACTTATTCGCAGCCCGACTGAAGGATTTGTTATTCAATTTCCTCTCTCAAGTACTCTGACACATATTTTCCCCATACCTTTGTTATCCGATACGCTCTGAAGGATATCGACCACTTGGGACGTCACGCGAATCTAATCTCTATATCCATCACGCTAAGGTAAACAATCCCGTCTGCAATTTTCATTTTATTATTTTAAGATAGTTATACTGATACGAGCTGTAATTATTGAACTCATGTTGAATGCTTGTGTTTGTTCGAGGATTTTTTCTGCCTTAACAAAAGTCTTTACTTAAATCCTAATATTATTTTCGTCTAGACTTCATTTAAGTCTGTCTAGCTTATAAACGTCTGGAAGTTTTTTGAAATGAAATGATATTTATTTTTGTGAGTTAATCTTAGAAGACGTTTTGAAGAGGCAAGTTTAATTTGGTTGGTGCTAGTATTTCCTAATCGGTGACTGTCATTATAAAGTTTAACAGTGTGGCTGTACTTTTGGTTATTAAACTTACAAACAAACAAGATATTCTTAATTTTTTGGTCACTCAGTTCAGAATTCGATGTCCGAAAAGAACCGTCTTGAGTTTATTTAGAACTTTATTACGAATAGACTGAGCATTATATCAAATTATTATCCTAAATTAATAGACCAAACTTAATTGCAAGTTTGCTTCCTACAATTTTTTTTACGTATTGAGATTATTGTCTCCTATCATATAAAGCTTGAGCATATAGTAAGTCTATTGTATTCCAATATTACATTACCTAAAGTACAAAAAGCAAACTTATTGAAGAAGCCTAAGAACATCTAAAAAAAAAACTAATAAAAAAGTGGCCTATAAAAATGACAGTGGATCACATAAAACGGTTCAGTTTATACGGCTCTTTATAAACAAAGTTCTGAAAGACGGGTGTACTCACGTATAAGATAAAGTTAGTGTCCCTTTTTATGTGGCCGAAAGTGTAATTGATAACATAATGTAGATTTTCCTGGAGTTCTCAGTTATTTGTAAACTGCTCGCCAAACAATTTGGGTTAACAAACAAAATAATGAGTATGGTGTTTTTTTTATTTTTTGATCTTCCAGAAATCAGAGTGGCTTATTATTTATATATTTTTTTGATAAATTCAATAAATTATACGATGTTAAATAAAATGATTAACCACACACAAATATGAAAACCATTATATTTTCTTTTTAACAAACTGATTCCTCCTTTCTAAAAGTTTAAGGTTTTTGGATTCTTCCAGAAAAATATCAACTTAAGACTATTCCAATCTTATCAATTCCTCAATCAATCAATCAATTTATCAGCCTCAGTCTCAGCTTCAAACAGAAGATCTTACTACATACCTACGTTTTACACGTACGTAGCTTCAAGGTACCTATAAATGCCACATCAACTTGGATCGGATGGAAACGGAAATTGAAAAGCGAGGACAGTTCAAGCTTGACCCAATCAGGCTGCTTGATAAGCTTTTGTTGGCTTAATGGTGAACTTGAATAAAAATCCGTCTTTAAATCGTTAGTGAAGCAAAAAAATAAAATATAAATTAGTCCAAGGACACCAAAAGACTGTCTTTATGTAAATATCATTTTTATTTCGGTATTTTATGAGAAAGTTCAATTAGTCAAAACCAAAAATGATTTAAAATAATATGTATGTATAGTGTAAATATTCTGAAAACTGACTCATTATCATTGCATTCAAGTGTAAACGACATCTCATCCGCAGAGTACCAAAAATATAAATGTATAAACAAGACTAATTTCAAAACCTGAATATTCAAGCCAGACCTATTGTAGACTTCTACGTAAAACCATTTATTTACACAACCCTTTAAATTCCCCATCAAAATATAAAAAACACACAGTAGTCCACAATATTTTAGGGAAACGGTAACATTTAGTAAATAGCTTATAATCTTTAGGTCCTCAACCCTTCTAGTCGTTAACCGGGGAGAACGACACTTTCACGTGTCATTTCAGTTACCTGAAATGTTTCATATTGTTCAAGAAAATTCATTACGTTTTATGATTCGTTACTATAATTTTTAAGTGTGCTAAGTATGAATGTGGAAGGATGGAGAGGCAGAGGTAGACCGAGGAAAAGATGGATTGATTGCCTGAAAGAGGATATGAAGCAGAAGGGAGAGGATGTAAGTATGACGTCTGACAGAGAGGAATGGAAGAAAAAGACATGTTGCGCCGACCCTAAATGACTTGGGAACAGGGCAGGAAGATGATGATGACTATAATTTCTCAGTAGCGTTATTGTAGGTCAAGGTTGCTGGGAAGTAAAGGATGTGGGTTGCTGAAGATTGAGCAAAGCGGCGGCGATCCTCGAGTGAAGTATTTGTTCAGCAGTGGATTTCTTTTGGCTGAAGACGACGGTAATTTTTTGTAGATAAATTACGGGTGCAAAGAAGTGAAGTAATGTTTGAGTACATTCGGACATTTTATGATTTTTTAAACTACCATTTCATGTGCTAACCAAATGTATAGAAAAATGAATTCGACAAAATTTTCTACTACCAATTTCGTCCCAAGAGGGAAGATCTTCTTCCAGATAAAAAAAAGACTCTGTCTTTCCTTTTGCTGACTCTAGCTAGGCCATATGTGTGCTATTTAAATCAGGTCAGTATTTTTTGGCAGAAAAGATAGATAGACAGACATGCACAAAGAGTAACTTTCGCATTTATATTATAACGTTTATTACAAGTTACTTTGCTTGGCCATTTGAAATCCATTTTCCCCAAAATTCGTTCAATAGTATGAATAAAACAACATGTCTACATGATATTTGACGGCCCAGAAGGCATTGTTTGAATTTAATATGGTGTAAATATGCACATTTGTACTGCTTTGAAAGCTTGAATACTAGTATTTTGGAGCGGAATATATTTCTAAAGGATGTGTATCATATATCATATAATATTATCTCGTGGCAAAACTGGGTCAAATTATCTTCTATCAAAAAGTTATAGTGCTATAGTGCTTTTAGACTTGTTCTACTTTTTTCGTCTAAAAACTTTTTCTTAGTTCAGATTTCTGGACTAAAGTTTATCATTTATTTTCCCCAATTTCTTACAAAAGTTAAATTCTTTATACATTCTCATTCACAAAAAATACGAATCAGTCAGATGTTCAAATATTTTCTTAGCACATTAAGGTGTAAAAGCGATATATGCTTATAATCTTGGCTAAAATTAAAGTCGTTTTTGGGAGCCGTAAAAAAATAAGTACGCAAGTAATCATGTAGGTAATGTTATTTCAGAAATCTACTCGCTTTTTATGATGGCTCTTATTTTTAGGAGCGTTCTGAGGTTAAAGTAATAAGTGTATGAAAATATTGAAGACTATAAAGTATTCGGAAAAAGAAGCGAAAATCTATAAGTATATATCTCGAAATTGTACAAAATATTATATATCTGGTGCTTGGTTAGGCATAAAAAATCATAAAAGAACGCTCATGAATTCGTATTTCTTTTTTCTCAACGCATCAGCTCATATCTGGCATCAGCTATCATCCATCCATCACAGCCCCTAGGTTGTCTGTCTTCGGACGTAGGCCTCCTCCAAATCTTTCCATTTCCATCAGCTATCATAGCTATGGTAAATAAACAAAACAATTATGTGCTAAAAATTCTATATGAAATTGCATGTCTTATGCCCGTTTTCACCAACGAATACCTAAATTTAGGGAGCATTTACGGAACACTTAATAAGAATTTCATTTTCACCAAAGCCTAGGTGTCAAATTATAACCTTAAAATTTGACTTCAACTTGGGGGCCCGATTGATGCCTGCTTAAACAACCCCTATCATTATCATTACAGAATACAAACATATTTTGAACCGTGGATAGTGAAATGTACCTTTATATGTTATGTAACACCAAAAATACCATGTTTAAAAAGCAAAAAAATACAAAAAAAAAATGAAACGTAAACTTTTAGAAAGTTTAGAAGCTGTGGAGGTTGTGGATATGTAAAATAATAATCATTAGAAGACCACGTACCTATCTTACGTGAAAGAGCAGATGTCTGAGAAAAAAGTACGATGATCATGACTTTTTTATAAGACTAGCCGTTTTCCCGCGGTTTCACCGCGTCCCGTGGGAGCTACTGCCCGCACCGGGATAAAATATAGCCTATGTTACTCGCAGATAATATAGCTTTCTAATGGTGAAAGAATATTTAAAATCGGTCCAGTAGTTTTTGAGTTTATCCATTACAACCAAACAAACAAACATTTTCCTCTTTATAATATTAGTATAGATATAGATTATAGGTTATCACTTGCTATGAATGCACTTGCTAGGTCGTGATGTCGCTGAATTATTCAAAAATAGGTAGTCCTGCATGTCCATAAATATACAGACCATAACAGATGCAAATCTGGTAATCACTGATGTAGTTTCGCGGTGGCCGGGGGACATCTATAGGCCTATTCAGACCTAAGCGGTATTCGCTACCACCTGCGACAGAGAAAACCCAGTGGGTATGCGATAATATTACTGTTGATGTTCGGGACGTATGCCGCTGCTGCCGCGCGGTATGTACTTCTACCCACAGCGGCAGTGAATATCGCTCAGGTTTGAATTGGCCTTAAATACCAAAACTGCAGTAGATACCAATTATTCGAAAATGGTGAATATGGAGGAGCCTATCTCCTAGGTGATACATACCCTCTGGAGGTAAGAAGTAGGCTAATTATGAACATAATAAAATATATAAATTAAAACAAAGATAGTAAACAAATATTTTAATATTAGTCCTCATATGATGTACCAAACATTATCATCATCCTCCTGCACCAATTCAATTTGAGGTGGGCTGGGCGCAGCATGTTTTTACACGTCTTTCCAATTTCTCGCACCACCTGAAACTAAATAAATATAATAAATGTATAATTTTAACCCCATACTTAAATCCATCAACTCATGGAGAACAAAAATACAATGAAGTCGACAGTAAAACAAGGAGCACAGTTGAACGGCAATATCTTATATTATTATACACAGATATTATTCACATTTACCTGTAAACGGTTCCTATCGCATTAAAACTATTTGTAACTGGATCCAAGCTTTGTTTTTGGCTTCGTTCGTGGTCCCATCCGTTTTTTGTTTAATATTGTGTCTCTATGAGACGTCAGCAATTTCACTAGCTTGTCTTTTTCTTCTGCAAGAAAGGTTTATCCTCGTTTTCTCTTCTCTGCCAAAATAAACTTATCTATTCAACAATAATAAACCCAAAATTAACCTCACTCTATGTACACATACACATCAGTCAATTTGACAAACGCGCGAATGACATAGGTAAAAATTCACCTATAGAAAACCTCTTTACTGTTTTATTGCATAAAACATAGCGTAATGTAGTTTAAGTTAAATTAAAATAATATCACAAGAAAAAAAACTCACAGGCTTTAGTAATATATACTCGATAGACGTTTATATCTTAAGAAGTAGAGAAAAATCATTTTATCGATAAAATATCGACTTTGCATTATCGTTTGTAGAACTATTAATCTGTCACTTACTTAAGAGATCCATGTACAAGTGTGGTGAAAATGAATTTAGGTAGGTGTCAAATTGGGAGGGGTCCTTATTAAAAGTAGCTTTTAGATAGGGAAACGGTAAGAGGTTGTTGGTGAAAACGGGCATTAGTGTTTTTAAATCATTTCTAAAGTAAAAAAGTGGTAACAACCCTGCCTCGAAGAAGGATATTACGTAAGGATCGATGGAATCCAGCTTTAACTTATTCTAGGACTTAACGGACTTCAGGAAAGCCATATAATGTTCCTACTTCAGATTTCTGATACGATAACGTTTATAAGATCTTTTAACTTCCTATTAGATATAAGCAGGTCCATTGAAGTTAAGTAAAATAAAAATTGTTGAGTAAAAATTTTTTAAGGTCATCAGATGACTCTCCCGCTGTACGGCTTGGGATTTTGTTGGATAAATAAATAATGTTTACTTCTGCTCACGTTAATACTAAAACACAATTTTATCTCCACGTTTTTCAGTATTTAATACTTTTAATAGCAGTATACACACTTTCTTCAGTCTTGAACTTACTACGCTCAGCACGTACTCAAGTTAAATCATTTTATCAAAGCAAGCGACCAACTTCAAACGATTTTAAATTCTAAAAGAGTTTTTAAAGGAAACCGTTTGTAAGATCTCAAGGGAGATTTGTCTAACATAGTGAAGTCAGCGAAAATAATGTACTCTACTGCGATTTGTCTTTAGCGGTAAAAAATTGAAAATGTCTTGCTTTGGATTGGATCATGAAGACTTTTAAATCGTAAATCAGCTTAGGTCAAAGATGCCTGAAAGATGACATGAGTAGGAAGGGAGTGAGTGTCAGTATGACGAGTGACAGGGGGAAATGGAAGCGGAAGATATTGCGCCGACCCCAAATAAAATTGGAAACAGGGCAAGAGGAAGAAGAAGTAATCAGCTTAGGTCAAAGTGGAACAAGTAAAAAATGTATTTAAATTACTAAGAAACTAAATTCAAATTAATTAGTCTTACAAATGACTTACAAATCTGTGACGATTTATTAACACAATTTCAAAACAATATCCAAAAAATAAACCTTAAACTTTGTACCTACTTAAACACCGTGCAAAACAAAAACGCCCCCGAGAATTCTAAGTAATTAGCCATTCAAACTTCAAGGCCTAAGTCTCAAGTTCATTAAACAACTAATTTCCTAACAAACTGCTCTCGGCCGTGTTAATAATTCTGTGTAATGCTGGTCTTGGCTCGGCTGAGACCTAGTTGGAGCTATCAACGCGTATTTGGTCTAGTCGCACAGAATATCAGTTGATAGTTCTGGGATTAGCGTTGTTCCCAACAGGGTATATAGGGTTGCCAGTTTTGGTATAAATCCTGTTACGTTTTACGGTAGAATGGCTAAACAGGTGTTTTAAAAACAGAGATGGTAGTTTCTTGAAGATTTGGAATATTATAATATAACTTGTTGAAAGTATGGCATATAAAATTAAATGGAAGTACGAGAAATTCATTTTGATGGTAACAACAGCTTTTTACTAATCAAGAGGAATTAAGTCAGTCGCTCATTATAGCGCAAGTATTAGGGGACAAAATCAGTCACCTATTTACGACTCTAGGCTACCATTTCATCTCAATTGGTACCGCCGTTTTGCGTGATTATTTAATACTTTCATAGGTATACAGAGTAACATTCCCATTTGGAAAATTAGTTAGGCTTCCAACAATGTTTCCACAGCCCTATCGAATGGTTACTCGTATCGATGAGTTCCGACTCCTTTGGGTGTCGTTTAGGCGACCAAATTAGCTTATGTACACATACCTACGTTCGAGGGTCGTCTGCCAAGTTCCATACTAATAACCTATGCACGGAAATTATGAGTTACGAGCACAAAGGGTCCTCTGACTTTCAAGGACTGAAGGACAAATGGAATTAGGTTTTAAATAATGATTAGCTCAATTTTAACAAAACTTTTTGAAGAAAAGTAGCTTATTTTTATTTATTTATCTACATACATTTACCATTACAGGTTACCCCAATGCAATAAATGTGCCTTAATTAACATATAAATTATTTATACTAAAAACTAAAGTATTTATCTACTACCTATAACTAATAATAAATAATGCATTCCTTGTGAATTCACTCGGAGAACAATAAAATAGGTCCGTTTCACTTAGATAAATTGGTATCGGCGGTTTAGATAATTTGATGCGAGAGCCTAATTATGAACTTATTTAGAAGCTATAGAGAAGGCAAAATGGCTACCGAGACAAATATTTTTTTCAACATAGATGTAGCATGGTATTGGTCCTTCCATCCGCAAAATAGTGGTACCTAAAAGTAACGTCATGCCTAACCTCACAACCTATTTCAGGCAATTACTACGTACTCATCAAACATATAACTAACCAGGTATAAGAACGCCTACATGTTCCTCATGAGAATAAACCGGCTGATGAAAATAATCTTACTCTAACACAGAATAATATTTGGCCCTTGATTTGCTCAGTTATAGAAAGTTAGCAATAAAACTTGTAGGTACGATATCTTTTACTAATCTGATTGACGAAAGTTCGGCTTAGATATAAAAATATTAGGAAACTATATTTTTTTATAGAAAGGAGATAATCTAATTGTAGGTATCATTGCAGAAATACTAAAAGGAAAAGTTTTACTTACAAAATTCAATCAACATTCTTTTCTATAGCTACCTCAATAAAAATAGATTTCAATCTTATTAAAATAAAGCTCAAATTGAATGAAAAACTATCAAAAGAAAATATTAAGTTTCGCAAAGAACTTCATTGGAATTATGCAGGCAACTTACGAATTAATTTTCAAATGGAGTTTTCCTTTGGGTCAAAATTTTTTGAATTAAATTGCCACGAACATCGGGAACTTTTTTAATAAAATCCAAAAGACAGGTGGCTAGTCGACTGATTTATTGACTTTTCTTTACTATGAGAAATTTTCAATCTTCTGTATAGTAATGAGTTAAGAATTAATAATGTTGAAAATTGGCTGTTGGTTTTATAATATTACGATATGAGGCGATTTTGTAATTTTATGATGATGAGTTTTATGTTAGTTGAAATATACGTAGGTGGACATGCTATCTAAAATATATATTATGTTTTTATATGATTGCTCTCAGGTTTAGAATTTTGTTTTTGTTTGAATTCTTGAAATATCTCATTATTTACAATAAAATCTGTTCAAAGCAAAGAAAATATAATCTTGCCTGTTTTTAAACACAAATATTAGCATTACTCGTTCTAAGTTAAATTTGAAAATGTGTAAAGTTATAACTTCACATATTAACTTTGGTCTTGGTACTGAAAGTTAAACTTACTCACTTGTTGAATTTATGTGAACTTAATTAAGTTGCTTTCTATGTGTGCGTAATAATCTTGGTAGTACGGTTATGAGGCTAAGTTTAAAGTACGTGATAATCTGTAGGTTTAACTGTCGGCCGTTAATCGAACAATCGTAGTTCACTGTTGAGGATGTAGCTTTGGGTTTATATCAATGGCATTAGGATTAAATCCACAGGAAGAAGTATTCATATACCTACCTCCTTAATAATTGAAATGGTGTATAGTTATTCCAAGTTTGAACTTATGAAAATGTACGGTGATTCTTTTGTTTTTCCTGGCGTACATCTGCTGTTTTTATCTGCATTTATCAATAAGATCCATAGGTCCAAGCAAGGTAACCATCAAGACCATCAGTGCTCGAGGCTCAGGAGGTTTTCAAGTCACAGTGACTAAATGAGATCAGTGCAAAAAATTTAATTCGGCACTTTAGTATTTATCTAGGAATCGAAGATAAAACATGAAAGCGGTTTTATGTATTTCAATTTGTACGTGTAATAAAGATAGTTCTATTCACCGATAACCACTAGATTAACCAGGCAGCCCTGTCTAATTCTTTTAAATACCATACTCATTGTGGCTCAACCCTCTGACGCGGCCAAAAAGTTTAATTTCTGTTCGTTCACGATCTCCCAGAATGACTGGCTGTAATCTATATGTTCGATACATGGAATGTTGAGTCAATGGAATGGGCAATTTGTTGATCACTTGCCTTTTTGATTAAATCAGAATTTTGGTCTCTTTCCTTGCACCTGTACTTAAAACCTTGGTTTGTATAAAACTATGCAGTTTTAGTGAACTATGAATTAAGTATTATACCCTATTCGCCGAGCTGTGAGCCAAAAAGTATAGGTTCAAGTGAGAGGTGAATAAAGAAATACATACTTTAGAAATAGCAGTAGATAAGTGCAGTAGAGAAGTGGTGCAGTAGTAGTAGTAAAAAAAATAAAGACTAAATTCTTGAGACATTGGAATTTTTCCCCATTTTTGCTAAAATTAAATATATACTTACCACGTCCATTTGAATTTATTAAGCGCGTGGTTCTCCAGTTTTTCCAATGAGAACTAGAACATCCATTTTCTCTATATCTATGTTCGGATAACATTACTTATGTATTCCGCGTTGGCTCATTAGGACAATGACCATCATTCTTTTAGCTTCGATTGTCCGAATATATGTGTTTACTGCAGTTTATTATGGATGAACGGTCTGCCATGATAATTATAATGTAAATGTGGTGAAACCTTTAATGTTAGCACATACTTAAGTAAGTTACTCGTGGTTGTAAAGTTACTAAAGTTCTTGTAATATTTTAAGGGCCCTTTTATCACAGTAGTGGAAAGCCTACCCGCTCTGTCGCACAGCCATTCGCAATCCGCTAGTGTGAAGTTCTCTCTTTCACTCTAAGGTTGGCTGTAAGAGAACCCAACACTAGGTTAAGCTCGCCGTTGTGCATAATCTCTATGTTTTCAGTGTGTCAAAATGTATTTGTGTGCAATAAAGAATAATAATAAGAAAAATCGTGCTAAAAAATATCTGTAAGTATTTTTCTTATTTTTTGCAAAAACACATACCTGAAAAACGCAGCCAGATTATAATAAAAAGCTTTAAATAGATAAATACCAAAGGGTAAACAGCCCGAAATAGACACGATTCATATAAAACCCATTTAATTTCAAACGTTAAAAGCGAAGTGTACATTAAAACATTATGTTTTAAGATAATCGTAACTCAGGCGAAATGAGCAATGCAAACTTCATGAAAAAGGTATTTCAGATACCTTTTTGGGCCTGTGAACATCAAAGATGGAATCGAGTATCAAAAATCTGTTTAGCCAAGTGGGTTTTTGGGTTTTGAAATTAATTGGATAATTCTTTGATCTGTTTTATTAATAAATGGTTTTATGTTCTTTTTATCATTTGGTACTTAATAATTAATTTATTTGCAATTAAAAAAAAATTATTTGTCTGACATAGAAAACGTTTATAAATGTCCAGTTTTGTTGAGAAGCCAAAAAACTTTTGATTGAAAATGAAACACATTTTTTGCGCACCCATAATATTTAATACGAGCAAAGGATAGTATTTCCGTGCCCCAAGATTAAAAAAATGATTTGTCGCCCAACGTGGGGCTCGAACCCACGACCCTGAGATTAAGAGTCTCATGCTCTACCGACTGAGCTAGCCGGGCATGTCCTATCTTTATCATAATATTCAGACACGTCATAAACTGTGCTAAAGTCTCTCAGCAAAAAAAAAGTTTTTTTATATGTTGTGTGACATTCTTTTGTTGAAGAAAAAATTAACTAAATTCTACCATTTTTCATTTTGGCTTTTTAAATCTACTATTTCTACCCGGGACCAAAGGACCAAAAGCTTTTCGCCCAACGTGGGGCTCGAACCCACGACCCTGAGATTAAGAGTCTCATGCTCTACCGACTGAGCTAGCCGGGCATGTCTAACTAATGTCATATTTAAAGATCTGTTGATAGTAAGATAACTTTTAGCCTAGCCCTATTTTAGATAAAGAAAAAATTGTAATATCAGAATTCAGTTTGGTTTCGACACCATCATTTTAATTCACATTGTGTAAAAAACAAATTGTCCAAGAGCAAATAGTTCTTCATAATTAGATTTGGAGAAAAGGTTTGAAACAGGTTTTTAATTTTCAGGTCGGGTAAAAGGATCAAAAAGTTATCGCCCAACGTGGGGCTCGAACCCACGACCCTGAGATTAAGAGTCTCATGCTCTACCGACTGAGCTAGCCGGGCATGATCACATCCAGTGTATTGCCATAACTTTTGCTATTTTTATTCGGTAGATTTTTACTATAGTTATTTTTGTGGGATGCCAAAACTATAATTATAGTGCTATTTATGTTTAAAAGAAATAAAAATGTGTAGAGATAAGACCTTGGCCTAGTAACGGGATAATTTTGGCAGATAGCAACAACACTGGCACGTCAATATCACTTTGAATTTTAAACAAAACCTATTTTTTTAATCCATCGAACACAAAAGAATAAATGGTATTCTATTTTTAAACATATTTCCTTATTTAGAATATAGTATTGAAAAATGCAATTTAAGGTAAAATTCCGTGGGTCGCGGCTGACGCAGCCGCGCGCGGCTTACGACAGTCGTCGGCCGCGCGCGACAATAGTCAACCTATGAAAATGTATGGCGCCGCTGCCGAGGCTCGCGACAGTCGCGCGCGGCCGACGAATTTCGTAAGCCGCGCGCGGCTTTGTGTTGAAATTAGTAGATTTTGTTCGTCCGTTCCCTCTAGTCGAAGTGCTAATTGATATCCTTGAAGAAGAAGAGGATGACGTGTTGCTGTGGCTGTATTATGAAAATAGATTACCAATCTACCCTATCTTTCAAAAGTAGAAATGACGAAGGACAAATACTGATTCAAAAGCATTTGTATTGTAATGAAAACAAAAGGAAGTTTTGCCGACTAAATAAAAAACAATTCAATTCTGGTTTTACTAAAATTCTATAAATGTTATTAAGCGCTAGACCATGTTGAGATGCATACGGCCGCGCGCGGCTCACGAAATTCGTCGGCCGCGCGCGACTGTCGCGGACCTCGGCAGCGGTGCCATACATTTTCATATGTTGACTATTGTCGCGCGCGGCCGACGACTGTCGTAAGCCGCGCGCGGCTGTCGTAGCCGCTATCCACGGAATTCTACCTTTAGTATTATAGGGAAATATTAAAACTAAGTATCAAAATATTCATCCGCATCGCTGTCAGCTGGGATCGTGATTTTGATACTTTGTTTTAATATTTCCCTATAATACTAAATTGCATTTTTCAATACTATATTCTAAATAAGGAAATATGTATTAATTAATTTGTTCCTTACGATCTTTAATATAACGTTCTTTTTTTTAAACAAATAAAACCTACTTTCATTTAGCAAGCTTACACCAATACTGCAAAAATACTGGCTACTTTTATACACAGTGCGTTGTCCAACACCCAATTGGCTCGCTTTAATTACTTACTATTTTACACAAACAGGACTGTTTATTCCTTATGCGGTCTTTCGGTCCGCGCGTACATTTTTCCTCATTAAATTTAAAGCGGGCAACATTTTGCATTTCGACCGCGTACATTTAGCTGCCGTAAATTTGGCCACCGCAACGCACAGGTGACTTTGTGTATCGTGCTATATTTTAGTGTCTTCTGCGGCGTATGTTACGTTGTATTACTTAACTACGTGGCGTGAGCACTATTTCCCGAATTGATTAAAACTGTAATTCATCAGGTCCAAAATTTGTCTTGATTTCCATTCTAGCTTGAACGTCATCATCTCAGCCATAGGACGTCCACTGCTGAACATGGGCCTCCCCCTTAGATCTCCACATATACCTGTTGGAGGCGACCTGCATCCAGCTTCTTCCGGTGACCTTTATAAGATCGTCTGTCCACCTTGTTGGTGGACGTCCTACGCTGCCCTTGCTAGTCCGTGGTCTCCACTCCAGCACTTTTCGACCCCATCGGCCATCTGCTCTGCGAGCAATATGGCCTGCCCATTGCCTCTTCAACTTGCTAATCCGCTGGGTTTACTAAACTTGACTTCGTCTATGGATCTCCTCATTTGAACGTGTAATACACAAATACGGAAACAAATATAGTATATGTATGCCAGTACGGTGACGATGTGGTTCATTAAGAGTGCCTAATCTTAAGAACGATTGAAAGAATTTCAGTTAATTCTATTCAACAATAGAATCAAAATACAAAACCATAATATACCTCAGTAATATATCCGGAGTTAAATATGCACACAACACCGAAGCTAGTTGAATATTAACCTACCAACACGTGTAAAAACTTTAAATTGTCCATTAGGGAATAATTTTAATAGTATTACAACCCAAACTAATTAACAGCGGGTTGTTTGAAAGGTCTAGATTAATTATCCTAGTTTGTTATTCTAACCTAATTTGTCTAAACACGAATTTTAATAAAACCCATTATAAATTGCTGATAAATTTTGATATATTATACCCGTTTAGTATGCTGTATGTATAGTCGTACAAAAACATTGATTAGATAGTTTATTTCCGTGACTTCACTTGCATTATAAGGAAGTAAACTAACTTTGCTGTGCCCGACAAGGTCCATAATTGTTTCTTTTAATTTTATCCACCAGCCTATACACATTCATTATCATTAGCCTATCGCAGTCCACTGCTGGACATAGGCCTCTCCAAGTGCACGCCAATGAGATCGATTTTCGGCCTGTACACATTATGATGTGCAATAAAGTCATTGAGTATTGGGTAAACAGGTGCCTTATTTATTATAGTTATATGCCTAGCCTTTTTCCGACTATGTTGGGGTCTACTTTCAGTCTCACTGGATACATACCGTCCGCGACACTGTGCGCGTAACAGCTACGTCTGTCTGTTCTATCGGAAATTAATAAAATATATCGATAATAGTGAATAGTTAGTTCGGATTCTTGTAAACTTCGAAAGTATAGTGCCAATGAGTGACAAGATAAATACTTTGAGTGTTAAATACTTTACATTTAAGGGTTGTGACCAAATATATTTGTTTCGAGTATTTTGCTAATACCGCCACTAACTTTAGAACGAACTCGCTAATCGAAACGCGTAAGTGACACCAATATCACGGCGCTTACGACGTTCTTCCCGGCACTGCCGCCGCGCCGCTAAGCTAAGCACACGACGAGGCAGGCCGCTAAAACTTTATTAGCGTGCAATTTATTGGTGTGCACGCGCCAATAACTTGTTGACTTTGTCTTCAACTATTGTGTACCAGTGAGTGGTGTAAGCAAGACTAGAAATTAGTGCAGGATTTGTTTATTAAAATGGCGTCTAAAGGCCCTTCTTGTTCAGGTTGTCGAAATAAAATTGACAATGGTCAATATTTACAATGTTGCAATTGTTGTAATTTCTATGATCTCATATGTGCTAATACATCAGAAAATTACTACAATTCTATAAGTAATGAGCAGAAAATTGAGTGGATTTGCCATGAATGCAGAAGTAAGCTGCCAAAGGTGGGAAACCTAAATACGCCAGTGCGCAACCTCAAGGAAAATTTCCCGACCCATTCTGAGACTGAAGACCAAGATTCCAGCCCGGGGAATGTCACCCTTAGGAAGAATCAAAAGGATGTTAATAAAAAACTTAAATCTAAGAAGGGAACAGTTTGCCCATCACAAAACATGGATGATTCACTTGTGGTGGCAGTTACCGAACAAGTCCATAAATTGATTCTTCTTGAATTGCCTGGAATGATCTCAAGCATCATTAAGGCGGAATTGTCATCTATAAAGGATGACTTGCAAGAATTTCGAAAGTCTATCGATTTTATCAGTTCGGATTATGATGAAATGAAGTCCACGGTGGAGAAACTTGCTAAAGATAATTTAACATTGTCCAAGGAGAACGATACATTAAAGTCTACAGTATCTGTGCTTTCAGATCGATTGAATAATTTGGAACAACATCTGCGGGAGGAAAACCTTGAGATACAGGGTGTAACTGAGCATAAAAATGAGAACCTAGCTAATCTCGTTGAACAATGTTCTCGTGTCGTGGGCTACAGTTTCAAGGAGGATGACATAGTCAAATGCACCAGAGTAGCTAAGTTGAATAAAGACAGTAAGCTTCCTCGGAGTATTATTGTTAAATTCAGAAGCGTTAGAAAGAGAGATGAATTCTATTCCGCAGTGTACAGGTATAATAAAGTTAATAAAGACAACAAACTCAATACCTCGTTGCTGGGAATCAGCGGCGATAAGAAACCGGTGTACGTATCAGAGCACCTATCTCCTACTAATAAGATGTTGCATGCGGCGGCGCGACAGAAAGCCAAGGAATTGAGTTACAAGTTTGTTTGGGTCAAAAATGGACGTATATATGTTAGAAAGTCCGTAGATTCTCAATATATACTTATTAAAAATACAGACAGTCTTGGTCTTATTTGTTAATTGCATTTGTATTTTTGTAGTTAATTGCGTATGGATAAAAATTAAATAAAAATGTGCTTGTCGTTATACTATCAGAATGTTAGAGGTTTAAAGACCAAAACCCTAGATATTTATAACGCAGTTTTATGTAGTAATTATGATATTATTTGTCTTACCGAGACTTGGTTAGATGACACTGTGCTGTCCTCTGAATTGTTTGATGATAGATATTGTGTATTACGTAGAGATCGTGACGTTAAATTCCGGGCGAGATACAAAAAGAACCATGGTGGTGGTGTGCTGGTTGCCTATTCAAAAAGACTTAATATTTCGGTTAGGCGGGACTGGGAAACTGAATATTTGGAAGATCTGTGGTTGCAAGTCAAAATGAACGAATCTCTAACAATCAGCTTGTGTGCTGTATATCTTCCTGATTATTTACCTTCGGATGTGGTTCGCGATTTCTTTAAAACGTGTAATCTTAGATTTTCTAACACAGTTAATCATTTTACCTGCATTGTGGGTGACTTTAATCTCAGCACTATAACTTGGTCAGTCGAGACAGGGTTTCCCCTAAATTGTAGATGCGAAAAGTCAAAATCGCTCCTTGATTTGTTCCAGTCGCATTCTATACGTCAGTTGAACCATAACTTGAACCAAAACAACCGCGTTCTTGATTTAGCTTTAACTGATGCACCAGACTTGGTTGCCGTCAATCCAGCTACTCCTATTAGTCGACTTGACATTCACCACCCTCCTTTCGAAATATCGTTTCGTGCTGCGAGTGCTATGCTACTAAGAAATGCATCTGTCCAAAAACTATGTTATCATCTAACTGACTTTGATAACTGTAAACAGGAGCTTGATCTAATAAATTGGGACCAGTATGCCGCGATTATGGGTTGCAACGAGTTTGTGCAATTTTTCTACAATAGTCTCTACTCAATAATAGATAAGTACACACCAAAGAGAAAAGTCTCGAATGTCAAGTACCCTGAGTGGTTTTCAAAAGGTCTAATAAAATTGTTAATAAGTAAACACAAAGCTCACGCCAAGTTCAAAAGTTACGGAAATCCAAGAGATTACGACTTGTTTTCCATGCTCAGGACTAGGGCGAAAATAGTAGCTGAAGAATGCTTTAAAACATATATTGAGCGCATAGAGGGTGATCTCAGAGTCAACATAAAAGCTTTCTGGCGGTACACCAAAAGCAAACGCGTTACTAATAGCGTACCCAGTCGTATGCATTATAAAGATATGATTGGCGCTTCAGGTGGTGACATTGTTAACCTATTTGCTGATTACTTCTCTTCAGTTTACAGCACTGGTACAGCGGGTACTTGCTTGCCAGATTCGCAGCCGTCTAACTTCTCGATAACTGACTTGCATATTGAAAAGATTGATCTTTTAAATAACCTTAAACAGATTGATGTCACGAAGAACGGTGGCTTTGATGGTATTCCCCCAATCTTCATCCGTATGTGTGCAACTGCATTGGTAACTCCGTTGCATATCATCTTTAACAAATCGTTGCAAGAAGGCACCTTTCCCGAGTTATGGAAGGTCTCTAAAGTTACGCCGATATACAAGTCGGGAGATAAAGGAGATGTGTCGAACTACCGCCCTATCTGTGTTCTCAACAGTTTTGCAAAAATACTTGAAAGTTACGTTTACAAATGTATTTACAACCATTTCAAACACTTAATAAGTGCTAAACAACACGGATTTGTCACAGGACGATCTACCAACTCGAATCTTCTCTATTATACCAGCTTTATATGTGAATCTTTTAACCGGAAAAAACAAGTTGATTCGATTTATACCGATTTCTCCAAAGCTTTTGATCGCGTGGATCACTTGGCTCTTCTTGCTAAGGTGCATAATGTTGGAATACATGGAAATTTGTTGAGATGGCTAACTTCTTATTTACTTAATCGCTCCCAGCTGGTGACACTCAGTGGTTATGACTCTGTACCTTATTTAGCAACATCTGGCGTTCCTCAGGGTTCCAATCTTGGCCCTCTCTTGTTCTTAATTTTCGTTAATGATTTACTATACAAAATTAAAAGTGAATGCTTAGCCTATGCTGACGACATCAAAATATTTAGACGAATTTCCAACCACAGTGACTGTGAACTTCTCCAAGAAGATATTGAAACCATCGTAAGATGGTGCGAGACAAATTTCATGTCTTTGAATATTAAAAAGTGTCAGATCATTACATTCACCAAGAAGAAAAAACATGTACTGAAATATGATTACTCCATAAACAACACGGTCATTGAGAGAGTCACGGAGGTCCGAGACTTGGGAGTGATCTTCGATTCCGAGCTATCGTTTAGGGCTCACTATGATTATATATGTAGCAAAGCGAACCGCATGCTTTCGTTTGTGCTTCGAACAGCCCGACCATTTAAAAAGACCGAATCTATGATAGTTTTATTCTGCTCTTTAGTAAGATCTGTTGTTGAATATTGTTCACCTGTATGGTCTCCAAGTTATGGCACTCATATAGATCGTATAGAGGCAGTACAGAGACGATTTGTTAGAGCTCTGAGTGTAAAGTGTGGACTCAGGCGTAAAATACCGGAGTATGTCGATCGCCTTCGTAAATTTTCTTTGGCAACGTTAGAAAGTAGGAGATGGAATAGCGACTTGTACACCCTACATAAAATTGTAAATGGTTCGATGGATAGTCTCCTTCTAGAAAGCCTCAATATAAAAGTACCGACACGATCTGTACGTATACCACAATTGTTTAGTGTTCCTACGTGCAATAACAATGTATCTCACAACAGCCCACTGCATAGAATGTGTAGAAATTACAACACCATATGCTCAAAGACTGATATATTCCATTGCAAATTTAAATCATTCAAATATTTTCTACTGAATTTGAACAAAGTGTAATCTTAAATCATAGTAATAATAGCAAAAATTTCCATGTTAGATGCCTCATTAAAATTCATTTTCTTTCTTTATTTTTAATAACTTATGTAAGTAGAACGTAGCATTGCTTATAGTGTAAGCTGTGTACAGTTATAATTGGGTCTCAGGTTTATCTATTGTGTTTTCTTATTATTTTCTATTTCTTGTACCTATAACCTGTTATCTGTTTCTGTACCTAATAAATAAAATAAAAAATAAATAAAATAAAAATACACCTGAGTATCAGTGTTTTACATGGAGAGATTGCCCTCCTTGCTTGCTGACCTCCTTGCTTGAGATTGCTGACCTCCTTAACTCTGGGTTATTGGTTACCTGGGTTAAGACACTACCTTAATAAGTATCTAACCGTACCTATAAATTTTAAACCATCATCATCCTCCTGCCCTTATCCCAATTTTAATTTATAAATTATAAAGTAATGTAGAGGTTTGAAAGAAAAAACGTCAGTAGGACTAATTAAAGTGTTGACTTACCACCATGAAGTTGGATCAAAGGACATGGATTACTTAAGTAGTAAAAAGACCTTTCAAAGCAAATAACTCTTCTACATATTATAAACAATTGCAACACTCAGGTAATAAACTTAATTCTGTCTCACTTCAATGAAAAGAGGAAATCATAAAATGTATTCAGTTACATAAAAGTTTTTGGGTTTTGTTCAAATTCCTTAATGCTTCAAGTTCTGTTAACCGTGTTTTTTATCTCTTTCTTTCGTATGCTTTTATCTTGCATTAATAAATTAGAGTAAATTACTTATGTCCAATTATTATCTAAAAATTTCGCTTTATTAGAGCCTGGATAGAAAGCTTATATTATTATTTCTCGCTGTAACATTAAGGATATTGATTGGAGCGTGTTTATTAATTCCGTATTATTTTCTGCTACCGCTACTTATTGGTAGGTAGTCTTGGTGTGGTAGTATATATTTATTTATATTAATAACCATAACCATAACGCAGCCAAAGCCAAAAAAAACGTATGATTTTGATTAGGAGGATTAATAACAACCAAATAAAAAAAAAAAAACACAATTTTTAAAGGTATATCATTTGTCATTAAGTTTTCACCAATTTTCAAATTCAAAAAAATATATAAAAAACGGCATCAAACTAATATTTATATTTAATACCTACTCATGGAGTTAATATCAAAAGTCCACTTTACTTTGATCACGATTCATTATGATAACTTAGTTAAATAAATGTTATTTATCGAAGTTAATTACTTACTTTAATTAACCTTTGACCTATATTTCTGAACGTACCTATCAAATATATAAATTGAGATAGAAATTTCTATTAAGTGACTCAACTACTAACAAAATGAAGCCAAAACTAAATTGTCATTATGTCATAACAAGTCTATTTTATTTTATTTTATTTTCAGTATAAAAGCAATTTCGTATACTTTTTTTACTATTGTTGCTAGGCAAGCGAATCAAATTCTTCACAAAGGCCAAGTCGTTAACAAAAGATGTATTTTTAAATTCGTTCTCAATTGCTTCAGTTTTTATTAAAAGAAAAGTGAAACTTGAACCAATAGCGAATCGTTATTATCTGCGTAGGAGAATATGCCCGGCTAGCTCAGTCGGTAGAGCATGAGACTCTTAATCTCAGGGTCGTGGGTTCGAGCCCCACGTTGGGCGATACACTTTTGATCCTTTTATCCAAACTGGAAACTAAATAAAAACACCTTTTGTAATTATCATTTCACCTAATTATGAACCTCGTACTATTAAAGAACATCAAACTTTATTGAGTACCTAATGTAAAATAGAATTGGCCGCTGAAAACATAGCAGTTTTTTTTTGTTTACATGGAATTGTAGGCCATTATCATTTACAGGTCTTTAAATACGACATGGGCCAAACATGCCCGGCTAGCTCAGTCGGTAGAGCATGAGACTCTTAATCTCAGGGTCGTGGGTTCGAGCCCCACGTTGGGCGACAATTTTTTACAATAAACTAGAACAATAATTGAATCATTTTGTGCAGCAATTACACACAAATACAATATGTTGAGTAACTCGTATTTTTTTATGATTTATATTTAAAAAAATCCACTGTATGATAATAGTATTTTCAGTATCTTCTTTCTTTGCTACAGCCGAAAACATTTTCTCATAACCTTGAGTATGATATCTTTAATTTACGGTTATTTCTCCATTACTAAGGTACGCTAGAATATTATGAGTTTGTTTTTCAGCTTATTATGTTTTACTGTAATAACTTCCCTGCAAATAAGGGAAACTCCTTCATGAAATAAAATTAATATCATGTACGCAGATATTTTAATAACTAGGTCGAGGCTTAATATTGTAACGAAATACTGTAATCATTGTGAGAAATATTCAACGTTGAATAAAGGCTGAAATCCAATATACCTACATTATACACTGTCTGATCCAGCGTTTACACATACTTATATTTTTTCCAAAAATAGGCTAGAATTTACAAAAAATAACACACTTTTTGATAGATGTTTATTTCTGACAAACTTCAAAATTCTTCATTTAAAAATACCTGTGTTGACAGCAAAATAATTATAAACAATTTAACACTGCGGATGCTACCATTCATGAGAGGTATTTCGCAAATTAAACGTACTATAAAACACAGTAAAAAATGCCAGTCCCATCTTCAAAAGACTTTATATTTTCATAAAATTCATAAAGTCATAATGGAGTTCCTTTATAAAGGCTACAGAGTTTAGTACTTGTTATTTTAATACCTCGCTTGGAAGAGCTGGGGCCCCGATTCTCCTAATTTTACTTAAGCAACATACGATTCACGTTCGACTCGATTACGATTGAAGCGTATGTGGCATTCCGCTATTTTTTCTCTGAAATAAACGTTTTTATCCTTTTCTGTCATTCAATAATGAATCATTTTGTGTGCAAATGATTTACGATTGTACAGCAAACTACCGTATAGACACAAAATCACCAAAATGGCAGACCAATCGCAAACCAATCGAATGTCATTGGAATGCGATTGGTCTTATATTAGTAGCAGAATGCCCGATAAGGTTAAAACAGCTATTGCGATCATATTGCGATTCAATTTCTATTCGATTTTGACAATATTAACTTAGGAGAATCGGGCCCCTGGCATCCGTCAGTCCTGTTATTATCCTTGCCTTTTGGTCCTAATATTCGTGCATAAAGGGACCGTTCCTTTTACGCCAAATTACGGGCAAACTTTAAGGGTCGTTAGTGCATGCGAGCGCTTATCTTGTTGTGTACCGTCTAAGAATTTATGCTTTTTCGGGATAACGAATGCAGGCTCAAACATATACCATGTGCCGTAGTAAAGTGTGTTTCAATACAAAGATTATTATATGTATGTATGTGAACAATAATGCTCGTGGCTAAGTCAAAGCCGCGCGGATCGATCGAATATAAGGTTAAGCAACGCTTGGCGCGGTCGGTCCGTGGATGGGTGACCATCTTGTCATAATGAGTTCTTCCGTGTTTCGGATGGCACGATAAACTGTAGGTCCCGGCTGCCATTTAAACATCTTTGGTAGTCGTTACGGGTAGTCAGAAGCCAGAAAGTCTGACAACCAGTCTTACCAAGGGGTATCGGGTTGCCCAGGTAACTGGGTTGAGGAGGTCAGATAGGCAGTCGCTCCTTGTAAAGCACTGGTACTCAGCTGCATCCGGTTAGACTGGAAGCCGACCCCAACATAGTTGGGAAAAGGCTAGGCAGATGATGTATGTGAACAATATTACTTGAACTGTTGTTTTACTTGAAATATTAGTATTTTCAATTCTTATTCAACGTTAGTTTTCGTTTCTTCTCAGTTATTTTTGTATTTTATTCGTTCAACTATAATATCAAAGCATTCAATTGTTATTCTAACGTAATAAACGATCATTTTAAATGAAACGAACAGAAAACCAATGTCTTGCAAATGTCAGGTTTTTAAGGAAAAAAGCAAAAAGCGAATGACATTACGTTATTCGTTGAGAGTTTTTATTCGTAATATAAATGAATCGAATGCTCAGATGGTCTTGAGAGGGGAATCATACTCAAATAAATGACAGATATTTTAAGCATTAATGTTTTGACTGGAACTTTCTATACATCATGATGAAATCAGATATCGAAGAGTTCATGTAAAGACACAAGTTGGTCTCCACCAAACCAAGACATGATGGTCTATCATCGGCCGTTTCTATTGCAAGAATGACCACCCAAGCATGAACCCCACAAACACATACACAGACCATTGAATATAATGTGTTCCACCATAATTTCGGGCAGTATCTCCGTGATTTACGTGGCCAGATGACAGGTGCAGCTTCAAACCTAATGCATTCACGTCTCGACTGTAATTCATAGTAGTGAGACTGAGATAGTGCAACTATACTTCGTTTAATGACAAAGAAGATTTGTGCGTATGTGTGGGTGAGCAATGAATGGAGCATTTTTGGAGGATCGTAAAACAAATGACTGCGTTCGTGGTGGTTGGGACGGGAGGTATCAGATCCTTGCTAACTTGAATGCTTAATTCCTTTAGGGCGGTAGTATTTTTGATTGATTCGCAACTCTTGATTAATTAATGAAAGAAGAGAGATAATGGACGATTGAGAAACTATGGTAATATCGAAATTATATTAGGTTATTCAGGTAATTAGGGTATTGTAAGAAATAGCTATTCCCAAAATACACATTTTTCGAGCTGACCTTGTTGCTACCAAATCTGTAGTCTTTGTTTCTATTTAAAACAGAAAAGTAATACAATGCGACTCTTTCTCCTACTAATCAGACATTTCATGATACTGCCATCCGCCTCGGTGGCGCAGTAGGCAGCGCGTAAGTCTCATAATCTTAAGGTCGTGAGTTCGATCCTCACCCGGGGCATATCTTTTTGTATTGAAGGCGACTGAACGTATGAGTCAATACTGGGAGAACGTACCGATAAATAGAAACGAATGTGGTATAGAAATTCATACTCTAGTAATTATTTACACATTTTCTAAAATATTTTTAGTGAATGGAGACTTCTTTAGTGTTTGAAATCATATTATTATGCAAAGGCATTCGTTTCTAAGGACCAAAGTCCTTTTAATTCAGGACCAATATAAAACCAACCCAGTGCTACCACGTCCCCTTTTAAACCCTTTATCTCACACCACAACCGTCAATATTAAAATAAATCCTACTTCTTAATCTGAGGCCTTTAATACGCAAAAAGATCTTTCACGAGCTCTTAACCCACTTAATAAGAACCCCGTTCGAAATGCAGTACCGAAAGAACCTCAGAATGATATTAAATTAAATGAGAGACGTAATAACTTTATAATGGGATTATTCGTACCGGGATTAATATCTTGCAAATTAGTCGACCACTCAGTAGGTATAAATATTCACGTAGCGATTAGAGGGTTAATGTTTCAGGTTCTTTGAATTCGTTGCGCTGTGGTTTGAGCACCACTGATTCGTGGAAGCTTATTCTCAAGAGAGAAACCTATTTCACGTTACCAAGTAAAGGATTGGCTTTTAATCGGATATTTCAATATATTACATGACAGAACATGTTGGTACTTCATTAGTGATTTCTTGGATATGTCAATTTTATGGGAGTTACATGAATACTCGTTTTCCGGAATCAAATAAATATCAAAGACTTTTATCCAGCAATTTGATTGAAAGGATTGAAAATATATCAGAGAAAATATACCAGCAGATTTATTTAGGAAACTGCTAACTTAAACGGTTAAAACTATCCTTTTCCTTAACCCAATTTAAATTGTACCTAAATCAGGGTTCGATACTGGTATCTACAGCAACACGTAGGTTTATACCATCCAGGCGGATGTTTGATCACGGTGGATTTTCTCGAAGGGCGATCTGTTACTTGCAGCGTCTTATATATTATCAACTTCATAATCGGATGCACAGACACAAGTGCATTTTTGATGGGAAGGCAGTACGGCACGACCAGAGTGAGAGAGAAGCACAGGTTCAACGTTTGTGCGCTCTTTGAGACACGGTTTTTTTTGATAAATTGCTAAATTGCTACTACCTGTACACAATAGATAAGGCTCCAAAATGTAGCCTAATGATTTCATTCCATTTATACGAACACCATTTTTTAGGTTATTCCGCGAGGCCCTAATTATTTTCTTTTCACGTCGAAAATGTTAGCCCAAATTTTAAACCCCAATTGGACGTACCCTAAAAGTCTAAATAGGACACATTAAAATTAATGAAAGCTGCCTCAAAAAGGTTTCAACAAAATAGTCAATTTGTCACGCTGAAATTTCGACGAAACATTTTTTCAGGTTTCTATTGGTGTTAAATAAATTACTGGGGTTTTTATTAAGGTTTCTGATTACTTAAAATGTTTTTGTGGCATTTGTAAACATTTCTGAAATATACTGTTTTATAGAAGTTTGATAAATATCTGAACAAAAAGTTCGATTTGGAATAGTAGTAGGGTCCATATCACTTGGTATTTATCCCATACTGTATTTTAGTCCTAAGAGTCGAATACTGCAAGTGCATCTAAAAAACTTTTATACTGAAAACTCGCCATATTTTTATATCCGAATATATTTGGCATACAGGAAAGTCGAGTAAAGTTGAAGATCCCAGTTTTCCAACTTCACTTTGAAGGCCTTTTTACTGAGCTGTATAAATATCAAATGTCCTCCGCCTGTGCTCAAAGTCCAGTAAAATAAAGTCGACTACCGAAGTTTTTGTACTTTAAAAAGCATCCGAGAACACCTTTCAATGTGCTACAAGATATCGGACGAAGTTTAAGACAACTTTAACTTGTCTCAAGCAAGTTTTCTAGTGGTGTTAGAGTTGATGTCGAATTTTTCTGCAGTTGCACCTTATTCTTGCTTGTTAGCTGGTTCGGTTGGTTTGAACAAGGTCCGCGTTTGTAAGGTGTTGGTATACTATTTTAGAACGCTTTCATATGACTGTCGCGTCAGTATATATGCTAGGTTTTGCTACGCGAGACACATTGTGAGCGGAAAAAAATGTTTTGCGTAGTTCTGTTTCACCGTTTGAACCGGTAGTGGACAATTGTTTTGCTATGGCACGTATAGGCCCGACAATATCCGCCAGTATGAAATCAGAAAATCCGCTATCACACTCGTATGCCGTACCATACAGTAATTATGTAGCTTTAGTGCTGTTAGAAGAAGTTGAAGTAGGCTTTGTCATTATTGCAAACAGATTCCTAGCCTCGTACTGTTTACTTTTTTAATGAATATGGTTACGACATTATTTCAATATTATATTGAAAAAATATACTTAATTAAACTGTCGTTGCATTTCGCATTTGATCGAAATACAGTTTCAAAAACATACTCATATTTTTATAATACAATCGAGAATTGTTTATGCATTAATTACCCTGACATCGATAACCTTTTTCGATACATTTTTATCGCAGCCCACACATCACTGGCCGTACGAATAGAAAAAGATAACACAGAATAGTGGCACAGACATTTTAATGGAATTCCTCTCTTGTTCTCTTCACAAACATCTCGAATAGAACAATTTATCTTAGCACTCCTTATTTTAAATTCTTCAGATGTGTCAGTGAAAAGAGTTATCATCATTATACTTCTAGTAGCTTGGGATTACAAATCGTGTAGGAATTACTTCGTCTACCTTTACACTAGGTATTGCATTGCACTAATAAATTTTTATTAAACCACATTAGTTATAGTATATACCTCAATATAAATAACAGGTACAGCATGTAAGGTTATTTTTATCCAGGTCAGGGAAGATATTTACCCATGTTTTAGGTAAGTTTAGAAACTGCGAAAGATAAGCAGTACTTTATAAAAGAGTAGTAAATATTTACCCGATTTATTGTTAGTACATTAGTTCTTGGTTTTACTCAAATAAAATAAAAATAGCTATTTGTAATATTTAGGTTAAAAATATATATTCAGGTATAATATTCAGATTATCATTACCTATTTACTCCTGAAACCAAAATTTGATTAAACATGATTGATCTATGAACATCAGCTGTGTTACATAGGCGTGAAACAGCTCTTGCGTTTGACAATTTGAGGAAATCAGATAGGTAGTCGCTTTTCTGTGTTCTGGTTCAGTGGAAAACAGCTGATCTGGTCCTTATTTTGAAATAATTAGTTCAGTATGTAGCTTATTAAAATGCTGTATAAATATGGGAACATCGCTATTCAAAAGAGTGCAAATACTCATTAGCGGTGTATATATTTGTTGATTCACAGAATTTTATTGACCTTGGAATACATAAGTAGGATAAGTAAAGGAACTCCCACAAAAATTAATGAATATTCATTAAGACCGGAATGATATGGGTCTAATTACCAAATTAATGCATTAACCAAAGAAATAAGGGGAAAAATTAACAAGTGACTCGAATTTGCAATTTTCGTTCCCATCCAGCTTTTGGCTACTAACTACCTCTAACTGAAAAGCATTCGATTAACTCTGTTAGCACTATTCAACCAAAATTATAATGTAATTTTCTTTCTTTTTTATCTCTAATAACTCTTTTAATGTTTAGGGAACTTTCTGCAGAAAAGTAAGCCTACATTAAAATTTTATCAGTAAAAAAATCTCTTTGTATAAAATCAGAACTGGGTCAGACACGACCAAGAAACTTTGTCGTACTAAGACACCAACTGATGCGAGCTTGTAATCATTTGGATTAAATGTGAATTTCCTTGAACAACAATGCAGTAATCTTAGGTTCAAAATTATTTCTTAGTACTCACAGCTGTGCCCTCTTCATCATCTTGGCTCAACAATTTCTGGTTTTATTGAAATTAGGATTTAAACCTTTAGAGGTACCTACATAATTGATTATTCTGAAAAAGTCTAAGAAACCCTTGCGACTAACAACGTTGGTTTTAAAATTGTTACTTGGTCATATAAACTAAACGTGTTCAAAATCGATTGAACAGTGACTTCGTTTTCAATGAATTTTATCTTGTTTCCTTTTAAAATGATTCATAATATTCCATTACTAAGTCTTCTATTATTCACTCAGAAATCACTGTCTGTAATATTGTAGTATTGTGCAGTCCCTATTTTGCTTTCTTGGTTCCACTCGCCAATTTGAGTCTAGTACGACTTGAACCATTGTCCTACGGTCGTTGCATAGAAGTGTTTAGTGATGTTCCTGTGTCGATAACTTGTACGATAATTCTATGATACCTATTTATTTGAAGCTGTTTTAGAATTGAAGAAGTTGTTAAGTTAAGCCGGCATTCAAAAGACTACGGCATTTTCAAAATTATGGTCTTTGTAAAAAATATCACAAATCCAATAACTTTGGTTAAATACATATAATAAAAGCTCATGTATTTGGCTAAGCTTGTAAAACACCATTAGAAACAAAACAAAAAATCTTTTCAAAACTTTATTGCGTTGTCTTCCTTCGTAACTGCATTTAATTTCATTCTTTCATCGTTCTAAATAAAAACTTTTATGTCTTCTCGTTTGCAGGAAATTTTATCGTCATTCAGTCCCGTCACTAGTTAAGCTACATCTCGCGTGCCATAGGCGACACTTAATGGTCTGGCACTTCGCTTATTTTCTACACCACGTTATTTCACCATCGTGTCAAGAGTTGTGAAATGTTGCTTAGAAATTCTCTTTTGATTGTTTGTTTTAATTTTGTCAGGTTAATTCGTCTTAGGACTGTAATTATTCGAAAAACTAATTTGAAAGATGACTGAGGTTCAGAATCTTTCACACAACAACAGATCTCAGAACAGAAAACCAAGTAAATGTAAGTCATTGGTGCCTCGCAATTATTTTATTCAGGAGTTTTTAAGAAATCTATTCAGTAAAAGAAGCAATATCATTATTCCTACAAATCACATGTGTTCTACCAACAAAACAAAACAAAACAACCGTCATATCGAAACTACAAGCCAAATAAAAATAACTACAACACTTCAATTTGCGAATATGACCTAAGCACAAACATTGTAGCGGAGTACTTTAGGCAAGTTGGTCCCATAGCAACAAGAACAAATTGCAACTCGCGCGTTATACAGAAGTTTACTCGTATGGTGCAGCTTCGGTTCGCTATTGTTTAGAGAAATTACTTCGTAATAACTGTTCGTAAGTTATCGTTTATTTGAATTTTGTACATAGATACGAAGTATTTGGAAATGGAGTACCTAGATAAATCGAATTTATTTTCTGTTAGGTATGTTACTTTTTTGATTCACTTGCATATCAAGGCGAATGATGATATGACTAATAGCACTAGCAAAGCTACCTAAAATGTAATTTGAGAAATGAAGACCGTCATCAATTTAATCGACCACTTACTGATTCCTTGTAACTAAGACATTGAGAAAGAAATGGTTCAAAATAATCTGCAACCAGGAGAGATTAAAGTACTTTTATCTTTTAACCTTGAAATTAAAGCCTTGAACGTAATCTCTCGTCTTTACGTTTCTTATTTCAAACAGTGACAAAAACTATAGTAGTGGATGGAAACATGAGAAAAAATATATATAGGCTGTAGATACGGTTTAAAAAGAGTAGAATATACATTATTTTGTACAAGTTATGAATGATAAAGAATGAGTACTGAGTAGACTCCTATAACAACAGCGTTAACCTGGGAGCAAACCTTCAACCGTAAAGCTTAAACATTCAAATAGAATCCGACCATTTTAAAAATACATAATTCAGACAAGAATTAATTCCAACTAGGCGGAGAATTTGAATGAAGTTACAGGTGGATGTTGCAAGGGAATTAGAGTACCTACCTGAACGAGTCTCATTTAAATTTCATATTGAAGTTGCATCCGCCTTTATTCCGAGCTAAAGTTTGCCTGAGTTTGCGTTAGGGCGAAGTGACTTTCTTTTTACGAATTCCTTTGCATAATAATTGGCTTAGTAATACTTTAAGACGTGGATTAATTCGCAGCGGTAAATGCGTCTACTGTGTTCGGTATAATGCTTTTAATTCCCTTTAATTACTTTATAGGAGTGTCTGGGATTTTTACTTGCAGATTTCTTTTGTTTTGATGTTGGGTATTTTTTATTTCCATTGTAATTGAAATTTTGAATCACTTGATGATTTTAATTTTAATAGAAGCTTTTAACTAAACCATGGCATGGAGACAAAGGTATCTTTAATTTATTTTCATATCAAATTCTTTATCTATCATCATAATTCAAATCTTATTCTTTGTCAATTAAGAAGTCACTATTTCTGATTATCAATAGCTTCAACGACATCAATTTCGTCGTCACTCTTCACTTCCATTTCAGCAGACCTCCAAACCCCATTTTCACCAACAACGAAAACAGTAAACTTGACTCACAATTCTGACAAAAAGAAATCGTTCTCATAAAACAACATGCAGCACAAAGCTAGCATTCGTCAAGTAAAACAAGACGTGTAATCCATTAAGCTTTGTATGTTTTGGAGAACTTGAGCAAGAACGAACTTCCGAGCAATTTGGCCGTGGCGTCGTGTGAGCGCGGTAACGTGTGGTGGAAACGAAGAGATTGCGTGGTTATGTGGCCTAAAAACTGATTACTGTTTGCTTGTTTTCTTTGGGGTGATGTTAATCTGTTGCTGTTTTTTTTTGGGTTTAAATGATTCTGAGTATCAAATGTTGAAGGGTTTGGAGAATGCGTGCAGTAAATTGGCAATGCAAGCCAAATACATGGACTTGTCTAACACTTTTAATGGACATCGGTAGTGAGACAACGTTGTCTAGTGGAATGATATCATATGACCTTTGTAGACTCGTTATTTACAAAGGTGTACCTCTAAACACCATCACCAACTACGAAAAAAATTCAAAAACTCGCAAATTAAAGGGTCTTGGAAGATTTAAAATCGAACACGAGACTTCGTCAACGACAGTCGCATCTTGCGATTACTATACCATTCGATGAGAATTTTCATCTCTTGAACTAACCTTTCTTGAAGCAACTTTCAATCTAAATCCTTAGCATAATTAATGAAGTCATCATTCCACTACAACTGTCCGCGGGCTCCTCTTCCCTACCCCACACGTAAAGCAACTAGTAGATAAGTTAATATTTGACCCAACTCTGTGTAAGGGTCTGTTTACAAATGTCATAGGCAGGAATTCAGCTGATGCGGTTCTGTAATATCGTTTCCTATTAATTAATAGCTGTTAGTACTTGCCTAGACGTTATGGTTTGGTATTTTGTACATGTGTGTGTTAAGGAACGATTACGTCATTTGCTGTTAAACTTGTGTTGGTGTGTGTAAGTGTATGCGTAGGTGTATTGGTTTCTTCATTACTACTAAAAGCTTTAGCTTCTAAAATAATTTTGACTAACGTCGTTGGAGTACTGACGATCGATTGAGCAAACTGGTTCTGGAGTGGAGACTCTTCAATAACGTGAAGTGAAAATCTGTAAAAGACCGCAGGCAGAACTTTTATACGTTACAGTGTGCGACATTTTAGAGAAGGCAATATGGACAATGGTCAATTATTATTGGATGATAGTTACTAACCTGCCACTACCTATGATTTACCTACTTTTTGTGGCAAAACAGGCCTTTAGGTTTACGATACGCGTCATGTAAATACATGTATTAAATGTAGAACAGTAATTACTTCTTACATTACCATTTCTGTCAAAATTCCTATGATCACAGTCTAGACATCTTACAATTCCAAATAAACTTAAGTCGAATCCTCGGTAAATTTGTACGGACTAAACGTTTCCAACTCAAATACAATTAATGGAACAACTAGATAAAATAAAGCTAGACCAAGACGGTTAGCACTTAGTTCTGTTAATTAAGAGTCAATTGTATAGTTAGGGACACAAATCTGTCCGTTGTCTTGTCTTTAGTCGTTGCTGCTATTTGTATTGTTAAGTTGCAGAGTTGGAGGAATTTCAATTATTTTTAAACGATTTTCATTAAAGTCAGCTAAGTGAATGTTGCATTTTTAAACTTTAAGATAAAGAACACTTATACATACGTCGTCATCATCATCCTTCTACCTTTATTCCTATTTTTATTTGTGGCTTCTTCTTCCACACTTCTCTATCTGATGTTATATAATTATGCAACATTCTTTATAGCCATATGCTTACAATATCACACAATCCCCATCGCTTCCTTAGTCATCTGAAATTGCTTCAACCTACAAAATATATCTGAAAAGATTTACGTTTAATCTTTGTAAAAAAGGTGAATTTTGATTTAAAAAAAAATGAGCATCTGAAATATAGAATGAGCTTAACAGTAAAATTAAAGACACTCTTTATTTAACAGAAGCAAATAATTAAATAAACCATTGCTCAGACAGTCACAAGATTAACGATCATCAGTAGGTATTTCAAGTCGTTACGGTACGTGACAATGGTATATAAATCAGAGACGAGCGCACTGGACTACAGTCTCCTAGAAATACTGGAACTGACAACCTGTTAAGATATTGTATTGTTGGAATTGCTAGTATCACATAATGTCGATTGCATCATCATCTCCCTATCTTTGCTCATTACTCTCTAGTGCCTGATAACTGCAATTTTGTCAAAATCTTCTCGATTCAGTAGCCTCTTTAAACCGACTTCTTTTATAACATGATTATCTACTTAATTATCCTTTTCATTATGTTCATTTTGTATAACTTCAATTAAAAGCTGCACCAAAGGTTGTAAGACATTACAAAAAATTTGGACACTAAATGTTATTTTTTTCATCTTTATTACTTTTTATTGTCTCTTCTAGAATTTGTCCTAGGTGTAAAGTGAACTTTAACAAGAGCACACAATTAGGTGGCGCACGGGCGGCGCCGCGTGCTGCACTTGTGTTGTTTTATCTCGTTATGTTGTCAACACGTACAGATTTACTGCTTTGTTATTAGTGAAATTGTGCTGGGAAAGTGAATTGGCAGTTTTGTTTGTTTCCAGAATTTTTCGGGAGGGATTTTCCTGTGACTGGACTGATTTAGGAAGGATTGTTATTTTTACTTAAAAAAAAATCATGTTATCTATCTGTTTGTAAAGCTGGCTGAGACATTAATCAATTATTCAATGGAAAACTAAGGTAAATAATTGTCGTCTGTTGTAAAATAGCTAGGATGGTGTAAGTTCAACAAAACAAACAGTACAAAAATCCACATGTAAAACACACTCCTTCTCCGATACTTAAAAATCTGACAATTCCAGACTTCAAAAACATTTTACCTAAAGTACACAGATCTGTATTGAAGGAATAAATCTCAAAAACTTTGACGTTTAATACAACAATAAGTAGTCGTAGAAGTAAGTTGAGAATGCTTTGTTCAAAATTGGGTACATAGACTTTGTACCTATATGAATGTTTCTCATGGGAGTCGTTACTGGAAAACTTGTTCTGTTTTCAGAAATATCTTTTGATTGCTAAGTTGGAGTACAAGGCTGTCTTCATTAGAAAGGGGTGGCTTGTTATAAGTTGTGTGTTTTCTATACATTGGTATATTTTGTCTTTGTCATATCTTTACTGGATTTTTCGACGAGTACAACTGGGACTACAAACGAGATTTTTCATAAAATTTTAGAGATTGAAAAAGTAAGCATTTTTATGTACAAACAAGCAAACGTACAAGATGTTTTAAGATTTTTGTGGTAATTGCCTATCATAACTGAAAACATAAGACCACTGCTAGCAGAATTGCAATTATTTGCAGTAATACTTTATTCAGGTGAAAATGTAATAACATAAAATTGCAAGTCTACTTGGGAAACAATAATAATAGATCCACTATTTCAATCTGAAAATAATCCAGTTCCAATTCATTGCTATCGAACTAAAGATTAATAACCATTAAATCCCCACGTACAAGTATTAAAACGAACCTTTTAAACGTTCCAAACCACGGAAGACGCACTCCTGTTTATTTATAGCTCTTTGATGAAGTTTTAAGTCTATGGCGTTGTAAAATTTATAACGTAACCAGTATAGATAGAACTATCGTTACTTCTGTAGATGTACTTCAGTGTTCCAGATTTGGATCGTTGAAGGGGGGATGGGAGGTCATAGTAGTGTGGTCGTGATTTTAGAGTGAGGACAGACTCTACAGATTGTTTGCTTCTCAGCGGTTTATGGAAGTAGATAATGGGAGCGTAGAAACGGCAGATGGGTCTTGGTCGAGGCTATGAAAAGTGCGGTAAAAACTCAGACTTCTCTTACTGAACTGCAGTTGAATTAACTTACAAACCTTTTACAAAATACGTGAATTTTTCGAAGAATTCTGGACTGTTCATGTTGAATCGGATTGAATATAAGGATGGTGATTCAATATAACGTCTGCTATATAAAGAGTGGTTTACTCTACTGATATTTAACTTTCATTTAATTATTTATAACAACACTTATTGCTGAACCGCCAACAAATATTGTCTACAAAATAATTTAATTCGCAATACACGTATGAACAACTGCCAGTCAACATGCATACTTGAAATAAATTATACGATAATGAATTAGAATGTACTATCAAAGTCATGAAATGAATGTTTCAGTACAGTTCCTAATAAAACGATAAATTAGGCGTTTTCTGTAATTTCACCAATACCCTAAGTTCTAAGGAAACTAATTTCAATCTCATTTAAATCTACTCAGATTTTTACCGTGGAAACATAGAATGAATTCCTCGAAAGCATTTGAAAGAAATGCAGTCAAACAGACCAGCCAAATTGTGACAAATCTTTACACCCTAAAACTACATAGGTATATTTAATATTAGCACTCAATTTTAGTTCCTTATAAAAAGACCAAAATCGAGTAGAGCCAGCGAATATTTCTTCCTTTTTACTGGCCCAAACCTTGTCTTGGTAGGCGATTCGACCGCACTATGTTGGTCTTTGTTTCCAACTTTCTTGTTTCACTTGCCTACTAACGTTTGTATTCCTAAGATACATATATGAACGTTAAAAATCTTTGTAGAAAGGATACTTCTTTCATATGAAGTCGGTTCTCAGGTTATATCTGAAATTGCCATCAAATGTGTCTTGAGACCTGAGTGATTGCTCGCCTTGAAATTCAATTTTCTGCGTGAAAATTTGCATTAATTTGCAAGGTTTTCAGGATTCAAAGATATTATCAAAATCATTGTCTTAAATGAAATATTAAAATAAGGGCCTACTTGTAATTATAATCTTATCTCTCATAATTATCACTATTTAATACCTACTCGCATTTTTGTGTGCAACAATATGTCCTTATTGTCAATTCTTGAAGGACCAATTTTTATAAGTTTAGTTTAAAGATGGTTACACTTTTCTGCCTTATTTTAGTACTAGCTGGTGCCCGCGACTTCGTCTGCGCAGGTTTAGTATTTCGAACAATATGTTTACAAATTGTAGCCTATGTGTTATTCTGATGTATAAGCTATATTATTGTAAAGTTTCATTAAAATCCATTCAGTAGTTTTTTCGTGAAAGGGTAACAAACATCCATACATCCATACATACAAACTTTCGCGTTTATAATATTATTAGTAGGATAGTTATCACTATTTAATACCTACTTGCATTTTTCTGTGCAACAATAAATAAGCCCTTATTGGCAATTCTTGAAGGACCAATTTTTATAAGTTTAATTTAAAGATGGTTACATTTTGTTTTATAACTTCCAATTAGTATAACATTGATGTAACAAATTGCATTATGACATTGACCTACGACTTAAGTATAATTCAAGACCGTTACCATTGGTCCACAATATTTGTTGTTATCTGACCTTGGAAGAATAAGTCAGTTTTACAACTTGTGAAGTAACTGGGGCAGAGAAATGCAATGAGTTTAAAGTTATACTTACCAAAAAATATGCATTATTTAGTAGCATACAATAATGAACGTACAGCTGTATAAAAGAAAATCTCGAATAAAAATATATTAGGTTAGACCTCATTTTTTTAGGCCTCCAAATGAAATCTGTTTAGCAATTTTTAGTTGTCAGTAATGAAAACGATATTTACAAGTAAGTATATTTATTTAATCTTAGCTTTTTGATTAGCATATTTCACGTCAATTAGTGTATGAGATCTGGACAGATGATAAAAAAACAATGATAAGTATTAATTAAATATAAAATTTTAATTTTCAAAAAGCTGTTTATGTCTACTTATAAAACTAAAATAAGAACACTTTTTGGTTTCGATATAAAATAAAACGCTTATATACAATTATTTACATTAAATCTACTTAACGTAATTATTGTAATAAGTTTCGTTTAATTGCCATGTTTTGAGATAAATATCTTTATGATGGCTTAAAACTTTGAATGCTGGAAAATAATGCAAATTATACATTTTAGGGGTCACTGGTATCCGAAGTGGCCTTGAAAGGTTTCATTTTTTCATTTTATTTTTGAGCGAGGCTATGACGTATTTTTTGTAAGAATATTTAAGAACCCGTGGATCTTACGAAATCTTCTTCATCTTCTTATTCTAAGAGAGCACAAAAAATTGCCTGTCTCTTCCAATAGTTTAAACCAAAGGCAAAATATCCTTTTTCGAATGGAAGAAAGCTATTTCTTTACTCATCTATTGCAAATTGGTAAACCTTTTCTTTTATATGGAAGCACTAGAACTGTAAATAAACTAATAATATCCTATTAAACTAGTTAGGCACTAATATAATTTATAACCATTCCTCTTTTATCATGTCTGAAGCCTTTTCAGCAATCATTATTGTTGGAGCATTTGTATTACCTCTAACAATCAATGGCATAATGGAAGCATCCACTACTCTAAGTTTCTCAATACCATAGACTCTTAATCTTGGGTCTACTACAGCTTCTTTGTCCCACTTAGGACCCATCTTGCAAGTTCCCACAGGATGGAAGATAGTTGCAGTGTACTGAATAAGAATACACGTATAGTATTCATCTGTTCCCCAAATATAATCTGAACAAGCCTGAACTGGTATTCTAACGTATCTAGCCCCACTCGCTCTAAATGCTTCAGTTTCTTCTAAACTCACAACGAATTTCAAGCCATCAATCAATGCCTCCATATCTTCCCTTTCAGTGAAAAATCTTGAGTAAATCAGTGGTGGTCCAAATACTGGATCTGTGGTATTCAGCAAAATAAATCCTCTGCTTTTAGGTGTCAATAGTAAAGGTCTTGCCGATAACCCATCATAGAACGCTAAAGGAAATATATTTGTGGCCAAGTATGTAGTTGGATCAGCATAAAAGTCTTTAACGTTTCTTCCATCAAAATGAAATTGCATATTTGGAACATCATCATGATAATATGTGCTCATGAAAGCAGTGCCAGTTAATGTTCCAGTGCTAGCTAAAGGTCCATTTTTAGGCAAAGATTGGTCATGGAACTTGCGAATTTCCTCCATTAGTTGTTCTTCACTCACAGCTGTTGATGTTTTATTTGAAAGCATCAAAGTTAAAGCATCAGTCGTAATGTGATCCTGCAGATTACTGCCTACACTTAATTCAGATAGCACTGGAATATTAAGGCTCTTTAAGTGATATTTTGGTCCAATGCCAGATAACATCAGCAGTTTTGGTGAATTAATTGTGCCACCGCTTAGGATGACTTCTTTATCTGCATGAGCTGCGAATATTTCTCCATTCTTTACATATTCTACTCCATATGTTTCCTTTGTGATGGGGTCAATGAGAACTTTAGTTGCGAAAGCATTGGTTATTATGTGAATGTTTGGTCTTTTATGTCTTATTGGGGATATGTAAGCTTTGTTGGCGGAGTTTCTTTGACCTAGTTTTGTTGTTGTTTGAGCTATGTCCGTTCCTAATTGATTTTCGCCATTGAAATCAGTGATTGGTAAGCCTTTTTCTTTGAAGGCTTCTACTAACATCAAAGAGTTGATATCTAAGTACTTGAAGCGCTCAACGTTTATAGGGCCGCCAGTTGCGTGGTAGTGAGTATCATGGGCTTCAACGTCTTGATTGTTCTCTGCTTTCTTGAAGTACGGCAGCACCTGTAACGTATTAACAAATACTGTTTTAACCGTTTGCTTACCAACAATGAGAGACAATATTTCATTTGCAAATGAAATTTACTAAATTGTGACGAATCTATTTACTATGGAATATTAATCACATATCCTCTTATCTTAACGAAAAGTGATTCGTAGCATCTAATAGTCGTACTTTAAATGATGATACAAGGATATCCCATCCCATCCTATCCTACACGACACAAACATAAAGTGACCTTATTACTAGTAAAACACGTACCTCTCTATAACTCCACCCATGGTTGCCCAACTCCTCCCAGCTGTCGTAATCTCTCCTGTTGCCTCTCATGTATATCATATAGTTTATGGCACTCGATCCTCCCATCGTCTTCCCTCTGAAACACCATGAAATCAAAAGTTAATGACCAAAAATTCCAGTCTGCTTGTTACACCAAATTATGAAATCGCAGGTTTTAGATACGTAGGTAATTGAATTCGATATATTTATTTTGGTTTCATGAGTGAAATTATAGATATACAAATGAATGAGTTTTTAAATAAAAGTTTTCATGACAGGACACTAAAAATATTTTGTTTCAGATAATTATGCTTTTACAGTTGGGGTATCAGATATAGCAATTATTAAACCGACGAAAAATATAATAGAAAAATATTTTTTCAATTTTTCGACTGATAAATCCGATTTCATAATTTAGTTGACAAGCATGTTACGTTTTTGTAGCTAAAACGACAACAATACTTTTTAGTAACACTAAAACACGTGCATAAACAAAAAAAAACACATACAACAACAAAAAACATAAAACAAATAAATAAAACCAAATACTATACAAGTCATATTTTCTAAATACACAAAAACAAAAATATTCTACAAAACAGTGCGTCAACAAATAAAGTGCCCAAATATTGCTATTCTATGATACTCATGTTAACTCACTTAAAATAAAATAAAACATAACTACAGGTACTACTGAAAAAACATGAATCGAAAAACGTTTGATACTAAAGAAAAATATTACAACACAGTTAAATAAAATATTCGTTCAATTTTCAACAAAGACGAAGATAATGTGAAAAAACATATGAAAAACGTATCTTTGATAAAGCTAATAAAACTTGTATTTTATTTACTTGGTTATTCTTAAATAAATACTCGAGATATTGATACTTGATATATAAATACGAAGGTGTATAAAAATAGAAAGAAATATAAAAGGTAGGACTCAAAAAATGTGATGATGTCACGTCGTGCATCGAAGTGGCTTTTTTCCAATTTAAAAACTGTCAGAGCCAGAAGAATTTTGATGCGAAAACTTTTCTGCAGTACAGGTAAGATGCAATAGGTCAGTTAAAATAAAAATACGAATTCTAGGCAAAGAGTAGCTGCATTGAAAAGTTCTGATGAAGAAAACACTGACTGCAAAAACTTGTAGCTTTGAACTTTATTTCTATTATTTTACTGATTTCTTATCTTGATTTTTTATTTTTATAAAAATATGATTTACGTTCTCCATCAAAGTTATATAAATGTTACTTACACTGTTATTAATTTATAACAATCCCAGCCAATTCACAATTACATGTTTTGTTAATTATAAAATAGACACACAACCCAGACTGATTTATCAAAAACAATACATACACTAATCAACTTTAAAGTATGAAAAATTATAAATGTATGTTAGTAACATGTCAAACACTACTAAATAAAATCTACAACGAATAACGTTAAGTCCAACATCTATTTAATGTAAAAAACTTAATACTTTCACTTACCCATCCGATGATGAAATTGCTGCTTATAAAATTAGAATAAAACTACGATTGGTTGGGGAAAATAAAAATACCATTAATTCATAAATTATATATTTAACTTAAACTATTAAGGTATAAAAACTCATTTACATACATTAATGAATGACTATGTAAAATGCAAGGCATTTTAATGCCGAAGTGATTAAATTGATAGGAGCTGAAAATGATCATCAAACATTTGATTTTGTACTCTCTTCTATGCACTAGTTATTAAAACTATTCAAATAAATAAATCTACGAGGTTGTTTTATATTTTTAAAGCTTTTATTGGGATTATTGGTGTTTTTTTGGTAGCCGCTCAACACTTGAATTTTTGTAGCCGGTTCATGGCAATAGGCTGGCCCTATCTTGACATTGACAGATTGTTGACAAAAATATAGGCCAACTCTTCACAGCAATTACAATACTTTTAGAGTGGTGATGGTAAAATATTTCAACCTGTAGGTATATCAGATACCCGTTCACAATTCATCTAGTAGAAATGTTCTCTTAAAATTAACGCGGTGATCCCCAATAAACGGTATCCCAATCTTCTTTAATCATATCAGCGACTTTCTCTCCAATCATAATACAAGGGGCGTTAGTGTTCCCTCTAACAATATGAGGCATTATGGAAGCATCCGCTACCCTCAAATTTTGAACACCATACACTTTTAATCTTGCATCCACAACAGCATTCTCATCATATCTTGGACCCATCTTGCAAGTTCCAGCGGGATGGTATATAGTGCCAGTATAACTTTTAATAATACAAGCAAAGTATTTGGAAGTACCCCAAGCATGTGCCGTACACGGTGCCACACGCTTTCTTATAAACTTAACTTTATTTTCTCTAAAAGCTTTAGTCTTTTCCAGTTTACCTGCGAACTTTAACGCCGCTACCAAAGTATCTAAATCATTTTTCACTGTGAAAAATCTTGGGTAAATCAGAGGTTGGCCAAATACGGGATGTGTTCTGTTTAAAGTTAAATATCCTCGGCTTTCAGGGTGCAGAAGAATCGGTCTGACGTTAATACTATCGTAAAATGCAAACGGAAATATGTTTGTGGCTAAATATGTAGTGGGATCCTTAAAGAAATCTTTTTGATTTCTGCCGTCAAAATGAAATTGAATATCTGGGATAGTTTCGTCATCGAGAGCGAACTTTGTTCGATGAAAAGCTGTCATATGTAAAGGTCCTGTAGCTGAAATCTCATCAAATCTAGTTCCATATTTTTTGAAGTTTTGTATCGTCTGCAACATTAATTTATCAGCTAATAGTGTTGATGTTTCATTGCTGAGAGCCATCAATACTGCTTCTGTAGTGGCATGGTCTTGCAGATTATATCCAACCTTTAAATCCATTATCACAGGAATGTTCAGTTTATCTAGTTCTTCTTTTGGTCCAATTCCAGATAGCATTAAAATTTTTGGACTGTTCAAAGCACCTGCGCTGATTATAATTTCTTTAGTAGCATAAGCTTCATGATAGACACCATTTTTAAAATACTGTACTCCATGAGCAGTACTGTACTCCTTATGATCTTTATCTATGAGGATTTTAGTAACTTGAGCGTTTGATTTGATTACGAGATTAGGTCGTTTTTCACGTATAGGTCTTATGAAAGCGTCATTAGTTGAGACTCTTTTGCCATCTTTTGTTGTTGTTTGAGTAGTCATGGTCCCAAGCTGTCGTCTTCCATTAAAATCAACTAATGGGAACCCCTTCTCATGGAACGCTTTAATGAGCATTACAACATTCGGATCGGTGTATGAAAATCTTTCTACGTTAAGAGGCCCTCCAACTGAATGATAATCGATATCATTACCTTCAATATTCACATTGTTTTCAGATTTCTTGAAGTAATGTAGCACCTGAAAATATAACACATAAGTCTCTTCGAATATTGATTTAGCAAAAAACAGTAGATACCTACTTTTCTGTCGTATTTTCGGATAAATTCGAATAGAAATAGGATTGTAACAGCAAACGAATTTATTTTAAGTAGCAAAACTATTTGCAAGAATCGATTTAATCTCGGAAATTTTCCTAGTATTTGCTTGAAAGCTTTTAAAAACTGAAGTTGAAAATGAGCTTCGGCTATAAAACGTGGTGCTACTTACTTCTGCGTAACTCCAGCCTTCATTGCCGAGAGCTGCCCACTCGTCGTAATCTTTTTTATTACCTCTCATGTAAACCACATAATTAATAGAGCTTGAACCCCCCATAACTCGACCACTGGAATGTCAGAATTGTTGGGTAAATGTGTTTTTGATATCATTTGTGCTAACATTATTTTGTTGATAGCATTTGAGTAAAGCTAATGAGAAATTAATGTCATTGCATTTTTTTTGTGAGACTAATGCATAACATTAACTAAGATACTATGACGTACTTATTTACGCTTGTGTGTATTATAATACTATTTATATTAATATATAATAGAACACTGTTAAGAGCGTATTTTCAGCAAAAAAAAAACTAAAGAAAATTCTACAAAGTCGAAATATAGTTGACCTTTGATAGAAATTCACATTACATAAATCTAAAAAATAACCATTACAACCAGAGCCACTCATTAAAACGATTTGCAAACAATATCGACATTTATGATTTTCAAATATTTTCATTCATAATGTCAATGGTTATTCATAAAATTATTCTTTTTATTCAACCACTTATGGGTGCTAAATCATTTCTAAGAAATCCTTTAATTTTAAAGTGGTAAGTTTTCTCAGAACAATGTCACTAGTGGAAAAGTTCTAAAATATTAGTAGGTACACTACGTTTGCAATCTTAGACAATCCTTTATTGAAATTCTTAAAAATATCATAGATTTCATTTAAATTATGATTAAAACGTTTCAGTTAAAGCTGAAAAACAGTTGAATATACAAACTAATAATAAGTTGTAAGCGGCCAAAAGTTTGGTAAACCAAATTATTTCCCAAGTAGGTAAAAAATATTGACTTATTTATTTTTATGAAATTCTGCGTTTCAATGTGATTATTGCAATTAAAATAAATAGCAAACAACGATAATTAAAACAAGGCAGATTTTCCGACCAATTTCTTCACGTGCAGGAGAAGCCAAATTTTTAACCACTGTTTATTTTTTACTCATTTCACGTCTTTATTCCTTGCGTTGACTTTTGCATATTTATGTTCCAAATATGTTAATAAAAAGCTACAAATGACAGATTAACAAGTCGGTAATAAGACGAAACGAGACTCTCTCTCTAGGTCTATTCTTAGTGTAGAAAATAATAACAAACTTGATGTCTCAAAATTCGTGGAACCTGTTCCTTCCTCGTAAAATTAATCTTGCAGTTTTTCACTTCGGTTTTGATCTTTTTGATGTCTCTCTGATTTGTTATAATAATAATTTAAGGGTGGGTTGCACTACATTAGTACTTCGACCTATACCCAGCTCTCAAATCGCTGATTTGACCAATCAGAGGCAAATGCAACTCATCCTTATTATATGTACCTGAAAATCGATAGTTACATACCTCAACCAAGCGCAAGTTTGACCCCTCTGCGCTCTACAGGTCATCTCCTCAGGTTGTGTTCTATAGTTCCAGTCAATGCTAGATCTGCCCAGTGCCGGAGCAAAAGATGGGACGCTGGTCACCTCAGGTTCTTCGGGACCGGCTTCTATTAGCAGGACCTGAGAAGGAATATGGATATTTACTTCTTACCTAATATCATAAATGCGAAAGTAATTCCGTCTGTCTATCGTGCTCTAACCGAATTAAGTAAATGACAGTCCGGCGGCGGCGCCTAAGAAATGACATGGGCTACTTCTTATTTAGGTGCAAGAAATAGCGCCTTTATGAAGTAGTTGCAACCAGTAAAGCAACTCTATTATATGAAGAAATACAAAGGATCCTTTATAGGAAGAAATACTACGCTGCTCGTTTTCGTGACGAATTGCACCTGAGTGTTTTTTTTACAATTTACCAATCAATGAGTATTATTTTATGTGACTTTGTATGCATAAAGACATACCTAATACTATTTTCTATTTCGACGGTAACTGACATCCGTGTGGAGCAAACATTAAACTAAAATAAAATAACGCATTGGGAGTAAATAATTCCAGTTAAACCTTCCAAGAAAACTACACGGAATAATATTGGTTCAAACAAAAATTTACAGTGTTATTTTTCTATATTACCTAACAATTTTACTTCTACACAAAATGTCCAGTTCGAAGCCAAAAAATATTACGTAAACGGTAGACGGTGGTAGTAAATTTTCTTAGAGTCAGCATGAACGCAAAAATCCTCGATTTTCCTTACGAAAATATTGCCGTATGATTATTACCATATCATATTGATATGTATAAAGAATCGGTGAAATATTTTATGCTTCGTGTGATTTATTTTAGGTTGGAATTTAGTGCGCAGGAAATGGCTTCTTGGGTTGATTTCGGAAATAATTTATTTTCTGTTTCTGTGTAAGCCTGCAGATTATTAGCACACCAGCAATGATTGATTTAAGTCACTTTATTGATAAAGAGACTATCAGATGCTGAAACTCCTCATCTTGTTCCAGAATGCTTAGGTAGTTGATTATGGAGACAAGATGTTTATTTAAATTAATTATAAGCAGTTATAAAATTAAATCACCATATAAAAAGTGATCCAGATTAAACGTTTCTCGGTAATTACTAGACTTGTGTTGTTAAAAACACGCAACACAAAGCAGAAACCCATTCGAACTACAAAACAAAAATTCTAACAGAACAAAATCCGGAATAACATCTCCAATAACGGGATTGCAGTTGCAAATTAAAAATTAATCCGATACAGTGAAATAATGGCATAAAACAAGCACAACTCGATTACACAGTAAACGTAAAATAAAAATATAAATAAACGGCCAACGCCAGATCAAATTACCCTTGAATAAAAACCTGCCCATCTCCCGTTGAAAACTTTGATTGGGTCTAAACTATCAGAATTATATTAATTGGTTGCCAGGCCAGCCGTGGCTCCTACAAAATGAAACTTGTATTTATTTTCATTTTGCGTTTCAGCTATCCCTTACTATGGGTGTTAGTCATCACATCTACGCAGAAGTGATTTATTAGCAAATAACCAATCCCGAGTGACGGCTATGACGCGATGCACTGCGGGCAAATCACCGCTTTAGCCCCCGCGCCTCACTTCATACCACAAAAGGGACCCAATAAATTACTTCTGCGCAGGTGAAGGTCAGAGCTCAAGACTCGTGCCGATAACTATATTAAACGGTTTACTTGAAATAGCTGTTTTCGGTGTACATAAGGAACTTCTTCGAGTGCGGCGATAAAATATTATGTCACGCAGCGAAAGTGTAGCTTCTCAACAGTGCAAGAAATCGAATCGGTTCAGTAGTTTCGGAGCGTTTGGGACACAAAAAATATACAGACATAAAATATTTGCAGGTATAGATACGAGTAGTAGGTATAGCTCTACGATGCCTAAAATTTGATTCGAAAATAAAGATAGAAGACATAAATGATGGTGATTGGTTACTATTAAATCCTCCTTGAGCAAAACTGTCATGGCACCCAATGATTCACAAATCAGTTTGTCAATGTTTTAGATCACCAAAAACATTTGCTAGTGACCTTATTTCGATTTTATTCTTCCATAGTAGGGGTTTGTAGTTTCAAATTACCGCGCTTGTTTTCAAAGCGAATTTATTCTAATTACGTTTCCAATGTTTTCTTTATTAGAAATCTGTATATGTAGTAAATAATTGCTACAGTAAATTATATATTCATAGAAATACAAAATTATTTCTAGTTTTCTGTAGCGCTGTAGTTGGAATCGAACTTTTGATTTTGTTATTTTAAAATACTAAAATCAAAAATGTATGACTGTCACAATCGTTTGTTTGAGTTTTCGAACACAATCAGGTTTTGTCATAGATACAGATGGATCTAGATGGTGCAAGCATTATGATAACTGAGTGTAGTCTTACTAACAGATAAAGAATATGTCTTATATAAGATTTCAAGGTTCGTTGTAAGATTATGACAATTAGCACGTGTATAAGTCAAAGCCTACACAAAAAAGACCTTGTTCTACAACCGAAAATTAATTATAAAAAAAACACAAAGAACTTTTAATATATTTTCCGTAATCAATTAAAATTTCTTCAATGGTCAAATAAATTAAATCTGAAACACAATACAAAACAATTGCCTGTTCTTGATTACGTCCTCATTTTGAAATAGCATTGTAATTAATCAGGAAATTACTAGACTGATCGAATAATGGACGCTATGTGACTAATAAGTGACACAATACGCCCCCTGGTGTCTATAATCACGATTTCTGAGACTGAAATTACTGAAAAAATCGATTATTTATTTAAACTGTCAAGGACTTTAAAGTTCTGAAACTTTGGCAGTTGTAAAAAGGTTGAGGCAGAAGCTATATGCGACAGTTTTTGGATTGTTATAATCGACTTTCGTTTGTTTTTTTATTTTACTTCTGAAACGAAGAAGCCACTTTCCATCTGATGAAAAACTTATGAACACTTGCAATACTAAAGGTTATCAAATGCACCTAAATACCATCTTTTTTTTTTGACCTCGTTTTAAAAATACAATCCATACAGTCCATTCTGGAAGATAATATTATTTTTTACGAAAATAGTAGATGGTATTACTAGAGTCCGACTGGAACTGATTTTCCGTCCGAAACCGAAACCGAATGCTCAGTAGTGGCTTCAGATTCCGAAACCGAAACTCACGTGATCAAGTATAAGACACCTTAAAATACTAGAATTTGGGGCGTTTTCCAATTATTTTGCATGAAACCGAACCTTTGGTCGGACACTTGGTATTACTCAAAGTATACACCCGGGACGGGTCATCTGATAATTTCTCACACCACAAAAGTGTCTGTACGCTGACAGTAACGTATTAGTATTTCCCATACAATCTTAACTACACCAACAAAAAATCGGGAACAATACTGACTACATTGTCACATCCAGTGAAACTTATTCCCAGACACAAAGACGTGAAACAATGGGACAAAGTCACTAAGCGAAAAACTTTTACAATCGCACTAGTTAGTTCGCTTTGGCCAATAGTGTTTTGTTCTTAAAGAACCTAGTTTGTTTCTTTGATAAATTGAAAACTTTATCTTGGTACACATTTAGTAGGATTTGTTGAAAGAACGGAGGCTTCATTTAATAAGAGTTTATTAACATGCTTTTAGTAAGTCGATCTGTATGTATGTATGTATTTCTGATCTGATGAAAGAGCCGGCATCTACGTAGAATACGTCATCATAGGTGTGTTTGTAGGTACTTATGAGAAAAGTCTTGTTATGGTAGTGTTTTTTTTAAACTATTCATTGATTAAAGTGTGATTATCAGCATTCACTAGCCTTTCCGCAACTGTGTTGGGGTTCGTTTTTGACTATATGCAGCTCAATGGAGCGACTGTTCACATGATCTCCTTAACCTAGTTATCTAAGAAACAGGATAACAGTAACTCTTGTTAGGACAAGTTGTCAGAGTCTGACTTCGGAATACCCGCAATGACTGCCAACGAGGTTTGATGAGAATTTTGATCTTATTATAAAAAGGATTATACATATACAAATTATGATATGGTTGATAATTTTGCTCGCCATCTATGAGTGATCAAATCTCAACGTTCGTGTAATATAATGGAGATGATTTTGTTTATACCTATTTATACATTTTTGAACTACCTTATTTGGAAAGACAAAAAGTGGAATAGCCAGTCGAAACCAATACTATCTTGGTAACTAGATAACGGAGATCGGTTACATAGACAATCACTTCAAATAAAATACGGCATTCAGCCGCAAACAGACCATATTATCTAAGTTATTGCAAAAACCATGGTACAATTCACTATCAGATTAGACCTCTTACTAAATAAACATGACAATAAATTGCAAACTGTACTTAGCAGCATAGATTAATGTTTGCCAATCGTACCGCAAATAGGAATGTAACGAGACTATGAAATCGCCTGATATCGCCCTTTATCTTAGCCAATAGGTGCACCTATTTCTTAATGGTCGTAAGTAACTATAACAATGCGGACAATCGTGGTTTAAGGGCGCTTTCAACTAATGCGTTTCTTGACGGCCGGCTGCGGTGACAAAGAGGATCGCGTTCGTTCGCTGTACGTCTAACGCACCGCATCGGCACCGCAGCCGACCGTCAAGATACGCATAAGTTGAAAGCGCCCTAAGGAAAGGTTCATATCGGACGGAACATGTGTCTCGTATTATCGGAACGCGAAAACGGACCATTATAAACTAAAACATTCAATCATTCACACCTAACTGATGGATGCGTCGAGCATATCGTAAATGTATGATTTTACTTCAGAAATTAACCTTCCCTTAGATCAAATCTTGTCTTAGTGACGACCTCGTTGGCGCAATTGTCACTACGCTGGACTGTCCCGGTTCGATTCCCAGTGCGGTCAAAATTTGTGCGAGGAGTATTCTTTTTGGATGTAGCCTGTGTGTAATAATATGGATTTATAAGTATATATGCGTGAAGTATATCAGCTGTGTTAACACCCATAACTCAAGCTACTAAATAGCTTACCAGAGGGCTAACCGACCGTGTGTTTTCATCAAAGTTTTCATTCAGTCTAAAACTTACCACTACCACTATCTTCATGCCGATTTATGTGCCCTCTTGGCTGACTAGCTTTAAGTAAATATTGCAGTATGCCTACGTCTGAGCAGGCAATATAAAATTAATTTAATATTTCTATTGACGAGCAAACATTGTATCGCGAATTGCTCGAGCGCTTCAAATAATAATCGCTTTATAATGATCGATTAGAATTGACAATCGATTACAAATAGATACACAATCACCTTAAATCAACAATCAAAATATTAACTCTATTATCAATGATTTTCTAGTATATTTCAAGATATATTGCTGCACATAAAATTGCGTAAGGCTGGTACTAAAGCTATGTATTACAATAATTTTAAATCAATAAGTTATTTTATTACATCGTTTTTGTGTAAAAATTGAGCGATACTCGTAATTTGCTCGACCAGTTTGGATCGTGTTGTGAAATTGAGCACAGTTTTTGTCATTTACCTAAGCTGATTTTGCATAAAAATTAATATAAGAAGCTGAACTAGAAAAGACATTGCTATTACATGCAGAAATTATTTTAATTTAATGGTATGTAAAAAAAAACAATGATTCTCTATGAACATCATTAGCTAAGATTTAATAAGACAAAATGCTTTTGAAAGTATTTCCCGCGAAACATTGAGCTAATGAGCGAAAAGTACAAGCAATTACCGTGTCTTTACTCGTGTTCGATGACAATGTTTCACTTCTATTGTTAGCACGTGTTTTCCAAAGAAAATTTATTGATAGTTTTACTTTTATTTTTAACTAGCTTCTGCCAGCGGTTTCACCCGCATCCTCCGTGGAAACCTCTGCACGAACCCGGATATAATGTAGCCTATAGCCTTCCTCGATAAATGGGCTATCTAACACTGAAAGAATTTTTCAAATCGGACCAGTTGTTCCTGAGATTAGCGCGTTCAAACAAACAAACTCTTCAGCTTTATAATATTAGTATAGACGATACATGCAAGCGTATATCGGTAAGTAAAAGATTAATTGATTTGATAGGTGTGTTTTATAAAAAAATACTGATTAAAAAATGTGCATGCTAAATTTGAAATCTCTTAAAAAAATACCTCACTTCCAGGAGTATTATATTTATGGATTAATTACATCGACTACTACTATTACATATTTACATATACTAAAACAATAAAGAGGAAACATTTTTTTGTTCGTAGTTTCGGAGTAAAGGCTCTGAAAGTACTAAACCGATTATAAAAATAATTCGTTCACAGCTTTACTATCTACGAGTAATATAGGCTACATTTGATCCGGGTACAGGAAGATGTCCCCTAAACGTGGGTAAAACCGCGAAAAATAACTGGTGATTGATAATTTCTAACTGCTAGTATTATTTTGATCGATGGAACTGTCTGATTGAATAAATAAATTTTTACCTAAAAAGCAATAAACCACCATTTTGATTATGATAATAAATTAACCTTTTTCAGGATTTCAGCTTTATTTTTATTATTTAGTTTTGTTCCGCAATCGTTCCTAATAATTTCGCGCTAAATTTTGACTAGCGAAAATCACGCAATATTTTTTGTTATTAATTGAATAAAATAAATCCATTAATATCAGTTGTGCGCTAATTGAATAAAAATAAACATTTTTATCGGAACTGGAAGTATAAAAAAGTAAATATGATTTTTTTGATGGGGCTGCGAGATGAACTTTTTGTATGGACTCAATTGTAACCTAGTTGTTACTACGTTACTACCATGACTTCTTGTCAGGAGTTTAGACCACATGCAACACCTGATTTTTTACGGGCGTCTGTAGGTATCCACAGTGTAGGCTCATTTGATGATAGTCCATGTATTACTCAGATGGTTGATAAATGGTGACCTACCCTTAAACCTACGCATATGTGCCCCTTTTACCGACGAAAGAAAAACTGATATTTTTTGTCTAACTAGTCATGAATTAAAAAACTATTTACATAATTAATTTTATTTTTGCTACAAGTGATATTATTCTGAAAGTCAAACACGCAAAATAAATGTCTTTGTCTTTGCAATATAGAAGACTTACTTCCTGAAACTTGTTCCTAATATCACAGATTAAATTATGTAAATGAACCTCTAGTCTAAGGTGACTGTCTTGTGTCTCCCACAGCATGGCTCGTTGCCACAGTTTCGAAACTGTTCGGTTTGTATCGTGGGTAAGCAACTTGCTGGTTCCGATATCAATTTAATTAAAGTCTCTCGCTGTATCGTGGTCTTGTTGTGTGTTTAATGAAGTCTTGAATGTTGATCGTGTAAATACTAATTTATTGATGCATAAAAGGATAGTTTGCTTGTGTGATAATCATGATTATGCCTAACCGTTATCATAGATTTTTCATTGACCGCCTCGTTGGTCTAGTGGTCGCAAGCGAGGTCTCGGGTTCGATTCCCGGGGTGGGCCGAAATCGCTTTGTGGGTTTAGAAACTTTCACAAAGTAACTTGTAGTCTGGACTTGTAACTTTGTTGGTGATTGATTCACCCGTGCATCGGAGAGCACGTTAATGTCTTTCAAGTACCTATAAAATCATTGTTATTAATAAATGCGTTTGAGAATGTCTAGATGTGTGATGTGTAATGATTCTGTTTAGAGCAAATTGAATTTGTCATTACTAACTTAATGTAGTATCATTCATTTCCCCACTCAGCGTCCATTAATTGACTAGGTGCTTATTAAGTAAAGGCTTGATACGACGTCTTATAAAATTGCTTAAGTCTTTGTATTTACATTGATTTTAGTCGTATTTCATTTTGAAATGAAGTTTCAAATCAAAAGTCATATCAAGATTGATTTTAGGTGCCTCAATTTAAATAAATTATTGCTGAAATTAATGTATTATTTTATCATGTTTCCCATTCCAGTTTGACGGTTGAATGCCGGGCCGACAATTATCTCCTTACAATGCACTCCGGCGCAGCCTTTGCAACATTTGTGCAAGATTTACTCAACAGCATGCATACGTGTTTTAATTGGCCATTTTTACGACAATGTTCGTTACGGCTATTTTTTATTAGCGATAAATCCATTGTTTTATATCGCTACGGTTTTTAAGTTAATTGTTTTCGGAAGTAGATAGGTACTTTAGTGCAATGACAACTTCGTTAAAATTTCTTTGACACAAAGTCATGACTCATAACAAAAATGTTAACTTTTATAACAATTTTGCAATTAAATAATGGTAATGTTAAATGTAAACTTTTGCAGATTTTTCATTCAATTATTTCAAGATATTAGACAATAATTTAATAGTTAAATATTGGTAAATTCTTTATCTTCAACACTAAAATCCATACTACTATCCAATTTTTTGTATCGCCATTACGATACCTTTCAACTGTCAATGCCGTACACTTAAGCGCCAAAAAAATGGGAACACCAAAAAAAGCCTTTGATATTACATTTATCATTACCGCGGTTATCAATACGTGGTCTTTGTAGAAAAGAGGTATTTCACACAGAACTATTGTAACATCGAGAAAACTCACTAGATCAAGGTCACAGAGGTTAAACGAGAAATCGTTCTAGCCTAATTACTGGCAATGTACTAACTTTGTTCGCAAAAGGGCTGTGTTAGTCATTAGTGAGAAACTTGTACACTATATATTAGTTCATGCAGGAGTGGGTACATAGTATGTGTCGAATAATTAAGGTGAATTTCGTATGTTTGTAGGTATTCTAATTAATTATTACAGTCCAAAAATTACAGTAGCTTTGAATGTCTTGACATATACTTTTTGGCTTTGTGACATAATTTATAGTGAAATCTTTGATAATAGCTGAAACTTATAATCACAAATGGGTTCATCAGTTCTACCGAAGAATAAAATTGTAGGTTAGTAGTTTTTAAATAGATCTCGTATTTCTGTTTAGCATAATAATAAGCTTTTTTTTGGATTTCCATAAATATGAAAATCATGAACTACACAAAGACTTTCAAGGAAAATACTTTGTATTTCACTATTTATTTAAACCATGGGGTTTTTTTTGCAATTGTGTTTACATTTCCTACAAACACCCAATCCGGTCAAAAGCCTTGACATTGAGATAGATTGTATCGATCAGAACCACATCGGATATAAATAAATAATTTAAATCGATTTCACACATTCCCCGGAAGCCACTATTTTAATTTGGATTTGACTACGTCATTGTAGTACAGACAAGATAAAAACATATATAATCTGTCTAAAGAATAATTAAAAAAGTGGCTTGAAATAATAAAAAAAAGCTCATGTATAAAATGATGAACTAAATGCTTTAGTTGGGTTTATGTTTATTAATTATTGTAAAAGTTCGAAATATTATAAGGTACAATGGGGCAATCATGTATCTAAGTACAAAATTCCCTAAATAAATAAAGAGAGAAAAAAATGAATAATATTACTGAATTTAACTTCAAAACATCAAATAATTAATAAATAACAGATTTTTTTGTCATCTGCACGTTACAGTCGTGAACTCTTAATTTAGGCAACCACCTCGTATCGCTTATTCAACAAAGCGTAACTGTCGGACTAACACAAATGACCAATGAATTTTTTTCCTCTTGTCATTCTATTAATTCATAATTTAATTATGCCTGACTCGTGTTTGTCTTTTTCTGCATTTATACTACCTAACTGAATTAACATTTTATTCTGAAAAAAATATTTACTTCAGGAATAAGGCAAAATATTATTAACATAATAATTTTATTTTTTGGTAGTTACGCCATCTTATGTAAAAGGGAAACTATTCAAACCCTGAGATTCTTAACGTTTTTTTTTACACAAAACCGTAAATCGAACCTTTTGTAATCGCCCAATTATATAAGGGTCATCATCTTTTCGTAATGTTTAAAACAAAAGAAAACAATCGGATTGAGCACCTCCTTTCTGAGAATTGGTTAAAAATATGCCTTCCATTCTTGTACCCCAAAAAAATCAGGAACATACACATCAAACCATATCAAAAGGGAAACGATTGAATGATTTATTGTAGGTTTCTTTTGTTTTAACAATATTCACTTCACCACTATTATTTTGATAAAGGCATACCTTCACATAAGCTGTCAATTGTTCTATTTAGCTATATCATGTTTCCATGTTGTTTTAAGTTAAATATTATGTTGTTTATGTTCAAATGTTAAATAAAAGGGCCTGAGTATGATATGTGTTTATTAACTAACCTGCATGTGCTTTCTAATAGATGTTTGAAATGTAAAATGTATAATAGCTGTCATCATATAGGTATATCTATGAGTGTACTTATTGAGTTCATATTTTGGAAACGCTTTTCTATAACTAATAAACTTCATAATATATTATTTGCCTAGCTCTTTGTCAACAACTTTGGGATTGGTTTTAAGTTTAAGGAACGATTGCCCATCTGACTTTGCCTTCGTGCCTTTCCTAATTGAAGTATCTGATACCCCTTAGTGAAATTTAAGGTGTGTTGGTATTTTAGCCTTAAGAAACTTTAAAATCCTTTTGTTTAAGGACTATTCTGATTTCAGAGTCTAATTAAACCGTGTTTTAAGGAATAGCTGTTACAACCAGTGATGATGATGCCTCCTAGGCGATTATTGGCTACGGCGGCGGCTGTTCTCGTGTAAGGAGATTAGCTAACTGCGTAGGACATGCATATTATAGTGCACAAGCATTTGCACAGACACATTGTGCATTCACTATTCCTTCACTCTCATAGCCCGATGGGACGGCAATCCGACACGACCGGAGAGAGAAGGCGCAGGACCGACATTAACGTTCTCTCCGATGCACGGGTGTATCAATCAACTTCCAGGGTACAGGCTGCTTTGTGAAAGTCTTCTAAAACCCACAAAGCGATTTCAGCCCGACTCGGGAATCGAACCCGAGACCTGGTGCTTGGCAGCCGTACTTGCGACAGCTAGACCAACGAGGCAGTTGTAGATACACAGATAGACTTACTTTAAACTATTAATTTATTGTTAAATTAAATCTCTCACAAGGTAAACTTGAATTTTAATAGCAGTAGCAATTATCTCCGGTCAAGTTCAAACTCCTGACCCTAGTGAAATCGGCGCTGAACAATCACCTTCTCTTTGTAAAACACCAATTAATATTATAATAGATTTCATTATTGTTTCATTGTACAATCGAATCGTCAAAGTAACTGTCAATGAAGTATTGATAATTATTTTTGGTTAGATGTAGACAGAAATTACTTTTGTTTTTGACTAAAAGACGAAATTATGTAAGTAGTCATTGTCACTTGTGTACTACAGAATAGAGGCCTAATTTTGTGAAAGAAATCTTTTATTACGAAATTATTCTCTTAGAAATTACATAAAGGAATCAGATTTTCATTACGCTACAAAAGAAAGTCCTCTAAAATCACATCACTCAATTATATTTGTTATTAACGTGGTTAGTTACACTTTAACGTTAAAACTACTGAATGGTTGTTGATGAAACAGTGAAATGGCTTATATAGGCATATGCAAAATTTTAATGGGTACAAAAGAAAACTGGTTGTCAACTAGTAACCCGTGTTTTTTTAATAAAAAAATAATAATTTGGAAATAAGTAACAGCCAGGACCAATGTTTTGATATGCAATCCAAAGCATTTAATTTAAATAAGTTCATGAACATATTATTTATCTTTAATCAAAATGATAAAATCAAGATTTAAACTGTATTTACGTAATACTACTATGTTAATGTTCTGATACGAATCTGCGTTTATTAAAATAATGTATTATCAGTTACCACAGAATGTAAAATACTATTTATTTAATTATTTTTTTATAGAATAAATCGTTAGTGAAAATCTAGGGTAAGTTATTTTTAATTACCTTCTAAGTTTATGTTAATTGCATTTACTGACTAAAGAATCATATTTGTAAGCTAGATAATCTCTATAGCATTATCAAAAGTACGACCGATAATAACGAAAGAAAAAAAATCGGCCATAAAGATGTTTATCTTTAATCAAAACCCTTTTGTTACTTGTTGAAAAACTAATGTTGCCTTCAGGCATAACAATTTGTTTGAAAATTAATTGAAATAAAATAACTCACCTTCCATTGCTTAACTTCTGACAGGCGATTAGCAACCACGCACCCAGCGGAGCCAGCACCAACCACGATGAAATCATACGTCTCAACTTGCTGCCGCTTCTTACGACTTTTAGCACCCATCTTCTTCTCAGCTTTCACAGAAACTTTTGCAGAATCAGCCGGCTCCGCATCCGAAAATAACTTCTTCTCAAAATCATCATGGTCATCAGAACGGCGATATAAGTACGGATTCGAGTAAGCAGACCCCGAAAACGGTTCCCGCTTTTTCTGACTTTCGAAACCGAAATGGTCGGAACCATAATCCTTTTGGAATTTCACATTAAATTTCTCGAAGTCAAACGTTGGGAAATACGATGAAACTTGGGAGACACCTCGACTGCCACCGGGTCCATGGCTGTAAACCTTAGTCGAAATTTTCTCAGGCGCACTAATCTTATCAGGGAAAAAGTATTGGTGAACCAAACGTGAACTCGGCTCTTTCGGATGAATACTCGTGTCTATGGATTTCTGCGGAAGCGGTCCTAGAGGAATTTCTTGGTGGTCGTAGTACGGTGCTAATTTGACTGGATCACTGCCGATTGGTGCATCCCAGTAGCTTAAAAAATCTTTATGTTGGTTGTCTTTGGAGCCGCCGTAGAGCTGAGATAACAGAGCAAGGAATAAGTACCCCGTGGATGTACATTGCGTGAGTTGTGCTTGCTGTTCTGGGCAGATCGCGGCTATGTTAGGCGGGACCCAATTAGTCGACATGTTTTTCACTTCACTGCACTCGCGGTTTCATCCGTGTGTTCGGAGCAAGCACTGCGGTTACAATGGCTATGCGAGGAGTGCAGCTAAGTAAGTGGGAAACTGCGGCTGTCCTTAACAGCTGCACGCCAGTTAGTAATATGCGCGATTCTGTTTGACTTTAGAGAGTAAGGTTGCGTTCGGTGACATTGGGAATGATGATGAATTTCTCGGTGGCTTTTTGTTTAATTTTATATTTTACCGAATACATTTGTAACATTCTCATGATTTCAGAAAAAGAAAACAAATATAGCTCAGCCGACTGATGTTATAGCATAAATATTGGTTAAAAAGCGAGCAAAAATATTGAAAAAGAACAATGTTTTTCTTAACACATGTTTTTGATAATGGGTTTCAACACGTGTTCGTTATAATTAACTTCTTTCAGAAACGCACGTTACTTTGGATTACAATATTTACATATCTAGGATACAGGTGAACTGATAATAAGTTTTCATATTACGTAAGTAAAATGAATAATGAAAACAATGGAATATAGGCCAGTTGATACAATGATGTTACTGCATTCTTTCTTACAAACTTATTTCATGAATCACAGTGTTTTCAATTGATTTTATGTAACATTGAATAGATAATAATTGCTGTTTTATAATTGTAATTAATAAGCCATGTTATTTTTTCATAGGTATCGTGTTTTACAATATATCAATTAATTTACACATTATAGACTAGCTGTTTCCTATGTTGTTACATTGTTTCTACTTACATAGTTTAAATGAAAAACATACTCACTAAATATATACAGTTTTACTGGGTTTCAAGTTGTTTAACAACATTAAATGCGTGGATATAAATTATCATTACCACGTTTTGGTGTAATAGAATAATTAAGCAGCTTCCAACCTGCCTTCTTTAACTGGAACCATTAAAAGTACACTGCAAAAAAATATATAATTTCGCAACTTTGTTTTGGTACACAATTACGCATTTTTGAAATGTTAATAGAAAAAGTTCGTTGCAACTCATTGTTAATTATCTGAATAACGTGTAAACGGAAACGCGATATGAATTGTATTATAATTTGGCTGATTATCATTAATTATTATTCATTATATGCCATGCCTGTTTTACACGCAGGTTTAAGCAGAGCCTCGTCATAGTATCATTATGTTCTTCGCGGTTTCATCTCCAAAAATCTGCTGCAACACTAGATATTATTTTTTTACAAGTCTTGTAAAGAATTACCGTTTTGTAGATGTTTATATCGCATATTCATCTGGGCATGCTGCTGTGGAATATTTTTTAGCTTCGGAGATACTGCAGCCCATCTCCCAGCAAGGCATTTAATATATTTTATAAATTGGTGCTGCAAATTGGTCATACTGCCATTAGTCGGTTGCCAGAGCTTCAGCAGGCACCACGAGCATGTAAGCTTGGCAATTGAGGCTAGATGACCTTTGTTTGTCCTATTACATCCCAAAATGTACATGCACTGTGTACAACTCGGCCACTACTAACCGGCGCACCTAAATTTATTGGCGCATAGTAAAATGTACCTTCACGATTATATTATTGAGAATTTTCTGGAGATTTTATCTAAAGTTATAAAATACAGACTTATATGCGTACTTGGCATGTAATAGAGGAAATAATAAAATTATTATATTAAGTCAAAACAGTTAAAAATATTCATTAATGAAGTGCGGAACCTAGGTTATAGTTATAATAACAAACCTAGGTATAATAACGTTTACATAATTTCACACAAGAGAAAGTTTGAAGCAATTAGTTTGATCAACGTTTACCATACTTGTAGTTTATTTAACGGCTTGTTATATTAACTGTAATTAAAACCAAGTAGATGGTAGTGTAATAGTTAATTAGTGTAAAGATTACTATCAGAGTTTTAACGCCTTTTTGTGTTATGTTATTATGCAATCTTATATATCCGACAAGTAAAAGGTTGACAAGTCAATGACACCTTAATGGTTAAAGAGCAATTAGTGTAAAATATGTGCACTTTAAAATCATATCCTAGTTTTGTTAGAGGTAGGTCCGGTCTCTGCTAATGTATAAATTATATACCAGCCAACTGGCTAGCCTATTCCCTGAACAACAGTCAATATCAAATATAAGCCAGTTCTCTCTCTGGCCCTTTTACAATCATCATCATCATCATCTCAGCCATAGGACGTCCACTGCTGGACATAGGCCTCCCCTTTGATCTCCAACCTTTTACAACGTAAAAGAAAAATTTAATAAATTCAATTCCTTGATTGTTTGAATTCTATAAGTGCCTTCAACAACGATTCTACAATGTTTTGATCTTACAACGTCAATGTAGTAGTAAATCTTTTATATAACTTTCTAGTACCTAACATAGGCATCCTACGTTTGTAAACACGTAGGTACCCAATCCATCAGGCCGTCGCTAAGGGTCAGAGTCCGTAATTGCGTATTATGCGGATAATTAGTGAAGGTCTTTCGGTACATTAAGTTTATTCCACTTCACTTACTTCGGATTTTATCAGCCTATTGGGCTTTGTTGTTTGTTGCTTAGCGTGATATTTATGTGCTAGGATTATCTTTTAAGGATCTCTGAACCTTTACTTATGGGAGTAGAATACATTGTGTAGAATACTTTTCATGGCGTCTTTGAACTTATTTGAAAGACTTTTTATCTATTGTTCATACACATTTTATATAGAAGTAAAGATTGTAGGGTTATAGCCAGTAAGCTCTAGAACGACAGAACCTATTTTAATTAATAGATAAACGACCACGGTATTATCATTTGTGACTTATGTTACTTCTTGTAAGAAAATAGTTACCTCAGGACCAGCAAAAAAATATGAGAAGCATAATGAGTCATTAATGAATATACTAAAATCCGTCAGCATGCTTTCTCAGCTTGGTTTGACTACTATAGACTTGAAGGATTTATAATTTAATGTCAATGCGTAAGAGTATCATTTATTCACACAATTAATGCAAATAACAAAAAATAATAATTTTCAATTCTTTCGACAGAAAATTTTTGCGCGAGTTAAAAATGTGGGAAGTTTCATTTATTTGAATGTGTATTGCGCAACACAGTCGAAGTCGCAGCAGAATCAATTTTGATGATTCATTTTTTTAATTTTAAAAGGTTTTTTAGTTCCGACGTGTCGATGCTGGTGAAGAATGGCTGACAGGATTTTAAATGAATTCGAAACGATGGAAGTTTTAATTAATTTCATATCACAATATAAGTTAAACTTAATTGAATTTCAAATATTTTAAAATTCTGTTGGTCATTGTCATTTTCGGATAAATATCTGTGTCTCAAAGTATTGACTTAATGATTTTATAAGAAGTAATGTTAAATACATGAAATCAAGATATGCCTACCCGGACCCATTTCTTAGTAAACATTATAACTTTTACCCCTATAACAGGTTTTGGAAATTCCAACGTCGAATAAGGAAGTTACCCTGACATTAAGTACATACAAATTCCCCGAAAGGTAACAGAAAGGTAGAACCCATGACCACATAACACTAGGTAATTATAAAATCGCATAATAATGTTAGTATAATACAATTCAACATGAGGTCAAGTACCTTTGTATGTTTTTCCCCGCTATGAGTAAAGGTGCATCTACACGGTGCATATAGCTGGAGCAAGTTAACATGCGCAAGTGACAAGAGCACGCGCGCGCGGGTGGGTATTTTGCCTTGGTACATGCGCGAGCCTCTGGACTGGCACGTTTTTAAAATGCATGTCACCTGCGCATGTACCTCAACATGCGCAAGTTACTTGCACCGTGTAGATGCACCCTAAGATTCTCATTATGAGCGGGTGAACCAAACTTGTGACTGTAAATGCACAAGCACACTGACTTTGTATTACTCGGCGACTCGACCAATAAATGAGCGCTTCCGAACTTACGCATAGTTTAAAAAAAGGCTAGGCATATAATGATATAGGAACATTTAATATAACACACATTGAGTAAGCAGTCAAAGGAGAACCCCATAAATGCAAATGTAAACCATATCTTCTACATCAAATATTTATCGGTGACAATTTGTCGCTGTTAACGATCACTGAATAAGCGAAAACAAAGTTCGCTATCTCCCGTAGTCGTAAAAATAAACTAGGATAATAACTAATATGGTCATCTTGGAGTAGTTAAGGGTTAATGTTCGGCTACTAGCACAGGGTTATGGTCTGTTTTACCTACGCAGTCATATATGCAGCGTTTTAGGGTTGAGTTATAGATGAGATAACTTTTAAACCTGCTGAGATCATTGTAAGAGATTGGCTGATTATTTCATTATGGGTGGAAAATGCTGACAGTTCACTCGTCATCTATCAAAATGTGTCGCGCGTAGGTATACGCTTTCTTTTAGGACAGAACAATTATATATTTATGCAACAGAAAACCGAGCGGAAAATCCGCCATGTAAAAGCGATGTAAGGCTGTTGTGTCATTAGGCCTTTGTCTATATTATTAATTTGATGTAAACATAAAATATTTTTATGTTTTCTCAATCATTCTTTAACGATTAAACGATATAAGATCAAAGGTATATTATCGATTTTAACCAAGCTTAGGTCTCAAAAGAATCCTAAGGAGGATGCTCCTTCGCAGATATTGCAAATACCAATTAAATAAGTCAGTTATTCTGTTAAATCACGAGAACCTAATATCAAAAAGCCAAAGCTAGACTGACAGAGAACGCGTAAAGCGTTAAGTCCGCCATTGTACATTATGTGCAAGAAGCATTAAATAAATAAATATAAAAAATCTAGATTGACAATGCACCACGTATCATAACGACCATGAAGACAGTTGCGTATAACTACAATCAAATAAGTACCTAACCGAAAAATTCACTTTCCAAATTATTTCTCAAACATTCATACAATCACGTATTTCTGTAATCTAGACATTTTCTAAAGTGCTATTGTTAGAGAAATATGTAATTTTTCGCCTCAGTAGGTATCAAAGCCTATTTTTAATGAAATTGATTGCAAAGATGGCCTAACTATAGTTAATAATAAGCATCTATAGAAGACGTGCAACGATGAGATAACTATAGATGATCATTTCAAAATGTACTCTGTAAGTTATTCTTGTACAAGTTAGAAAGGCATTGTTAATAATACTGACAAAATCACAGCTTATTTCATATAGTGAGTGCTCCTGCGATATCTTTCTTAAACCACTTCACTGTCCACGAAGCAGACACAATAGTTAAACAATTGGTGTGTATATGATTCAGGGGACAGTAAAGTTATTAATGAGATATTTATTAGATTCACATTGCAATGTAAATCTTGGAAACATTTTATAAGCCAAAAAGAAGGTTTACATTTCACTTTGAACAGTCTAGGTTTCAAGTCAAAAAGTTAAGAGTAATGCGCAATGTTAATTGCAAAAAACATGACACTCACATGTTATGAAATAAATGCACTTTTAGTAGACAATGCAGTAAGTAAAAACTATTATAATAAAACCTGCAGACCGTGACTTATTCTAAATGTTTTTGAAAACATAATTGTTTTGATTAAGAAATATTATGCATTGAGAAAGTCGTGCACTTCCCGAAAAGACATTCATTTCGTACATTCTAGACAGATAATGTCTTCAGCCAGTCACGTAAGAGGCTAATGAGATATTACCTAGAAGCTATAAGTACTGGAATTTATGTAAATAATGTTTAATATAATGATTATTCAGTAGTAGTACACCAGCTTCTTAAGTATGAATATGCGGGTTTGCAACTTAACTTATTATGTACTTTCAAAGTATATCTTGGACACCAATGACTAATTAAAGGTTATATCAATTAGATGAAAACATCTCAAGGAAACCAGGGCTTAAAAAGTCTTAAATCACCAACCCGCATTGAGCAAGGTGGTGATTAACGTTCTCTGTGTGAGAGGAGCCCTGTGTCCAGCAGTGGGACGGTAAAAAGGCTGATGATGATAATGTGCATAAAGTCATGTGGATTTAGTATACCTACAATAGGATATATTACAGCTGCCCTCAATTAGCAAATAGTTTTAACCAAAATTCCGCGTAATGATCCGAAAAATAATATTTAAACATTAATAATTATGATCCGATTTTCAATAGAAAACACAGGAAAGCTATTTAAAAAAATCGCGTTCCATTATTATGATCAACGTAATTGACGCATACTAATAAAATAATAAAAGCAAAATAATTTTAACAAAAACATATAACATTTCAAAATTGGAAACAAAAGAATGACATGAATACGAAATTCAAAATGGCAGATTGTCAGTTACACGTTAACGCTATTTCCTAAGCTTTGTTTATTTGTCAATATGATGTAAAAAATATATATCTTTAATGGGCATCAAATATTCATTGACCCGAAGTGAATTTGTAAATTGACAAGTCAATATCGCGACAACAATAATTGGGCTACAGTACACTCTAGGGCAAAAATGCGGGTCAGTTACAAACAGGCGAACGAAATAAATACAGGAGCCAAAAATTGAATAATGACTTAATCAGTGTATTGGATGCACAACTTTAAAAATATAAAAACATTAGAATTTAGGGCAATTGTTATTGTTTAAAAAAAAACATTATATTATATATTATTACATATTTTAAGGGCTTTCTTAATAAATGTAGCAGGCTTTCAAAATAATACGTAAAAATATAAAACTACAAACATTTAAAAGACCATTAATGACAGGAAATTAGTTTTGTGACAAAAAAACGCAATTGAAATAATATTACGTACAAGTTTAACCGCAGTTGATCAGTTTTTATAACTGACCCAAATTCATGGCAGTCGAGTGTATAAAGTGACATTGCACACTGATTTGGCAATTGCTTCTGCACCTATAAGAATTAAATGGCTTGACACAGTTAGGCAATAACCTAACCTTGAAAATGTTGACGATAACAGTGCTAACAATTAAATAAAAAGAAAAGTTTCACTTTGATAATACATAATCTAGACACACGGCAGTGTGTCCGCCAAGTTCGAGCAAAAAAGGCGACACACCGGCCGTGGGTTATATTACACGAACCATTTCGGGCCAAATTCGACCCCCCTGTAACTCAAAATCTATTTTATTTACGCATATCAAATTTCTAGTATCTGTTGAGACCCCCTCACTTATCTAAAATACAAAATTTCATTAATATACCTATTGTAGGTCTTGAGATATTGACCTCAGAAAATCGCTATTTTTACTATACACTCACTGACTGATTCACTTATTCACTGATTCACTGATTCACTGACTCACTCATCAAAAACCTAGACCACTTCCAATGGTCGTATTGACTTGAAATTTGGCATGGAGGTAGGTCTTTATGTCAAGGTAAAGGGAAAAATCTGAAAATGGCCAAGTGTGAGTCGGTTTCAAAATAATGAAGGTGTAAAATACCCAGTGTAAATTTATACCCCTAAGGAACTAAATCGAACTAAATTTATCTATATCTATATAATATATCTTCGAATGGTCGTACCGATCTGAAATTCGTTACAAAGGTTTGTATTTAGTCAAAGTAAAAATCTGAAAACGGCCAAGTGTGAGTCACTTTCGAAAATAACGAATGTGTAACTTTGATCCACGAACATAATATATGATAACATGTCATGTCAGTCAGTTGGTAAATCTAGTCCATTTAGTTAATCTAGTTCATTTCTTTGTAAGAAGCATAGTGCATATTTAAAAATCTGAAAGATAGTATAAATGAGACATTTACTTAACTAACTTAATCATAAGAAAAAAATAAAATAAACAGCCTTACAAAAATAAATGAAATCCCACCCAAAACAAAAATGTGAAAGACTGCCAAGTTCGATAATATGGGAATGCTTCGCCTATAAAAGAAGTGAGATCTGAATAAGTACCAAGTTTCATACACATACCTCAGTTAAAAATAGTTACTTTTTAATGATGATTACTTGGCAAGTTTTAATAGAAAATTAAATACTTGATTCATTGCGTTTAGTAGGTTTATAACAAGGTGTATGAAAACTTGCCAAGTAACATCATTAAAAAGTAACTATTTTTAACTGAGGTATGTGTATGAAACTTGGTACTTATTCAGATCTCACTTCTTTTATAGGCGAAGCATTCCCATATTATCGAACTTGGCAGTCTTTCACATTTTTGTTTTGGGTGGGATTAAAATATTACTTAATACTTATTGGATAGTAGATAATATTATGTAGCTTATTCAGTGTGTACGTAGAATTTTATCTTCAGTGATACCAGTGAAATTGTCGAGAATGAAACACGGTAGATTCGGATTTCCATCCCAAGACATATTTTAGGTATAATATATATATGTACATATATATATGGGTAAACAAAAATGATACGTGTATGATTAGGTATGTATGATGAGCTGTACACTTTGCGTGGACTCCTACTGGCTGATCAAGTCGATACGTGTTTTTTCAGTGACCAAGATATTTCATTGCACCATTGCAGAATACTAACTAAGATTTCCATATGGTACCTTAGTACATGACGGGCTTACGATGGAACATGGAGGGTCTTAGTCAGTAAAAGTCTGACACTTCCTCAAGCTGCACCCATATCCCATACCCATATACCCATATATCCGTGACCAATTATAGTAGAAGGAAATACCTCAAATCTGCTGCAAAACCCTCAACTCTAATACCACTACTCCAATACCATTAACAAAGTAAAATTTAAATCAGTAACACATTTTCAAGTCATAATGGACTTCCAACGCAGCGCAGAATAATCTTCTAAAGGAAAAGATAAAGTATGTTACAACTGTTTCCTCGAACACTGTGTACGGTTAGCAAGCGACAAGTAAAAATGTTGTGCGGTCGAGTTTTATTGTGCTGATTGCCGTTGCTGACGGTGCATTTGATGCTATTTTGTTAGATTGTAGATATTATTATTTATTTTCGTGGCTGGCGTTACTAAAAATGTTATTTGGTTTTCCTGTGCTGTTTTTTTTTTGGCCAGTAGTGTAATTTTATTTAAAGCACACCAAAATCGTCAAATGTTTTTGATCATCATCCTCTGCGCCTTTTCCAGTCGGCTTCCAGGCTCGGCTTCCAGTCTAACCGAAAGTAGCTGAGTACCAGTGCTTTACAAGGAGCGACTGCCCTGTCTGACCACCTCAAAGTTTTTTGATCATAAGTATTAAATCGTTTCCACAAATAAAATAAGTTCACATTGAGAAAACATATCCCAATCATCATCATCCTCCGAGCCTTTTTCCCAATCATGTTGGGGTCGGCTTCCAGTCTAACCGGATTCAGCTGAGTACCAGTGCTTTACAAGAAGCGACTGCCTATCTGACCTCCTCAACCAAGTTACCCGGGCAACCTGATACCCCTTGGTTAGGCTGGCGTCAGACTTACTGGCTTCTGACTACCAGTAACGACTACCAAGAGTGTTCAATGACAGCCGGTACCTACAGTTAATCATATTATTTGAACTACATAAGTATTAAATCGTTTTCACAAATAAAATAAGTTCACATTGAGAAAACGTATCCCATTCTTCCCATATTTTATTTCCAACCGTGGCACTTACATGGAAATATTTCAGATGACATTTTTATTTAATGTCACAATTTGCATTTAAATCTTTTATCGTAATGCGTGTTTGCCATTCTTAATTAAACCTTATTTCCATGTAAATCTGTAGTTATGCAAAGCATGAATGGAATTAATTTCTGCAGTTACCTACCATTGCTATAGAAGAGTTAAATGTTTGTACAAAAGGAGTGATATAAATGGAACTTTGGAGTCGAAAATTTGATATGTACTGTAAATATATATGTAAATAAAGTTTATTCGAAAATGAGTGGTATCATTAATAGAAGTGCTATATTGTTTATAATTTTGTAATAACTATTCTTATTTGTAATTAAATGAAATTATTTGGAATTAAAAACAATATTTGTTTTCAAACAAATAATTTCAGTGCACAAACAAAGATGATTTCTTTTAACCCAAAAAAAAAACTTGACGAATATTGAATCATATTTAAAAAACTCAAACTGGCGTATTTACATATGAGTGATAATATTATAATTGTTAACTATAAAGAAAATATTTTATTTTCAGTACGTCTATTAAACTTAATCTATTAACATTACCGCGAACACCCTTGTTTACAAAAGCATACGATTTTTACAAGTTTATCTCTCCCCTGAGCCGAGTTTATGATATGTACACCGATATATTCAATATCAGATGTTTGCGATTTATGCACGACAACTTTCTATACGACTTTGTATTTTACGACGCACTGAAGTTCGCGAGATGTTGGTATTCTGTAGGATTTTTGGAGTACCGTCTAGAAGTTGGAGTGTTTGTGGGTATGTACCAATATTTGATACTATCTGGTATAGACCTGAAAATATTGATGTTAATAAAACCAGGTTTCTTTCTAGGAACTTTACAAAAGTTCATCTAGTTTATCTTGGTGGGACTAAGAAGTTCTTCCGATAGAGTTTACTGTGCGAAAATTGTAATTTTGTTATTGTTTAATCCACTACGTAACAAATACTAAGTAATAAATTATTCGGTCTACTCAGTTACGTATGACCTAGGCCTGGTTGTAGGTTTCTGCGCTGCGTGTAGCGGGACCATTAAAATTGTTAAGTCTTGGGCGATTGCTATTGTTTTTTAATCGGAACTGTTAAATAAAAAGCTGGAAAGTAACGCAGAAATGATAACAAACTCTGTTAGTATTTTTGTTTCAATCAAAAATTAGTTGAAAACCTATATTCGTGACCTTATACCTAAAAAATACATAAAAAAAAACTTTAATCAAAAACTCTCATTTCAACAATATCAAACTGGTAAAGCAAAAAGAGCTTTTAAAATAGAAATCCTGAGATATGGCATACAATGGGTGTCCGAGATCGCGTAATGAGTGCGGGACAATGGCATATGTGGGGTCGGCCTACAGTTCAACATTCAACTCTTACAAGTACATACACGTGTAAACATGTGTGTCCTGCGTGGGTGAAACAATACGGAGACAGTTGCGAAGCCATGCGAAGCGTTGGTGGCGTGTCTGTCCTGCAAGTGCACTAACTGAGCAATAACCAATCCATTTGTTATTTTTTGATTAGACATTGTTTGACATAATTCATATTAAGATAATTAAATTAAAAGTTAATGTGTGTATCCGCAGTCATTAACGCGGATTGCCTGTCAGTTTACTAAAATAATGACATGGAAACGTCAGTTGCGCGGATTTATTAGACGAACTTATCGCATTCGCACTCGCGTCATTGTCCCGTTGATGGTCTCGTTACGCTCGATGTCCCGTTCCACAAGCGAGAGCGTGGCACGAACGAGAGAGAGGGATGATCAGCTCGAATGGTCGGCTCATATACTACTGTCATGTTCGACGCTGTCACGTCAAACTACCGTCCATAAACCGACTTTACAGACAACCAAATTTTTTTTTATTCTCATAATATCTACATTAGGCTTAGCGAATTGACTGAAGTAGGTAATACATGCGCTGCTCTGGGCCCTACTGCGCGACGTCACTTTGGCCTATGGGGCCATGAGATCGCTCACTTAGCAAGCACAGTCACATAGGACCATAAAGTAAATAACCACTAGAGAGCGCACTCGCCAATTTCTTCTAAGAACACGACTCACCACTGCGGGCGGGGGGACGCGGCATAATCCGCGGCTACTATTGGTCAGTTCACGGTCGCTACTAAAGGATCGTACTGATCGTAGCCTTATAGTACGCGCAAAATCACTAACTTTTGGCGAGCGTCGGGGCACTGTATGCGCAGTCAAGTGGTTTTATAGTCTTTGCATAGGACGCACTGTTAGACCACGTGTAAGAAACCTACACATCAAAAAGAGGTTTGTTTCTACAAGTGTTGATTGGAATAAAGTCCTTTAGCCCGCGGCTTAGTCCTTTTGTCCTTGTATATGTTATTCAGCTTTATTCCATAATGTTATTTTAGTGTCTCCATATCTTTGGGAGAATTACTTGGAATTTTCTTTTAAGTTTCTGCTTTGAACAGAAATATTATATGTATATCTTCCAGAAAGAATTCATCATAGTTTTCCTTTCATTTAAATAAGACAATGTGTAATAAATAAATAAAGATACCTTCAGCTACCAAAATTTACGTGTCTCAATTCTAACCCCTCTTTATGTCATCAAATATGTACACCGTACTCAGAAGTACACAGTCTAAAATATATTCATAACAAAACGTCACAACATTACCGTTTAAACAACAGTCAAACGTATAATCCAGTGTATTCTATTTGGTCTTCATATCTCCTCAGCGGGTATCACATAAGCCGCTGGACAATTGCATACAAAAGTGGCTAGCGGCGAGTCATTTCAACGAAAACCGTGTTAGACCCACGAGGGATATAGTTGGATCTTACCATGGAATGCAGGATGTCTGGCTAGCGAGTTGTGAGTGAGTTTTGGTGAATAAAACAGGATTTGATCTTGAGTTTTGATATTTTAGTTTAATTTCTATTAAATACACCGATATTTACTTAACAATATGTATAATTATATGACATGAAAGAAAATAATATCAGACATAGTGGAGTACCTATGGTACGTTTGTACGTAATTATTACGTTGTAACTTAAGCTGTATTGCTACAGCTTAAATTATTATATGTCTAATTGTGTAAGAAAAAAAACAAATCAGACTGAGGAAGAGTAACAGACATTTAGACTGTCACAGTTTATGTTACAATTACAAAAAAAAAATATTATTATTATGAAAATGTATTTCTACGTTTTTTCGTTTATTCCCACACGTTTCTGAAGCAGGTAGTAAGAGCATTGAGCGGACAGTCTCCAAACCACTTTGTATTGTCTGCGTTTGTAAAATGCTCTTCAGAAACCTTGTTTCAATAACTACACCCGTTATGTCCACCCGTGGACTTGGCTGTATCAAGCTGAACTGTATACTGGGTCCACTGTTGTCTTTTATGGGATAGCTTGAATGTTATAGCGTTTAGTGCATTGTGAATGTAAGGAGTTTCAAGAGAGGTTTGTTTACATAGATCTAAATGAGGTGAAGTGAAATTGAGGATTGAGTGAATAAAACAAACAACGGTATCAATTTACTGTAATTTAAATATGATGATTTTTTAAATATTTATGGAACGCAACTGACTATTATAGGAGGATTCCGAATTTCTGCAATAAGGACTGTAAGATACTCGTATATTCTTTAAAAATTAAAAAATATATATTATAACATATTAAATAATAATTTGCTAAAGAGATTGTCTAAAGAAGAAGTTAGCAAAAATCGAGACAGCAAAATGGAAGCAAAGAAAACACAAATACACAGAACCAAATAAAACGGCACACAAAAAAGTAAATACACAACAAATCATACAGAATTCACGCCTAAGAATATTGCGGAACTATATATAATCCAAGGAATTACATTCTGTTGGGTAAACAATTAAATACCGTGTATGTTCCGAGCATGAATGTTTGTGCATGAGATTTGTATTTGTAATCGCGTAGGATCCCGGCGTGCGGAGCAAATATTATACGAAAACAGCTTTTATGGTAATCCAAATGTTTAGAAGTCATTGCTAAGGTCTTTTACTTAATTGTTGGGACTGTATTGCTTAGCTTTGCAGCATATTGGGTCTTATGGTGCCTCGTTTTGCTAAAAGGGGTAGGTAGAGGTTTTAGTGGTTTACTTATTTAATTAATTCGAATGTAATCCCGTTTGTCTGTCTGTCTCTTCGACAAAAGTTCTTAAAACTAGCCCAGACAGCAAAAGGACATTTATTTTATTTATTTGTTTCTTTAACATATAACATCTCGTATAACTTAAACTAGGCACACAATTAGACCTCTGGGGTCTGCCTCAGCATGCCAAGGCCAGCAATTGGATCAACGCATATTTATTGCTAACTTACTATCCAGGTGTTCTGAGTAGTTATAGGTAGAAACACGGGGAATCGTTACGCATTACGTAAATTAAAGTTTACCTTCCCATTTCCGTTACTTACCAAATGATTCTCAAACCACTGAACTTTACTGAAACCCTGTCAAAAGTTTAACTGCTAACGATCCCTTGGCAGGTACATTAAAGAGTTTAATTTTGTTCCCCCGATTCCCATAGTAATGTTTATTTAAATAATGCGTTCAACACTGACCGGATTGCATTCCCTAACCTTATTTCCCTAACGACTCGCATCCATTAACTTAGTCGTTAACGTCATCCATTGCATTTCTGCATTAAACGCCATTTTTCTTTTATTTCCATTCTAATCTCAAAAAGAGTTCAAGTATAGCTATTTTGCATGCCCCTTTTCACGAAAATTATTCTTTGGTATATTTTTTTGCCTCTAAAATCCAACATAAAAAACCACAACATTTCTGCAAAAGGTTTATTTATCACAATAATAATTTTATTGTTGAATATCGTGCCAAGTTCCTCAAATAGTCCTCTAGCATCATCATCATCATCCTCCGAGCCTTTTTCCCAAACTTTGTTGGGAAAAAGGCTCGGAGGTATCAGTCCAGCATAATGTTTTATAAATAATTATCCATTAGGTATCTAGTAGCTTGCAGATTAAACTTCTTAAGTACTAAGAAGATGCGATCTCGATTGTTTTTCTTCAGGCTATCGGAGCTATTTCCTTTCAGCGCAACCAATAAGAGTCCAGCTAAATTAGAATCTTCTAGAAAATTCAAATTTGGTTTACGAGTTCTCTGAATCATTACCATCATCCGATGCATATTCACATTATTTCTCATCTCACGCGAGGAACTGAAATTACATGTCAACGCTGCGAGATGCACATTGTTCCTAGAACATGAATATTTTGTGGTGTTGCCAACATTTTTAGATATTTTCACGCTTGGTAATACTGTACGGCTGGTTTTGTTCTCGTTGCATGACATAATGTTGCCATGTTTTATTTTAATATTTAACCGTTTCGGAGTGTAGTTACTAAAATGTAAATATGAATGTTTCGTAATATTTTTGAATTTAACTGAATTTATTGATGCTTGCTGTGTGCGTGGGAAATTTTTTGCCAAGAATTATTTGGCCAAATAAGTAACAAATTTTGTCTGCCAGAATGAATGTTTTGCATGTTGACTATCAAGTCATTTGCTATGAGTTATCATCAGGTATCACATGAATGTTTTATGTCAATAGATAGATGTTCAAAATTGAAAAGCTGGTCTTCCATGATACATGCTTGTTATACATGGTATTTGAAGCTATGTTATGAGCTTAGCCTACTCCTGTGATACAATTGATGTACTAAAAATTGAACCCTAACTCAATGTACTCAAGGTCAAAATGGAATACCTATGCGTGTTTCACAGGGCATGTTGAGTACAAACAAAACAAAGCTAAAGGTGTACTACTACATAATTATCTCGTTCATTCAATAAATCGCGTTTAGGATGTGGTATGTGTATTGACTTTTGACTTAGTCTAGTTTTGGTGTCCATGAAATTTGGCATCAGTAGCCATGTTTATCAGCAATCTAAACAAATAGCTGTTTCACATGGTGCACATACCTATGAAATATAGTACTGAGTCTACTTACTGAGTTACATTTCCATAAAACATAAACACACTAATTTTATTTATATTGTCAAAAATGGTACTCTCCGGTTAGACTGGAAGCCACATCCGATGTCAAAAATCTTGCAAGAAAAAATCAATCGAAAAAAGTCATGTAAGTATGTTAATACGTTGTATGTACTCAAATAAAAAAATATTGCATTCTATTTCTTAACTAATTTTCACGGACATAACAAAAACTTTATAAAAAATATGTTTTCCTGTAACAAAATCTAACTTCATATTTATACAAAACTACAATCTCGAATAATAATTCTGAAACGCCAAGATCTGTGGAAGCACCTCGTATTTTCTACTAACGTTCGCAGCAAAGTACAGTCGCAGCCATTATCTCAAGTGGTGAATGTCACATGTGAAGTTTGCGTGTTTTTCGGTACATTTGTGACAATAACAATATTGGAAGGTTTAGAATTACTTTGTTTTATTGTACTCGAATGTACCTGTGTTCAAGTGTTATGTTCTTGGTAGTTTTTGGGAACATAAGCGTTTTGGCGGGATTGAGGCAGAACTTAGATTATTTTTGTATATAAATGTAGCTGTTTCTCACAGTTTTAGCCATGTCTCTTAGAAACTTATTGCCGTAACCAAATAAAATATACGTAGCTCTATGTCAACCGGGCCTTCTTTCATCTTTATAATCTTGTTTTAGACTACTAACTTGATGTATTTTTCGTCTCTGATTCCTGAATTGAGGCGACATTGCTTTATTTCCATTCTTTCATAGAAAATACAAAGGCAAGCTTATCCTTGAATACGCTTTAGGTATTTTTGAAATAGCTCGTACTTTTCTAAACAGTATTGTAACTTTTTTTTTAACGACGTCAAAAATCATCAAATGACCCCTCCCGCTGTGGCTTAGCAGCGGTGAGGGAGTGTTAAACTTACTGACTAAAAACTGTCGTGTCCCGTCGTAGGCCTTTTATGTACCAGGGCTGCGGTAACTCTTTCGAACAATCCCGTAGCCCACAGTATTGCACTTAACGTGGATAGGATAGCCAGCAGTCGTGATTTCATATTCTTCTAGATATATTTAATGACGCAATAGGATAAGGAAGAAAAACATTAGAAATTAGGAGCCTTAGTAAAATTTGAATGCTCAAAACTTATGATTGGTCGACTTGTGTGTGTAGTTAGCTAACTTATCCATGAGTTTCTTAACCCTTTCCTATAAGTAGGTACCAGTTTGGGCTTTTTCGAAATATTTTGATTGGTGTTGTTTAAACAAAACGTAGTGAAAGGCTTATTAAGTGGATATCTGATATATCTGTTGTAAAATAAAGAGTGTTGATCACCTTCAAAATCAAGTTTATCAGGTCAATGTGTAGAAAGAAATTGTAGAATGTTTTTAATATGCGTGTTGAAAGTATTGCATCATTTACTTTATATTGTAGACAGGTGTTTTACATTCAATTTCTTCCTAATTGACACTTATGCTTTTACTCATACTTTTAGTCTCAATTTTGCTTAATATTTATGATGTCTAATTAAAAAATATACAAAGGTTCGCTTGACCATATCATAAACAATCCTGCCAGCTTTTAATAAATTAATTGCTTAATCAAACAATGCAATCAATTATAATTTTCACGTTTAATAATTTATAATTAAACGAACCACACAACAATACTATAATAATTAATTGAACCAGCATTGGTATCGGTTTTCGATAGTTGAGCTTAATATTGCTAATTAAAACCAGACTTTGGATTGTAGGAGCATGCCGTGATCTGATTATGATCAATTATTTACTAATTAGTACTGCTCAATAACTTGCTATTCCGGAATATGAAGCTATCTTAAGTCCTTTCCAGTACCAAAGCTCTTACTAAACCAAACATCTCTGTGAGTTTTAAATTCATCATCATCCTTCTTACCTTATACATTACTAGCTTCTGCCAGTGGTTTCACCCGCATCCCGTGGGAACTACTTCCCATACCGGGATAAAAAGTAGCCTTCCTCGATAAATGGGCTATCTAACACTGAAAGAAATTTTCAAATCGGACCAGTAGTTCCTGAGATTAGCGCGTTCAAACAAACAAACAAACTCTTCAGCTTTATAATATCAGTATAGATTTAGGATCGGCGTAACATATTATGTCTTGCACTTTCATACTTCTTTGTCTGGCGTCATCTCACATTATTTCCAGCCAGTTAAATTGACGGTCCTAATTCTCCAGACCGATTAGCTTCCATATTCAAAATATAAAATTCAAACATAGAATATCCATTGTCTACAACACGTTCCATTGCTTCCCATTCACTGATCTCCCCACTCCATTGCGTGCTCACGCAGCAATGTAACAATACGGCACATCTTCGATCAACACCCGTTACAATGTACCCACGACGATCGCTTACAGTAATACGCAATTGAATATTCATGACAAATCATAGGGGATGCTGTATTCAATGGCATGAGCTCTCTGATGGACTAGAATAGACTGTGTGTCCGTTCACGATAATTGACGATAATGTATGGGAATATCGATCATGGGGTTCGTGATGTTACTCGAGTCTGAAGTTTTGAAGGCTTCGTTGATTCGGGACATTAATTTTATCAATTGATTTTTGGTGCAGTGGTTGACAAATTGGTTGATATGCTGCATGTTGAAACTTCAATTGTCGCTCTTTATAGGTCAAGTTAGGTATACCAGATCTATGTAAGTATTCGAGCATGTGTTATGAAATGGCATACAGGACATGAAAGCAAGTATGTCAAAGTTGTCAAAACAAAAGCTCGTTAATGAACCAAAAAAACTCCGATACAATTTTTCTTCAACAAAAACGCAAAAAGGTCAATTAGAACATTACTAACCTAAAGCCATAAATAAAGGTAAAACAGAAAAAAGGTCCTTCGAACCACATACCGAGGGAAATATTATGAACTAAACCGGTAAGGGGGTGAAGGGTGGGGGGGATCGTAAAAATGATAAATGTTCGGGCATTACGAAGCGTACTGCACATGTGGCCGGCAATGTTTTTGTTAATATCTACTGCGAATTTGAACATAGACCGTCTTACCACAAAAACTTTTAAACGTCAGTTTATGCCTTGTCTAAAAAAATGTGAAATTATGACGTTGACATATGGTTCATTTTGCAGCCAAAATTTTATTAGACAAGCGTAAAACAGGGTTTAAAGTTTTTGTAGTAAGGCCCAGAGTGTTCAATGTTCACAAACAAATAATTGGTAAGGTTTGAGTTCATCATTAGCTTTTTACTGTCCAGCTGCAAGATTCAAGTCTACTTTTCTGAAGCAGTAAATTATTGAGCGTAAATCACCACGCTTGCTTAACGGGATTTGAGACTCTGACAGAATTACAATAAAAACTTAAACATCTGTTGAACACTTGTCTAAAAAAATGTGTGGCTGCAAAACGGACCTTATTTCAACGTCATAACCTGTCAATTTTTAAACAAGTGTTCAACAGATGTTTAAAAGTTTTTGTGGTACGACGTTTGAGGTCCTTCTTTCCCTCAAGATGTTTCCCTTCACTTTTACTGAGTAATAAGTGTCCAAGATATATTTAGAAAGTACGTCAAACTTAAGATACATTTGTTCTTCGTTTGAACATAAATGTTCTCATAAATTACGCGATTCAACTGTTTCGGAGAATGTCTTGAGAACAAATTAGACAGACAGGTTTTACTTTCAGCGGCTTAAGTTATTTTGTTACGTACGGCGTTCGAGTATGAATTTAGATATAGAGCGGATATTTTTGATCCTAAAAATGAATGACCTGGTTCTAAATTTGAAATCAACCGAAAGTAAATCCACCATAAACCCTTTAAGAATTCATGGAAAATTCATAGCATTTGCGTTATTTGCCGATCATCCAGTAAATAAATCAATGTAACACCAGAGACACTGCGTATGTAGGTATATTGAATTACTAACATAATTACTTTTACAAAATCAAAAATAGTTTAACTGAAAAGACACAAGGGGAGGTCCTTGTGTCTTTTCAGTGATACATGTCTTTCTTATTGGGAAGCTGTTTTTATTTTATTTAAGTATGTTATTTCGACAGCAAATTGCCAAAACGTCGGTCGTCTGATTCATACCCTAAATGTATTCCTATCACAAGACAATACAGGTACACAGATCTCTATCTAGACACACGGCAGTGTGTCCGCCAAGTTCGAGCAAAAAAAGCGACACACCGGCCGTGGGTTATATTACACGAACCATTTCGGGCCAAATTCGACCCCCCTATAACTCAAAATCTATTTTATTAACGCAAATCAAATTTCTAGTATCTGTTGAGACCCCCCCACTTATCTAAAATACAAAATTTCATTAACATACCTATTGTAGGTTTTGAGATATTGACGTCAGAAAATCGCGATTTTTACTATACACTCACTGACTGACTCACTCACTCATCAAAAACCTAGACAACTTCCAATGGTCGTATTGACTTGAAATTTGGCATGGAGATAGGTCTTTATGTCAAGGTAAAGGGAAAAATCTGAAAATGGCCAAGTGTGAGTCGGTTTCAAAATAATGAAGGTGTAAAATACTCAGTGTAAAATACCCCTAAGGAACTAAAACGAACTAAATTTATCTATATTTATATAATATATCTTCGAATGGTCGTACCGATCTGAAATTCGTTACAAAGGTTTGTATTTAGTCAAAGTAAAGTAAAAATCTGAAAACGGCTAAGTGTGAGTCACTTTCGAAAATAACGAATGTGTAACTTTGATCCACGAACATAATATATGATAACATGTCATGTCAGTCAGTTGGTAAATCTAGTCCATTTAGTTAATCTAGTTCATTTCTTTGTAAGAAGCATAGTGCATATTCAAAAATCTGAAAGATAGTATACATGAGACATTTCCTTAACTAACTTAATCATAAGAAAAATATAAAATAAACAACCTTACAAAAATAAATGAAATCCCACCCAAAACAAAAATGTGAAAGGCTGCCAAGTTCGATAATATGGAAAGCCTTCGCCTATAAAAGAAGTGAGATCTGAATAAGTACCAAGTTCCATACACATACCTCAGTTAAAAATAGTTACTTTTTAATAATGTTACTTGGCAAGTTTTAATAGAAAATTAAATACTTGATTCATTGCGTTTAGTAGGTTTATAACAAGGTGTGTGAAAACTTGCCAAGTAACATCATTAAAAAGTAACTATTTTTAACTGAGGTATGTGTATGGAACTTGGTACTTATTCAGATCTCACTTCTTTTATAGGCGAAGGCTTTCCATATTATCGAACTTGGCAGCCTTTCACATTTTTGTTTTGGGTGGGATTCAATCTACTGGAGACAATAGTTCACATTGTGTTCAAAACAGAACAATAAACTAAGGGGAAATCGTTATATGTTAGGAAATAGACTTTTTATATGCCAACTGTCGTATTTAATTATGTCTATATTTAAGCTAGGATAAGAGATAGCTGCTAGATATTTTTAAATAACATTTACATCTGTCTGAGATTTATTAAAAATCACGTTAATGTATTTATATAAATGAAAGAGCCTTATCTTTTGATAAATGCTCGTAAAAATAAAACCTTAGAGTGGTTTTTGTCAACTAGTCCAAACACATCTTTGACGATCCTATCTTTCGGATCCATCGTTAGACTAGTTGGACTGTACCTACCATATTATATAGTAGGGTCATCAGAACTAAGCTGCTAATTTTCAAGACGCTACGATCCTTGGAAGAAATTCGTAGTTAATTATATACAGGTCGACCGAATAAAAGTGTGTCAAAAATCATTCTATGCAAAATTAACAATATTCCAATTGATATATTTAAAACGAATAGTTTCAAAAGTTTTAATCAATAACCCATTTAAGCGTTAACAAATTCAGGTCATAATTAGAATTTATTGAATAAATATTAGCTTTCTCAAGTTAGAACATTTTCCTTGGAGGAAACTTCTCACTATGTAACAATACAACAAAAATGACCTTTGAAATTTCAGGCCCTTGTTAGAATTTGTAAATATTTTGAATTGGAAATGTTAATTAAAGACCCCTTTTGATTTTGTGTAATGTCGACTATCGTAGTCAACCTAAAAATAACCTAATTCACACCATTACACATTATTTTTGGTTACCTATCTAGATTTATTTTAATTAGAGACTAAGAATATGGGTATGTAAATAGTTATAATTTCAAATTAATATATCAAAATGTTACATAATTAAAAAAAAAAACTTATTTTGTGACTATGAGTCAATGATCTACGTCTCCGGAAAAGTCGAAACTTTATCTATGGAATCCAAAAAAAATAATTGTGACGATATATAATGAAATAAAAAATACGTAAAACAAACATTTCAGCCATTTGGCTTCCGATAATAACCCAACACAAACAACAAACACTAAAAATAACTTAATCACATATATCGATGCGTTTAGTTCTCGATTCATGAAGTGAAATAACAAAATCGATTTACAAGATTGATAATAGCTAAAGTTGAACAATCCAATACAGAGGAAGCAGGAACTACGTTTGAGGAACTAAAATAAATTGTAGTTGGCGAGAAAAATTGTGTATTTATTGGAAGGAATATTTTATTTTCTAGACTTTTCTCTGCGTCTGCGATGCTTTGTTTTGTGAGAATCGAAGTTGTACCTGTTTATTGAGGAACGAGTTAGCTTTTAAAATGTTTATTTTTTGTAAATGGTTTATCATGTTTTAATAAGAAAACTTTGCATTATTGGTATGACAATCAAATATTTTTTTAGCTTTATATACTTTTTTAATATGTCGGAGACTGTCAATAGTACGGACACTAAACGTCACGCAAGCGCGCCCTCTGGTGGCGTTTCCGGTGAAACAACATTTTGGCGCGCTTGGCAGAGTAGTGGTGGTCGGCGTGGCGTCCGCGGAGCTCGGTCTTGGTCGAGTCGTCGTGCTGCGCACATCTCGATACTGCCTTTCGTTACGTGTAGTGTACCTAGTGTTATTGCCTAGTGTTGTAGTACTGTTGTAGATCCATATTGTAAAGTGTGTAAAGTGTCTTTTGAAATTAAAGTGTAAAGGTTCTTCTAACCTAACAGACAGACATGTGTTGCTGGGGAGTTTGTTCCGCCACTTCTTCTCCCCAAGCCAAAACACATAGGAAGTGGCGAAGGGCGGGCGTTTTGGGGGCTGTCTTTTGTTCTGACTAATTTGAATAAACGTTTGACTTTTGAGTTCGTTTGAGTTTTGAGTTTCTTTGAGTTATCTCTTTGCTTCATTACCCTAACTGATGTCGGACGATAGTGCCATCCTTGATGTTCGCCTCCGACATCAGAAGTGGGATGTAATCCGAATGCCCACATGTGTTAAGAATTCGCCATGCGAAGATAAAATTCTGCCCTTTGACAAAAAAAAAAAAAATAGAACGTCGATAATTTCAAATGTGAGTTTGTAGTAGAAGATTTATTGAGAATTTCAGCGAAGGTACAAGTATGGTAACCACGGTTATGGTAATGGTATCGTTTTCCATTGTTATATGTCAAGCTAGTTATCGAGGGTATGCTAGAAAATTAACCGAATCTGTCTTTTTTTCATGTTTCAACAATGACGGTGGTTATTGTGCAATCTGGCGACAAAATTACTGCGGAGCATCCCAGCTGCCAGGAGCCTGACGTGTCATCGTAAGGTCGGAGTGCTAGTGCTCGTGCATCTACGTGGCTTCACGTCCGCGAAAGCCTTGCTGTACTGCGCGCCATAGCGATGTGCGCATCGTCATGCGCGTTGAGGTGTTGAGTGGAAACCCGGTGAGACCGATCCATTTTTGCTTTATTTTGAGGTTATTTGTCTTACGACATTTATAAACTTGAGAGACAGTTTCAGTCTCGTTGATTGCGCTACCACTGCGCTTATTAATTGGTGGAATCGTAGATAATCAGAAACCTAGGTTCACAGGTTTGATCCCAGAGTTGAAAATTATTAGTTACCTGATCTCATCAATATCCTAAAGTTAGAATATTTCAGTTTTTGCGTCATTTGATTGAATTGTGCATCAGACGATAGATTTTTGGTAAAGTGTTACGTTCACCTACTCTGTAATTTCGTTGCGCTAAGTTGTACCAATGATGGAGACCGGGGTGACTTGGAAAAGACCCGTTGGCCTGTGTGATGGCATCGGGGTGACCAAGAAGAGACCTATGTAAAGTCTGCGGTACTGTTGTTTTTATTGTGCTAAGCTGTACCTAAGATGGGTATCGGGGTGACCTGGAAGAGACTCGTTGGCCTGTGTGACGGCATCGGGGTGACCAGGAAGAGACCCGTGTACATCTGTGGTACAGTTGGTGTCATGTCACTGTGGTTGTTAATGTGGTCCCTAGGAGGCCAGGATGGGCTGAGAGCTCGGCTAAGGGACACGACGGTTTTGTGAAGCCTATCGAGTAGAAGGCGTTGATGTGAATGACAACCGTAGCTGTAATGATTTTGTAATTTACAAGTTCAGTCTGACTAGCAATTCGATCTTTCTTTGATTTCGTGCTTAGAATTTAATGTAACTAGTTTCTTCATTTAAATGGTGATTGCTATTCTTAAAACCCATAACATGTGTTTAGGTCTTACCATCGAGAAGGTTTGTTGCTGACCCATATGTTGTCAATATTTGATGCCTAAGCACTTTCTATTTCTAGCTTTACAGATATCATCTAAGGTGAACCGAGCCTGGAGAACAGGACGAGGTCTACTAGTCAAGTGGCGGGCGAGGTGCGCTGCAGTTGCTGTTTGGAGCGTCATCCTCCCCCGGATTTGTCGTGGAGGCCGTATGAGTTGCGGCAGGCCAGAACATCACGTCTTATCGCACAAGGTGAAAGCGTTCTATTGCATTGAAAATGTTTAGATTGATCAGACAAAATTAGATCCGAAATTCAAAGGTCCATTTAGAGAAATCGAAGTTTTGGAAGGTGATCGTTACACATTAAAGCTTTGAATTGTAAACGTACTTACAAATTTGCTCACGATAGATTAGGAAAATGCCAGAAGGTCATGTACCAGTCGAAATTGATGTAATGGATGATCGTGTTGATAATGATGATGATCAAGTTTAGAAGGTTTGAGTAAATTAAGCTAACGGCCGTAATGTGTTCGACCGTACCAGTAGTCTCTGGCGGAGGTCGTGGTCTATGGAGACCGTAGCGTGTAACCGCAGGGGTGGTGTACACGGGCTGTCCACTGGGTGGACATGCGTACTAAGTTTTGTGTGAGAGCAATGTGATTGCTTTTCGGCTGGATAGCCGTGGCGTTAGTTTTTTTTACTTGGAGTTTTTTTGTAAGCTTAGAGTATGTTTACAGTTGTGGTTATGATGACGATGGTACATGGCTGTGGTATGTGTGTGTTGTGATTTAGCAGTTAAAACGTTACGAAGTGTAGAGCGTAGAGTATTTTTACTTTCCCCGTTGTGTAGTTTAGTTGGAATGAGACAAGTTACTGTTGTGGCAGCTAGGAGCCTGTGTGGCAGCTAGGAGCCTGTGTGGCAGCTAGGAGCCTGTGTGGCAGCTAGGAGCCTGTGTGGCAGCTAGGAGCCTGTGTGGCAGCTAGGAGCCTGTGTGGCAGCTAGGAGCCTGTGTGGCAGCTAGGAGCCTGTGTGGCAGCTAGGAGCCTGTGTGGCAGCTAGGAGCCTGTGTGGCAGCTAAGAGCCTGTGTGGCAGTTAGGAGCCTGTGTGGCAGCTAGGAGCCTGTGTGGCAGTTGATAGCTTGTGTGGCAGTTGATAGCCTGTGTGGCAGTTGGTAGCCTATGTGGCATTCAAATGTGAGCGATATTAATAAGCCTGTGTGGCGTAATTATGACCCTATGTGGTTCTGTGGTTCAGATGGATCTGTGTGACTTTTGTTCAGTGTGCTACATAGTGGTCAGGAGTGGCCGAGGTTGTACTACTGTGCGTACTGTGCTGTGTTTGTGTTGTTGCAGATTAACCCACGAGGACGTGGGTCCACGCAGGATGGCCGTGTCGGAGACTGTCAATAGTACGGACACTAAACGTCACGCAAGCGCGCCCTCTGGTGGCGTTTCCGGTGAAACAACATTTTGGCGCGCTTGGCAGAGTAGTGGTGGTCGGCGTGGCGTCCGCGGAGCTCGGTCTTGGTCGAGTCGTCGTGCTGCGCACATCTCGATACTGCCTTTCGTTACGTGTAGTGTACCTAGTGTTATTGCCTAGTGTTGTAGATCCATATTGTAAAGTGTGTAAAGTGTCTTTTGAAATTAAAGTGTAAAGGTTCTTCTAACCTAAAGGGGTCTACACACCAAAGCCGCTGACCCGGCGGCACAGCCCGGCGGCACGACTGCCGCGGCATGTGGTGTTCTAGTAATTGTCAAATACTCTATGAAAGCCGGCGGCATGATTGTACAAAATACGGCCGGCGGGTTGGGCCGCCGGGCTGTGCCGCCGGCATCAGCGGCTTTGGTGTGTAGACACCTTAACAGACAGACATGTGTTGCTGGGGAGTTTGTTCCGCCACTTCTTCTCCCCAAGCCAAAACACATAGGAAGTGGCGAAGGGCGGGCGTTTTGGGGGCTGTCTTTTGTTCTGACTAATTTGAATAAACGTTTGACTTTTGAGTTCGTTTGAGTTTTGAGTTTCTTTGAGTTATCTCTTTGCTTCATTACCCTAACTGATGTCGGACGATAGTGCCATCCTTGATGTTCGCCTCCGACAAATATATATTTGATAAGTAGATCATTCTGTTTTTGGCCCCAGCAGAAAACTTTGTTAAAAACAAAAAAAAAAACGAAAGAAAAATTCCGGATAAAAAATGAGCGATCTCACCAGCAACCACATTTACCTCATTACCCAGATTGCGCGTGGGCCGTTTCTATTCATTCATAGTTTTTCCTGTTGATTAATTGTCATTTTTTCCATATAGTGTAACAACAATGGGTTGCTTCAATGGAAACTTGTTATTTCCGTGAACAATACAGTGCGTCAGCTAATGGATGTGAAGCTGGACTGTGGGCCGTGGTCCAAGTGTAGAAGAGGTAGCGATATACACGACTTTTATTTTTGTAGGTAAAAACAGTCTTACGGTGGCTTGCGTTTGTTGTTTATGGAGAGAAATCATCTAGGTAGTATGCCTTCAAAATAATACGGTATCCTATTTGTAGAATTTTCTATTCTAGAATGTGAATTTGCGTATGAACCAAACTTAATATTTTGTAAGGAATCATAGAGAAAAACCTGCTTGTTTGTGTTTTAATCGGTTGTAAGTTAATAGCCATCTAATATTATTAGATTATTGACTTGTAAACATTCATAGCTAAGGTTGTTTTTGACTACCAATTATAAAGAATGAGATGTATATAGGATTCAAATGGCACTTTAAAGGAACATCATTTCATTTTCTTATGACATGTACCACAAACATTTTCATAGTATGATAGTGCATCGTGGTGCACTCTGAGTCATAATGAAGCACTATCTTATTATTACTTAAGGGCTACCAATATATCTTGCTGCAATAGACACGAACTTTACGTCTACAGGAAAACTGTATTACGGTACACTTCATATTGAGGTCAAAGCGTTGTAGTATAATAGGTATGTATAAATAAATGTTCATTGTTTTCATCTTCTTATGGAGTGAGCTGTTTCATCACCTAAAGAGCCATAGTATCAGGGTTTTCTTATATAAGTCCGACTACGTCTACGTGAACTTTTAACAGCGGCTGCTATTAGTGCCCTCAGATGCGGGCTGCTTTCTGAAAGTTACAGTACCTTAACTTATTCTTAAATTTAAGAATCATGACAGCTAGACTCCCACCGCATAAAAATAAACTAAAAATAATTAAATCTAATCTCCAAATAATTCTGGTCGTTGTATTCGTATCGGCTGATCGGAAAATCATACGAGTAGCTTCGCAGAAACCATCATTGATACAGGTACAGCGCTGACGGTATGTGAGGGGTGGGAGCCACCTACCGAGAAACGAACCTCATAATTCCATATCTTCGGTATTTGTACCTCACTTTCAAAACTTTCGGAGAACACCATCGGTACAGAGGAGTGAGTTGGTTAGCTGGATCATCTCCCGAGCCTCTTCCCAACTATTTTTTTAACATTCTCAACCCAATGCCCCATGGTAAGACTGAATGTCATACTTACTACCGGGAAGTACAGTTTAATGTGCCATCCGAAACACAGTCATTGGTGTCCAAGATATATTTAGAAAGAAGGTAGGTACATACAAACTTAGAAAAGTTGCATTGGTACTTGCGTGACCTGGAATCGAACCCAAAACCTTATACGCGAGAGGTTGGTTCTTTAAAGTTAATTGGCGGGATATATTCCTATAACTTGCACCAACATCAAACACAAACCAGCATAGAGAATCGCTTTGTAATTGAACTGGCTTGTTATTAACAAGTTGAACTCATCTATACTGCTGGCATGAATACTAAATCAACGGCAACTTGTAACGTTGGTTATAAATTAACGTCTGGTTAATCTTCTTTAATTGAGAACGGTTCGTTAAACTAACGCGTGGTAGTAGGTTTCTTAACAACTAGTTAGTCACAAAGACAGTCAACTTTAAATAAATATGTAAAGCTAAAAGATCAATTAAGTAGTAAATTATGTATACTTAGCAGGTTAATAACATTGATGTTAAAGTATTTGGTAATTATCCTAAATTAACAATCAATTACTGAACAAAAACTGATAGCTTAAGATATTTACTTAGAATACACGACTAAAAAGCCTTTGTTGTTTCTTAAATAGTGTGTCAGTGAATACATAATCTATACATATAATAAATCTGTAAAAAAACTGTGTCTGTACATTGAATATATTAAAAAAATAATAATTGGGTGGGGTTTAGAAACAGTAATGGAACACAAATCCAAAAAAAAAATTCTGTCTGTTTGTCTGTATGTCTGTATGTCTGTATGTCTGTTTGTTTGTACACGCTAATCTTCGGAACTACTGAACGGATTTCAATGATTTTTTCTTTGTTGTATCGGTATTAAGCCTGGTCAACATATAGGCTATAATTTATCTTCGAAACTTGAAGACCTGATGCAGAACTCCAACAGACCAACAAAACTATAAGAGATACAAAAATGGTGCCATGGCAAAAATTGTTTCATGTGATGAGCATTTTCAGCTGAGATAATAAATTTTAAGTTCTGGAACACCTGATGTGGAACCCCAAGAGCCCAGCTTCTCTGTACCATATACAGGTATGACGTTTTAGCAAAAGTTGTTCAATTTGATAAGCACTTTCTATTGACTTATACAAATTGAAGATCTAAAACACTTGATGTGGAACTCCAGGGGCCCAGCTAGACTATAGCATATAGAGGTATGACGTTTTAGCAAAAGTGGTTCAATCTGATAAGCACTCTCTGTTGACTTATAAAAATTGAAGATGTAAAACACCTGATATGGAACTGCAGGGGCCCAGCTAGACTATAGCATATAGAGGTATGACGTTTTAGCAAAAGTTGTTCAATCTGATAAGCACTCTCTGTTGACTTATAAAAATTTAAGATGTAAAACACCTGATGTGGAACTCCAGGAGCCCAGCTAGACTATAACATATGAAGATATGGGGTTCTAGCAAAAGTGGTTCAATCTGATAAGCACTCTCTATTAAAGTACAAACATCGAAGATCTGGAACACCTGATGTGGAACTTCAAGAGCAATACTACACTTGAAATTTATAGAAATGAATGTTATGAAATAGGTATGGTGAATCAAAAAAAAGTAATTAGTTCTCCCTGGAGAACTCAGTATATATAGCAACGCGGGGTCGCTACTCCCCGTCATCAGCCTCAGATGTCCTGCGGTGCTTTTATCTCATTATTATTGTCGTTATTATCTCAAGAGCCTTTGTCCCAATTATGCTAGAGTCGACTTCCAGTCACGATGCAACTGAGTACCAGTGTTTTACAAGGAGCGACTGCCCAGCTGACCTCCACAACCCGGTTACCCGCTCAACCCAACACCCCTTGGTAAAACTGGTCAGACTTACTGGCTTCTGACTACCCATAACGACTGCCAAGAATGTTCAATGTCAGCCGGAACCTACAGTTTAACTTCCCCTCCAAATAACGGTCATTGGTATCCAAAATATACGTAGAAAGTACAAACGAACTTAGAAAAGTTGCATTGGCAGGTATTTGCCAAACCTGGAATCAAAGACGCACGCTCATACTTGAGAGATTGGTTCTCTACCCACTAAACCACCAGGACTTCCACTAAGTTACCACGACTTTGTCATCTATTTAATGTTTTTTTACGTAATAATACATGTTATATTTTTGTCACACACAACTTAAATGCGGACTAATTAGAATCACTACTTTTATCCCTATGGTCACGTCTATTGCGGTTCAGTTCTCAGCGTTTTGTTTAGTCTGCTGTGCTTTTGCCGTTAAACTACAAAAATTAAACATATGGAACGTTTCTAATGGTTATGCGTATTTCGTTGTTTTCAAGTCAACGGGCCCTTAAAATTCAATATCAGACTATTCAGATCTTTGATTTTGCTGACCCCGTAGTCGCTGGCATAAGGGACAGGATCCGCGTACGAAGTCGCGGGCAGAAGCTAGTTATAATAATATAATAAGTGTATATTGTCATTAAAAACTGGTTTCTTACATAACCATAAAACACTCAGTTCTGCACGAAAGATTCACTTAACACATAGGCTTTTCACACTGGCGGATTTTCCGAGCAAACCCTTCAAAATCGCCCAGTTCGGACGATCGGAAAACCCGCCAATGTGAAGAAGCTGACAGAGTACGAAGGAATAAATCCATTTTATATAACACCAACCATAGTTTTATAGCAATAGGTTTTTATTAATACAAATCGGTAAAATCGTTAAGATACTAATACTAAATCAGGTATCAAGATAGTTTAAAAAAACAAATACAAACAATAAAATATTTGCATTACTTACGTCATTTGAAAACCCACTTTTCTTCCATACAATCGCAGTATAAATATTCAGTAAAGGAAAAACTGTCCCTGCGGGTATCATAGTGAAATAAGATACTCTTTATTGTGGCGTAATATTTCTTTCAGTGTGCCACGATAAAAGCTTTAAATCAAGGTTTACAAAGGTTATGCATTATTCTAGATTTACTCTATAACGACTTTTGGAAAAAAGGCCCATATTTTTTTGATGGAGATCTGTTTTAGATGGGTTCTGAATTGTGAAAGAATTATGTCTTTATGATTTTTAAATAATAAATGCATATACTTTAGGTTTTTTTTAAGGCACAGTGACTTCAAAAATTCATCCAACCCATTATGCTCCTTCTGAAGCCCTTTACTTACCAGGGACGCGGTAACTCTTTCGAAAAATACCGCAGCCCAGTGTAGTGTGAAATGGTTTATGAAATAATGATTTAAATTTTACATTAAACAATAACTAAACTATATATATTCTAAACTGTAGATATTGCCATAAATTACAAATCCCATTAAACTTCATAAGAAAATTATTTTGTTACAAAATTTATTGCGTGAAAGCTCTTAAAATACACAAATACATCACTAGAAATCTAGATAAAAATCGCACTAAACTCATGCCCTATACTGAAAACCTCACCCCAATAGCCAGTCAATACGGCCCCATAACTTATTCAACTCGTATGTTTAGACAAAATCGAAGACACTTTCAGAAGAAACAATAGTATGCTGAACGTTTATCGTCAGAAGTTCCAGGGAATAGGTTAAATTTAACGTATACGATGCAATAATAGCCAACAATGTCCACAATTGCAAATCCCTGGCGCAGTGTAGTGGGGGACAGAAGTTTTGCTGGTTCAAAACTTGATTTTTTCTACACATTGCAAAATACTGGACGCGTTTTAGAACCAATTATTATTATCAGATATGAAATACCCAAATTTTGCAGAATTCAAACTAATGATATAAACACTTAACATTAGCACACGACGTACCTACTAAAGTAATGCCTGCTGGTTGTCACTGACACCATGACCGTGTTAAGATTATTAAAAAACATACACACATATTCTAAGTTGCCATTAACTGAAAGCAAATAAAGTACCTACAATGGTCATAATGGCAGCCCCTTCTTTTCAAAACAAAATAATTTTGACGGCACATGCACTTTGTCACCCTTAGGTGCCTCTAATTACTAAAATGCTAGTTAATTTTAACTCAAGTCTTTCTGTTGCAGCAATTTACGTATAATGGATACTAGACGAAGTTCAAGCTGCCTTTAAAATCAGAAGCGTTTCAGTATTCGGTTATTTTCGTCTCAAAAATAAAACCTAACTCAAGATGTCATAACCTATTCAAGTTTTCTGAAATTCCCCTGCCCTATGTCCTAAGCCATACCAACAGACATGCAATCTCATTCCGTTTGCGATTACATAAACATGTAATACCGTACATTGTAAAGGAAAATGGAGTCGGTACGGGGTAGTCGATAAAACGTGAACGAACTATGTGGGACACTCGCATCATCTATTAGAATAAGGCAGTACATACTGAGTTTATTTGAATTTTATGTTCTCTATTCGAAGTGGAATTATTGAGTTTGATTGTTATTTATGTTAGTTTATCACCGGTATCTTTAACGATGGTGCATCTTTACACTATGGTCAATTGATAAGAGAATTGTTAATAATAATGAGGTAGCAAGTTAGGACTATTAAGTCCTAACTTTCAGTTTTAAGTAAAGTTTTAAGTAAATTTACTACCTATTTGCATATTTTCCTGAATTATTATCGATAGTACTAGCATCACAATCTGGATATATTTTTTATTTTATTTTGATTATTTATATAGGCGTTAATTATGACTACTATCTCACCAACAGCCTAAGTATATCCCACAGAAACATATACACAGAAAACTACAAATACATTAAAAAATAACCCACACGAAAGATTCCCCCGAACAATTTCAAATTAAAACCCACACACTTTTATTTCCCAAAAACAAACTTACTTACGTTTGCTCTGGCTCACAGGCCACTAACGAAGTAAGTACATAAATACTGCATTTTAAATGAAATGATGATTAACACTGCAATTTGGTACTAGTGTTGTGACGCCGGAATTAAAAAGAGCGGTTTCATTCCGTTGTTGGTTCCGAATTAAAATGGCAGCTGGAAAAGACTTCATTATGCCAGTGTGAACAAGGTGTGAATACTGCATTTTCGGAGGCTCTTCTAGTTGGATTTTACGTGTAATATCACGTGGCAGGACTACTATATTCGTTCATGTGTAGTATTCGTCCTACCTCATCCTCCGAGCCTTTTTCCCAACTATGTTGGGGTCGGCTTCCAGTCCAACCGGATGTAGCTGTAGTGTAAAAGAATTAGCTCGTTGTGAGGGGTCAGAAAGAATATGGGTGGGTTTCAGTCAGTTTAAGCCGAAACTCCTATCCACTCCCACTCACAGTTCAAGTTTATATTTTGCTGTTTTTGTTGAACTTCCATGCATAAATAAACCGCTTATAAAAATCGAAAATATTCTAGCAATAAACAGACGACATAAAGTAAGATCAACCGTGTCATTGATAAATCTCATAAAAAATACATTCTTTACCTTTCATTTTGAAGGTTATTTATTTCGCGTGTGAATGATATGCAAAATAAAACTCAATGCCAGATCGATTGCGTAAAAACCACCAATTGTATCACCATGAATAACTGTTACTGACGATAATACTTAGATATTGGTAGGTCACGCAACATAGGTAATTATTATGCTGTATTATTTTCTTTGTCATTAATTATTATGGCTTAGGATTGTCCAACCGTTATAAAAAGTCAAGTAAAGTAAGTACCTCAGTCAAAAAGTCTTCATAGTATTCCTTCCTTTCCTGCTAATCACATGATGATCCTCGCTGGTCCCTAGTATCTTTAATAATAATCGCAGGAGACTTATCAAATGAATTAAACCTTATCGGAGGATAGATTTGTTGTTTTACATGTCTAGAAATCAAACATCAGTAGTCTGTCTTAAATTATCATCAAAATATATATTTTTGCGTGCAGATAATTGACAGCTGCATTTTGTACTTCTAAGATACATTGTTGCAATTGTTCCTATCATTATATTGAAAAATATCAGACAATATCTTAGTACCTATATAATTTTCATTGAGCATACAATAGATCTCACATGACCGACTTAGACAGTTACACAACTATCGCTATATAACAATTTTCTTGGGAAACTGTGATAAAAAATGATTAGATTCGTGTGAATGGCTCTTAACTAGTTATTATAATGACTCAAGTGCGCGTTATGGGGAATAAAAAGAGCACTTTGTGTTTCCGGAAGGACTATTGTAGAGAACTAGGCTTTAGCCCTAGTTTTACTTGTGAAAACACAAATATAGATTATGTCCTTTTTTTTCTACACTCTTATAAAAGCTCATTTGTTGTTTGGCCTTGTATTAAACAATAAAAACATTCAAGTCGCAATATGACACAAACTTACGATGTCTGCTTGAACGATTGTGACGATCTAACCCATTCATTGAATTATATGAATGGGTTTAGATTGTCACAATAAGTCAAAATGGATTAATACATACTAGGTATTTACTTTAACATTATATGATTTTTAGGGTTCCGTACCCAAAGGGTAAAACGGGACCCTATTGTTTTCGCTCCTCTGTCCGTCCGTCCGTCCGTCTGTCACCAGGCTGTATCTCATGAACCGTGATAGTTAGAGAGCTGAAATTTTCATAGATGATGTATTTTTGTGGCCGCTATAACAAAAAATACTAAAAACTAGAATTAAATAAATATTTTGGGGGGCTCCCATACAACAAACGTGATTTTTTGGCAGTTTTATAAATAATGGTACGGAACCCTTTGTGCGCGTGTCCGACTCGCAACTGGCTGGTTTTTTATTTTATTGTCGTGTGTCCTTGTCATCTGCCTAAAGTATTCTCGAAAACCCGTCTTAAAGGAAATTAATTTGACTTAAAATTCTCCACAGAACTATCGATAAAACCTTCCATCAATCCTACAAAATTGCATCGCTTCTCTCAAATCAAATGCATCGAGTATTTTGACCTTATTTTTCGAACTCGGCATAGCAATAACGTGCTCTAGCTAATATTTAATCGGCAGGAGTGAAAAGCAGGGGTCCATGAAATCGGAAGTACTGCAATTAAGTCGATTCGCTCTCCATAGCGCGTTGAGCGTGGTAAAAGTGGGGGCAGAATCGGATTGTGGGGCAAATTAGAAGTGGCAGCGGGTTGATGATTGTTATTTTAGGTTAGCACACATAACTTTGAAAGCTTATTATTTCCTAAAATCTTATTTATGTACGCTTTTTAAACACTTTGGTATTACTCCGACCTATTTGTTTAAATCTTCCATCTAATTAGCGGATTAATAATTCTAGTATTATTATCCTTACTAATATTATAAATCGGAAAGTGAGTTTGTTTGTTTGTTTGTTTGTTCCGCTTTCACGCCGTAACTACTGAACCGATTGCTTTGAAATTTTGCAGACGTAAAGTTAGAAGTCCGGATTAAATAATAGGGTACTTTTTATCCCGAAAAAAAAAGATATTCCCGAGGGAAAACAAAAATATTGTTTGCTTGATGGATGGATTGTAGATGGCGCTGTGTGTCGTTTACAGTGCCCAAAATCTGCATGTTTTTGCTCCACAAGGGAAAACGTATAATATAGTGTACCATTCAGTTTTGGTTTAACAACTAATCGTATCCAGCGTTACATCGCGCTTCTTAGATTTTTCCGTGGGAATGAGAAGTTTTCTTATAGTTGTGATTTATACCGCAATATAACCGAATTCCACGCGGGCGAAGCCGCGGGCGGAAAGCTAGTGTAAAATAAAGTCAAACAGTTTTGTACGCACATAATTGATTTTTTTATATATGTGTTGAACATTCTTTTGCGTAAAGGTCTTTTTATGTCACTTGTATTTATATGTAAGTTTAATTAACCTGGTTTGTTATACTTCCACGCTGATATAGCTGGGTGGATAGGTTTGGAGGGGATCATTCGTGTGCCGTCAGTCAACGTTACGCGAATAGCTCCCTTCAGGCAGATATGACTATTTTTCATCAGTGTTTTTCATTAGTAGCTCGGGTAGAATCACTAGTAACAGCTAGTTAATCTTGACAAACCTGCTACATCTTATGCCTTAGCCACTGTCAAGTGCAGGCGACGTCGTCGTTCACTCGTATCGATCGTTAAGTTGCGTAATCGATGCATTCTCGAACGCTGTTTTGTCATACCGATTGTTCGTTATGCAACTCGACTGCACTTTTAATCGGTATTTTTGCGGCATTGTAATGCTTGCTCTTTTGTATGAGGGCTGTTGTGATAAACGTTCAATTGTTGAACTTATGTTTCACGTTAAATGTCATATCTCGGACTGTTTTAAAGAGGCAATTTCATGCACTGTTTGGTATCGAGTTTAATCTTTGCTGACAGCTACATTAAATAGGTATTCCTGTATTGTTACATTGATATTGATTTCAGGTTATGGATAAATTGAAAAACCCAATGGTTTGTTTTATGTGTCAGTAATTCTAAAATGCTATTTTCTTGTAAACGGTAGATTTGTAATAATTAAAAAAAATCCTCGCTAGCCTTTATTTCTATGAAAAGTCATATGTCATAATTAATTTAGTTGAAAAACTGAAGCCTTTTTCAAAATGGTTCTCACAGGAATTGTGCTTTTTATCCCTTTTTATTTACACTAAATTTTAAATCCCTTTTTATTTCCACTAAAACAAAATTGCGAAACATTTATGAAATATAGGTACAAATAAAACTGGAAATATCACGTAGGTACGTTAATAGTTTGACATTTTAAAGCTAGCACTAACCTTTGGCATGCGAGTACAATCGTAAACAGAAGTGCATTTCGTTTGCTGACGTCGAAACGTTTCTCCTATTTATCGTTCCGGAAAATTCCAATATTTGATTTTCACGCGTTACTTTCAGTTTTGTGCAAACCTGTACTTTTGAAGGCTGTTTTTAAAAAGTGAAGTATTTTGTGCTGGCTGACTGATATTTTTGCAGTGATTTGTCTATTCACGTGCCATTTTCACAAAAACTAAAAAGCGTAAAAAGTCTTCATGCTGTTTATGCAATTTCACTTTTCTTGCCGAATGGCTTGCTTAGATAAAAAAAAAACTGCCATTTTCGTCGACCAAATATTTAGTTCTTCATCGTCAACTCTACTTAAAATTCATTATTGCGTCAAACTTGTAGTCCCCAACTTTTAAAACTAGGTACCTACCAATATTAATACTTCTTAGATCTTCGAAGAAATGACAAGTTTTATTACCGGAGTCCAGTCGCGGCTTATCGGAACAATACCAAACTACTGACTCAAGTACTTATAGTTTTTAAGTCAAGTCTTCAAGTTTGCCAGGACGAAAATCTCTGGGAGTTCCAACTTATTGCTTAAGTTTTTCTTCATAGCTGCTTTCAACACTTTTGTGTGAAGTAGCTTGAGTTTGATTGGTGAAGTGTATTATTGGGTACCTTTAATATATATACTTATACACCGTGACTTTATAGTCGTCTTACAACGGCAGTCCACTTTATGTATCCAATGACTAGTAAACGTTCATATAACAAAAAAAAAGAGATTTTAATAATTTCAAAATAAAAATTAATTCATTATTATGATGCATGACGTCGATTATAAGAACACCCTGTTGTGAGCGCTGCCCGGATCTTGTATCAATGGAGCGCGGCGCGTTGGGAAGGTACCTACTTTCTACCGTTTGATACGTAAACATTTTTTTTCAGTATTTTTCTTTGCATTTATTATCTTAAACACTGGAAGCCGACCCCAACATAGTTTGGGAAAAAGGCTCGGAGGAGGATGATTATTATCTTAATTAAGTAAGGCTATAAAATTAATAATAGTGTCTAGTAGTATTTTATGTCGAATAGATTGAGTGGACCACCTTTGTAAGACGACTAAAAAGTCACGGTGTATACTTATTCGGTATAGAAGCCTTATTTTAACAGTTGAATCACCAAGCATTTACTCACATCATAGTCGATGATAAATAGGTTTTACATTCTTTATGACGCCTCGTGCAGTCAATTGCTTATTTTCTGAAACGTGTGATGTAAAAGTTAAACATTGTAGCAGTTCCCAGTAAAAACAATAAAATACCGACACCGTATTGTCATTAAATATTCAACATTACGTAACCACAATTCCCTGAACATTTCATGTCCCACTTTTAAATTCACTGAACTATCTTTCTTCAGAAGTAAAATTCCAACCATTCCGATAAAAACAGTAATTTATATGCAACATAGGTACAATAAATCTCGACGAACTGCACCCTAAGTTTATTTAAAACCAAAATTGTAGTAGAAAATAATAAGACTAAGTTAGAAAGACGAGCGAACCAAGAGAATGCATTATACGCAACAGAAATTTAACATTATCGGCTTATAAAGTTTGGTAGGAACCGTACGATCGGCAACGATACCGCGTGAGACTGGACGAATATTTCATGGAACTTTTGCCTTTATGCCCCTAGTCCTAAAGTTTATAATGGCGGGTATAGAAAAAGAATTATGTAAGATACTGCGTTGAAAGTCGTGAGCGATAACTCAGGGAGTGCACGATATACGCGCCATAGAGTTAGGAAAGTATCAGATAGGGAACTATACTAGCTTAGTTTGAAAAGTTTTCCTCTGTGAAAAGGGATAATTTTGTGCAAGTTATAGTAATAAGTGTGGTTCGGATTTGTTAGTTGTTAGTTTGATGTTGCTTGTATATAGTTTCGGTAAATAGTGGGCAAAGTTCATATCTGGGGAGTAAGATTGTTCATGAAAACAAGCGCAAGTTCTTTCGATTCTCAAATCGTGTTCTTGATACTTATTTTTTGTTTTATTAAAAGCCGCTATTCTAAATATGTATCACATGACAAATAGTTCTTGATAAAGCAGAACCAAATATGTCGTAATATATCTCAATCTTTCAACATTGCTGCTCCCTCTATTTCAGATTGATTTTTTCAGGTACACCATATAATTTGGTCTCGCGTCTGCCGCCATTTCAGCGACCTTCGTTTGACGTACTGTCTGTCAATAGTCAGGATGTCACGCGATTGTGTTCCGGTATCCATTCTATACTAGGCTATGAGAACTTGTATGTTTGTATTGGAAAAAAATTGATATAATCTCTATTGATTAGACAAATTCTATTTCAACAGTTTAACATACATTTTACGATATTTATTTTGAATTTGGTCAATTATTAAGCATTTCCATCCAACGTGGCAATGCTGCCAGCCTCTTGGGTACACTCCCGGTGGGCAGGCGATGAGGAGTTTTTTGATCCCATATAATAATTGTTTTTAGTTGTATATATAAATAAGTTTATTTTTATGTCATGTAAATATGTGTATTACCGTTAATAAAAAATAAAGTCTGGTTCTTCTTTTCAGTTCTTATCTAAGTTTTTACTTAGTCCTGAGTTCAATTTTATTAACACCTGTTTAGTATTATTTTAAACGAATAAGTAACAGCTTTCGAGACCAATTTAGAACAATTTTATTTAAAATGTCTTTATCAATATTTGGGTCATATCTTTGATCTCAATACAGACTTGGTAATCACAAGCTCGGCTTTATTTTTTAACATCTCGTCCATTTTTCTTTGTGGCTAATAAAATTCCTCTCTTGGGAAATGTCATCTTTTAAGATGACGAGATAAAGAAGCTGGGAGTCGAATATATTTCTATGAATAAGTTGCTACTTAAAATATAAAGAAAGCTTAGTTACGTTTTGTCAGTTTTATACGAAAATACTACTTTTTCGATGTTATGACGAATATCACAATGGTTTAAAGACAATTAAAAGTAAGAGACCTGTCAATAACCGTTTGATTAAATTATAGTTAATTTGAACAAATAGTTTAATTGATAAGAAAAATTAGAAATACACTTTCTTTCATATTAATGTTACCATGCCTTTCCCCATTACTTCAACTGACCAACATAAACACATAAGCCCTTAACCCTACTCTCGTCAGACACCTTTCCTAATTCTATAGGAAAACTAAAGTCGGGAGGCACTTACGCTAAATATATCGAAACTTAGACGATCCAGTTCACGCCGATTTATCGGGACCCGCTCGCACCAAAACTTTTGCAAACTCACTGTACTAAGGCGTAAATTCAATTTTAATATTGGCAAATGCCAATTGGGAACGCTTAAAGTAATAGCTTGCAAATAACTTATTTATAGTACGAGTAGGTCCCAAGTTAATTATGAATGGAAACTTTTCTTGATAATAACGTCGAGATTTTCGTCAAAATTTTGTTTTACTTGATATTTGTTGGGATTGGACTTAATAAAGTTATTTTTATTTCTTTGTTGTTGGGTAGTTAGAAGTCAGAAGTACTCACGAACCTTGTTACCAAGGGGTATTGGGTTGCTTAAGTAACTGAGTTGAGGAGGTCAGATAGACAGTCGCTCCATGTAAAATCCTGGTAATCAGTTGCATTCGGTTATGACTGAAAGCCAACCTCAACAGAGCGTGGGAAAGGCTAAGCAGATGACGATTTGCTTTACTTTTTCCTTAAAACATTTGTACTGCAGAGCCGAACATCGGTGTAGTCTCGTCTAAGCCAACAGCATTATTATGGGCTTTAGTTTTAGCCTTGTATATCTAAGTATTTACTATCATTTACTTAAACAAAAGGATAATAGAAAACGAATATTAATTCAAACACAGCAGTGATATTTAGATCTGTGCCGCACCTGTATCTGTAGTCACGACTATAATAGGGCTAAGGTCTGACTAACATTCGTGACTCGAAACAGGATTTGGAAACTCAGTTTCGCCTATTAGTATCAACAAAACAATAACTACAAAGTTAGAACTAACTACAATTATTCAATAACTACTAGAACTAATAATAATTATCAAAACATGATTTTTGTTACTGGAATTCCTTTTATGTAATAATTTTTTATGCATCAAACAAATAAACAAAGATAAAGTTTGGCTTAAGGGAATGTTCTGTATGCCTCGAAACGACATACACAATTTAATAATTACCTAAAATTACTGATGATTCATTGTTGTACATACATGTATCACATTTTTGATAACACATGAAATGAAAATTCCAAAAAACCGTTAATATTTTAAACAACATACCAACTCCTTTGGAGCAAACAGTAGCATAGTCAAAGAAGTGTAATCCTTTCAAAGCGTAGAATCCTCGTGGCCAAATCCTGCAAAGGAACTACACCGCATTGCGGAGAATGGAAAAGAAATAAAACGTTTACGCCTTCACCGTGTGATTGTTAAATATTTTATGATCCCTAGAGATTTAGGCTTGTAGTGTCAAACCGGGATATTAACCGAAGTTTTTACGGCGACCGAATTGGTTTGAGAGACTTTTTTACAATAGTGAATGTAGGGCGAATGGCTCCTTGATTAAGGGTGGTCCCATGTGAGGCTTTGGTACTTGCTGTTTCTGATAAATAAGTTGTTAGTAAAGTTTAGGAAACGGAGAATAGAGAAATGTATGTATCATTATGTTGAAGGCGAAGGAATAAATACTGTAATGTAGCTTGCAATATTCTTATTTATCTATAGAAGTGGACAAGTGTTTATTATTTAAATCAACTCTGCCTCTGTTGATATAAGTAATAAAATAATTATTAATATAAAAAGTCTGGCACATACTAGAGATCTCTTCATCGATAAAAAAACAAAACAAAAAACTAACATACACCATTATCCTGATTACAAACACCATAATCCAAAATCAATAGCAAAAACAAAGGGAAAATAACTCAAAGTGCTTAGGTACACCGTTCACTTAAATAAAATGATCCGCTTACTCCCATAGGATGTACTTCAAAAAGGAAGGTTTCTCGTACATTTCTCTTTACATCTAAATTCCCTGAGATTGCATCTAATGATTTGTTACATCTCCATATTTTTTTCTGATCTTCAAAGCTAACGTTATTTGGTAAGCCCGTGTGAGTCATTCCTTAGAGTTATAGGCTCTTTCTGCGTATTTCAGAGTTTAGTGTTCATCTTTTATAGTCTTTAGTTTAGTCGGATTTTCGGGGTTTTTATACTCAATAAAATATTTTGAACTTATTTTACCGTTAAAAGCGTCTCCTCATTATTATCGAATGTGGGTAGATTATCAAAAGACAGATTTTTCCAGGACAAAAAGTCAATCCGATGTTTTCTTCCACCTTAATGCTACAATCAAAGAATATAAGAAGCTTTGAGAATTATTATCATATTCTATGTAATCCCTTGCTTTTACTAGGTACCTCTTTGCAAGTCGCATCTCTTTTGCAAATGCATAAAAACAGTCTTTCACCGCCAGGTCATCACAACTCGGCGCTTTCGTCGAAGAAAACAACATTGCTTTCCAACGAAAACAGATTTCTATAAGGAGATTGTTGCAGTAAAACGACCTCATTGGATGAACTCTTCCTTTTAATGTTATCAACTAATCTTCCTTTAGCTTGTTTTTCGCGAAAAACGTTTGAATCAAGTTATTTTCTTAGTCCGAGATTAATTCTTGCGATTGGTTTAATGTCAAAGGGTTGCTGAATGATTACGTAGATGCAGTTCCGTCTCAGAATCTTTCAAGTGAATCCGTCTTGTACTATTTACTGCGTTTTATTTATCAGTTGTCAGATCCTTATTTCCGTTGCGCTTGCAAACTGAAAGGAAACGTGCGGGATCCTTGAAGAAATTCAATCGTTCCTCATTTATCTAAATCTAGCTGTTGCCCACAGCTTTACTCGTAAAAATTGCAACGGAATTAATGTAGTTAGGAGTCTGTGTTTTGCTAAATGTTCTTTATTATGTGGTAGGTGGCATCTTTGTATGTTTTTTTTTTTAATAATCTGGATGACTAAATAAAAATATTGCACCATTGACTTAAAAACAACAAACATCAATACTTAAACGACTCAATTTAACACGTACAACACAAAAGCCACGTTTATTTCCATAAATGATTTTGCACCAATCAAACAAATGGGAACATGCATTACTGATTCGAGAGCACGTGATTAACATATCGATAAAATTTATCGAAACGTCCCCATATGTGTGACAATGATTCGAATTAACCAGTTCGATGTTATGGCTGGGTAACTGACAAATTGCCTTGTACGCACTGTGTGCTATCGAATAGATTTTTGCGTTGTACCAAATTGAATTTCAGTATTTTTGCTGGTAGTGAATTTATTTTGTAATGGATGCGTAGAATAGGCTGATGTTTTTTTTAATTTTATAGGAGACATTACAATTATTCTGGAATACACTTTTTATGGTCACTTTTGTAATCATAATCACAAAATGGCTGCTTACTTTGGGTATATTATGGTTTAATTTCTTTTTCAAACTGAAGATTGGAAATGTGGTTTATCCGGATAGTTCCCATCGGTTGCTGATAAAATGGCAGGCGGAAGCTAATTGTTGTTACTAGCCACGAATTTCGAAAACGGATAGAAATACACTGTTATATTTTGCACATCCCAGATTCTCCGTATCTGTACTAATTTATGAAAACCACGAGGAACGCACGTGTAAAGTCCATAAAGATTTAATAGCTTATCGTTGTAAATCAGTTTATCCTTTAAAAGCATTTTGCGGTAAAACATTCTGAGAAAAAGGAATTAATATGATTATAAAGGAAAATAATACGGATTTTCCCAAATGAAATGTCATTTGTATTTGCGTAAATTATAGGCTCCACGTTTTTTTTAAAAAACGGAACGTTTTCTTTTAACAATAAAGGCACTAATTATTTAATTTTAAATTAAGTATGGAATACTCAATTACACATTATTGAATTGTAGTATACGTACAATTACACACAAGCAACGACCCCCTTTATTGATAACAAACATTAGAACAACGCGACATCTCTTCTCCTAAACTGCAGTCACAATATCAATATGAATATTTTCCCTTCGCCAAAAATAAAACTTGTCACAAAGAGAAAAACCGATTCACACAAGCGATTCCACCGATAACAATGCAATATGAAAGTTCCAAAAAAGCGAACACAAGCCTATTGAAACCGGGATGGCATCTGTGCAGTTGTGTGAATTGGTTGTAAATCTTGTGTCGCACCTGAAGTCTGTATGCGTACTCTGTGTCGTATGAATTTTACATACTCTGTGGTTATTGGAAGGATTAGATGTTATTTGATTTTATGAGTGTTTTATAGATTTTAACTGTAAACGGGATTATTTACCTACAGAATATTTGGTATAAAATTGTCAGATTCTATTTAAATGTTGTAGTTAATGTTTTTGATAGCATATAATGCTTTTAAAATAATAGTTTCAGACATTTTACTACTACCTACTTATAGCACAGGCCTTACCTAGTTAAAGTCACAGTGTTAGTAAATTGTAAACACAAATGCTTGAACAATAAGCGTTTATTTATTTATTTTGGATGGTCAATCAATTCCTCCACACACTTCAAATACATGAAACCCAGAGCCCTTATCCTTCCTGGTAATCCAAAAACCTTTTCACTAATAGCATTTCAGGCAGCTAATGACAACAATCCTAAAACAGCGTTCACACTAAAGATCACAAATAATCACTACAAAAACAACGGAACTTCGCAAACGAGATTACCCAAAAACATAATTTAAATCACGAACAATGGAAAGGAGTTAGCACCCTGAAATGTGGGCACAGGTACCGGAGAATTTGCATGTGTTAATCCCTTAAGCCCCCTTCAATTCAAGTTAACGACTCGACTACAATTTGATCGCTGGTATTAACCGTTCGCCGGTGACATCGAAGGGGATGCTATTAAGATTAAAATTGAATGTGTTAATAGAATTTCGGGTTGAATTTTAAAGTTTCAGGGGGATTTTTGAATGGGGATTTGACAGGTATGAATACACTCCATTTAAAAATTATTCAAGGTCCTTTACTAGATGGGAGACACACTAGGACCAAAGATGGACTCATTTCTATGTTTATCTGATCTTAGTAATTGTTAAAAAACTTGTTGATCACTTAAATAAGGTTGTCAGTTAAAATCAGCACCTCACAAAAATCGAGTTATCAATAAAACTGTTGCGTTACTTTGCATAAACTTGCACTCAACCGGATTAGTACAATCAGCTCTCAAAACCCAGTTAAACACTTGAAACGAAGTTAAAACTTGTTTAAATTGTTTCACTGAGTCGATCGTTTTAAGCTTTTTACGGGGAATTAAACGCATGTGATTTTCTTTTTTTTTCAACTTTTTCGCCTTTTTCACTTTGGCCTGACAATCGAATTTGTGTCACCTTTATATCGAGGATTTTTAATATGATTCGATTTTTCAGCACAGTGAATGACTTATGAGTCGTCCGTACTGTAAATAAGTAATGGTAATATTGTTGCTATTTATTTTATAAATTCATAGGAAAGTAACTTATGATATAAGAGTAAAATTATTATAGATATTAGTTATAACTACTGTGTTTAATCAGAAGGTAATTTCAAAATTATCTACAACTTGATGTTGAAATAATACGAAACAATGTGTTTATACTGGTAGGTGTGTATTTCACAAATAACAGGCTTTAATGTACTGAAAAGCTTTAGACGATACATTCCTAAAAGTTTGAGAGCTTGTACTGAGAATGATGTAGGTAATGTTATATTTCTATTAAGTAATACCTTCTTAGCTACTATAGAGAATTTTGTATTACCCAATAATTGTATAGAGAAATATAATTTCTAAGACCTGTGGTGTTAGTTTTATATTTTACACTAATATGATTTTCTTGTAAGACTTACACATTTTCATTGCTTTGTAGCTTTTGTATTTGATCTAACGTAGGATTTTATCTTCATAAAAAATATATTCGTTTGAGAACAAGTGATTTCTAAACAAAATACTTAAGAAAAGCATTTGAAAAATCTACAATACGCTTGTCTACAGCACAAAAACTAAAACGATAAATCGATTCAAGTGCAATCCTCATTTCGAGCAGCCAATAAAGACAATTGAAAATCGCATCAAAAGCATCCATCATGTTCTTTTTAAAGGCATTCATCCTTATATAATCGATCGTTGTCATTGGTTATTCAAGCTGGCCGAACGACATTTGCATTCGTGAGTCGACCTCTGCTCCGAACATTCGTATGGGTATTTTTATTTAATTTGTACATAAAATCTGTTAATTGATTAAACGCTTGTTTCGGACGTATGTTGGGTCCGGTTTGCTGTTTTAATTTGTGTACTTTGATTACTTTATTGTTTTCGGGCGACAATTTTCATTTGGCTTTGATTTGATTTTGACGTTCATAATCGGTTTTTATAATTGGAATCGGTTTGAGATTGGCAGACGCGTTAGTACCATGACGTTGATTTTTTGAAGTAAAATATTGCACAACTCATACTCGTGTAAAATTATAGGTACGTATGACGTTGATTTTTTAAAGTAAATATCACACAATTCAAAATAGTGGAAAGTTATATAAGTCTCATTTAATTAAGTTGCCTATTTTTTGGGAACGACATTTTTTATACATATCCTGTGAACTATAAATATACAAACATCCCACCTTAATAAGATCACACAAACAAAAGAGGATATCAAACGTTAAATAATAATACTTGAACTAAGATTCTCTTTCCATACTTATAAATAAAACAAGTACCTAATATGCCAAAGAAATAAAATAAAATTAAACGCCTGAGTTTTATCTAGCACATGTAATTTCTATTCGTATAATTCTTTGCGGCAACTTATTGCTCAGCAGAAAATGACAGGAGCAAAAGAACAAAGCTTATTATTTTATTTGTTTCTAGCACCATTTATTTTTCTTTAGTAATGTTTAATTGTCGTGGATAAACCTAGTCAACATAGTATTACAGTATTCAGGATATTTTTTTGTTTATTTTATTCTAGATTAAGTAATTAGGTACTCCATCTCCATAGTTGAAGATGGCATGTTTTTTGATAATTTAAGAACCTACTTCTAATTACTGTGTAGTTGTGGTGGCCAAAAAAAATGAGGGGTACCTAAACACTTTAGTGACTGCTAATATGTATAAGTTTTAAAGGCACATAGGTCTCGGAAATCCATTTTAATTAGTCAATACAAGATGAATAAATATGCCAATGACAGTTAAGTTCATCAATTCTCTCCTTCTAACTATCATTTCCGAACTTCTAACTATGTAATTAACAATTATATTTGATGGTATCATAACATATAAACTGAACCCGAAAATTGAAACATAAAATTGAGTACATAAATCGGTTTTAGTACTCTATGCAGGATGTTGGAGTTTTGACTGAAACAGCAATCAAGCTAACGGTGACAGGTCGTGATTTGGTCAAGTGAAATGAATGTCTCTAAAATCTGTAGCGAATTTTGGAGCTACTTTTTTTTGGCAAAAGTGTGATGTGGTGGTAGCTACATTAAAATTAAATGACACTAGTTTTAAGAAGAAGAAAAGAATTAACGTGATAGGAAAAACTTGAGATGTTTAACGTTTTTGTAACATATTCTTACGTTAGGATAGATGGTTTCTTGTATCTTAAAAACTCACTCCTAACTTGATCACATAACAGGCATTCAAATGACTAACGTGGCCCTAAAAGTTTACCAACAAAATAAACCCTAGCAAAAATATCTAAACACCTGTGCCCAGTGAATACTATTCGTTCTCCAAATCCAGCGCAACACTAGAATTCTATTCACCGAGCAAACAAAATAAAACCTCCTTTAAATCTACATAGAACGACACTTAACACAGACACATGACAAATAGAACTAAAGCCAGGCCGCCATTTTTCATTCCCGAATCGAAAACTCTGGATTTATCACCAAAGAAAGTAGCTGAAAACTCGATTATTCATTTTCATTGTATCTTAAAGCTGAATTAACTATAAAAGCAGTTGAAGAACAATAAACAAGACTTAAACAAACCGCAAAGTTGCAAGTTTCTTTAAAAATTCACGAGTTGGCTATGCGGCCTGTTTTCCAACACAGCTGGAACCTTTTATTCCCATTTCGGCCTCTAATTCACTTAATTCGATGTACGCCAATGCAGACTGCCTGAAATCGTATGTTGGTACGTGAGAGGAATCCTCATTGGCTTTTTCACCTGGGCAGCGCATTATTTTTCTTCTTTAATCAGTGTAATGTCTCGGGTCTGGGTTCCGGTACGCGAGGTATAACTTTCTGCATATGTTAAGAATTTTAAGACGGTACACGATTATTTGGGTAAATTAATGGTATCTTAGCATTTACTTTGCTTAGAGGAAGTCGGTTACATTTACAAAATGTAAATGATTTTGTTTGTTTTGTAGTCAAAGTGGTAAAGATTTTTAATGGTACGAAATGTAAAAAAAAGTCAGTCTGGTTCATTAATTCCAAACTGTTGGTAAGTTTTTGCACCGCAAAAACTGGGACACATTTTGCTTGTCGTATTAATGATACTTAAAATAAGAACAATCTTCTAATTCCCACACCATAAGACGTCCCCTTTGAGGAGTTTGACGATAATGATATATCAAATGTCATAAGCTCATCAAACACTGCAAACTGTATATTAATAACCATAGCTTTGCACCAACCACCATCTGAAACTCAAGTTACACTTTGATCTGTTTCTTAGAGCATTAAGCCAACCGGAGACGCCGCGTCGTTGCATGTCTTCCACTCTGCCGAAGATACGATCATACGCGTATGTACCTATATATGCTTGAGTTCGTCAATTTTGTGGTGTGTGACCGTAACGTTGTGATGGAAAACGCATGAGTAAGCCTTCGACCTTTGCTGTATTTCTGCGCCCAACCAGCCCTTTTGATAGTAGACTCTTTTGTATAGAGATTTGTGCACGTGTCGGCTCTGGTTTGTTAACTATTCTAAGGTGTTACCCCATTCAATACCATCCCTAGAGGACTATACGTTTAACATAATAAATCGATGGATTGCTTAAAGTTCCAACATGACTGAGTACTGAGCGGGGAGCTCATAGTTCCAAACTCCATCGCCATGGGATTATGATACTTAAGTGAATGTATGGAGGTATCTATATCGGGTAAATTAATAACTTTTGATTTGTGTTAGTGTGTTTATGTGTTGGTCCAGTTTCGGAGTATAAAGTTAACAGTGGTTTTGTTCAATGTAATGGATTCGACTGTTGTGGGACTACGGTTAATGTAAAATACTGTTATTTTGTTATTTTGGGTTGAACATTCTAAATATCTGTTTCCAAAATGCGTGATAAACAAAAAACGGTTGAACTGATATAAAAGGAGAATTGGCTTGAGTAGCCTAAGCGATTCGTTTCATTAAGAAGAAATTTCCACAATCTATTCCAAATAAAGTAAAAAGGCATTTTATATCAACGTTATAAATAAATAATAAATAAATTTTATTATGATCAAGAAGCCCGGAGCCATAAAACCCGGCTTTTACATTAGCATCATCGATAAAAAGTTACTGGTATAAAAACTTTGTTTATTTGCATTTTTTAAATCACCTTCAATGAGATCGGGCCATCAATCTTAACGAGGGATGAGATCAGAGCCTTTCTATATTTTTATTTGAGGTTTTATATCCTACTTAACGCAAATATTGTACTGATAGCTGTTCTCCCGCTGTTTCACCTGCATCCCGAGGAAGTTCTTCCCGCACCGATATAGAGTATAGTAGACTAGACTAGAGTATATAGAGTAGACTCTAATACTGTTACTCAGGGACAGCGAAGCTTTCCAACAGAGAGAGATATTTTCAAATCTGTTCAGTACTTTCGGAGCCTTTGGGTACAAACAAATAAACAAAATAATATTTACGTAACCAAAACGAATCATTTTTATAGGAACCGGGCATCAGATGATCGGTTTCCTAACCATGGTTAGAGCACAGTGGCATAAAGTTTAAAGTAATACTTCACAAATCTTCTCGTCCATATGGACTTGGATCTTAAAAGTCGTCACATTTTTTTTGTATTCTCAAACCAAAAACCATTTTAGAATACAAAAATAAACGACACATCTCGCAGTATAACCGTAATTTATTCTAGACAGACATAAAGATTCCTTACTTGTACATAGTCATCTTACTTACTTTAGTTCAGTGCATTAAGTCTCGTGTTTACATTTTAGTCGTAAAATATATTATAAATATTAAGATATATTTCTAGACGAATTTATGAATTTACTTTCTTTGTATCTCTGTTGTTGAATATTTTGGCTGTCTCAAGAAGTCTCAAGGTACCTAGTTATTTTGTTCTAAAGACAGATATTCATTTCAATCACTATTCATACATTTAACTCCTAAACTACTTCCATAGACTTTCATTGGACTTTCAGAAATTAATAGAGTAATTTATAACGAAGCTTTAGGTTAACTAACCTACTCCCAGAATTGGCCGAGCTACTGAACTATAAAAATAAAATAAAATATCTACAAACACCCATGTCAGTATTATGGCAGTACTCCAGCTAAAGACCGTCAAATTGACAGTATATTACCTTTACACACTTCTGCAGCAATTAACACTTAAAAACTAACATCTATATGAGACAAAAATATATAACGTTATCGAATATCACCTGCATAGCATTAGATACTTACAAACACACGTTATTACACTTACATACATGCAAAAACACTCAGACCCTCTTTTCATTATGCTCGTGGCAAAAATGGCTTTGCATTAATACGAGTAGGGATCGAATTTGTAATCTTTTGCCAGGCGATTATGGTAATCATAAGAATATTGTAAGCTCGCAAGACAGGATAATCTATAGAAAAACTATTTCTCAGAAATTGTATGTTTTTAAAAGAAAAGCTATTAAGTGGAGATTTTTAAAATGAGTCCCACTTTATCATGGTTAGTAAGCCTAAACTTTAAATGGTTCACAAAAAATCCGTGTAAATTGAAGGTGGATGGCACCATTTGATTATAACGATAACTAAACCATAACCAGCCGTCAAATTCATGAGCTTTGGACAATTTACCTGATGGCTTATTATGGTTTGGTAATCGCTATAGTTGAATGGTGCAACTCACCCTGAGTGTGAAGATAATCATAATTTTTCATAACTATAAGAAATCATTGTTTAATAGCCCCGATTTCTTTAAAGAATTCAAGTTAGACATAATAATATATAGCCATCTATAAAACCGTCACCATCAAATTCATTCAATTTGTTTGAATTCTAAATCAGCCTTTGTTTCCATCTGTCTAAAACATTTCAAGTGCTAGATCAAATAGTTTTAAACTTTTTATTTTAAGAAGACGTTTTCATTAGTTTTCGTAAATTGTTCTTTATAGCTTGGTATTCTAAATTGCTCAAGTTTTTTGCTGTTTAATTTTGAACCAATTTTTATAAATTATTTGACTTGAAAAAAAAAATGCATGATGCAAAAGAATTTTATGTCTTACTGGCTGACCTTAGATAGAACAGCCATTGGTTTGGATGCCAAATTTTCCTTTACTAAAAACGACAATTTTCAAAAATACCACTCTTAAAAACGACAGTCAGATTATGCTAAAATAAACTAAAATGTACCTAGGTACCTACTTACTATCTTCTGCTTCCAAGCTCCTCAAGCATTTCAGCTCGTAGAACGGGAATGTTGTTACAGACTCCAGCTAGCATCTAACGTAAGGAAATCGTCGAAGCGTGGTCACCCTTGCGGTCCACTGCAGCGCTCGCTATCAAATATAGACTTGTCGAGAACACTCTGCATTTGGTGACATAATTGAAATTTATGTGACGGTGATTGGGAATAAGGTATTGCTGTTTCTGTTTATTGGTTGTGATAGTTAGTTTATTGAATGTTAACGGTAATATAACTAAACATTATGATCATACTCTTGTATCAATTTTCATTTTGAAGTCAGCGCTGCATGTCTTTTTTTTCATACTTCTGTGTCCGTTCATCTCATGAGTAACAGTATCCAGCTCTACCATCTATAGCAGTGGTTCTTAACCGGTGGTCCGCGGACCACTGGTGGTCCCTGGAGGTATTCCAAGTGGTCCGCGAAGCTTAGCTTCGCGTCGCGACGTTGCTATACGTTATCTAACTTAATTTTTATCGACTTATAATTGCGAGCGGGTGTTTTCGCATGGACGTATATCGGGTGTGTCATACCTGGTCCCCCCATTCATGAATATTATGTATGTTTGGGCTACATTTTACGTAATTTTGGTTTTGAGTCTTAAAAAATAATTAAAATTTCGCGCTCGCTTCGCTCGCGTATTCAGGAACTGTATGCCCTTATTTTTGTATTTGTCAACAAACAAAAAGTTAAGTACGTTTGGGCAAAATTTTCCGTAATATTTGATTTAAGTCCCATAAAAATTTCGCGCTCGCTTCGCTCGCGCATTTGGAAACTACATAGGCAAGTTTTTCTTTATTTGCATTTGCTTACCTACACAACTGCCACCATGCGTTTAGCTTTGAGTAGAACTAACCCAAAAATTCAGATTTATTTTTGATAAATAATAAAGAAATGAGTGCTAATGTAGGTAAACCGATGAGGTGGTCCCCGGCAAGACAAACTTTAGTTAAAGTGGTCCCTCATGTCAAAAAGGTTAAGACCCACTGATCTATAGGTACTATAAGCTATAGAACCGCACAAAGGATATAACACCCATTGGAAAATATGAAAGATGACACACTCTCCTACAATTTCGCACATAAAACATTTATTCAGTGAATAAGGTATGCGAGTTCAAGCACATTGATATTTCTGCGTATTTCAGACGCCCCAGATAGTTAAACATTGCCATAACAAAAGCGTCATTAAACGTCATGCCAGTAACCAATTCGTATCAAGTATGGTGATCAATGCTCACTGCTCATTCCTTATACGAACAGCCCTTTTGCAGCGTTGAGAAAATGAGTCCTTGTAATAAACATTCAACGCGACCGACAAGAATTCAAAACTCAAACAATCCAAATTCCTTTATTAAACTCCATTAATTTGAATTCTCATTCCCTTCAAAAGCGTGCGACATCGAACAGCGCGTTCTCATTGACATTTGCAAGGTCAAATGCTTAAGCGAAAATTCGTACGAATAATTTCCTTTGGTAACTCGTTACGCTGGCTCCAAAAACTCCACATGGCCCAATATTGGCCACAATACTGACCAACATTTGGATTGGCAAATTCGTTATAAATAGGCATTTTTTATCAGCCTTTAGGGTTTTTTATTGTCAACAAGAAATGGCTCAACCTAAAAGCTCTTACAATCAAAAAGCTGTATATTAAAAGAAACATGCACCAAAGTTACCCGAAGACATATTGCCACAAACCAGTATCAACCATTTCACGTTGGCACTATTGAAATACTCTATTATCTCAGCCAACATGCGTATGCCTGAAGATGCCGTAATATTGGTACAAATGTTGGCTCCAACATCTTGAGCCAGCTTGCCTGATGTGAATAAAATTGATGTTGATACAGGACGCCGATTGACTCGTAATTCAGAATGAGCCTACTTTGCATACGTACACATTGGCATTTACGACGGTTAATTTAAACGCTGGGCTTGTATTTGACATTTGCTGTCACCTTGCTATTGTGAAGGGGTGTGAATGATTGCTTGTTTGTGTTTTCTTGGGGTTAGAAACTGTTTATTTGAATGGATGGGAAGATTTGTCGCCACATATTTTTATTTGAGAAATACTCCAAACATTTTCAGTTTTGTATAAATCACCTAAAAAATAATTTGTTGCTTTTATAAAATTATTTTGTCTACAATGAAATCTATGAACATTTATTTCAAAAGACAGCGCACAAACGCAGTTAGGTAACCCTCCCGTGCTTGGAAAACCGCAAGCAGATTGTCGAGCACGGAGAGCTCAGAATTGCCACCGTATTCGCGAAACTCAAGTATTTGATTACGAAAGGATTATGAAACAGGAAAATGATGGAGTTATTCTGACACAAAACAAGATACGATAAAGTTTCAATTATATAAATTGGAGGGTAACAACTTCAAAGTGTGGCCGCCGGGTGCGCTTTATAGGGTTAAGATGTTGACGAGCAATTAGTGGGACTTATTAAGATGTTATTATTTCTATTTTAACCATATTTTAAAAATAGACTTAAATCCTTTCGTTAGTTCTCGTTTGCCCATACTTTAGTTTAAAGACCAGTTTACAATAAAATTAAAAATCCCATCGTAATTTGTTATACCTATGAGTATGTATTTGTGTAAATAAGAGTTTGTATATATCTATAACGTTAATATAAATAACAACCTATTTTAAACACATTTCAGAATTTTACGATTAGTGTGAATTCCCTACTGAAAATTAATTTGTAAAAAAAATATTATCATCCTCTGTTGGCAGAGGATTCAATTGGTTGAACCTGGGACAAGGAGCATCCAATCATTGCTCCACTAAGCTATTTGTGCTGTCAAAGTATACCTCAATACTTAGTAGCAGTTCCTTTCAGTGGCGTCTTTTGCAAAATAAACTTAAGAGCAGTTTCTTTGGGTCAGCGATATTTTTAATTTGTTGGAATAAGAAATGTTAACACAATTTTTTTGAATAATAAATCGCGCCCTAAAGTAACTTATATTCGCCCATAGACAGAAATTGGTACAGCTGCCTACGTTTTCATGTTTGTAAGAGTATCCATTCGATTTTTTTTTTTTTGGAAAGTTAAGAAACATCCGTTTAATTTTCCTCATTATAACAATTACAGATTAAATGGTTTTTACCATGACCAATCTGTAATTTTACAATTCCATAATTATTCAATGTTTTGGTACTGATTCATTTTCACTGCACCCCAGTGTAAACGATAGACGTAGCAATAAAATCCACCGCGATCCTCTTAAGATAGTTGAAGACATGGTTTATTTTAATTAATAATCTCAATGTCGGAATATTTTAAATGAAAATTTCACAGACGTTCATTTGCAACGTTTTCGGGGGGATTTACATGTTTCACCACAACTGTTGTTTCTGTTCAGAATAAATAGATTTTTTTGATGTAGGAATACACTGTAAAAATTCTGAATCGTAAGGGTGTAAGGTAGCTACATAACCAATTCGTATCACCGCTGCAATTTGACAGCTGGGGTTTGGTTATCATTATAATTATGTGATGTAACCTACCCTTAGCATGTTCACTGTTGTGAATTTTATGTAAGAGTTTGTGTTAAAGTAATAACATCACGATTATACTGAAACAACATTTTTGAAATACATAGTTGATCTTCGACCATATAAACATTGTCATCGTGAGTTCTCCCGTGATTCGGAAGGCACGTTTAGTTTTGGGCCCCAGCTATCATTTCTACATCTTTGTCCCTATAGGTAGTCGGAAGCTAGGAGTTGCGTTCTTTGCTAAAATCAGACATACAAAGAATATCTTTTTACCCTAGTAACTAGGTCATGAAGATCCGGTTGTAAGCTTCATATAAAATTAATTAATGTTAACAAAACACCAGCTCATCAAACCATGTCATTACTGAAAGTGGTTCAACGAATTTTAATTAATAAGTGATAATGGTACTTGTATTGTAATTTTAAACGTGAATTTAATTGTTTTTTTTTTTTTAAGTGCACGTTCTTTGTTATTTGATGTCTGAATGATATATCCGGGATTCTTTGACATTTCAGAGCAATTCATTTAGATCAGTATAAAAAATAATTGATTTGTAACGTAAATGATTGACGGTCTGTTACAAGATATTTAATTTATTTCAGGAAAAACTTGTGTTTAGTGTCATCTTTAAATTATTTACCCAGGATATAATATAAGTTTGGGACCTCAGTTCTAAAAGTAACAGACTTAGAAATATGACACATTGTTTCATAGCCATAGTTCAATGACCTCCGCCATTGCTTACCAAAAAAAATATCCTGCGCGTCACAGTACCGGATCGCAGCCGCGTGCAAAGGCTAGTGTAGATATAAATTGAACAAAAACCGCATTGTCCGAGCGTATCGGGCGTAATATCGCACGTGGGGCGTTTGCATCGTGTTAACTATTCAGCGATACAGGGAGCTAAGGACTGCTGCATATTTGCGATAGATTTTCGTCTTTTGAAGCAGATTTTGTAGTAAACTAGCTTGTTCTTGTAGTTTCAGCCTCGTATCGGGGTAACTTCTTAACGTACCGGTATAAAGTATAGCCTATGTTGTTCGGGGATAGTCTTCACAACAGTAAAGTTATTCTGACGTCTATTATTGTGAAGTTATCTAACAAATTTTCTTTCAGTCCTGTCTTCTTTTACACAATCTATCTATCGACTTCTATCTCGAAAATTTAACACTTAGCGTTAAAAAAAGATTTTTCCAAATCGATTTGTAAATAACCGAGTGATCCGCGAACCAACATGAAAAAATACAACCCTTCTTTTTTGGGTAGTCGGTTAAAAAGTCGCGTGTATGCCAGCAATCTGCTGATTCGCCGTCAGTGACCACCACACAAGAACGCTTCTGTGAGCTGTGACATTTTTGTTATCGCTCCACTAAACTATGAAACGGGATTTTTGGAACATTTTTTCCGTACTTTTCATATGTATTCAGGTTTTACGGATGTGTCGATGTTTGAATACAGATGTGGTGTTTGGGAATGTTTTGGGTTATTTAAAGAAGTGTAAAGTTGAGATACGTAGATTGCTTAAAGCAAACGTATGGAAAAGTGACGGTAAAAAGTATAGAACAAGAAACCCCTAAATAAAAATTGGTATACACGCAACGTGACACTCGTTCTAGTTTTAGATAGCAATAGCCGAATGCTATCTTTTAAGGATGAGAATTTAAAATGTATAAATTAATTATGTAAAGAAAAATGCTACACCTTATCTTGTGTTTGTCATTGATTTTCTACATGTCACGATCGTAAATAGATGTCTCTCGTAAGTGTTTTTCTCTGCCTGGCTATGAAAGAATAACATAATACCTACACTAACAAAAGTATGCTTCAACACATCGGCTTTTATCCTGTTCTATTTATACCTACTGACATACATAGATACATAGATATTGTGTTACCGATGTATCTTTCCGAGCTAAATATAGACAGCAGGGTTTCTCCCCACGTGTTAACCCATTTCAAAACTCTTGTAGTCTCATTAGTAATGATATGTAATTCCTTTTATTATACTTTGGGCTAAGTTTTACATGACCAGACTTCAGGATAATTATCATGTCGCTTAAAATCGCGGCCTGTAATTTTCGGTGATCAGTTCGACAGTTAAAATACTTATTGAACTGTCAAGTGCAGTGATGAATGCTCTTATAATTACCTAACTGGCCTGTACATTGTACACCGCTAACTCAGTGTGTTCCTAAAACGGGCGCCACAAGCCAAAAGTGAATTGGAGTGTGTCGTAAGTTTTACGTTAAAGTCAACTGTTTGATGCTGTTTCGCCCATATCACGAAGAACTTTATTACGCTCATGGAATAATCTAAAACCATCTCCAATACTTCCATACTTGAAGCTTAAAATGAAATCATTTAAAAACGCCGTACATTTTTTTCCATCCACAAAACGGATTGAAATAAACCCCTATCTACAAAGCCACTTAAAGCGATATTTTACTAAACCGTATTCAGTCATCATCCTCCGAGCCTTTTTCCCAAACTATGTTGGGGTCGGCTTCCAGTCTAACCGGATGTAGCTGAGTACCAGTGCTTTACAAGGAGCGACTGCCCTGCCTGACCTCCTCAACCCAGTTACCCGGGGAACCCGATACCCCTTGGTTAGACTGGTGTCAGACTTACTGGCTTCTGACTACCCGTAACGACTGCCAAGGATGTTCAATGACAGCCGGGACCTACAGTTTAACGTGCCATCCGAAACACAGTCATTGGTGTCTAAGATATACTTATACTAAACCGTATTCAGTACATAAGTAATATTGTTAGATAACCTAACAGTGTATACTCACTTGGCCTAATGCAATGTGTCGTCTGAAAGCAATTTGCTACACCGCATGCGGTCTTTCTTTCATTACTACCACCCATCTGGGTCCTTAGGAAAGTTCCGGATAACAGACACAACAATTTTCATCTCTATTATCTCACTACCAAGAGCGAAATTCATTTGCGTCATTTTGCGAGTTAAGACGTTTAGATATTGGTGCCAAGACGGTTAGTTCGGAAGGGTTTGCTGTTTTTAAAGTGAATTATTTTAAAGGAATACTTAGTATAGCAGTACCAGGGGCCTCGAAATATATGATTTTGACGGTACAGTTAATATTTTAGGGAGCTCGGATGTTTAGTAGGCTTTACGTGTATTAAGTTGAAGGGATCGTAAAAATCTGTATGTACGTGCATTTTATACGTTTTTTATTTCGTGGGGTGAACGGAGATTCAATAAAACGCTGTGATACGGTTAAGTTTACTCCATAGTGTTTTATTTCGGTCTGATTTTTTGGGAGTGAAGTGAGTTTTTTTTTTATGGACTGCGATATTGACTTGCAATATCCAATTGTCTATTCATTCAATCTGCAGTGATAGTGTTCATATCTAAGTTATTGGCTAGTACAGTGATCTATTGGTTGCTCAGATATTCCACTTTCTAGGTCATATAAGTACCTTTTGAGTGTGGATACTCAACGCAGTTGCAATCTACGCTGCTCTGTCGATTCTATTTGAAACAAGTCTGTTGTGGTATTATGATGAGACCTTTTATTGCATCCCTATTAATGAGGTCTTTGATGAATAGCTAATGATATAAACTATACATATGTTAACCCTCATTTTCCAAGAACTATGTAACTAAGAAAGATTTATAGAATTGTGCATACATATCAATTTCTATCAGTGTTTTAGGCCAATACCAGTTCCAAAAATTGAAAGTATCCAGGCCAAAACCGATCAAGGAGATGTTATTTCTTCTTATATTTTCGAATCTTCAACATCTTCCTGAAAGCAACCCAAAAATAAATCTTCAATCAAAACATAATGATATACTTTCACATCGTTTTATAATAACTCACACGTGACGCCCGTCAGCGTATTTTAATTAACGTGCCTTGATTGACTTTGATTGAATTAGACGCTTTCACAGCTTTAATGACACTGAACGATACACATTTAATTTATATTGGATCCTGCAACGGGTTTGCTTGGTTTGAATTTTGGTATTATTTAAATAGTCTTTATAAAATTAGTTAAAAGTAGTTTGAAGGCTTTTTCGGTACAACTACTGTCAAGGTAACGGTAAACGTATTTTCTAACTCAGGAAAATAAGTTGATTTTTTAAATATTAGCGAATGCTATAGTGAATTTCTTGCTATGTAAATTCTGATCACAATTTTCTGAGCCACACCGGAGATACCTATATAATTAGTGTGTCTTAAGACACATTCCCACAAAAATAAATCTACAGTTGAATAAAACATAAGGCATAAACTAAAATTTATTAGGTCTTTCATATATATAAAGCGTTTTAGTACCACAGGTACAATGTCTACTCGCTATAAGCCAGATAATTTTTGAATGAATAAAATGTCTTCTAACAAATTAGTCTTTTTGGTAAAAAAAGAGAATTACGAAATACTAAGTTTTTATGACCGAAAATTAAAAAAAAAAAACTTTATCTACTTGAAACAATTTCAAAAACCCTGTCAAATACCAGACTTCGTCTCAAACAACGAGTGTGCCTTACCTATAAGTTTTTAAATCTTAAAAAATATTTTTTCAAGGGAACTAAAATAGTTGACACTCGGTGACACGGCTTAGTTCATAGATGATTTAAAAACTTTTAAAACATTTATTAACAAAAAAAACTACTTTTTATTATTTTTTATATCATAAGAATCTATTATCCTTGACAATAAGGCAAGAACAGAATTAGCAAAATCAGTCCAGCCCTTCACGAGTGATGTGATGACCAATGGAAAAGGCATTCATTTTCATCCACACTACACATACAACCTTCAAGTCTATCTATGCCATTTCTCTCTCTATTTCCATTCACAAACAAACACACAGCCAATACACCCAGTTACGTTATACGTTAATTATCACTAAATTCTCTATTCATGACGTCATCGATACCTGCGAGTTGAACTACGTCATTGATTGCTGAGCCGGTGCGGTGTTGGCAATTAGTCCTTTTCAATCAGCACGGTGTGGGGTTTATTTTGCCTTTTTAAAGGGATAATTACTGTTGGCAAGCTTTATACTGGCGTTGTGATTTAAATAGAGAATGTTTTTGGTAAGAGTTATGGGGAATTGGTTGGTCGCTTGATCTTCATGTTTTATGTCACGGCAGGTTCTAGGTTTGAACGTAATAAAGAATATCCTTTAGAGAAATTTAATAGTGCATTCCCAATACTAGTCTAATGCACAAATGGAAAATCTAAATTCAAAATGATATAATTATTTTCATGGAAATATAATATTTGTTGTTTCTGCGGTAATTAATTAATAACAAATAACATTGTTGAATGTTGGTTACGCCGTTCGATCTCGTCGTATCGTCAAAGGTTCCAGTGAGATTATAAAAACAAACAAACAACGTAATAAAAGAAAAAAACAAAACAATATCCTCAACGAAAAGGCCAGTGTTTCTCCCACCAAAAACATTTAGGGTTCCCATAATAGCACACACATGCTAAGCTCAAAATATCGAATTTCAATTTTCGTACCGAAGCGCGCATGTTTCGTTCCGAATTCCATACAAAAACCCTTTTTGGGACGGCCACAATAGGTTCGTGACAAGGAATTATCGGGGAGAGCTTGACGACCCGAATGTTACACTACAATGAGTTTGGAACTGGATTTTCTGTGTAGTTCGGAACGGTTTTTTTGGCGGAACTTTTCATATGTCTACATATTCTGATTGGTTACTTCTGATGGAATGTGCAAACGGAGTAATCTGTGAATGGTATATCAAAGAGAGCGTGTGTGTTGATAAAGGTGACGAAATAGTCGTTATATTATTGGATCTGTTTTTTATTATATAAGCTGAGATTCCTTTTGATTTGTACAAAAGGACCAAAACTGTCTGGCGTAAAGGACCAAATAAAATTTACGAGTAATTTTAGAACAAATACAGCAAATCCCTTTGGGCCACCTAATTTTTGTTTCAGCCCCTCAAAGTCATATTAAATGAATTAATTAAATGTAACACTAGAGGGTTCTATTCATATTTTCCTTTCCAACAATGGACTCTGCGAAAATTTATTAAAATATACCCGCAACTTATATTCGAAGGAACAAAAGGTACATGTTCACACACACATATACATTCTAACCTCATACGAATAGATTTAACACACACATAAACATTCTCATATTAATACGTACAGTGAAAAGGTACAATCATAAACAAAAGAGGAATAAAGTAAGCTTTCGACAAACAGGAAAAATAGTCCCGCAGTATACAGCCGAACAAAATCAGAGTTCGTTTAGTTTTTCCATTACAAGTTCAGCACGCAACCGAAGGATTACATTGCAATATTCTATTTTTTTCAGCGGACCTTTATTTTATTCGGACTTTAATGGTTAGTGGTTTTGTTTGTGATCGTACGAAATTATTATTTGTTTTCTTGGAAGTTGACTTCATTCACTCGGTTTAGTTTTTTTTTAATCCTGACAGGTGTATGTTTGTTTATTTGAATGTATTTTAATTTCAATAGTTCAAATGACATTACCGTAGACAAGTATAACATTTTTTAATTACAGAATTTTAACACAAGCTTTTTGTTATTTCAAGAAGTAGTCTGGAATATGACTTGACCTTTTATTGCAATTACATAGTAATGTATAACTGACACATTGGTTGTTTGCTTAGCGCGCTAATTTCAGGAATTCTGGGTCCAATTACAAAAAAAATACTTAAGTCTTATTGGGGGGGTCAGCTGCCTCGAGGTAAGCCATGAGTCGTCAACCTGGTCTGAATTGACAGTCTTTCAGATCTTTTCCGTTGGTAATAAGCCCACGAGAGAGTAATATTGTTGTTAAAAAAACAAGTTAAGGAAGGACAGGCTACTTTTTAACCGGATGAGTGAAGTACTTTTCACGGGACGCAGGTAAAGGCGCTGTTGAAAGCAATTTTATTTGTATAAAGCTAGTAAGGAAATAGAATTTATTTGTTTCCGTGCATTTTATTTTATTTAATTTAAAAGTCAGCGTTGGGTCTTAGGAAGTGTCAACTTATATAAAGATTAGCTCTTCACGAGGCAACTTCTTGACATTTTAATTTAGCATTCTTTCGTACACTTTTTTCGTTGCAAGCAATTTGCAGTTTTCAACTATTTTCCTAGATGTTATAAAGGTGTTTTTGATAATCACGTGTTTGTCTGTCCAAATTGACGATTAAAATATGTTCGACCCTTTTTTATTTTTGTAAATATAATTGTAAAATACTAGTTCTGTAAATATCTATGTAAATAAACAATATTAAAAGAAGTGCGTGAAATCGCGTACTAAAGGATTGTACTATTTCTGTGCACTGATTGCTTTGTAAAAGTTAGTGTATAAAAATTTATATTGACAAGAACCATTTATTAATCCAACATTTCATCCGAATGCCCTTTTTACGAAAGAGTAGTGCACATTCAACAATTGATATGATTCGAAAATTTAATAATAAAGTTTCAAAAACAAAATGGTTTTGATGCACGGCAGGTACGTTTATTTCGACTTTTTGTTAAAAACTGTTACCGGAATCCAACTCTAGCGCTGAATTTGTTTTAGTTGTTTGTATCATTGTTCAAACGGAGTTGTATTTAATTGATATAAAAGTTGGATCCATCCACGTTTTTTGACTGTATCCCTGGAATTTTGAGCGTCATCAGATTGGGGTTTGTGTTTTTGCATATATATTAACGTTTCGCAGAAGCAGATGCTTTGACACAGTTTATAAATGGTTATTTCCTGTGTCGCTACATGTATTACTGCTATAATGGCACTTGATTTCTGTATTTTTTTGTCTACCTATGAACAGGAGCAAGGCTAAAAATCTTGGCCCTTAGCCCAGCAACATGACGCAATCGACTAAAATATTTATTTTTAATCAGATCCGTAGTTTTGGTGTGAAAACCAGAGAGGCAGAGAGAACTATGTAATTACTTTCGCATTTGATTGTGACTTTTTTCGTGGTTGAATTCTCGTGAACAGTCCGATATTTTAAAAAATCACTATTAGTAAAAAAAATTGCAGACCCCATACCAATATAGTAAAAACTACCTATCCCGGAATTTAATATTTGCGTCGGATATTCATTGGTTGTGTGGGGGGTTTAGGTATCATCAAACAAAAAAGTAAAACTAGACTTTATGGCGATTGGTTCATAAATTCCTTTGCTGGTGTTTAAAGACAATTTGGAAAAAATATATGACGTCATTAGTCAATGGTGGACTTAGGCCCAGCATCGTATCTTGCCGTCAATGTATGCTGGGCCTTATTACTATATACTAGCTTTTGCCCGCAACTTCGTTCGCGTGGAATAGTGACTACCAGCAGATTTTTGATTTGACCAATAGATGGCGCTATATGTCCGGAATAATTTTATTTTTATTTTTTTTGTAACAAAAACTATCCTATGTCCTTTCTCAAGTTTCAAACTATGTCTGTACCAAATTTCACACAAATCGGTTCAGTAGTTTAGGCGTGAAGAAAAGACAGACAGACAGACAGACAGACACTTTCGGAGTTACTTTCGGATTTATAATATTAGTTTGGATTAAGTTTTAGTGTGCTTACGCTTCACTCCTCGTAAACACTAATGTTAAAAACCGTATATAAAAATTTCTGTCAAAATCAAACAAAAACAATGTTGACAGACCAACGAGTACAAATTAAAGCTCTGTAACCAAAACAAAATTATTAATTCACATGTAACAAAAAACAGAATTTTCAGTAAATCTGGCCTGTTAGTTGTTACTACAATAAAACGTGCATAGGGCCGAACTAAAATCAATTTCAGAATTTCCAAAAACTTTTTATGCAGTCGAAATTTAGTTTTTTCGCAAATAAATTGGTTTTCTGTAAAGTTGTTTTTTTGCTTCGTTACTCGCTTTTTTATTTATACACTACGTATATTAATCCCATATTTTTATAAAGGTTTTGGTTTCAGTCTGAAAGTAATGAAACATTTTTTATTTGTTATTGCTTGATATACCTACCTACTTTATTTTACAAGAATGTATTAGATATAACCTACTACTATATTATTTATTTTTGTCGCTACTTCACGAAAATTGAATAGAGACGTATAAAATATGTTGTCACTATTTAATTTTCCGTTGCTAAAAATGAATACTTTACACCAAGAGCTTTTGCTCTGAAAATCTTAAGAGCAATCATTTAAGGCAAGGTCTTTTAGAACCTAATGTAAGGCGATTTTAAGTGTAACAAGTCTCCCACTTTAGTCAAGTCCTTAAAAATATCTTCAGTCATAAAACCTAAATCGACCAAATGAATTATATTTTCTCTTCAAAGAACATTTTCATCTGAGCATTACAGTTTTTATGGCTTCATAACTCGCGAGACAAATTGGGTACAAGTTTTATCATTTTCTGAACAACTATTTCCTTGTTTTCCTTTGGATCATATTATTTTTGTGAAGGATCTACATACATTACGATATATATAATGGAAAAAACAGATTTCAACTGAAAAACAATGCTACATTGCCGTAAAGACAGGCAAACAGCGGTCCAACTTTGAGCTCAGAGAACAGTCGGCCGATAGTTGACAGAACGATTGGCACATTATATTTTTACAAGAAATTCTTGATTTTGAACAAAATTTTCAATTGGTCTGATACCGGCTAAATACCTGATCTTTGTAATGGGCGTACTACCATTCATCTTAATACTAACTATGAGTCAAAACAAACTATCGGCCAGCCAAAAGTTTGAAGTGTACTCCTACAATGCCCCTCTTTTTGCATCGTGCGTTAACTAATCGAGATAAGTTTTTTGTTTGAATATTTATGTGTTTATGAACTTCAAAAGACTTAAGGAAAAATACTAAACAACTCAGAGAAAAAATATTGTTTCTTTAAAAAGTAGTTTTAGAAAACATCTTTACGAAATTCCAAGCCATAACTTCCTGAAGTGAGAATTGTCGCGAGCAGAAGCAAATAATAGAATGGTATTAGAGCGAGAAATATCACGTGAAATATATTTTGTATCGCCCTATGGCCTTACAGCTGCACTGAGGAACGTATGGTACAATTTATAAGCGTTTTGGTAGCTAATTAGTCTTTTTCACGGTAACGTCTGTGAGAGCTTCAATTTTTTTTTTACCTTTACAAAAATGGGATATCTTATCGTAAAAAGTTTAAAAGTGGCATCAACAAAATGTAGAATCAAGGAGCATGATATGCGACGGACTGAAGATTGCATTGTGAGGATGTTCTTTAGCATGATCCTGGAGGATCTATTCCACGATCGATTCTATATAAGTGGGAGGAAACGACCAAAGAAAGAAACGTGGGATGAATTTTATGGTCAAAATATGTAATCACATTAGTTTAAAAGAAGGAGGCTGCGCCGATCCGAAATGATATTAGAAAGAGACGAGATAAGAGTCAGGATTTAATCTGCTAAATAATTTAAACAATTAGAATCAGTCGTCATGACCAACCTCACTCTTTCTTTGGATATTATTTTAATCAAAATCATTTAATTATCTATTTTGTAAGTTCATAGAAAATGCTTCATCAAAGTATCATGAATTAATTAAGAATTCTATTGACTAGCTATTAATAAATTCCAAAATAGAAACTTTGACAGTTAACAATAATCCCTTGAGGGGTCAAGAAAGGTCAAGATCACGATGCAATAATTTTAATCTAAATTCAATTATTAATATAAATTGTAATTCAAAGAACTAATAATGTAGAAATTTTAATCTATACGGATTAAATTAATCTTCGCAATCAAAACTATTGAAATTGCGAAAGTTACAATGGATTCTTTTTTGTTTGTTTTAAGGTTGAATGCGAAATATTTTAGTGAAAAGTTTGCAAATAAAATCCATCTGTGATTTTTTTGCAAGAAATTAATTTAGACTAATAAGAAAAACACTGAAAATGTGCAAATCTTTGTAATGTTATAGATTGGTGACTTTGCACTTAGTTATGCCACAGATTATATAATAGTTACTACGTAACAGATAAATCACTCCATACAAAAAAGTCCATACCTACTGTTATAAGCACCTACAAGTTCCCCAACTACCTACAAATTCCTAGCTGCGTTATAAAATGAACCTTAAAAACTCGAGCGCTTGATTGTTATTCCAATGCGATAGCGCACAGTTCAGTGACCGCAACCGTGCCGTGGCCGTGCTAAGGGTTGCTTCTTACAATTTATTAATATTTAAGTAGGAAAACAAAGTTACGCTTATTTTAAGATAGCCTTTTTTAAAACTGAGTTTTTAAATAAAAAGTAATATCAAGAATATTTTTCTTTAGTTAACCATTGTATTGCCTACTAAAATGGAGTATGGGTACATATTACTAAATATTAACTAATACGTAAGCATAGGTAAGTACTTAAGTAAAGCTTTCGTCAAAATCAAAGGCGGTTTCCAAGTACTTTTCGAGCACAAGTGCCATACCCCATATGGTACAACTCCGTCGAGTGTTGATACATAACTAAAATTGGTTTCTGCGTAGCGACACGCGTAATGTTCCGAGTCGTCATTAAGTTGGACCAGAACTATACCTACTTACACTCGAGATGTGTTTTGAGCTACAAAACTCACATTACAGGTCATATAACTAAGTAGGTATCTAAAGTAAAATAAGTACCTAATGATCTCTGTTGTTAAAATCATAAAGTAGGTAGATAAGTATTAATTTATTTAAAAAAAAATAGAATTACTAGATAATTTCATAAATATAAAATGTTTCTAAATCTTACAATAGTCGCATATAAACCAACACAACTCAAAATAATCCATCAGTTTGTTAGGTAGCTTAAAAAACTAATAAAAACCAACAGCATAACATGCCACGAAATAAAAATAATAATACTGGAACGCGCGCGTCGCGAGCGGCTGTCGAAAGCCCTGAGCCGCGTGGGGCTACCGGTAACCCAGCGAGCGGTAGGCATTTATCGCGCGCAAGTACGTCGAGTGACAGAGGCCTGGTTATGCCGTGTAAACTTTATTTACCATTTGTACGGAAACATTATATCGTGTCATAAAATGGATTAGTTCATCATTAGTATAGGAACTTAAAGCTAAAATAAAAGTACCTCAAGATTTTTATAGTTAAAGCAGTAGTAAATGAGAATAACAAAGTTTTGTTTTCTTCCTTACTACCTATATGCATTCTAAACATCCTCTCACATTTTTGCTTGTATTCCGTGTTGGTTTAGTACACGTACTTAAAAAGCTATTAAAATGTTAATGAACTCTCACATGGGAAAAGCTATGGTTCTTTTTGGTTAGGTTTCATCTATGTACTTCATTTCCTGAAATATTTTCAAAAAAAGTTGTTTTCTTTAAGGTGTCATAGTTTTTGTATAGGAATACAGTTTTATTTGAGTAATGTAAGTTTTTGGATTACAGAGTTTTCAATAAACTTGCTATAAGATTTCATTCTCGTAAACTCAATCGTCTTTCTTTGAATTTTGCTATTATTTATTTTGAAATTAAAGTAAATAAATCAAATCAGATAAAAAAAACCTGCAAATTGATTTCCTAACAAGTAGACGAAAAAAACTACATCTTACAATAACAAGTTGCACACAAAACGACGATGTTATCTCAACACATCTTATTATTCCCCATCGATCTCCATTCATCCTTTCATCAGGACCCCTCTAACCATCACCTCGGTGTCACCTCATACATTTTTTACAAGCAGTGCAAATGCAATATGTCCCAAACACGATTAGATTTATCTGAGCATCCGTCTCGCGCTTCTAACAGACGCATCGTAACATTACGGATTCGAATCAGGCAGGAGTTCGATACAGAAAATTGAGTTTCACACTGAAACCTTGGGAATAAAATATTTTCGGACGAGCCAGCTATCACCTTTGGGGCAGCGCAAATTATTGATGTTGTGGATTGAATAATGTTTTGGGTTTACGATGTTTCTCTGATGTTGTATGTAGTATTAGAGATTGTTTTGATTTGAAAACTGTTTTATACTATTGCTGAAAATAAGCAGTGTTTTTGTTATTTGTTTATATTTAACTTTAGAGATATAAATTATCATGGAAAGCAGCAAAAACAGATTAAAACACTTCGAGGAACAAATATACTCGTCTTATCTTTGTTTTCTTTTATTTGGTAATGTTTAAGTGCTATATGACTTAGTAGACTTTACAATGAGCACGGCTCAAAATACAACTTTAATAAATACATAGATATTGTCTTAAATAATACAATATTTTGGCTTAATCTAAGCATCATCTTTTATACCCATACTACTAGGATGTAGTTTGTACGGATTTATCCAACATATCTCCTAAACAGTTATTGACCAAACAACATCATAAAAGTCATAAAAATATTCCGTGTACATCAAAAATGCAGTACAACTAACAGTCGATACTATTTTGCATGTTACGTGCATCGGAACGTCGAATATATTACACATACTATGTCTGGGATGGCTCGGTGCACTAGCCCGGGGCAACTGGACTGCTATTCATATAAAAAATGCGATTGCACGAATGTCTGAACGAGTATGCATCCAAGAATTTGTTTATGATTTTTTTTCGAAGATTGGCTGGAGTCTTTTTATTTAAGTGAACGTATTTTTCTGAAAAAAAAAAAAACTAAGAACCAATCCGAGATACCATGCTGTGTCAAAGTCAATATAACAACAGGTCATTGTACTTTCAAATATATATAACCTTTCGATACCATGTCACGAGTTTATACACGACTCGTATAAGAAGTAAGGATATTAAGAAGCTTGAATATATTAATAAAAGGACTTCTGAATAAGACTTTTTCATATCCTTTGAACTTACAGTTCGTACCTACTTATATTGCTGTCTGAAATACATGTAAATAAATGATACAAAATTATACTATTATTATTATTATTTTTGTTTATCTTGTTTTGTTTCCTTCCCTTTTGGGAGTATTAAAAATCCTTGCACACGGGCCGGAGCCAAGTGTGTAAGGGGGTAATAATTAAATAGAAAATGTGGATGTTAAAGTAGATGAAGTTAGAAACTTTCGGGTGATACGGCAGGTGTTGAGGATTGTAGCTTTTTGGAGCATGTGTACTGTGTAACTGGGCATGTGTAGAGTGTCGAGGCTTTGTTTGAGCGATTTTGGTATGATACCAGTGGTGGAAAGAACTATGGGGACAATATGTACTGTTTGGGCTTTCCACTGCGTCTTGATTTCTATTGCGAGGTCTTGATATTTGCTGAGTTTTTCAGATATTGTGGTTTGAATATTGTGCGAGTTAGGGATGGCTATGTCTATTAAGTATACGGTTTTGTTGGTTTTATCATGAAGGGTTATATCCGGTCTATTGTAATGGATGGTTTTGTCCGTAATTATCGTTCTGTCCCAGTAGATCTTGTGATTTCTGTTCTCTAATATTGTTTCTGGTTTATATTTGTAATATGGTATCACATCTTTTATAAGTTTAAATTTGTGAGCTAATTGCTGGTGAATTATGGCTGCAACCTGATCATGCCGATGCTTGTAGTCAGTTTGTACTAATGATTTACAGGCACCTGTGATGTGCTGTATAGTTTCACTAGCAGTATTGCAATGCCTACACATGTCCGTCTGTTGGTTTGGATCTCGTATAATGTGTTTTCTGTAATTACGTGTAGCTATAATCTGATCCTGGATGGCCAGCATAAAGCCCTCGGTCTCGGGAAACAGTTCGCCTCGCCTGAGCCATTCGTTCGACTGTACTTTGTCGACGTGTGGCTGGCTCAGGAAAGCTCGATGTCTCCCGTGAAGAGCTTTAGCAGACCATTCAGAAATTTGTTGTTGTGTAGTTGTTAGGGTTTCAGTGCTTTGTGTGTTTCTATCGTGTAGGTTAAGTGGTGTTAGGTTTTTATCAGTGTCTGCTATTTGTTTGTGTAGTGGTGAGTGTTCTGTTTTGTGATGAAAGTAAGTTCTGAGTGTTGTGATCTGTTTATTATGTAGGTTGTGTATGTTGATTAGGCCTCTCCCTCCTTCTTTTCGTGGTAGTGTAAGTCGTTGAATACATGATTTTGGGTGGTGTTTTCTGTGTTTCGTTAGAGCTGTGTTGATGATGCGCTGTAGTGTTGTGATATCAGTTTTTGACCATTTTATTATTCCAAAAGAGTATGTTAGAATAGGTATTGAAAATGTATTGATGGCTTTAATTGTATTTCTAGAATTTAGGTTCGTTTTTAAAATTAGATTTAAGCGGTGTGTAAATTTCTTCATCAGATCCTGTTTTGTTGTCTTGACTAGAATCTGCCTAGATTGTTTGAATCCAAGGTATTTGTATGTACTATGTTCGTCCATTGGTTCAACTGTTTCACCTGACTCAAGTATATAGCTGTTGTCTTGAATTTTTCCTTTTGACACCGATAATATTTTGCATTTATCAACTCCGAACCGCATGCAAATATCTGTAGAAAATGTTTGTGTTATGTCTGCTAGATGATATAGTGATTGTGTGTCTGATGCGTATAACTTTATATCATCCATGTACATTAGGTGTGATAGTGTGTGTTGTGTGATGTTGTTGTTTAAAGTGTAACCTGCATTGGACTTATCTAATAGGTGTGAAAGGGGGTTCAATGCCAGGCAGAACCAGAGTGGACTTAGAGCGTCTCCTTGAAAAATGCCTCGCTTTATGCATATAGGCTCTGTAGTGATAGTTGTAGAGGCTTGATTTATTTTAAGAGTAGTTTGCCAATTTTGCATGGAACTTTGTAGGAATGCTATTAATGTAGGGTGTATTTTGTAGAGATTTAAAACATATAACAACCAGCTGTGGGGGACTGAATCATAGGCCTTTCGGTAGTCGATAAACATCGTATGTATGTCAGTTTTATTTTTGACTGCACTATTCATGGTAACCGCGTCAATGGTGAGTTGTTCCTTACACCCTTGACTGTTCTTTCGACACCCCTTTTGCTGTTCTGATAGAATATTGTGTTTAGTTAAATGTGTGTAAATAACTTCACTTACGCAGGCAGTTAGAATTTTATACAGGGTTTGTAAACAAGTAATGGGTCTGTATTTGGCTGGGTTCAGTGTATCGCATGTGTCTTTGGGAATCATGTAAGTGATTCCTTGTGTTATGTAAGCGGGGAGTAAGTGTGGTGATTGGATGAATTTGTTTAAATGAGTGTGTATGTGCGGGTGTATGCTAGTAAGATTCTTATACCAATAGTTGTGGATGTTGTCTGTACCTGGTGATTTCCAGTTGTGTGTTCGTTTTATGATGTCTATCAATGTGTCTATTGGTATAAAATCAAATTCCATTTCTGGAACCTCTGATGATGAAATTTCGGCAATCCAATCTGCTTGGTTATTATGAATGACCGGGTTTTCCCAAATATTTGCCCAAAATTCTCGCAAACTTTCAGCAGATGGTGTTTCTAGTGTTTGTGCATTTGTATCAGTATAATTGGTTGTAAGGTTTCTGTAGAAAATTTTTTCGTTGTATCTAAATGTTGCGTTTTGTACTTTACGTTTTGTGCATGTAATATATCTTCTGAGTCTACTTGACGCGGCATTCAATTTTTGTTTTAATGTGTCTAGGAAGTGTTCGATTTGTGTGTTAGAGTGTTCATGTTGTGCGTGTAGTTGGTATTTAGATTTTATTGATTCTACTGCTGTCAGTATTTTCCGACTTCTATTACCTCTTATATACTGTGTCAGCCTCCCTATATTTGCTCTTAGGTTTGCAATTTTCTTTTCTAACCTGATCTGCCATTTTGGTTTTCTGTGTGTCTTTGTTCGATAGGAGTTTTGTGTAATATTAGATATTTTTGCACCATTACATTTAGCTGCCGTCCATGCTGCACAATATATAATAGTCTGCAAGCTGTTAAAATCAATATCTGAATTTACATATTTGGGTAAAATTTGTGTATTTATATAATTAACTATAGCTGCAAACTTCCTAGATGACTTTTGTTTCGGAATGTATGGTCTATTAGTAGGGTGAGTGTCAATAAAAAATTGTTGTGCCTGTTTAAAAGTGTCTTCTAATTCAATATTTGTTTCTGGTGCATTATGAAGGTTGGTTTGATAAGTGTTAGGTTCTTCAATCTGTATTTGGTTTAAGGAAGAAACCTCTTCTGTAGTGAAGAGTGAAAGATCTTCTTCATTATTTTGTGTAGTTATAACTCTGTCTGTGTCAGTCATATGGATGTTTGTTGGTGTGATAGGTGTTTGTGTGTTTGTGAAGTGAGTATTTTGTGTAGGGCTGTGTTCATCGGATTGTGTATCGCGTTGGGGTAGTATATTATATTGTTGACTATAACTTTCATTCTCTGTTTGGTGGGTCGGGTTGCTTAGTTGTTCGGCTACTTGTTTTTTTATTTCTGTTAATCTATTGTTGTTAATGTATTTGTTATTAATAATTGCTCTCATTTGATCTGATACTCTTTGCTCAGTTATATGGGATAATTCGGGGTATAAATTTATGAATTGTTCATGTAAATATTTTCTGTAAGCTGTTTTATTGGTTTCTAGTTCAGTTACAGTATAATATATCCTAATAATTGCTTCATTACATTCGTTCGACCATTTCATGCGTTGTCCCGCTTGTGTAATAACTGCAGCTGTTCTGTTAGTTTGTGTGGAGTGTTGTTGTGTTTGTGTGTGTGCAGTCTGTAATTCTGTGCGGACTTCTTCATAGATTTGTATTATTATTCTTTATTGTACACAAAAACATTTCAAAGACACACACAACACAGAGAAGACATGTACAAAGGCGAGCTTAACCCAGAACTGGGTTCTCTAACAGCAAACCTTAGAGCGATAGAGAGATGCGATAGGGAAGAGAAAATTTTAAGTGAACAACATTAAACAAAAGAAAGATAATAATAACATAATACATAACATAAAATATATACCTATAAATAAAACATAAAATATAATAAATAAATAAATAATACATACATACAAATAAGTTCATGTTGACAGGAAATGTTCTTTAATTCGTCGTTAATTATACCATGTTTTGGTGATATTTAATATGTATGAAGCATTGCAAAGTAATGTTTTAATGTAAAAAAATAATTTTAAAGTCTTTGATATTTAAGCACAAATAAATTGCTGTCAATTTCAGTATGAATTAAATTAATATCAACGTAAAATATTGACTATTTTGATGCCGCTAAAAATATAGGTAATATAAATCGACAGCTAAAAAGCAGATATAAAATGAACACAGCAGACTGTATCACAAGACAGAATAGTAATTTAAATTAAATTTCTATTTAAACAGACAGCAGCAACAATCAATCAAAACACACACACACACACACACTCAACAATCAACCCACCTACGTCACACATACATACTTAAAACAATCGCAAACTAATCGGGCCTTCATAGAACTAAAGCCCTTAATATTCCTCGTAGCTGAGAAACCACATCAAACGTCTTCAAATCGTAGGTAAATCGCTTAAGCGTTGCATAAACAACAAACACGAAACGCCTCAAATCGTCTGTGTATGTAGTTAAGCGTGATATATGGCTGGTGGGTTAGGGCTTGCACTCACTGTCACGTAGCATAACGATACTGTGGACTTGTTAAACAAATCATTATGTATATGTATCATTTGGCTAGGCTTTTTCCAAAAGATGTTGAGGTCGACTTTTAGTCAAACCATATTTAGGTGAGTATACATGGAGTAAGTGCCTATCTGATCTCCCCAGTGCAGGTAGAAAGCAACTTCGACCCGACCCGTGAATCGAGCCTTCAGAAGCCAAACGGTGCACTGTAGTGAAATGAAATGAAATGAAAAGATGAAATGAAATCGTTTATTTTGCAAGTTGGACATTACATCACTTTTACACGTCATTTTTTAAGAACGCTGAGGTCGGCATTTCCTAATGACTGATCCCTGAGAAGAAATGCCGAAACAAACTCAAGTGATGTTTGCGGCCTCTGTGATAAGCAACCCGATGCCTCTTGGTAAGACTGGTTGTTGGATTTTCTAGCTTTTGGCTACTATCGACGTATAGACTGCCAAAAATTTAAAAATAAGATAAAAAAAGACAAAAAATACGTTCCTTCTGAAATACGGATATTTAATACATTTTATATAGGATAAAAATGGTAGTTCATTATGTAGCCTTTTTGGTACCCCATACATCTGTAGCAAAGTTATGTGTGTGACATGTTACGTTACGGTGTAGTGGTATGACACCTTAATTCTGCAATGCAGTTTTCTTGGCGTATAACTTCATGAGCCTGATTCATATGTATTATCAACAAAGTTGTTGTGCGACCACATTTCTTACTTTGACTTAGAATTGCTCGCGAAGTTTTGATATACACATAATTTAGTTTCGAAAATCCAGACGTTTCTGTTATGTAGTTTATCACTGATTTCTTTTAGAAGGCATCTTGTATGGAACATGACATAAATGCTCCTTTTAACCTCATATATTGTTAAAATTAGTTTTAAGACCTTTCTTTTCGTTGTTTCTTAGTTCTGAAAGCCTTTCGTACCCACATATGTTCGTAGAGACAGTATCAAAAGTAGCTAAACAAATCAGAATTTTCAAAACTGTTAAATATGTTAAACATAATAATATGAGAAACCAGGGTATCGGTAAATTATTAGTAGATTAGCTTATGTAATTCTGAAAGAAACTGAAATCGTTAGTAGCCGTTCCTTATCACAAAGTGAATAAGCCTCTATCTACCTATATTAAGATTCATTTTGTTTTAAAATTTTTTGACTGTTGGAAAGCTACCCCATTCTCGAGTAACACTACATTTTCTCCCAGTACGGGCAGTAGTTCCCACATCTAGTATCTAAATCTAAAAATACAAGAATACCGCATAACAGTTGATAAATACATAAAACAAATCAATGAAAACACAAGTAAATACTAGCACAAAATGATAAAACAGTTGCCACTGAAATAGATGACGTCATAAATCAAGTTACAGAATTTCCCGTAAATCATACTTTAAACTCCGCTCTTATGCACCGTGTTTTAATTTAAAATCCGTACGGAAATGAAAGCGCCTATTATATTCTTATCTTTCAAATCCAACTAGTGAAACCTGTCTCCATAGTACGAATTTGTTGATGAAAATTCTTCCACGTTTACTAAATTGATCTTTGTTTCATAGGTAATAGAGTCTGATTTTGTTTGCAACGGATTATAATAGAGAAAAATGAGTGTCCCCTCATCGCTAAAGTAAGCCAATTGTGAGATATTAGAGAGAATTCAAGGCTGCCTTTAGATAATAGCGATTCATATTTCGTTGTTATTCTTAGGCACTGCTTGATTTATTTAGATTTATTTGTGAAGGGAAATTATTGGAGACAAGACTCCACTTCTCATTAATACTGTTACTGCGATCTTAGTGATGTAACAAATAATAATACAATTAAGTAGATACTTATGTGAACGCTTTACCTTACTATACTTATGGAAAATCAAATTAATGACCATTTAGTAGTAGTTACTTAATCATATTCCACCATAAATAATAACTTTTTCCAATGAGCAACCACAGTTAATAGTCAAAATACAAATCAGTCCATGAGAGTAAAATAATGGTACAGCAAAGTACCTAATAACTATCAAATGGCTAAACTAAAGTACCAACTTTTATCTAAAAGAAAAAACTGCATCTAAATCGGTCCATTCGATAAAAGCTACCGCGCCATATAGGTACAGATACACACAGCGATCAAACATATTTAACACCCCTCTTTTAGCATGAGGCGTTAAAAATATTGACCAACAAACATCCACAACCATTGAAATATGTCTGCCTCAATACCACCACCGTATAAAATACAAAATACAAACGTAAAAAGTAAGTTTCAAAATAAAATCCAGTAAGATCGGGCTCCAACGAATAGGTTGGTTCGTGACGTGGGTCCAATTATTGAGATAAATCACACCTATGGGAGATGGAAGCAGTCTACTGGAACTATCCTGTCTATTTACTTGATGTCTGCCTAATTTATTGTTTTAAGACCATGGTTGGGTAGTACAGTTTTGGTTTGATAGGATTGATAGAAGAGGGATGGGTTCGGAATGAATTGCGATTCGTTTTTGTTTTTGTCTGAAGTAACAGAGTGAATAGTGAAATTGGAAATTTTAATTGATATGATGAAGATATAGTGTCATTGATACCGTAAGGTCACTGTATCGCTACGGCTAAGCAACGCTTGGTGCGGTCGGTCCGGGGATGCGTCACCATCTTATCATGACGAGTTCTTCCGAGTTTCGGAAGACTCATTAAATTTGTGGTGACGGATGATATTTGAACTATTCTAGCAGTCGTTACAGGTTTTAGAGTTGCCTTTGGATCTTAGTTGAGGAAGTCAAATGGACAGTCGTGGCATATACCAACCAAAATACTGGGTAGTTGCCTAGTTGCATCTACTAGAATCCGAACTCAACATAGTTTGGAAAGGCTAAGCAGATGCCGCTGTAATTATGCACTCCGTGTTTCACGGAAAACGAGAGAACACAGATTAATTCCCTTTGTTATTATTTCCTTATTAGCTGTGTTTTCCTTGAAGTCTTAATAGGTACGCCAAATAAATACAGAGTTCTGTCGAAACGCGGAAATTGCATTTACTATGAAGTGGTATTTTAGTCTTTGAGCTAATATAATAATGGAATTAACTGATATGTGTATCATGGTATATAAGGTTAAAGTATAGTTACTAATAGGTACTCTATTTTATATGTGAGTGCAAAGTGCAATGATTCAATATAATCTAAAGGAATAATTTCTTTGATTGATCTCAGGAATCACTAGGCCGATGAGATTGGCCTGCGCTATTATATTACATTCATCAGAACAATACAAATAAATAGTACGAGAACAATAGGAACATATGACTGCTTAATTAAATGGACAAGAAACTACATAGTTAGTCTTCAGGGGTGAATAACCTTCAACAATGCTAAATGAAAGTTACAAAATATAACAGCATATCCTGCTTAACTATGACAAGGCAAATGACATCTGATACACTCAAATATTCGGCCTTTTGTGTAATTCAAGCAACAATTAAGGTATAGTAATTATCGAGTCTATCTACCTCACCGTCTGCACGGAAAACTCGAAACGTGAAATACCGACTTTGATGTTTAATTAAAGAGCACAATTTCAAAGATGGCGGTTCATGTTGAAGAATAGGAACAAATGCTGCCTGTGGAATTATAAACAAATGAATTGTGTCATTTTGGGTCCTTTGTGCCGACTTTTTTTTATTCTTTATTTGTTTTATTCGTGGCCATGACCTTATTAGCGCAATGGTCACCATGCTGGATTGTTGAACTGGTGGTCTCGGGTTCGACTCTTGGTAGTGTCAAAATTTGTGTGATGAACATGTTTGTTGCCTGTTGTCTGAGTGTTATAATACGTATCTATTCATAAATATGTAATATGTATTAATAGTTATGTCGGTAGTTTATTTACCTATGCATGATAAAGTTAATCTAACTTCATCCACAACAGTTATAAATGTTCCATTACAAATATCCTAGAGCCATTATTATCTAAAAAAACAAAGCACTGATGATCTCTCAAACACTCATCAAACATCAATTAATTTTGTTCTTTTCTAATTTGAAATTGGAACGAAAACACGAAAAGTTTTTTATTTCTTTCAAAAAAATGTGTCCGTAATCCGCCACATTACTTCCCGGAGTCGCCAATTTCAAATATAATTAAGGAGTTCCATGTTTAAAAGTTAATTATCGTTTTCCAGTTCTGTAGCACCTACAAGAAGGACCGTTTTTTTTAATGCATCGTTCTTTTGTTCAATTTGAATTTCGATTCCAAATTTTTTTGTTTTGATTAACGGATAAAACACCCTAATTTTTTTTGTATTTTCTTTCATCTTTCAAGTTCATGTAACAACCAAAACCACAGTTAACAATTGATTGACTAACCATTAGTTGAATTCTAGAATGTCTGACCCAAACATCTATCTACTATCAATAGATTGATACTTATTGACCTATGGCTTACAATAAAACGTAACGCACACCTGAACCTTTCGAAACCCCAAAGTATACGAGAAGAAAAAATTGCTTTCCCATAAATTCTTGACCACATTCGAGGGGATTCAAGAGCCAACTATAAATATCGAAATGTCAAATAAAATATTCTAAATGCGTTCATACAAGCTACCTCTCCACTCACCCTCCAAGGGATGCAACTTCGATATAAGGAGATGAATTTCATAAATTCTTTTCTAGTCTTTGATGTATTTGGAAATTCTTAGGAAAGATTGCGATCTCGAAAATGCAATCACATTCGGAAAGTAAGGTACAGTTGGTAATAAAAGTATATTGAGACATGGGAATTCATTGGAGATTTTGATACTTTTACGACAGAAGTAGATGTTTATTTTATAGCTTATTTGGACTGTTACTGTGCTCTATAATTTGTAAAACTTAATGGATTTAAAACGTGAATTATAAATAGTTCAAATTATAAATATTTTTATGCGAAAGCGTGTACATTTGTACACATTGTGTACAACTCAATCGAACACCCAAAAATAAAACTAATACTCAAAATATGCGAAAAACTATCTACCGAACAAATATTACTCCACAAAAATCCATTACAACTATCCATTAAAATTCACAAATAGAAAAAAGTTTCTACCATTACTATTTTTTTAGCACTGGCAACTTCATATCGTTTAAATTTTAACGTTCGTATTTTAAATTTAGCGGCCATATTTGCCGCGACTGTCCGCCTACATTCCTTAGGTACAGACGCTTGCAACATTGCCTATAATATATCTATTTTTGAAAGCCACCCGTGAAATTGCGTTTCATACAAAACGTGGACCATAATGTCAAGGGAATGATTTATAAGTGCGCCAGCGGTTTATGTGGTCGGTCTAATATTGCATTTCACCTAGATACAGGTTTTTTAATCTGAATTTTATAGTTTGTGAACGGTAACATATGTATGTACATATTTTTGAAGGGGTTTGGGAACTGGAGATATCCGGGTTTTGTTTTGTGTTTGAAGGAAAAATTGCTTGTGCCTGCCAGCAGGCTTGTTTTACGTAGGTGTCTATCATGTTAGATACCTAAAGGGAAAGTTAAATAAAGCTGATTTACATATATTTTTGAAGTAGTTACGCATTTTATACATAAAATAGATATTTTAAAAAGTCCAATACATATCTTTTTATAATGAAAAGAAAACTATATCAAATATCTCCATAACTATTTTATAATAACCTTCTTTATTCAAATCAAAAACAATAAAAACTTTCATCAAAAATTTCAAACCTGCCAGCTACACTTGAAACTAACGAGAACAATTCAAATAAATTATTCGATATTCAAATAAATTCCACGTAACGTCACCATAAACGATTGCTTTGAGAACTGTCTGGCTACAAAAAAAAAATAACTAGAAACAATCCTCTTTAGAAAATCTTCGCTTACAACAAAGAAAAGAATAATGATAACAATTTAAAACCACCGAGACTAAAGCCTGGAGTAGAAACCCAGACTCACCATTTTATAGTTAAGATAATAGTTCTAGGTATTTATCTAGCTTCGTCTAATAAACCGGAACGGACTTATTTCTGTCGCCAAAGGATCTGAAGCGAAATAGTTTCTCGAGGGAAGTTTGTGAAGAAAAGTCGGATTTTTCTAGTGTATCTGTAGCTTTATTAGTAGGTGCTTTAACTTTTGGGGGTTTGTTCATTTGGACTGCGTTAACTCTTTTGGGTAAGTATTGTTATGCTACATTCATTTAGGTTAGGAGTTCATACAAAAAAATATATACTGTGTGTGTGTATCAAAGAGCTTAATAGTTTAAGGAACAATAAGGATATAGCCATTGAAAAAGTTACATGGTACTGATATAAGACTACAGGAATAAATAATATTCATGCTGCTAAGTACTGTAAAGCACCTAAAAATACACAAACTGTACTGAATACAGCTACACCGTCGAACCAAAAACCACAATAATTCAAAAATCGAACCAAATGAAGATGAACACATTCCATGAAAAATAACGTCGTCCAAAAAACTAATCCAGAAAAGGTCGTGACACTTTGAAATTTCTCACAGAATGTTGTCTAATAGCGTGGAACAACCGGCTAAGTGGCGCAACCACATTTTATTTACGGCCGTGCCTACAACATAGAGCACATTTTTCTTGACTCCCTTTGGACCATTTAACTGATCGGAACCGCCATGAGCACAAACCCTTATGTGAAAAAGTCTGCTCATACAAGGTGAGACAACGTAAGAAAATAGTGACAGCTCTCTCACACGTTCTCGGACAATCATGAGGTTAAGCAATGCGCTGTTGTCCTGTCGATGGGTGACTATCTTGTCATAACAAGTTCTTCCATGTTCGGTTGTAAGTCCCGGCTGTCATTTGAACAACTTTGGTAGTCGTTAAATAGTATTATAACACTAGTACTCAGGGTGCATCTTTTAATGCTGGAAACTGACCCCAATAGTTGGGAAAAGGCTAGGCAGATAATGTTCACGACAAAACTGTCAAGCACAATCATAGACTTGATAATATACATACGTACAAGTATGAGCGCATTGTCTCTAGTAACTTTAGCTAAGGTAAAGGCAAAGCGTCTCCAGTTGATTAAGTTATCCAAGACGCCAGCATCAAAGGTTGGGGCGTAAACATTCCTTTGGCCGTAAAGTCGAATTTTCTATTGAGAAAAAATCGGGACCTCCTCACATCAATGTAGTGTGAACCATTATGGATTATGGAAGTGAGCTTTATGGCCATTTAGTTTGAAGTAGGTTTCCGTCGCAAAGATTTTGTATCTTCCCAGAAGTTTCTGGTAAACATAAGTTATTTTTAGCGGACATATTTATGTGATTTTGGAGGCTAGGTCACTTTGAATTAAGAGAGCGAATTGATGCTCTTATTAATAGGATTGAACTTGTAGGTAGACAAACAATGTTATCAAATAAGATTTCTTTATTCAGCTAGTTGAAGCTGAGATAATTTCATCAAATATTTTTATCTCTGCATGTGACGAAATTAGCTTGATTGTTCAATCTCAAAGACATTGCAAAGTTATAGATGCTACATTTGGAACATCTTTTAATGAAATGAATGTCGTTATAAAAACGGTGAACTCTAAATTGTTAAGTCAAAGCACAAGGTCACCCAAAGGCATCTAAAAGTATTCTATTAATAAAGAAGCAAAGTGCTCTACTTCGTTTAATCAAATACAGACCTGTCTTGCAAAAGTAACAAATTTTCAATATCACCTTGTAAAAGAACAATTTTTATTTCATTCCTATTTTTATTGTTTTTGTGTGCCCACAATACCCCAATGGTTAATCTATTGGCAATCAACTGCAGCCCACTATTTTAACGGTCCAAATATTTCATTTTATGAAATGAAAATGGTTGCGTGTGAACAATTCATTTGGTAGACAAGTGTGATATCGATAGTTTTAAATACCTTTAGAGTACCCACGCATTACAAACTTGTAGTCGGCGTGTAGTTTGTTTGGGCTCATAAATCAGTATGAAGATGAATATTGATAAGGACATTAGGTATCAGGCGGACTAAAAACTATTATAAAATTCTCAAAAAATATGTTACGATCGATCGGGCCAAGCAGTTGCAGTAAGGTGCTTTTGAACTTTAGAATGCCTTTTCATTTATGATTCTTTCGAAACATTGCGGGATTTGATAACGATCATGAAGATTTTCGTTTGTTTTTACTAGATATGTATTTGACAGCATAGATAAAAGGCACGTGTTTGAACGTGCGTGTTATTCATTAAAATTGGGCTTCTGTTTCGGAGAAATTCAATTACGATCAGATGAACAAATAGTTTCGGTTCACAATGCATTTTACTAGTTCGATCGTGTGTTTTTTTTACAAAAAAGTTTTTACGTATGTAGCTGAGTAATTGTTGAAATTAAATCTAGTTGAAGTATTATTGGATTCTAAAAGTTCGACATTCTTATAGTACCTACCGGCGTCACAGTAATTCAGCACTGTATGTTTTTTTTGGCTGGGCATATAATGTATGTAAGCATACCTATTACCTATGTATGTTTGCGTTTCTCTCTATCGTATAAATCTTGTATCATTAATTTATATAGGATTCAGTAATGAATGGTTATTCGTAAGGAGCTATGTTTCTCTAAACGATCAACCTTACTCTTCTTCTAAAATATGACTACATAAGTAGCTCGTCCCGTTTAAACTACCTCATGTAGGTACCCGGATACCTAGTGTAGCTTATGAAAAGTGTAAAAATAATAACGAGTTTTAGAGCCTTTAGGCCACACACAAACATGGAAACAATAATAGATTCCCCCTTAAAATATGAGTCAAAATTCATCCTCTTCAGACTTTATATATACCGTTTACAGTCAAGTCAGAACCACTGTATCACATTCGAACGGCTTGTATGTCAATGAATGTCTACGATAGTTTCGGAGGCCGATCGGAATGACGTGATCGTTGAAGCAAGGAAGGGTCTGGCATTTAAGCCACAAACGGGTCTATGTACAAAGCTGGTGGTTGGTTCGAAGCTGTTCTTGGCTTGGTGTGAAATGCGTTAAACTTGTAATAATCTTAGAGTTGAAATGCTCGGGTGATTATAAGCTCTTTATGATCATTTTGAATTCTACATTAATCTTTGTTTCCACAAAACAGTTTTTTTTTGTCCAGCTTTAGGTAATGTAGGACTTGCACCTCTTAAAAACTCCGCCATCTTGTGCAACTCTCGCATTCCTATCATAGTGATCAAGTGATCAACACATTTTGCAACCCACGCTAACTTTAAAATGCATACGTTACGGCTGTCTTTGGATAATACATACATTTTCATAATCATGTTCAGTACTAAAACAATTTTATCCAAAACATCAAACACAGAATTCCTAGAGCGCGAATGTTATCAAAACTCATTTTTTATAATTTCCTTCCCACTCGTAAGAAATCTCCCCTTCATTGTGTGAAAAGGTCATTATGCTTCACACGATAATCTTGTACCTATCGCGGTGAGGGTAGAGTGGGAACATTTTTCATCGCCGGTAGGCCCATGGGACCGCTTTAGTTTCAATAAGAGAGTACGATAAGCAGCCGAGTAGGGGTAAAAAGAACTATGATGTATTTTTCTTAAAAGAATGGAGTAATTCTGTAAATTGCGGAGCTTAGCTGGCTTGGGAAGATTAAAAATAAAGTGTGTTACCACATGTACATTTAAATACCTATATATTTTATAAAGATAATAAACAAGGGCACCTCCAGTACATCACAAGATTTCATACGGAAAATCCAGAAAACCATACATCTTTTAAGTATTCCACATCCGAATAAAAAGTAGTATCTGTGTAATAAAATTTAAATCAGTTCAGTAGTTACTTTTATCGATTTGGGATTATGAATTTCCCAATAAAAACACATATTTCCAAAACATCATACTTTCCTAAGTTTTCATGAAGCAACTCATCCTGATTTTACCAGTAATTTAGCTCCACGCCTCACCAAAAACGTATTACACTACGCATGACAATATATCAAAACCCAGTCTTTAATATTAACAAGGTTCACATAAATCATAGGTTATACGTAGACCGAACCGTTTATAAATTTATTAGCCACCCCGCCCCTAACTTACGTTGGGCGCAAATTTAATCCAACTTATTGCACGGACTAAGGCCGAAGTACACCGGCAACTTAAGCGTCCGTTTTACTAAAACTGGTATTTACTATGAATTTTGACATTCAAACAAAGTCATCATCAGTCTAGCCTTTACCTTACTATGTTTTGGTCGCCTCCCAATCTAGCCGGATGCAGCTGAGTAGTGAGTATCTATCTGATCTCAACCCAGTTCACCAATTTATTATGCTTTCCGATACACGGAAGTACTCGTCGTAACATGATAGTCACCAATCCATGGGCCGACTCATCCCAGCGTAGCTTAACCTTGCGATCGATCGATCCGTGTTACTTTCACTTAGCGACGAGCTCTTTGCACGAGTTTTTCCACGTTCAACTTTCGAAGTAAACAACGGTTGAGACGAACGCACGTTTATACTGACGGTGAACTTGTCCTAAGAGTCGTATAGTCCCGAGATATGAAGCTACGATTTACGTGGCCGATAAAGTTCATGTATTGATTATTAGTGATTTCTGTACAATTTCCTTGATTGAATAAGTTTTATTTACGGCTTGTGTGAGGAGATAGGGAGTATTACTTGAAGCTAGAAAGTTTGCTGATTGGATTACTGAGTATAGATGTTAAAGGACTACCTATTTTTACGAAATAGGTGTTTGTTAGTGAGACAGTTTTTGACAAATAAAGTAATGAGTTTTGTTCACAAAAATTCCAAGATATACTTTATATTGGAATTTTTGATTTAGAGCATTATGTCTGTTTTTGTTCTTCAAAAAAACCTTTACATACAATAATCATTTCATCCATTAGAAGGGTACTTCAAGCGTACCTAATTCTAATACTTCTGTGTATATACCTAACCATAATCTAATTACAATTTGGTCAGAATCGATTTGATTCAAATGTGCTCAGTCAGTAATTGGTTACTATAGAGATAAAAGCGGCTAACCGGAATTTGACCGTAGATCGGTTTATATCGAAGATAATTAACCGTCTCACTTAAGGCGAGGAAGTGGTCAACAATAATTCCATAACCGGCACGCGCATCTAAGGCGCCAAAAGGGGTCGGAGCGTCTGAGCGGGGCGAGGATAACAATACGCGCGCTAGCTTATAACTAAAAGTCGTAAGCGACAAAATGGTTTTGTAATTTTAATATTTAGAAATGATAATTTAATAAAAATTCCTACTACAATTTTAAAGAGTATGTATATACTCAACTACTAAAAAAGTTAAGAGGCTTAAATCGGTCCCGTTTGCCCATAATATGTGAATCTCTTTTTAAAAAGAGGTATGTTTGATATATTTTTCTCTGTTATAAAAGTTACCTAATCATGTTTCTACAACTAACAAAATAAGGTTTATATCATGAACTTTCAGGTAACCAAGTTGTATTTTGATCCGTTTTGTATTTACTGAGAAAAATTGACATCCTTGGCGCCAAAAATTCCAATTCGTCCTCTTAACTCATCGCTGATAGATAACACGATACTTAGAAGTTCTACCAGATTTTAGTGTTTATTCAATTTCTAAAGATAAGCTTGTGTAGTAATGTAGATAAAACTAGCTTCGGTTGTGAATTCGTTGGCAAGCAAGATTTTGAAATTGTGTTATGAAGATACAATATACACCGTATTAAACTGGGCCCGGACTTTTAAATAATCGTATAAAAATGAACATATTTTAAACGCTTTCTTGTCATTGACTAACCATCATAACAAACATCACTGCTTTAAACTTGAATGAGCTTTCGTCATTTTCCATCTGCAAAAGAAAACCTAATTTGTAAAGTCAACAAAATACGTATGGATAACACCAGTTTTATTAACATAATAAGTAGTTAAACATAGAAATAGGTCAAACGGAAGTTTTGTTTCCACTAGCAATACATAATATACTTTGTTTTCCAATAGATAAACATCATAAAAAGTGTTATCAAGGTTCTTCTAGCATTTTTTCCAAGGATTGTTTTTCTTTCCTATTATGAGGTTTGTTTAATATTCCTTTCCATCATTTAAGTATTATGAAATATTCAGATTAAGCTATAGTCCAAGAAAGGTCCAAGGTCCCGGCTGTCATTGAAGATCCTTGGCAGTCGTTACGGGTAGTCAGAAGCCAGTAATTATGGTGTAATAATGGTGAAAGAATATTTAAAATCGGTCCAGTAGTTTTTGAGTCTATCCACAACCAAACAAACAAAGTTTTCCTCTTTATAATATTAGTATAGAGAAGTTATCAAAGATACATTACAAATTACATTACTGGTATGTATGTCTATTACAGGTATACACATCTATACTAATATTATAAAGAGGAAAACTGTGTTTGTTTGGTTGTAATGAATAGGCTCAAAAACTACTGGACAGTTTTTAAAAATTCTTTCACCATTCGAAAGCCATATTATACACGAGTAACATAGGCTATTTATCCCGGTACGGGCAGTAGTTACCACGGGACGCGGGTGAAACCGCGGGAAAACGGCTAGTCATTTATAACAACAACACTATTAATATTTAATAAACGTTATTAGTATTTTTGAGCAAGTGTGACTTAGGAACTAATAACTATTTGGACTATATTAATATTTATTGCTATTAATTGCATTCCCATATCTCTGAGACAGTTTTTTAAATTATTTTAAATTTTGTTACCTTCCTTATGGCATCTCCGATAATATGTTACCGTCATCCGTGGTTATGCACAATAAAAATGAATATAGAATTGCACGTGATATGAAAATATGTTGTTCTTAAATTCAAAATAAATAATGCACAACTTCTAATGGTTCTACGTTATTTTGACATTTTCGAAATAAAAAGGAATGTTCAGTTTAGCGTGAAATTGATAAGTTAAATAGTTTTCTTTGACTTTCATTGAACGATCAAAGTTAATGCCTAATTTATTTGAACTTCGAACATTTGAAAATGAAGTCGATAACGTAATTAATTATTTCTTTAAAAATATTTTTCTATTTTGTTTGATAAAAGTTATAGTTTATGAGTAAGGTAAGAATAGTTATAATAATATTTTACTATTTAATTTTAAAATACTAAAAACTGTTTTAGTAAAAATTTATTTACTGTGAATAATTTAGTTGATATCATACGGTTTTGTTTTATAGGGTAATCTGAGCTACTGAACTTGTACATACAGCTGTTTTCTTCAATAAATCGTAGTATTGACTCGATCTCATGCGTGAAGTAACTTAAAGATCAAAAAACATATAAATGGATTTTAATACGATTTTCACCAGACAGATACTCAAGTTGAAAAAGTGTATGCTAAGCTAGATAAGACGATTGTAAAGGCTATTTTCGTATGCAAAAGTACGTAATAGGTAGGTACGTCTAAAACCGCGTTGAAAAGTTAGTACTAAATTATTTAACGTTCCTAAAATATGCGAACAAGACACGTTTGTTTCACAGGAGTATCACGAGGCATTTGATACCCTTTGTACTTCTTGAATTATATATTCGTAAGCTTCGTACATCTGATACATGCATTTGTGTATGTAAACGTTTGCAAATAGATATTTAAGATGTATTGCTGTATGTCGAGTCATATGTTTTTTTAATTTGTTTTGCAAGCCTGACTCGATCACAATCATACCAAATGCTATGTAGTTGCTTGTACCATACTTCTACCAGAACTAGTATACTCATAGTTCTTTAATGACCGAACAACACAAATTCTGATCATTTACTTCCAGCACTTACTACGCACTTACGTCAGTTTACAAACACGCTTTCAATTCTTACACTAAAAGCCTCTTAAATCCGCCTCTGTATTTAGCAAAACGCCTTTCATGTCATTGACTGTTACTAGCATTTTAGTTACAACGGTTTAACCTTTTCCACGGCAATCCAGACAGAAAACTAGACATTGTGGTGTAAAAAACTTAAGTTTGACGACCAATCAATCAATTTTCATCTCTGTGCTGTTAGAAATAAGGATGTTTGGAGCTGCACGAATAGTTTTGTCAGATGCCATTCACGAGATCTCAGTGCCTTTATGAGAAGAGTGTCCTTTCATCTCTCCTTTTTAACCCGAGGCAGCAATTATAGTTAGCGTACCTCGGAAGGTTATACTCCGGAGTTCCTTTGGCGTTTATTCGTGAGAAGAAAAATTGTCACGTCGTAAAAGTTGGGTGGAAAGTTCGCTGTGATTTTCATGGCGAAAATATTTTGTCTGGCCAGTGTCACGGGATTTGGTAAGTTGAAGGACGTCAACGGAAATTTTGTTAATCTTAAAGACGGGGTTTTGTTTGTTATTTTCGTTACTGCTTTGATTATGGGAAAATCTTTATTTTTGCGGTATTGATCGTAGGTTGCTATGAATGTTGATGTGTATTCTATTTGTCAGATCCTCAACTAAAATTCACGCACTGAATACATATTTCGGAAAAGTTAGGGTACATTTTAAGCCGTCTTTTCTCGTATTTGAACTACACTCTCATTCACCCAGAATCTTACAAGAATGCCAATCTTAAAACAGAAACATGGTAAATATAAATCCCCGCAGCGATACGCAAGAGAGATCGAACAAGACAGAACATCACATTATCAAGCCGAGACATAAAATATTCATACAGAACCCACGTGCAAAGATTGTTCCTCTTTTGTTCGAACCGCGCAGAGCAACACCATTTTTTGTTTACAAAATACGCCGTTTTGAAGGCACGAGTTTTTGGAATAAACGAATACGGTAAAGGCTAGTAACAGTGGCTTAACTAGGTGAAAAAAATCATGTTAGCCTAATGTCTGTTTCTCGGTCTGTTTTGGATTTTGAAGTGTAGTTTGTAAATTGTAAATTCGTTAGTGACTCCCATAGTCGACGTGGGTGTTGATTCTTGACTTCAAACTTATTTCTATATAATGTTGCTGAACGTGAGAGAAACATAGGAACACTGAAAATAGTTTAGTCAAATAGAATAGTGCTATTTTTTTTCTGTAACCAGCGACAGTTATACGAATATATAGTTTGTTGAAAACTAACGCTTTTTATATTTCACGTGAAATAAATTCAATGTTAAATAAAAGTCACGCAAAAATGAAAAAAAAAAACATTTTAATAAAATAGAAAATATGTTCATTTTCAAACATTCCGAATACTGCATACTGATCCAGAATTTCCAGAATCCATCAAGCAAAGTAGAGCAAAACGTATAAAATTTTACATGTTTGACCATCTCCTGGAACATCGAACGCATTTTGTTGAATTCCACTATTTGAATAACTGGATTGAACGGGGTAAGTCGCGCGTGAAAGCTGCCCATTAAATGAGAATGGTGCATAGTCTTATTGGCGAAGTTTTTCTAATATAAATTCTCGTATATTTGATGTGGCAGGCAAAATTAATGTTTTGATTAATAACATATTTTCATGAGAAATTCATACTGACCTTATAACTCTTTGTACCTACATGTGTTTGTTATCTTTGTAAATATTTTTTTTTCAAAGTTGAGTACTATTTTAAGTGACCATTGGTTTAGTCTTGTTTTCTGAACCAAAGTTTCATACCTATAAGACCTTCATCCTAAAACCTAATTTCAAAACATGTAGTGTTGAAGCAATAATAATGTAACAATGTATGTGTATTGTAAAGAGCTTAAGTATTTTTTTTAAACTGGTATTTCTTTTTTATAATGTTCTTTAGAATTTCCAAGAAAACATCAAAAGCAAAAAGGCTCTCAATTACTAAACATCAAATAAAGTACGTTTCAAACAAAACTTAAGATGTAGTTCAAACACTTCAATCCATTATTGTTACAATATCTTGTAGATTAGCGAAAGCCTTAAGTCTGCATTCCTTTTAACCCGATACGGCTATTATTATGAGATCCGAAATTTTAATTAAGTTGTCAGAAACAAAATTCAGGTCATGAAATGGTTCTGCCAGATAAAGGCTCTACCAGATAAGCGATATTTAAACGCGCGTTTTATTCTAATGCTTTTAAGGTACGTACCTACAACCATAGTTGATTTTTTTTGGTGTCTGTTAGATCATGTTGTGGTTGGCAAATAGATAAATACGGAATGAAAACATCATCCTCCGAGCCTTTTTCCCAATCATGTTGGGGTCGGCTTCCAGTCTAACCGGATTCAGCTGAGTACCAGTGCTTTACAAGAAGCGACTGCCTATCTGTCTTCCTCAACCCAGTTACCCGGGCAACCCGATACCCCTTAGTTAGACTGGTGTCAGACTTACTGGCTTCTGACTACCCGTAACGATTGCCAAAGATGTTCAATGACAGCCAGGACCTACAGTTTAACGTGCCATCCGAAACACAGTCATTGGTGTCTAAGATATACTTAGAAAGTACATACAAACTTAGAAAAGTTGCATTGGTACTTGCCTGACCTGGGATCGAACCCGCGCTCTCATACTTGAGAGGTTGGTTTACCCACTAGGCCACCACGACTTCGGAATGAAAACAAATATCAATAAAAACTTCAGGACTTCTTGAATTGTTTTTCAACTATTATAATTTTTCGTCAATTCATCGATAAATTCTGCAAATATTTTCTTCAACAAAGTTAACCTAACTTCAATTTAACACCACATTTTTCCTTCAGGCGAACAAAAAAATGCATAAAACTTGAGTTTCTTTGTTAAGTCCGTGCGGTTATCTGCCGTCGACGTACGACAGTGTGTAAAGACTCTTAACCGGCGTTGTAATTAGAACGGATCGTAAAACTATGTACTGGGAAGAATAAATGTTAGCAAGAAAGAATTTATGAACATTTCCAAGTAATAGGAAAAGTAATTTGAGAGTATTGCTTTTAAGATTAGTTATTATGATTTCGTCTTAGAAAATAATCAATTAATATTATTGAAAACTATGAAACTTCAAAACAAATAAGAAGAATAAAAAGTATTCAAAAACTGTAAAGAAAGCAAATTCGTACATTTGAGAATGAAAAATATTTTGTTATTGCAGTTTATTTCGCAAAAAAAAACGAGCGAAGTTCTCAAGTTTAAAATTTCTAGCAAAATTGTATATCTAACACTAACCCATTATACCACGATAGTACGAAAACCAACCCTTATATAATTTATCCTCGCCCAACAGGGTCTTAACCCTTAACATCCAACAAGAATAGTTTGTTTGGTAATTACAGCTATGTAGAATATCCTTGCGATCAAACCTTTGAAGTTTCGCTCAGTTTAATTAACGGGTATTCGCAGATAATGATGGTGGGGAATATTAACATTATTGTTTATGTCTTGTCTTTGGTTTTGTAGAGATTGTTTATGTGAATATCATCTGCCTAGCCTTTTCCTATCTGTATTGGGGTTGGCTTCTAATCTTACCAGGCGTAGTTGAGTGGCCGAGGCGTCCACGGCCGATCTCGGCCACGGCGGCTGTTCTCATTTAAGGAGATCAGCCAGCTGCGCAGGACATAATTATAGTGCACGAGCATTTTGCGCAAACACAGGTGCACTCCCTATTCCTTCACTCTCATAACCCGATGGGACGGCAATTCGACACGACCGGAAAGAGATCAGGTGCAGGACCGACAGTATCCAGTATGATACATGTTGTGAATCCGAGATGCTGAACCCCCTTTTGGCTATGTAACTTCTAAAACATAAAAAAAAACCTGCACTAAAATATAGTTTACCGTATTTTGTGAAATAATTCCTGAAATTCGTTCGGTATGCTTAGAGATACTATGCTCTACTTTATCAATCAATTAAAAATAATTTGAATTTTTCTTTTCAGTTATAAATTGTACATTATGTTTAACATTTTCGAATAACATCATAAGCATAACAATAAAATATTTGCTCTATTTAATAGCAAATTGCTGAGCTGCCAAGCTACTGTCATATTTCATTATCTGCTACAACAATCAAGATTTACAGTACCGACTGAATGTCTAATTTGCGACAAGAAATTCCGACCTCTATATTGTTATCGTCTGAAATCTTAGAATGACAGGACTTTGTAGTTTGAGAGCTGACAGACACTGAAAACTTCTCAATCAACTCAAAATATAAAGCTCCACCTCAGAAACTACTGGACCGATTTGAAAATATTTTCAGTGTTAAATAGGTATAGGTAGTATAGGTAATCTAGTAAAGTTATAGGCTACTTTTTATCTGGGTGCGCGGAGTAGTTCCCACGGGACCGGATTAGTTTCTACGAGGTACGGGTGAAGCTGCTGGCAGAAGCTAGTTCTATGATAAAATAATTTTGTATGCAAACATGGGTGACCCATTTTTCTGCTATCCATCGTTTCATGCATATTATTTTTCAATTAGGATAGTGGATTGCATAAAAAGCCTGCTTATGTAACGATATGAAAATGATAAGGCTAATCTTGTTACTATGTCATGGAAAAGATATTTAATACGTCAGCTGCATTGACTTATTTATAAAAGCTGAAAATATTCGGAGCTAGATAGTCTACTCTACTCATTATTTACTTGAATACGACCAAACATTACTACATTATATTTATGTTTGTTATTTTATGAGAAAAAAGAGTAATCACACCAATTTACCTACCCCAATTACGTTTTAAAATATATGTCAATTATATTGATACAATAAATTAAAATACAAAAAATATACTCGTGAATTCATATCAGTAGTCCGTCTCACTAGAAATTCAATTACAAATCAAGAAGAATGTTAGGGTCAGGAAATTACTCTCCCTGCCTACAACGTCATGTCAAGACCCAAAAACTTCACCAGAACATCAAAAGTTCGGGCTCAGACGACAAATGCCTCTTATCAGAATCAAGAAGTCTCTCTCATGTCATTATAAGCAAAATTCCGAGATAACACTAAAGACTAGGTATAATTTTTGCCTTACAAACTTTGTAAATACCTCTCATCATGTAAATTTCGACCTTAATTTTTAAGTAATAAGGTTTAAAATTCGTCGTAATGTTTTGTAAAGGCTTACCCACTTCTAAACGAGTTAATTAGGGCACAACGTATGATCAATTACGCTGTACGAAGAGATGTGATTATGAACTAATTAACGTTATTACGGTATGATAAAGTAATGACAATATAAAGATTATGTTTTTTTGAGTGATAATGGTGAATTCAATGGGACTCTGAAATCTGATAAGTGACACGTGGTTGTACTTAATTTGTGTTAAATTAATTACGTAGCTTATTCACGTAAAGATATTGACATGAATTTATGAAATTAATTGAAAGGTTATATCTAATTGGAGGCTTACGAAACATTTGTTTATAAAAGCTTCCTTGTTGATGTTTACCTGTAAATTGCGTTTTCCTATTGATTTTCACAGAGAAAACATGTTAGTAAAGTAATTTATAGAACAGATTTTTGACAGAAACAATAATACAGTCCAAAAATACCACGACAGAAACAAAGACTGGTAACAATTACCACAGCAAGCAGTAGTATTTTTTTAAAACTTTAATAACTGCAAAAATAAATTCTTTAAAAATCTTAAACATTCCCAGATTTCTTCAAAACTACTACGAAGACTTTATACCAACGAAGCGAGAGTCCAAATCTAACTCAAGAACTCAATAATAAAATGGGCGAACGATAAAATTTTGCGAGGGGGTCACAGGTGGCACATTTTATTTCAATTCATTAGACAAATGCTGGCCATCTGTTCAAATAATTGGGTTAGATATAATCTGCTTGATAGAACTGTATCTCTCCTCTGCTTATTGAAATTTGGGATTGTTGAAATTGTTACTGTAATTGTTGTATCAAAGGTAGGTAGTTGAACAAAGTTATAAATATTGGTTTGAAGGCATACTCGTTGGAGTAGTATATAAAGGGAGTAAATAGGGGAAGTATCAGGCCATACAATTAAAACACTGAAGAATAAACTGGACAGCCAAGACAATTTCATTGCAAATTCATAGACCAAAACTAAAGATAAAAGATAAATTATTTTGTTAAATGTCTTTGTAAAATGTCTAATTATTGGATATTGTCTTTGGAAGAATAAATAAGGATCCAGAACTTTCACAGATGCCTGCACCAACGAAAGGTTCCAAAAGAAACATGGTCTTGGTAAGAGTCTCATAACTTCAGCGGCAGGGGTCATTAAATGTTTTCCCACGTACCAAAAAAATTTAGGTCTACCTTTATAGTGACCGATCGGAGGAGTATGTAAAGCATTACCTCTTTCCCCCACATAATTTCAGTCGATAGTGAATTTCATTATTCACTTCTCACCTAGCCACAAATTCTTTCACACAATCCGTATATCGCATTTTAGGCGTACCTCTACTCGCACTCATCTTCATTTATATTCAAAACCTTTTCCGTGACACGTCCTTCATACTGTATGAAGGTAATAACATACTTATTACTTATTCCAACTTCGCTTGTAAGTTACCTTTCATGCCAAATACCTATCTTCGTTTACTATGTATAGAATTTTATCAAATTCATCCATGTTGCTGAGAAATTCCGAAATATAGGGCTTCATTTCTCACGATCGTCCTTCGCAATAATTCAGCAAAAGGATAGTCTGAGAGAAAGTAGGGCTTTCGAATTAATTGGTAAAACGATAGCTTTAATAATATTGGAAGCCTGGAACTTGGGTTATGTTTTATCTAAATAAACTAGTCAATTATTATTTTATTTGCTTGAGTGTTTATAAAGCAATACTTTTGAAATGTTTCTGGCTTCTTCTAAGAAAATCTATTAGCTTTTAAATATTCAATCTATTTCGGCAATCATACATATTGCAAGAATAACTAATATTTAACAGTACGTCATCTTACTATTACTATATATTCGACACATTTTGTTAGGCTTTTATCTTGGAAGCTGCAAAAGTGCCCAATCAAGAACTCAATATTTTCTGAAATATTAGGTAACTTAGCAACCCGTGCTAATGATAAAATCTGCCCTAGAAACAGTACCTAACCAAAACCCCGATATCAAATTCGCATACACAAAATTCCTTGTACCCTGACCCTTAAGAATTTTCATATACAGCACAAAGGCAAAAATTTACGTCCCTTCCTATATTTAGAAATGCTCGATACATTCAAGATAGTATGGTGAGCGCTTAAATCCGTCGAGGTCTCAAAGCTATTCAGCCTACGGGTGCAATTATAAAGGGACCCTTTGCCGCCTGTTTGCTAACTCTGTCTCCGTGGATTCGCCTTTTTTGATTTTGTATTTTACTGAGGAGCTGCGATTCTGTATTTCAATGGGAGTTGGTTTATTGCAGTTTTAGTTGTGACGATTTTGCTTCGTTTTGGAAGGTTGTTCGAAAAATTTATACCTAATCCTTAATCATAACAGTTTATATGAATTTGAGTATCAATTTAAAGTTTCATGATGTTAATTCAGTCGTTTTAAGTTTACAAATACTCCTTTTATTTGCAGAAACAACATCATCAATGAACTATTCATATAAATAAATCCTATTTATGCTCATAATTTTCAACACTCTTCCACACTTGATGGCAGATAAGACATGAGTTATTGAGTTTCCACAAAAAAATGTTTCGAAAAACATATGAGTTTCGGCGCAACAACTAGATGAAATATTGAATTTATAATAATCGACCCTTGTCAAAATCAAGCCTTTACCGATAACAAAAACGCACACAATGTGCTTTGTTTTTTGTTTAATATAATTTATTTAACAGCTTTGTTGTGACCTGTTCGTGTTGTGATTTTGTAGAAAAAGCCGCTAAATTTTACATGGTTATCAATTTTTTACTATGTGTTTTCCGTGGTTACACTCGTGTGCTGAAAGAAGTAGTTATACACACTCATACACACTTTCTACTACTGAAAAAAAAGTTAATGATATGTATGTAAGAAATAAACATATAGATAAAATAATCCAAATATAAAAAAAGACGTTTGTGAAATCAACAGCTCTGTTCGCAATACTTTACATTACAAAAAAATATGCCTACTAATAAAATAGCATTGTGAGAAAGTGCTTACTAAATAAAGTGCAGAATTAAAGAAAATTATTAAATTTAAAAAGAATTAAAGTCAATGTTCAACATTGTTACATTATTTACTGAGTATATAAAATGTAATATTTCGCTTTTGTTTGACTAATCTAAGTGCGGTAATAAAATTATTATTGCAGATTATTAGTATAATCCGAACGTAGAATTTGCGTTTAAATAAAATATCTGCAATTGCACTAAACTTTCATTTGCGTATTTAACATGTTTTGAATGTAAATTATTTACTGAATCTTTCACATGGCATCGCTTAAACATACTTATTTAATCGCGCGTCAGCAAACTAAACGGGCTAGCGAGAGAAACCTTTGGTTGAAGCTAGTATTATAGCGGTATTTTACTGGTTTAAGTGCAAAGCTAAGAAAATACATAGCTCTAGCGTAATTCTACAAAGTAAAACACAACTACAAAATAATAATTGCAGAACAAACTCCACAACTAAATTGCTGGCTATAAATCGCTCAACGTTCTAAGTTCCATGTAGCCAAAGTGCCGAAAATCCTGAGCCATTTCTTCTTAAAACCGTTTTATCATCTGTATACAAAATGAGAACGCAATAGCTAGACGGTAGTCTTAAGACCATGTAACCAACCGGAACCGCCTTGACGAGCATCTATTTGCGAAATGGTCGGCCAATCTGCAAGTGCAATGCAACAATATATTGATAGCTCACTCATAAATTTCTATCACATCAGACTTACATGACAAACTTGAGAAATATAAACAAATATTTGATTTAAACTTCACCCATACAAGTGGCACTATGGTAACCTTTGTAGAGGGAAAGACACACCGAAGACATTTCCAGTTGGTTTAACTCTCTAAGGTACAGTCGCGTGCAACGGCCACATTCCCCCGTTTACACGTTGAAATTCTCTAGAAAACAATTCCGGGTATTCAGCTAACAGCCCGCGTTGCTCTTATAAGAAAACTGCGGTACAGACGTGCTTCAATTGTGTATTGCTATTCAAAATGCGGTTCGGGGTGAAATTTTATTTCAATTGGTTTTTAAATGTTTTGGTGGAATTGGATTTTGGAAAAAAAAAGTTAAACGAATGCGAACACCGAATACACCGAATACAACCCGTTGAAGTAGTACACGTTTTTTTTTTGTATATTTGTGGACCGTTTTAAATTATACCTAGATATAATTAAAACTAAATCAAAATCTTGTTACTCAGGTTGTTGATATGAGCTCATCTTTTAACCATCTACATTTTAGAGCAGCCACCAAAAAGTTTAAAAAACTTACTCCAGTCCAAAGCACCTGTTTCACATCACTAAGTAATTAGTACGAAAGAAAATTGCAAAATAAAAAATTCACGCCGCACGTGTGACTACGGCTTTATATTTTAAAACTAAACGCTTCTCTCTGTGGCTCATATTGTGAAACAAAATGTTAAGGTGGTTTCTCACGATTCGAGTTATTATGAACAAACTAAGAAAAGCCTCTACCGGCTAATCAGGGAAATATCCTTGGGGAAGTTAACGGCCGAATGCTCAATCCATAGTTAGTCAGCAACTATACGTTCTATTTTATGAAGAATTCTGTAAATACAAAATAGAGGGTAAGGTATGTTATGAAAACAGTCGATTTTCATCTTCATAATCTTCATAAGGTCAGATAGATGTCAAAATATATGCAGCATATATAGCGCGCATGTATAGCGCTTAACATCGGTGATCTACCCAAAAATGGTGAAAATCACTCCGATGATGAGTAGTCAAAACCTATATACAGGAGCGTTGTAAAAGAAATTAAATAAATACATAGAAATATAAATAAGATAGAAAATGGAATAAGTTTAAGTTTGCGAACAGTGTATGAATTTCATCGAGGACACTTGAGAATCTACAGAAACTCGAACTGTGTGAAACTAGCTTTATACGAATCTTCTGAGAGTAGAGCAATGCTCAGCTTATGGGTGGTTGCAATTCGCGATTATGCATTTGTATTTCTACTAATTTCAACTTGCATTTCTTTAATATTTCCGTGTTTTTGTCTTTAGAGTGCAATTTACATTATTTTATGTATGTAGCTTAAAGATTATTTTTTTGTGAAATAACCCTTGCTCAAACAAAGGCACTTGTAAGACGGACATCAGCTTACTTATGTTTTGTTTTTCACTACGAGGTTTTTTTATAATTTTCAATTTTTATAAAACATTGCTAGTAATAATGCTTTCTATTAGAAAAATATTGTAAGCTAGTTTTTCATCCAGGTGCACGAAATTATCCCTCGGGATGCTGGTGAAACACTGACAGACGCTAACAAAACTATATTTTAAGTACCCATTACCATTACATTTTGAGCTGAATAATTATTCAGCCATTTTTCCAAAAAAAACAGGTTTGATCCCCAAGAGATTTTTTGTTTTAAATTTTTTTACACATCCTTTATTTCTGGCGGTGAAAATTCAAACTGAACTACAAAATTCGATGCCATGCCATCCTACAATGAATTTTACGTTAAACCCTTGTGAAAGTCTCTTTTATTCATTTTTATCAGCGTTATATAAAATGAAGTTTATTGGTATTGAGAAGGGAGTGCAAATATAGTTAATAAAAAGACACTGAAATTCCGCCAAAAGGGGACGTAAGTAGTTAATAGTATAATGACTATAATCAAAAAATAAGTCTAACTTGTTCAGTTCTTTAATGAATTAATTCTACAATCATTAAGAATTTATAAAATCATCCGACACTCAAGAAAAGTATATCATAAACATACCGTCCGCGACACTGTGCGCGTAACAGCTACGTCTGTCTGTTCTATCGGAAATTAATAAAATATATCGATAATAGTGAATAGTTAGTTCGGATTCTTGTAAACTTCGAAAGTATAGTGCCAATGAGTGACAAGATAAATACTTTGAGTGTTAAATACTTTACATTTAAGGGTTGTGACCAAATATATTTGTTTCGAGTATTTTGCTAATACCGCCACTAACTTTAGAACGAACTCGCTAATCGAAACGCGTAAGTGACACCAATATCACGGCGCTTACGACGTTCTTCCCGGCACTGCCGCCGCGCCGCTAAGCTAAGCACACGACGAGGCAGGCCGCTAAAACTTTATTAGCGTGCAATTTATTGGTGTGCACGCGCCAATAACTTGTTGACTTTGTCTTCAACTATTGTGTACCAGTGAGTGGTGTAAGCAAGACTAGAAATTAGTGCAGGATTTGTTTATTAAAATGGCGTCTAAAGGCCCTTCTTGTTCAGGTTGTCGAAATAAAATTGACAATGGTCAATATTTACAATGTTGCAATTGTTGTAATTTCTATGATCTCATATGTGCTAATACATCAGAAAATTACTACAATTCTATAAGTAATGAGCAGAAAATTGAGTGGATTTGCCATGAATGCAGAAGTAAGCTGCCAAAGGTGGGAAACCTAAATACGCCAGTGCGCAACCTCAAGGAAAATTTCCCGACCCATTCTGAGACTGAAGACCAAGATTCCAGCCCGGGGAATGTCACCCTTAGGAAGAATCAAAAGGATGTTAATAAAAAACTTAAATCTAAGAAGGGAACAGTTTGCCCATCACAAAACATGGATGATTCACTTGTGGTGGCAGTTACCGAACAAGTCCATAAATTGATTCTTCTTGAATTGCCTGGAATGATCTCAAGCATCATTAAGGCGGAATTGTCATCTATAAAGGATGACTTGCAAGAATTTCGAAAGTCTATCGATTTTATCAGTTCGGATTATGATGAAATGAAGTCCACGGTGGAGAAACTTGCTAAAGATAATTTAACATTGTCCAAGGAGAACGATACATTAAAGTCTACAGTATCTGTGCTTTCAGATCGATTGAATAATTTGGAACAACATCTGCGGGAGGAAAACCTTGAGATACAGGGTGTAACTGAGCATAAAAATGAGAACCTAGCTAATCTCGTTGAACAATGTTCTCGTGTCGTGGGCTACAGTTTCAAGGAGGATGACATAGTCAAATGCACCAGAGTAGCTAAGTTGAATAAAGACAGTAAGCTTCCTCGGAGTATTATTGTTAAATTCAGAAGCGTTAGAAAGAGAGATGAATTCTATTCCGCAGTGTACAGGTATAATAAAGTTAATAAAGACAACAAACTCAATACCTCGTTGCTGGGAATCAGCGGCGATAAGAAACCGGTGTACGTATCAGAGCACCTATCTCCTACTAATAAGATGTTGCATGCGGCGGCGCGACAGAAAGCCAAGGAATTGAGTTACAAGTTTGTTTGGGTCAAAAATGGACGTATATATGTTAGAAAGTCCGTAGATTCTCAATATATACTTATTAAAAATACAGACAGTCTTGGTCTTATTTGTTAATTGCATTTGTATTTTTGTAGTTAATTGCGTATGGATAAAAATTAAATAAAAATGTGCTTGTCGTTATACTATCAGAATGTTAGAGGTTTAAAGACCAAAACCCTAGATATTTATAACGCAGTTTTATGTAGTAATTATGATATTATTTGTCTTACCGAGACTTGGTTAGATGACACTGTGCTGTCCTCTGAATTGTTTGATGATAGATATTGTGTATTACGTAGAGATCGTGACGTTAAATTCCGGGCGAGATACAAAAAGAACCATGGTGGTGGTGTGCTGGTTGCCTATTCAAAAAGACTTAATATTTCGGTTAGGCGGGACTGGGAAACTGAATATTTGGAAGATCTGTGGTTGCAAGTCAAAATGAACGAATCTCTAACAATCAGCTTGTGTGCTGTATATCTTCCTGATTATTTACCTTCGGATGTGGTTCGCGATTTCTTTAAAACGTGTAATCTTAGATTTTCTAACACAGTTAATCATTTTACCTGCATTGTGGGTGACTTTAATCTCAGCACTATAACTTGGTCAGTCGAGACAGGGTTTCCCCTAAATTGTAGATGCGAAAAGTCAAAATCGCTCCTTGATTTGTTCCAGTCGCATTCTATACGTCAGTTGAACCATAACTTGAACCAAAACAACCGCGTTCTTGATTTAGCTTTAACTGATGCACCAGACTTGGTTGCCGTCAATCCAGCTACTCCTATTAGTCGACTTGACATTCACCACCCTCCTTTCGAAATATCGTTTCGTGCTGCGAGTGCTATGCTACTAAGAAATGCATCTGTCCAAAAACTATGTTATCATCTAACTGACTTTGATAACTGTAAACAGGAGCTTGATCTAATAAATTGGGACCAGTATGCCGCGATTATGGGTTGCAACGAGTTTGTGCAATTTTTCTACAATAGTCTCTACTCAATAATAGATAAGTACACACCAAAGAGAAAAGTCTCGAATGTCAAGTACCCTGAGTGGTTTTCAAAAGGTCTAATAAAATTGTTAATAAGTAAACACAAAGCTCACGCCAAGTTCAAAAGTTACGGAAATCCAAGAGATTACGACTTGTTTTCCATGCTCAGGACTAGGGCGAAAATAGTAGCTGAAGAATGCTTTAAAACATATATTGAGCGCATAGAGGGTGATCTCAGAGTCAACATAAAAGCTTTCTGGCGGTACACCAAAAGCAAACGCGTTACTAATAGCGTACCCAGTCGTATGCATTATAAAGATATGATTGGCGCTTCAGGTGGTGACATTGTTAACCTATTTGCTGATTACTTCTCTTCAGTTTACAGCACTGGTACAGCGGGTACTTGCTTGCCAGATTCGCAGCCGTCTAACTTCTCGATAACTGACTTGCATATTGAAAAGATTGATCTTTTAAATAACCTTAAACAGATTGATGTCACGAAGAACGGTGGCTTTGATGGTATTCCCCCAATCTTCATCCGTATGTGTGCAACTGCATTGGTAACTCCGTTGCATATCATCTTTAACAAATCGTTGCAAGAAGGCACCTTTCCCGAGTTATGGAAGGTCTCTAAAGTTACGCCGATATACAAGTCGGGAGATAAAGGAGATGTGTCGAACTACCGCCCTATCTGTGTTCTCAACAGTTTTGCAAAAATACTTGAAAGTTACGTTTACAAATGTATTTACAACCATTTCAAACACTTAATAAGTGCTAAACAACACGGATTTGTCACAGGACGATCTACCAACTCGAATCTTCTCTATTATACCAGCTTTATATGTGAATCTTTTAACCGGAAAAAACAAGTTGATTCGATTTATACCGATTTCTCCAAAGCTTTTGATCGCGTGGATCACTTGGCTCTTCTTGCTAAGGTGCATAATGTTGGAATACATGGAAATTTGTTGAGATGGCTAACTTCTTATTTACTTAATCGCTCCCAGCTGGTGACACTCAGTGGTTATGACTCTGTACCTTATTTAGCAACATCTGGCGTTCCTCAGGGTTCCAATCTTGGCCCTCTCTTGTTCTTAATTTTCGTTAATGATTTACTATACAAAATTAAAAGTGAATGCTTAGCCTATGCTGACGACATCAAAATATTTAGACGAATTTCCAACCACAGTGACTGTGAACTTCTCCAAGAAGATATTGAAACCATCGTAAGATGGTGCGAGACAAATTTCATGTCTTTGAATATTAAAAAGTGTCAGATCATTACATTCACCAAGAAGAAAAAACATGTACTGAAATATGATTACTCCATAAACAACACGGTCATTGAGAGAGTCACGGAGGTCCGAGACTTGGGAGTGATCTTCGATTCCGAGCTATCGTTTAGGGCTCACTATGATTATATATGTAGCAAAGCGAACCGCATGCTTTCGTTTGTGCTTCGAACAGCCCGACCATTTAAAAAGACCGAATCTATGATAGTTTTATTCTGCTCTTTAGTAAGATCTGTTGTTGAATATTGTTCACCTGTATGGTCTCCAAGTTATGGCACTCATATAGATCGTATAGAGGCAGTACAGAGACGATTTGTTAGAGCTCTGAGTGTAAAGTGTGGACTCAGGCGTAAAATACCGGAGTATGTCGATCGCCTTCGTAAATTTTCTTTGGCAACGTTAGAAAGTAGGAGATGGAATAGCGACTTGTACACCCTACATAAAATTGTAAATGGTTCGATGGATAGTCTCCTTCTAGAAAGCCTCAATATAAAAGTACCGACACGATCTGTACGTATACCACAATTGTTTAGTGTTCCTACGTGCAATAACAATGTATCTCACAACAGCCCACTGCATAGAATGTGTAGAAATTACAACACCATATGCTCAAAGACTGATATATTCCATTGCAAATTTAAATCATTCAAATATTTTCTACTGAATTTGAACAAAGTGTAATCTTAAATCATAGTAATAATAGCAAAAATTTCCATGTTAGATGCCTCATTAAAATTCATTTTCTTTCTTTATTTTTAATAACTTATGTAAGTAGAACGTAGCATTGCTTATAGTGTAAGCTGTGTACAGTTATAATTGGGTCTCAGGTTTATCTATTGTGTTTTCTTATTATTTTCTATTTCTTGTACCTATAACCTGTTATCTGTTTCTGTACCTAATAAATAAAATAAAAATAAAAAATAAAATAAAATAAACGGGTGATTTCGTTTAAATAATGAGTTAAAACTACATTAGTTTAGTTCATAAATAAATTACTTTTCGCCCACAAAGCGAACAATGTAAAAACAAATTAAGTTATAGATAGTTCAACTCAGATTTGCGCGCGGCCCTATGTGTGCGTCGGCTTGTAAATATACTACTTTCATTCGTGTGACAGTGACGTCGTCCGAGCATGACGTGTTCTTATCGCTTTTTGTTATGGGTACAGTCGTTTACGAAAATACTTGTTATTCACGACTCAAAGCTTTTTATTATTAAATATAGTTTTTCATTATTTTCTCATACGTCTTTTCAAATTGACATTGACAGTATCTAAGAAATAAATAAGGTGAAATATCTAAGATGAATTAAATACTCCTTACATATTTTCAGGCTGGGGGTACGCGGACAATAAATAAAAGTGTGGACTAAGAATGTAAAAAGAGGTATAATCTATACTCTATCCACGGAAGCAAGAGCTAAAAGGTAAACAAAGAATGACACTTTTTCAAGATGGCGGTATAACCCGACCGATGACAAAACGTCACATTTTTGTGTAAAATGTTCGCAGTATCTGTGATTTTGTCATCGGTCGGGTTATACCGCCATCTTGAAAAAGTGTCATTCTTTGTTTACCTTTTAGCTCTTGCTTCCGTGGATAGAGTATAGTATAATAATGTAAACAAAATGTGTGGGGAATTAAAATAAATTAAATTGCTTCGCATAATGTCGACCAAAATAAGACGGAAATAATGAAACTCATAAATGAACGTTTAAGTCAAATTGATGAAGGAATGTGGGGTAATACTTGTCGACATGTACAAAAGAAAAAAGAAGAATACTATAGACATTTTGACATGGAGTCAGAATTTATAATTCATCTTGGAGAGTAGCGAATCCGAAAATTCATCATTTGATTTTTCAAGTAGCGATTCATAATCATTATAAATAAATAAACATTAAATTACGTAATAACTGTTTTTCTTTAAACACCACACACTCCCATATAACCCCTAAATAACTGTATTGTACCCGACTGTACCTCTTATCACGCATACAAAGTCACTGTATATGTACAAGGGTTACCCACACATAAGGCCGCGCGCACGACTGAGTTGAACTTACTATACTTAAATATTTAAACTAATACAAAACCAAATTAGCTTATCACGCAAAATAAATTTGTAATTCCGTTCAGAAAATGTAAATACATCAAATATCGACGGTGGGATCCGTATGTTTTATAAAGCAAATAAAAACGTTTGAAAAGGCAACCTTCGCCCTATTTCCGTGGTAATGAAGTATTCATCACCCGCCGCTGGCGTGTAAGCGGTTGGTACCATTCATAAGCGGAGCGTTTTGCATAATCTTTTAAAAATACTATCGTACAAAAAACTCGACAAGGACGTTAAACTGTCACATAATTTGTCGATGGAATGGTTCAAAATATTTGTTAAAACGTGTTCCCGAAAATATAAAATTTTTGATCATTAAAGTTGACTGTAATATATTCATTGTTCACTTACTATCCTCCGACTTGGTACATAACTACTCACAAAATAGTGAACAATGCTGATAAATCAATTCCTTTGTCTTAATTCCAATTCAATTTTAAAAGTTGCATTACAATACATTAAACAGAAGACACAACCATGTTGAAGCAATCGAACATTACCTATTAAATATTATAAAAAAGCGTCAAAGGTTTATCACTCGCACCAAATCCACCAAAAGCATTTTGAGCCGTTAATGAAACGCCATTCGTTGCTTTTGATAGAGCTAATTATACTGACGTCAGTTTATTGAGACACTTGGCGTCTGTCGGTGCATTTGTACCGGCGTTATTGGATCACACTGTTAGAACGTTAATCATTCTGCTAATCCTTTAGCGCCATGCTTTTATTATGCAGAAGTTAATTTTTCTTGGTATTTTGTGTTGGAAAAAGTCGGCTTTGTATGTGAAGTTACCTACTCGCTATCATGAGACTTTAAATTCTGAATCCCCAATAATATGGAAAAATGATCATGAAGCGGGTTGCATGCACAGAATTTGGATGACAATCTAAAGACCACAAAATAATTATTTGTGTCTTTCGTTATAGGAGGCCTATGCCTAATGTGTCCGACGATTTAAATTAGGTATGAAGATGAATTTATTAGTTCTTTAAAAGAAATAGTTTGTCAATGACTTCTACTTCACCAATAGTAAAATTTTGCATCTATTACCACCAAAATCAATAAACAAATAATCTTCACGGCAATCCCCATTGGCAGTCCTGTGAGCAAAAATAATGGTTTCGCAAAGGACGACTTTAGCTCAGCGTGGTCCCGATTAATAAATCAAATAGATTTACAGTCGAACAGGCTGACAGTTTCGTACTCCTGCCATTATCAGTTCCTCTCTGTCGAAGAAACAATTCGCAATTTTCCTCTAATAGATTGTATGAATCAATTAAGGGTCTAATTGAACACGTGCTTTGGGTCTCCATGAGATTGCCGTACATGTATTATGGTTAGATCCGATTATAATCGAATATTGTATCGTATGATATAGTTTTTGTCATTCAAGTTCATATTTGTTTCAAGAATAAAAATTCGCAGACATATTTCATTATTTATGGGATGCTAGATTAAGATCAGATAGAACAAGTCTTGTTTTACTAAAAACCTTTCTGCTAAAAGCTAGTAACGAAAATTGCCGAGTCAAGCAAGCTTTTTGCATAGAAGGCATGTCTTGAAAAAGTCTATTTCATATATTATTTTGAGGAATGCAAACAATATTTCTCTAATATACTCAAAAGCTAGAAATCCAGGTAAATACGAGTAACATTCAAATGATGATTCAATTTCACTTATAGCTTTTGGAGTACTTGCTCCTTTCAAACCCGCCGTCCCACGAACTTGCAAACATACATACTACAATTAATTTAGATCCCTACCTGTGGGTACTACAATATAATTAAACAATTCAACCTCCGGAGTCTTAGTCTAAAGGTGTTAAATGTGGATTGGCAAACTTTTGGGTACTGATTGCTGTATCTCTGTTTCAACAATTTGAAACCTGAAGGGTAAAGGCATCTTTGTTACGATATAGTTTAGGGATATCCTGAACTTTGTTTAATGATGTTTGGAGTAATTTAATGGACAGGTTGTAGATAGTTTGTGTATTTATAGGTCTAACCTCGGTAGTAACTGTAACGTTATTATGGGTAGCATGTTTATTGCTTCTGTCTAAGTATTCTGTGTTTTGCTATTCGTAATTGGTGTTGTCAGTAGCTCAAGTGTATAGTTCTTCAGATATTCTGTTATAAGTTCATAATCATTTATTACTTTCTTATTGTTAAATCTTTTATAATTCGAATTTGTGACTTTAAAATATGTTATTTAAGTCTAGGGTTGTGTTAATAGTTTAATAAGTTTTTCGAGTAACAATTCCGCGCAAACCTTTCCGTAATTTTCTGTTAAGTGCATCTGGAATTAAACAATTTAAATTCCATTACGTAGGTACAATAAGTTTTCAATAATCTATATCAAACCTTAAATTGCTACATTTTAAGTTTAAAATCAACTGTGTCTCTGAGTATCTTCAGTATGCTTCGCCTAGCACCACTTGCGGTTACGCGAATGGAAACTTCAATCAAGATCCTCTACTTGCAATTAACAACTTTAAGTGATGGCAATTAAGGTTTATTTTATAATTGGATATTCGCAATCTGGTTTGTGTAAAGTAGGTCTTATTCCACCTACGCCTAAAGTTGGCGAAACATTAATCTTATCACGGGTAGTGTCTAAACTAGTTGAATCGGTATTGATTGCGAGCCACGAGCCACCTCGGATTGAGTCGTATTTAGCTAATAATACTAAATGTAGGTGAACCAGTTTAAGGGCAGGACTTAATTTAGTCAAACAATTTATCATCAAGTCTTTTTTTTTTCGATAGGATCGCTTTGTGATGGATTTCAAGTACAAAATTGATACGTCATCGTTACTTTGATGGCCGAATTTAATCTTCAGTATTAGAATAATCTTGTCTAAAGGGATTATAGGGCCTTTGAGAGATATTGTCTGGACTTAAGAAAGTCTCCAGGGATGGCATTAAATTTTACTGAAAAAGTAAGAAGTCTAATATGCTAAATTATAAAAAATCTCCAAAATAGAGCTCATGATTTTCTGACAAACGAGACCTTATAGCAAACAGCAACCCTTTGTCAAATTAGATTTCTATAGAATCACCAAAATATGCGGAACAGAAAACACACATTTAAAACCTAAAAAAAAAAAACTATTCCCTACGACCCCTTAAGACCGCATCTATCAAATGAAAGTGGAGTTCTTAAAGGTAGACAAACAGTTGAACGAAGTTTACTTGACTCTTTAGAGCTTGATTCATTGCATTTCCTTTGTTTTTCTGCTTTGACCGCAACTCCGTTTATTACCTATTGTTTCGTGTTATTTTGTGGGGAAAGAACAATAGCATTGTGTCTGAATATTTTTTACGAAGAATGAAAGATAAATCGAGGACTGGAATAATTCAATTATTTCTTTGATTTGTGGACATCGATAATGAAGTTATGTATGTACCCCCATGGAAGGAATATTTTAAATACAAAGATGATGTTCACCATTACACCTAGACCCATTTATGGATGAAAAATTGTAAAGCTTACTTAGACAAAATCGGCTAATATCAAATTGCTAGAACTAGGGTGGAATGCATGATGATGAACACTAAAATAAGTATAAATTAATAAAAACGAATATAGACAGACAGTAATACATATTTGCTACAATTATACGCTATGAATAAACACCTTCATCCAAGCAAACAAAATATTCCTTTCGCCACTAAGATCCTTACTACAAAAAACTCAGAACCATTAAAACGGCTAATAAACTTAATTTCCATTCGTCCATTGTTTACAAGGAAAGTACAGTCGGCTACAAAAGCTTCCGTCTCGACTGTCCAGGATGCTACCAAGACAGTAATTAAATTTCGTTGAACGACCACTTCTATTTGTCGAATTGTATTGGTTCCGGATCAAGTAATATTAGCACAAGATTTGCATTTATGTTCGTGAGACAGAATTCCGGGGTTGCCAATATCAATCAATTGCTTAATCTGATTGGTACTTGTGTAAGATTTAATGTTGGTGTTTGATTGCATTCGGTGTAGTAACATTTAATATTCAGAAACAAGCCTAACACCTACATAAAACTATATCATTTAACTCCATTTTATTCCACTCACCTTTTCCACTCGATGATGATGATTTGCCTTTTCTTCTACCATACTTCTCCATTTGGCACCATCTGAAAAGTAACATTTCCTTCCAGTGATATCATCTTTCACACAATCCATCAATCTTTTCATTCGTTCCCTTCCTCTAAATCCACTAACACAGTGATAATATGCTCACCTAAATTAAGTTTCATATCACGAACTACACGGGACTTATTTGGATCCTCCTATAAATATACATATACATACAAAATAATATGTATATCATCATCCTCCTCCGAGCCTTTTCCCAATCATGTTGGGGTTGGCTTCCAGTCTAACCGGATTCAGCTGAGTACCAGTGCTTTACAAGAAGCGACTGCCTATCTGACCTCCTCAACCCAGTAACCCGGGCAACCCGATACCCCTTGGTTAGACTGGTGTCAGACTTACTGGCTTCTGACTACCCGTAACGACTGCCAAGGATGTTCAATGACAGCCGGGACCTACAGTTTAACGTGCCATCCGAAACACAGTCAATGGTGTCTAAGATATACTTAGAAAGTACATACAAACTTAGAAAAGTTGCATTGGTACTTGCCTGACCTGGGATCGAACCCGCGCCCTCATACTTGAGGTCGGTCCTTTACCCACTAGGCCACCACGACCGTCTACACACTATGTATATCATCTACATCATCAAGTTTCATGAAACAGTCGTACAAACTTAATTGAAATTCACTACCGTCAATTAAGTCCACTGTTTAAGTTTCACTTAGTTTCAAGTTATTTTAAATTAACCGTCGGATGGATTGCTCCGGGCCCGTTGTTTTAGTGTTCTTGTTACTGCTCATATTACTGTTTAAAAAAGTTTTTTAAACATTTCATTTGGACGTTCTTGCTTTTTGAAAATCTGCCTACAGTTTTCCTGTATAAAAAGTCCTGTGTATGTTAATGAAATTACGCAGAATGTTAAACCATTTTCCCTTTTCCATTTTACTTTTCACATCTAGGTAACAATTACTAGCCTATATCTATCTTCAGGCTGAAGACTATCTGCGTACTAAACATTAAAATCATAATTTACGGTAACAATATACATATACAACCTTCAATATAGCTAACTAAAAATAACAAAAAAATATTATAAACAAATAATTAAAAAAAATACAGATAATCTGTTCAGTATTTTTGGCGAAAATGCCGTACTTACGGATACATAAGATATCATAAATAACGACCTCGATGGCGCAATGGTCACCATGCCGGACTGCCGAACCTGAGCAACCGGGTTCGATTCCCGGCTCGGTCGACATTTGTGTCATGCTTGACATGTGACATGCTTGTTAGCCGTGGTCTGGGTGTTACAATATGTATTTATAAATATGTATATATGTGGCTATATGTAGTTTATCAGTTGTGTTAGCACCCATAACACAAGTTAACAAAAACTTACCATGGGGCTAACCGACCGTGTGTGAAAAGGTGTCCTTACATTATTTATTTATTTATTATTTATTTATTTAAATATTCGCTATATACGATAAAAGTTTACCGCATTCCTAGCAGGACAATTTCAGATATTGTTACTCCTTCTTATATTAAAACGTTGCATGAATCTATACAAATTGTTACACGTGTATTAAGACAAATATTATCTACATCAAGGTAAAAACGATAAAAAAGACATTTTCGGAGATTGGTAGCATATTTCTTGATAGATTTATTTATTTAAGAGTAGAGGTATCTGTAGAGGAAAATGTCTACTGAAGTTTTGCTTTAATATTTAAGTACCTACTTACTAAGTCTGTTACCAAGCAGTGTTACCGGGAACTGATTTGAAAGAATGGGAACTACAAATTTATAGACAACACAAAAATACTCCAATTACATGAAGTTGTTCCCAGAGGGACGCGGGTGAAACCACGGTAAACAGATAATGCCAATTACAAGGATTATTGCTGAAAGAAAGAGGTGCTTTTAGTCATTCGTCAAGATGGTTTTCTTCACATCAGTCATCGGTCTCCAAGATGTACTAAATGTCAACGTTACTTAAAAAAAGTAATATTGTCCTGGAATCGAACCCGCGCTCACTTTTACTTTAGAGGACAGTGCTTGAAATCACTAGGCCATCACGACCAACATCGTTATCAGGCATAAAATTCCCATTATATCCCATCTTAGTCAGGATTCTCAAACAATACACTCAAAGCCAAACGCAGTTTCCTCACCATTCCTATTTCACGGAATTACACGAACAATGCACACATAAGTTAGATTAAATATTACACTCTGTTGAACTTCTAAACTTAAGGAAGTTGCGTATATTAGTTACTACTTATTTGCTCGACACTGTACGTTATTAAAACCCCATGCACTCGCTAAGTGTTCATTTTAAAGGCAATTTGTTTTAGTCTTGTTTTATTGGAAATTGTTCGCTTATGAGGTAAGTTTCATGAGAGTTATTCATGTACTCAAGACTATGTTTAAGTATTTACTCTTTTATTTTCTTTCTATATTAATATCTAAAACAGTATTCTCTTTTTTTGTGGTGGGAAATCATAAAATGATCCCTTCTCGCTGTGGGTGCAGAGTGGAGGAGTGTCAGACTCTTACTGACCAAAACCCACTTTGTTCCTTCTGGAGCCCTTTGTGTACCAGAGCCGCGGTAACTTTTTCGAACAATCTCGCAGGCCACTGATAGGCCGCCTTGAGTAAGTGTGGTATTTAATGCTCATTTTTTCTGTGTATGAGAAGGGGTCTGCGCCCTGAAATGGGCAGTTAAAAATCTGATTATCTTGATAGCAAAATAATCAGTTTTAATTTTAAAAGTATCATTATTTTATCATCCATTCTGTAGTTTTCACACCAAAAATGTTTATTGTTGAACACAAATGTTACAAATGTTTACCATTAGCACGACATAAAACAAGCGTGTTATAATTAGCATGAACTATAATTAATTGATCGCTGTGGACGATAAAATCTACCGATTACAACTTTATTTACCTTGTGGAATTGAATCACGGATTTTAATGCAGAATAATTTAAATACAGTTTTTATGACGTTAACATAGCTATTTATTTTTATTGTGAGTATGCTTTGACTTTTAATTAAATATCAACATTCATGATTGCTATGCTTCTGAGTGTGAATGAATATTAACTATGGCTTGTGTGGCCATGGCCTGGCAATATAATATTTTCAAAAAACACCGTATGATGTTCTCCAATACAACACACGTACAGAAGATAATAATCTCACATCAATAGAAAAATCGCGATGCGAGAAAATCTTCACGTCCCCATCTATTCGAGTCATTCGATTGGTATTCGATGCATAATAATAATCGGTATGCGTTTATACGAATTCCACGCTTGCTAGCGATTCGATTCGATTCCGTGGCTTCTCTTAGAACCTTTTTTCGCACGCGAGTTGAATCGAGATGAGGCGTATTGGTGATTATTTTTATGGTGGAAATGTTTAATGCTTATTTGAATATGGGGAAGTAGATTAGGGTAAAACCCTCTTAGGATGATGATATTGTTGATCGATTCAGATAAAATTGTGAAAACGTACGTGTGTGTGTGAAAATCGGGGTTGGTAGAGAAACATTTCTAAACAGCACTCGTAAAATTACAACATTTATTAAGAATAAAATCTTAGTAACTTATGAATGACATAATATACCATGTTAGAATTAATTTTTACGAAATATTCCACTAGTTTAGCCTAAAATTCTTTTTTATTTTCAAAATATTTTTGTGGCACAAAATGTCTTACAACATATGTACATCGTTAAAGGAACCTTAATGATTCACTTGTCTACCGATGTTGAAATCTTGAACCCAATCTTGTCAAGGTCGTTAAGTTGACTGTTAACCACGACAAAATCTTCGGCCATCAAAGGAAATCCCACAAAGGTCCACTCGCTAAAATATTAATAAGACTGGCAGAAAAATAAGTGCGTTCTCAAACAAATATTAAGCTCGGTTTAACAGCCAATTTGTCCGGATTAATAGACCAGGAGTTGAACAAAATGTTGGAAAACAAAGAAAATGCTGGCGTTACACCAGCGAGAGAAACCCTAGTTTCAACGCGACAGTATTTCTCGGTTCCATTTTTGAAATCGATTTTATAAAGAATTCTATTTTAAAACCATTGCAAATCGATTATTATTCGATTAAACGCAAGAAAGAAATGACTTCGGCATTTCATTTGAGTGTCCAAAAGTTGATGATAAAAAATGTTTTGTGTCAATTTTTAAGATGTTGAAAAAAATGCTGACAATGATTTCTAGAAATAGTTTATCAAAATTTTATTTCAAACAATTCTTATTTTAACGCAAACTGCTACAGAAATCTGAAGATTTCACAATGGCTCTCAAGTCCACTTCAGCGTCCATCAGTCCATTCATCTATAAGGAGTACGTCAAAGTAGCCAGTGCATGCTCTATAGAGTTTCAAGTGTATCGAACTCACTAGAAAGGAACTAAAAATAAACTGTAGTTGACGTCTGATTTCTGAAATATCTTATAAAATACTAAAAGTCTGGACAGCTTTTTGTAAAATGACCGTCGTAAACATAACAAGTAAAAATAGCTATTTTACAATATTTTTCTTATTCAGACTGGATGTCATGCTTTGTCGTGTTTGACAGAAGTTTATTTGCACATACCATTTAAACCATTTAAACCATTTATTTGCTACACATACACTTTACATTTATAGGAAAACAAACAGAAGGATACCTACACCTTGTAAGCTTATTGTATCTATGGGTAATCACGGCATGAAATCTGTGTAATGCCATGGACTTTCTTTTGAAAACCAGGAAGTATCAAGCGAAGAGAATATTTTCCTGGTATATGATTTTAATACAAGTTACAATATGAGGCGCTCGTATTTTTGTTACCAACATTTTTGTCCAACATTTGATCGATTGCTTCCACTGTGTGTTGGACAAACATTGGCGATTCTATTTGCTACTTGAGATACTTGAAAGCGGGGATATCGCCGTGTTTATTTTGGATACGATAGGAACTTTGTTCAGTAAAGGATGTTTTTTCCGTGGTATTAGGATTTCTTGGAAAACCCACCTTGTTTCTCAAGTATTTACTACCAGGCTTCTCAGAAAAGTAAATGTCCTAAATTAAATAGTCCGTATTTCTTTTAGTAGGACATTTTGCTCCGGTTTTGGATTTCAAAACTTTTGTAGAGAAAATATGGAGCCATGTTTATTCAGGTTATTAGAAACTTGACAAGCGTATTATAATTGTAAAAGGTGTATAGTAAATTGTACTACTGTAAGGAGTGATAGATGAAAAACTCATTGTACGTTCAGCTGAATTGTAGAGATAAAAAAAATATCGCAATAAAAAAATTTTTCGTACCTATATACTTTAAAAAAAAAACATATAAAAGATACTCTATTCATTCATAAGTACCTAATATTTCAATAAAAACTAGAGCAGATTTATTGTTAGGTTCAGTTGTTTTTTGCTCCAAATAATTTATAATTTTCATCATTACTACATACCTAATATTAAAAAATAAAAATAGCACTCTCGATACTTCATCAAGTGTACCTTTTTTGTGAAGTGTGGGCATGGGAACCAACTCCTATGTATTATTACAAACCATGTAGAACAATAACAAAAGTACATTCCCCATGATGGTTGTCATAGTAACCATCAATGATAGTCCTAACAGCTTGTAATGGTGTTATATCGGGTAATAACCGCTTCCCAGCTGACATTATCTAACCTAAAGTACTGGGCTGATGTTGTTAATTTCCAGTTAAAACTTTAGTCACTGGTTCACTTAGATTTTAAGTACTGGATACGAATGAAGAAAAATATAAAAAGGCTTTTCAGTTGACAGTCTATAAAGTTTTTTTTCTTATATCGTTCTATAAAAATACATATGTATTACAAAGCTAATTTTCTTTGAACGCGATAATCTCAGGAACTAATTTCAACAAACAACATTTTTTTCTGTTTACTTGTTGCGGCATAAATCATATTGATAAAAAATTCTAAGATACACGTCTATCGAAATTAATTTAATTGTGGCAGATAAGAATTTATGTTTTATATTTAAAATATAAGATTTTGAGAGAGAATTTGTATCTTCCAAATGAATTGACCCCATGAATTTGCAAGCCAAGCGTTTTCTCATGAAACCCGACATATGGGAACGTTAGCAAACTTTTTGGACGCGGTTCAAAACGTGCATCAAACTTTGTGACTATCTAATACACCTTGTGTGTGATGCCGTAAGTTTCTGCTAGTTCGAAAGAAAATATTTTGTTTTTCAGCTGTTTTTAATATTGCAGGCTTTTCTTGCACGCTTTGGTTTTGGTCACATTAAGGTTTTTGAGAATAATTGCCAAGATATGATTAATACAAATTATAAGTACCCGCTGTCAACTGTGGAATGTTTAAATGCGATTAATATGGGTTAAAATTTACTTCACCAAAGAATATAAGTAAACCGGTTGGGTACTGCAACCGGGTAAAACGCTTTCACATCAGATTTCGTATCCATCCTTTCCGATTCCAAGTACACTCCTCATTGAAACTTTAAACTCTGCATTACAAGTTGCCGCGTTGTAATTTTGAACGGAAATTTTAGATGTTACCATAATATCATTCTGTTCAAACTATGGCGGTGTACTTTAGTTTATTTAACGCAGATATTGACGGTAGATATATTGCACAGAGTTCGTAAATTAAAGTTTGGCAGCCATGTTTTAAGTTACTTTAACAGCCTTTGAGCACACACCAAACTTTAAGTCGGTCGATAGTTTGTTTGTGTATTTATAAATCGCCTGTTAAAATGATTAGTTGGCATCAGGCCGACCGAAAACTTTGATTGCATTTAAGATTTTTTGAAAGCTAATAAAAAATATGTCTCAGTAAGTACCCGCTAAGTTTTAAACTGACAAAATTATAATTACGGCCATATTTTCTTTATTATATTTAATGAAAATTCACTTTAAATTAATTTTCATCGAAACCAATTTACAGACTGCACCTAAGTAAACAATATTACACAAAGGTCAAACTGTCTTAATCTGTAACGATTTTCAATACCGTCCATTTCTCAGGTATACAGAGGTTAGTAAAACCCAGAGAATTAAACGGTTAACCGGAATCCTGATACATACGGTAGCTTAGATTATATCTAAACGATATAATGGTGCAGTTATGTTTATTGAATATGAATTCTTTGCGTATTTCTTTATACATGGAAACAAAATGGTCTATCCATTTGTTTATAAGTAAAACTTTTTACAAGTATAAGTTCCTTCTGATAATTCATAGAAACTACTTAACATGACTCTTAAACATAGCATGGCTTTCGAAACTGCAAAAGAATTTTCAATATTTGTTTATTAGAAATTACCCTCAAAAACTTAGAGAGCTTTTTTGTGATATTCATTAAACATTCCAGAAATTTACAATAACACATTGATTGCTTCCTTGTATAATTGAACTTTCAAATTCCCAACTGTAGATAAATAAATATCGAAAGACTAAGATTGACAAGGGAGGAAGCAAAACTAAAATAAATCAAGGTTTTTAGGAATCCTTCAGGATCAGTAAATCAACTTGTTTTACATCTGTTTACTAAATATTGAAATCGTAAATCTTGACTATAAACAGTGTAATTAAACATTTTGATACAAACCGGTATATAACATTAGACTATTTATACTGAAACAATAGTGCTGACCATTTTACCTTTGCGGTTTCATTCAACCTTATACACTTTGTAATAAGTGTCATTTCACCTTGGCATTCCGATTTCTTTACTGTAGGATTCCAATTTTGTTCTTGCATTTTATGTGAACCTTATGCCTTTCTAATTAAGGGTGGTTTTTCAGAAATTGAAAGTGTTGAATATGTTTGTTTACGTTACGTGTGGTATACCGTTGCGGTAGAACGTTATCCACGTATCGTAAACGATTTACGAGAAATGTATGAATTCAGAAATCAGTTCCGCTAATTAAAGGGTTCTGTATAAACAGTTAATTTTTGTTTGTAAACGTTTAATGATTTAATTTATGGGAATTCTATGAAGGTCTATTTATCTTAGAATTTCAACGTCCTTAATTGATTCGAAGAAATTAAAGCTTTTGACTGTATTGATGCAAAAGCCAATGATAAATTTCCAAAATTAAGCATTAGATACAGGCTCGAAATTGCAATGTTAAGATTCCCAAAATATATTCTAATGTAAAATTATCAATTTATACGGAAGATTCCATTCTTACTAATCAATGGTTCCTTTAATCAAGTATTTCCTAAAAGAAAATGCTAACACAAAGCAAATTATATAACATTCATTATTTACCTTAATAATTATGTAACAAAGGATATTTTGTCAAAATTTTCCACTGTTCCTTAAATTATATAGCTTATTCGACTTATTCTATCTAGCTATATTGACCCACTTAGTATTTTTTTTTCCTATATTATAGTTCCTAATGTTAACGCGTTCAAGCAAACAATCTCTTTGGCTTTATAATATGGCATATATTTTTCTCAAGTTCTCCTAAGCATAACATATGTGCTGCTTGAGGTCTATTTTATTTACGTATTTCGTCAATGCAAATATCGTTCTTCTTTTCATAAGCATTCCATATTTATTGCCTATATATTTGTATTCACTCCTTTCCCTCTTACATAATGAGTTGATTTTCTTTACTCCCCTACCTTGCTCCAAATTATTTAAAACAAGCACGAAAGTAAACAAATTGTCACAAGGTCCCTCACCTCTTGGCTTAATTCGTACCCCTAAAGAAAACATCTTCAACTGCAATGTAAAATATTTCGTCGTATTTTCCTCCATACATCCTACATTCATATTTTTAGGGATCCGTAACCAAAAGGAAAAAGGCGACACAATTTTTATGTGCGGATAACTAACTGACATAATTTAAATGGAACTAATGACAAAATTAATCTCTAATCGCAAATCAATGGATTGATTGGTTAAATATAGAAATCCACCGTAAGACTACATTTAATTAAGAACTATCAGTCTGTTCATCTATCCCTCACGCTCGTGCTGCTTCTCGTGAAACACAAGAGTTTGACAGTTTGAATTTTCACAGATGATATTATGCTATCAGTGTGTTTATAACAATAAATATTGAAAAGTAGAATACAATTTAAGGAATTATAGAAAAAAGTGTTTTTTGGTCGTTTTATTAGAAAATGGTACGGAATCCTTCATGCACGTATGCGACTCACACTTGCTCATTTTTAATATTCCATCAACGAATTCCTTCCGACCCTAGCCCCACGTTTATTAAAAAAGTCTTATGTATGTATATTTTAATTCTTGCTTTTTAAAATGCTGTTATAATGAATATTGTGCTGTTGAGAAGACAAAAACGCTCGTAATAACATTAGCAGAAAAAGTGCAGTGAGACGATGATTATTTCTCGTTTGTGAAAATGGGTTTTGTCTGTTTCGTGAGCTTTGAATTTAGTCATATGTCTTCGTTTAGTCCTTTTTAATTACAAGGACAATGTACAGAATTTATAATCTGAGCCATGGTCTTATAAGAAGTTGGTTTGTTTGTATGACCGCGCTATTCTCAGAAATCACTGGTCTGATTAAAATAAAAACACAAATTATTCTCACGGAAAGTGAGCAAAAACTAATACATTATTAAAACTGTGAGCCGCCCTAGCCTACGAAATTACACTTAAGAAAAAAAAGAGCATTAAAAATACTCCCAAAAAAAAAACAGATCCTTAAAACTTGGTTGCAAGCTATAAATCCTTCGAGGAAAGCTTCGTACATAATAAACAGCGAAAATAATTCTACCAGCCCCACATGTTGTTTCAATGTCTTACCGTTTGACAGATGAGGAAAAACAAAACAAACATGCGTAAGGCTTCAAGCGAAATATCTCGGCTTGCATTTACAATGGGATTTATTTTCTTTAGCAATGGTTCTCGTAATTCATGGTCTTCAATGGTGAGCGCGCATCAGAATCGAATTCGGCGAACGTACTGAACGAATATGCAATCGTTTGAAACGTCGCGTTCGCGTGCGGTAGATTGGTCAAAATGACCGAATTTAAGGAATCACAGACATGACAAATGGACGCTTCATGTCATCACGTCATTTGAAGGGGCTGATATATGATATACGTACCTATGTAAAGAAAACAAAAGTTTACTTCAACGGCTTCGATGCGTCTGTTTCGGAAAAGTGCGCGAGGCTTCCCCAGAATTTGATTTGTGCGCCGCGTTCGACTTTGATAGATTTGCGTTCACCCTTAGAGTTCTTTGTTTTTTTTGCAACGATCAATTTTATAGTTGTCCCGATAACCGATAGTCCCCTTATTATACAGAAAAGTGCATATACCTCGACCATCAGATACCAGAGAGGTACACCAACGTATGCTTACAAAAAAAACATTGTTTGACTCGTGTCTAAAAAAAATGGAACTCAAATCTCTAACACGTGTCAATTCTTTTTGATTTTCCTTGTAAAGATAAACACAAAGTTTGAAATACTTATGTTGTTTAACGTTCAACCATGAGTATCATACATAGAAAAGATAATATTTCTTTGTTTTGAAATGAGTAAAAGCGATTTTCATATTTATTTTTCCTCAACATAATGAAATTCTCGCATAATAAGTCTTCCTAAAATACTCTTGGGAACCAAAAATACCAGACATATTTTTTCGTCTTGAAACCTAAGTAAGACTTAGAGGCTTGAATACGTAATAAACTCAACTTATGTCGAGAAAATGTATCAGGCATATAAAGGAGTTGTTAGTATGTATAATATATCAGGTTTTAACGGAGTCACCAAAAACAATGTTACAAAAAATAAGTTTATATCGCGTTCACTCTGAAACGGCTAGATCAATTTATACAAAATTCAGTAAGGACGTAGAGAGGATAATTAAATATTTTCGTTTATACCTAGGCTCACTTTACACCAGATCTTCAGGACTATTATAGAGAGCAGGTACTGGCTACCATCCAGGTCTTTGTCCATATACCAAAGATCCGGATAGAAAGTAGCCTCTTGCGCGATAAATGGGCTGAAATCTATAACTGACATAATTTTTTGATGTGAATCAATATAGATTACCTCATTAAAACAAATAAGCAAACTTTTATTGAGCTTTATATTTTTTTTTGTTTCGTTAAGTACCCTTTGCCATTGGTCCTTAAATGCTATTACTAAATCAACAGCAAACTGAATAAAAAACTCCGTGGCTTAGAGCAAACTTTAATTTGAATAAGTGGTTTGGCTAAGTAATTGTGCAACCAAAGTTGAATTTGGTATTGTATCAAGTTTTCAATACTATCACTCAATAGTGGTTTTGTGAACAAGACATCGTTTCAATGTACAGAGAATAGCCAAAGTTATATTAGCTTTTAGAAGTTATTACCTATAAAATAATTTGGTTTTGAAAACGTTTGTTTAAAATTAAACTAATTTAATCATATTTCATTATCCATAACAAAACAACATGTTCTTAATTTACCTAAGGAACCCTAAAATTACAAAGCATTATAATAATGAAACTGGTTAAAAAAGCCTACATTAATAAACGATTTAACTAATATCAATGCAATCATTAACCCCGCTAATGACGGCCTAATATAAAAATCTAGACCAAAAACCTTTTACCAGGTAACTATATCACAAATATACTCAGGAAACAGAAGCACAACTTCGTACAATCTTGAAATAAGTTGAATTAAAAAAATATATCATCAGTTAAAGCGACATAATATGTCTCAAGAATTACATACAAACTCATTGTAAAACCGCTATTAAATCTGTTCAAGACGCTAGATGACTCAGTAGTACAAAATAAGTATTTATTTATTTATTTCTTTATCAAAAACACAGCTAATTTAATCTTCACAGGCACTTAGCCTAATACGACAAAATTAGTTACATTATCTAAATTTCAAATTTACATTATACATACGAAAACTAAACATAATATCACAAAAATAATACCACTACTAAAATTTTTAATACTAACAATACTAAAGGTGGCTCTTGTGAACTCATTCAGCGAACAAGTAAACAAATCGACCCTACTCGACACTGCGTTGAGCGTGTGCAAGGCGCGCGTCAGCGGCGCTCGCTGCAGCAGGTTGGTGCGCGCGCTCGGCACCGCCAGCAGCTGCGGCCGCCGCCGCCTACTCACATACCCATCCGGCACGCACATGCGTAGCTCCATAAGGATTGTGGAGTTAAATAATTTACCTCGCAATACTTTAAATAAATAAACAGCCAGTGCCACTTCCCGCCTAGTCTCCAGTTTGAAGTATCCCACCATACCCAACACAAATAATGTTGGGTATAGTAGAGGATAGCCGGGGTATACCTTGTATATTTTTAAATACAAAAATCGGGTGAATTTATTTTGTATCCTCTCAACCATGAAAGTATGTAGTAATAAAGTTATTCCTATTATTAAACATCGTCAAAAGTTAGTTAAAAAGTTCATTATAATATCGAAATAGTTCCCCGTGACTATTCATCTAACCGCGTCCCCATGGGACTATCCCCCGGTCCCGCAGTTTGGCTCTGGATTATCCGTATACCAAACATTCATTAGTTCAGCAGTTTTGAAGTGCAAGCGTGACAGACAGACAGTCAATGAAATATTTGTACCTTTATATATTTTATACTTTATTTGACCTTTTGGTCTTATATATTTACAGGAATTAATGAGTACCGTAAGATTAATAGCCAGGAAAGCTCATTAGCCTGTGTGATTTATAGTCTGAGCATCTAGGCCAGCATTTCGTGTATGTAAATCTGTTTCAGCATTCAAAAGGCGCCTAAGTATTGAAAAAGTTGAGCCACTTTATTCCGAATAGAATTTTGGAACCTAATAAATGAATTTTAATGAAGTAATTTCAGCTTGTATTCCTATTATAGAATGCATGATATATGAATAGTTTCACGGAAATCAAATACAATTAAATCTATTTACTATATTTTAATGTGTCACAAATTATGTACCTGCGACATGCCTTAAACCGGCCGGAAATAAAAACTATATCCTACCGATAGTCATAGTGTAAAATAGTTTAGGCAACTCTAGAATTTAGATAGTTATTCAACAGTCATCATCATTGTCCCGTTTTAAACCAAATTTAATATAAGACTTTCTGGCTTCCAACCCTGATGGCTAAATGACAACCGGGGCCCACAATTCAACGTGAATTCCGAAACATCATGACATAGTAATTTATCCATAGATTTACTGCACTAAGCTGATGCTGATCAAATCATGCGGCTGTTACTTAGAGACGAGCTCTTATTGTTCTTTAGTTCCAGAAACATTAGGACAAACAGTTTAACCGTGCATTCACAATCGCGATCGGAATCAATGCGAAGTAGCGAATAATGTCAGTGAAAAAACAGTTGTCGATTCACGAAGAGATTGGCTACCACTCATCGTGACACGTTGATTTTCATTTCGTGAAATCGACCGACTGGGGGAGCCATGATTTCCGAAGTTGTTTCTGGAATCGTCTATTTTTTGCTTGACGTAAGGTCGCATTAGTGTTGAGAAAATGATGGGTAAAACGTGTAAAAAAATGTCGTAAAGATTACATGTTAACAATATTCAACATATTATTAAACGCAAGAGTCTTGCGTTTAATAATATGAGAGAAACCAAAATACTTTCGACAGTGAAAAGGTCACTTCTGATTTAACCTTCAAGATTTCAATATCTACAAGAACCAATCTATAATTTTACTACCAAACACTAAAAAACCTAAATAAAATAAACCCTGTTCTTAACATCAGAGGCGAAACATAAAACAGTTGTTTCACTCAATCTAAACGCCCCCAATATTTAAAACAGGACTAATATAAATGTTATAAATTCGGTATTTTACCGACAGTATTTTACCGGGTGAAATTCTCGCGTAACATTATATGAATGAGCAGCAAACCAACCGATGGAATTTCCCGTTTTATATCGGTTTTATGGGCACCCTTATACAGTCTGGGATATGTGGCCAGCCTTTATTATTTCCCGCTGTGGAGGTCAGTAATAAATCATCTTTCCCCGATAGAATCGTAAGCGATACATGCCAACTATATACTGGTCGCACTGTACATAATGTATTCTTGGCTTGTGTTTATGACATTTCGATTAGCTTATTCTTAGTGCTTTGGTGTTGATGTTTGTTCTTATTGTTGATCGGAAAAATATAGTACGTGTTTTCTAAGGTATGATGAAAGAAATGTTTGCCTAGCAGCTGATAAAAATAATAACAAAATGTATGATGTTTTAAAAATTACAAAGTTAATTGTGAATGCGTTAAAACAATTTTTGCTTTTACTTTGCCATAAGCCACACTGAGCTTCCTAGTCAAAGAGCCAAAAATACTATTGCCATAAACAGGGCCCTTTAAACTGTTACTTACAAAACTGTTCTTTAAAAAGTGAGAGACATGTTCAATTTCATATACCTGTGCCGTCCTTTTACTATGTATTGGTCTCCCGACCTCCACACCTCCCAATACTTCGCATAATCCCATACAAATCCCATAATACACAAAAAAACAGCAAAAACAAAAGAAAAACGATACCTTTTAAATACAGAACAAGCATCCCTTACCTTTGCATAAAACACAGACAAACAAAACACAAGCAATATACAGACATGTGTTGTCAAACGTGCAATATACGACGTATTGCAGTTCTTATGGTATCTCGTAAACCCTTAAGGGTCACCTAAGGGATATATTTCAGTTGAAACGCGTGGCTCTAGTGTCGACCGACTCGTAAAGTCGTTTCGTAGTTCAGGAGACCGGGCGGCTGGGTGTTACCTACGTCTAAGTATGAAGGTGGAATTGTGTATTGTGTATTGTGCATCCTTGGTTGCAGTGAGTACGATTGATGCTATTTTGACTAACTAAAGTTTAAACTCTTCAGGACGTAGCATATCAAACGTAGCCACGTAGAACGTAGACGTGAAAGTAGTATGTAAAAACAATTTTCAGCATATTTTGTAGAAAATCCTGTATTGTAATTGTTCCCTTATTCTTAATTCTTAATTTAAGCTCTTGTCGGTGCAGCTCTTTCCATTTACGCCTATCTAGCGCCAACTCCTGAACTTCCTTATACGTCACAACATTCACCTTCTCTTTAATTTGTTTCATGTAGCTGTACCTTGGACGACCCCTTCCCCTCTTCCCTTCGACTTTCCCTTCCACGATGTTTTTTATAAAATCGCCGTGACGTATAAGGTGTCCTATCATTTTTCCTCTCCTGTTCTCTATGCTATGTAATAGTTGTCTTCTACTCCCTATTCTACTTAATACTTCTTCATTGGTAATTCTTTCCGTCCAACTAATTCTCTCCATCCTCCTCCAGCACCACATCTCAAAAGCCTCCAGTCTGCTTATATCCTGCTTAGTCAGTGTCCAAGTTTCACAACCGTACAACGCAATGCTCCAGATGTATGTCCTTATGAAATTCTTGCGAATGTTTCTGTGTATATTAGATCTAAATAAATATTTTTTGTTGTAAAAGGCTTCCCTTATATAAATAAATTATTTATTTAATAACTGACATACATACTACTTAGCACTAAGTTTTGTATAAAGAGTTTTTTTTATTTATCATCATGGCATCATTCTTTAATCTCATATTTAAGCAAATAATAAAAGAAAAGTTGTAGCTAAGTATGTCAATCTTTGATTGTTGTTTTAAACAATTTTTATACAATAGTGAGTTGAGGATCCGTCAGGCACGATCTCTTGGTCTATAAGAGAATGGTTGACAAGATTCCTTTCATTTGTTTAGTCAAACGTTGGAAGGTCACGGTCTGGGTTGACAAACTTATTTGTGTGTAAATGGAAATAATTTCTGACAACTCAGTTCTAATTAATAAATAATGATATATATTTTATTTTATTATTTTATGTACCTAACTAATAAAGATGGGCAAACTAAGGGGTAAAAGAAGCGATGGATGATCCAAGAATCGTAGCTACGGAACATCCAAGAGTGGACGAGCATTGAAAGCGTTAAAGAACTATGTCGCTTGAAATATCACAAAGGTGATAGCTAGCCTCCAGTAGTGAACAGCTACTAAGAAAAAGAAGAATGTATAAAGATATATGTGTATTGTTGTTACCAATTCGTAAACAAGTACTTGAATATTAACAATGCCTTTTACGCAGTAAAATTCAGAATATCATACAAAGTAATCAAATAGAGTATTAACATAATATTCTAGGTAAGTACTATAGTACTTATAACACATTCTACTATACGATTTGAAATATAAATACGCAATTACCAAATTGGCATGCATTCCAGCTTACTGCAAATTGCTTTGCTAATGCAATTCGCGTTATGAGATTACAATTTTATATTTTGCTCCCGCCATTAGCAATAAAAAATATTTATAGAAATATAAAAATAGACACTTAAGCTGAGTATGTATTTGAATGTTTTTACAATGAACATTCACGTAATATTAGTTGTGTTGAGACTTTGTTCGCTGTCTTAGGAACCTGATATTAAAGCAAATATTGGGTCTATGTATTTCCAAAACGACAGACTTCATTCTACAATCGAGGTTGACAATCGTGGTTGTCGTAATAAAAAATAAATATCTATTTTTTTCATGTTTTATTACAGTATGTAACAAATTCAAATAGTTTCAAGTACAATCTTTGATATTTTCTTCTAAATACAATCATGTGCAATAGTCAGACAGACAATAATGTTTGACTTTACACTCGTACAGTATTATAAAGGTATCAAAACTAAAACAATAAAAATAACATCAAAACGCAATAATAATAAAATCAAATACAGATACTGCATTTTAAGTATTTACGTTTTTAGAATAACAAAACAATAAAATATAAGAGAAATACTAGAAAAATACGCGTTTATAAATGCATTCTCAATGTGATCAATATTAATTACAAGACTTTTCTAACAAGTCTAAGCACCGCTTTAATACATGATGAAATTCTTGTTCATAATATCTTCCAGGTCCATCATCAGATCAATTCGACAGTACCATATTATTGTATTGTCACCAGAACTACAAACAACCGACAATTTTCATGATGCTACGAGCCTTGAAAGATGCTTAAATTGGTGACATTAGATTCCATTTCATAGTTGTATGTAACTATCGACCGACTTAATAAAACGTGTTAAAAATCTGGGGGCATTATATAGTGCCCCCGGCAAGACGAGCGAAGCAAAGCGTAAGGGCACTATTTACTTCTTCTCGAAGCACTCCATCGTATTTTTAACCTTCTTATGGTAGTTCATTTACTAATTTCACAATTTTTAAATATTAAATTAAAAACAAAAACATTTATAAATAAAAAAAAATAGACGGCCACCAATATCAGGTACAGGGTCCAATCCAATTTATAACCTTCCTATTGTTATTATAGGAAGCTCACTGTTATCTACAACAGCCAGATTCTACATTTGAATCTCAAGGGGAATGTATCTCCGTTCGGTAATTAAAAAGAAGAAATCGCAACCAAAAAGTTTGCAGCAAAAAGCTCCGCGTCTTAGTATTACGGTTTTTTGAACAAAGAAGAAACGTGAAATGAGAAGCTATTGAAACAAAGGTGTGGTACGCTTAATATTTGTCTGCATTCCTAGTTTTTGCTTCTAAGTATTGTTCAAGTATTATCCAAATATAGCTTGTGAACATAGATAGTTCCTAATGCGTTGGTCTGATCACAGGCATTTATCTAACAAAATACAAGCTAGCATTTGTGGATCTTGAATTGAATAACAATTTATTTACATACCAAGATAAAAGTAGTCAAAATATAAGTATGGTGTACAAGCTATTTGACTACCAAATTTCACCAAAATTCGGTCATTAGATATTTTTCCGTGAAACAGTTACAAACATCCAAACATCAACGTTTATGATATTAGTGATTTGTCAAGAATCACCTTTTCCCACAAAATCTATCATCTTAAACTCTATTCCTTAGCCGTAACCGGCTTCTACAAGCTTATCCGGCATCACGGCACCGGACCGATTCGTATGTAATATCTATACGATGCATGTGGTCACCGCATACCCGTACACGCTCTGGACACTCGCTATTAATTGAGATATCGGGCTAAACCGTGTTATGGTCATACTGTGTTTTGTTGGGTATTGGTATCTCAGAAACTGGGTGGAATATACGTGTTTATTAGTGAGAGGTTTGCTGGTTTATGTTCAGTTTTAATTGCAGATATTTCGGCGAAACATTTTTCAATTTCTATCTAGCTAAAAGAAGTTTAAATCTTGGATGCTGATAGATTTGAACAGAAGAATTTTAAACATCCACTATAAAAGTTTCAACTGCAATAAGTTTAGTTCTGTTTAGAATCATGATTCTATGTGAAGCTGTTTCTGAAGCTGAAATTCAGCGGTTTATACGTAGCTCTGCAAAGCAGCTTTCCAACAAGAGCAAGTAACATGCAATAAACATTTCAATTAAACAAT